>CM034151.1:340780667-341419187 GCA_019776745.2 Taxus chinensis
CCCATCACACTGTTCGGCTTTTGAGACTTGTAAAACACATTAGGAAACCTGACACAATGGAGTGCATGTTGGAAGTTAGGACATATTGAGCATCAATGAAAATCTGACACACATGGTGGAACCTGGAGGATGTTGAGTAGGTAGAAATTCTCGCCACACTATGGATATTGATGGATGTAGACCACTTGGAAAAACCTAAAACAAGAAGGAAAAGGTGAAATGTTAAACACCCTGCAAAACTTGAAACAAGTATATCAGGTTTCTGACATGTTAGAATATGAGAAATTCCTACCTCATGATCACTTAGGAATTTCAGAATATTTTTTAAATCTACAAGTTACAACCTATGAAAAATAATTAAATAACCTAGGGGTGATTTTCAAATAAGAACCCACATGGTAAAAAGACAAGAAAAAAGGAAAATAACTCAAAACCCTAAACCAATAATGAAGGAGGAAATGAAATGGAAACCCCAAAAAAACACCTCATAAATAACCCAAAAAGCTTCATAATAGAAAGAAGATAAGATTACCTTTAACTAGCTTGAAAAATGATAAAAAACGGATGGAAAAATCAATCGAGAAGCTTGATCAGGTTTGGAGGTAGAAGAAGCATCAATGAAAATCCAACGCAAAAAAATTAATAAGGTAACAAATGACGTGAAAAACCAACTATTTATAATAACCTAGCATTAATTACACCTCAATTGACATGTGTGCCAAATGCCAGATAAATAGACATTAGTGACATGTCATCATACTTGGAGAATTTGAAAACCCGATACAAAGGATTTGATTCAATTTGGGTTTCAGGTTTCGGGAAACAAGTGACATGAAACATGCATTTGGAAAAGCATGTTCCGATGCTCAGAAGTTTTGAAAACCCAAAACAATGGACTTAGGCAATTGGGTTTTGGTTTTTAGAGAACATGAGATGTGAAACACACAAGAGACATGTTTTCATGCAATGAAAACCTGACAACCCAAAAATCTCTTTCAAAGGATATTTTAAGAGAATTTTCCAATGGTTATCTCAATTTTCGGTGAAATCAGTAAAATGAGATAACATCTGGCTCTAGTTAGGGAATTTATTTGAGACATCACAGAAAGAGAACTCATGTATCAAAAATCTTTATCCATTGGGCTACAGAGTCAAGAGAAGAAAAAATAAAAACAAATAAAGAAAGAAAGAAAGAAAGCACACAACAGAAAATAAATTATAATACAATGCAAGAGAGCATCTTACATTACTGATGGAACATCTTCAGATGTTCGCCACTGAAAGGTAGAGGGAGAAACTCTCCATCAAGATATGATAGAAAGAAACTATTTTCACTGTTCAGCTGATGGATTTTGAAAGGACCTTTCCATACAAAATTGAACTTGCCATGTATCCCTTTTTGTTCCCTTCTCTTATCCTAGAGAAGTATTAGATCTCCAATTTGGAAATTGTGTTTCTTTTTTTTTTATCAAATATCTTTTTGACCTTACTCTAATGATCTGCAATGCAATCCACCACCTTACCCTAATCTTCTTCTAGCATGGCTAGGTACATTATCCTTTTCTCAATAGAACTTTGAAAAGTTTCATCCTTAATTGCTTTAGCCAACTATAAGGCTGGCAATTCTACAGAATCCATACCACACCTAGAATGGGGAAATTGTAATAGCTCACTTAGGATTAATATGATTTTCCCATAATGCATCATACAATGCTATATGCCATGTCCTCTGATTCTCATCGACCAACTTTCTGATTATGGTTACCAGGTTCTTGTTACTTGATTCATCTTGACCATTGCCTTGGGGGTAATAATCAGATGAATGAACCAACGTGATCCCAAATCCATAGAAAAATTCTATCAACTCATGTGATGAGAAATTAGAAGCATCAGCAATGATCTTGTGAGGCACGCTGAATCTAACGATTATATTCTTCTTGAGAAAGTTACACATAGCTTTGGAGATTGCCTGCTTGATTGGCGTAGCTTCCACCCACTTGGTGAAATAGTCTATGGTAGTGAGCACATAATTATGACCAACACTTGAGGTAGGATTTAGTACTCCAATGAAATCAATTCCCCATTAGTGAAAATGTTCTTCAATTATCAAAGGCTTTAAGGGAAGATCTACCAACTTAGGACAGCCAATGAAATGTTGACAAGCTTCATACGTAACAACCCATTTAGCTGAATCTCTAAAGAGAGTAGGAAAATAGTACCTAGCCCATAAGATCTTATAAGCCATCATGGAGGAAGATAAATGTCCTTCCTCATGCTATATTGTGGAAGGATTCTAGTAACCTTATCTACTGAGACTTATTGACATAACGCAGGAATACACAATCAATACCCTTCTTGCATATACCATTATCCCATAGAATGAATCTTGTGGACCTTAATTTAACTGTCCTCTTCTATTTTTGGCTTAAATGTGGGGGAAATTCACCATAAGTTAAAAATAAAGTGATATATGCATACCATTCATTAGTTGTGCTTACAAAAAGCACCATGGGTAATTATGAAGAAGTACCTTCATTTTCTTCACATTCTGTCTTATAATTGATTTCTACGATCAATTGGCATAGGCCTCTTCCTCATACCAAATTATTAGGTCTGATGTCCAAGTAATATTCTTGTACTTTGGCTATCTAGTTACCCCATTTACTACCTAACTCTTGTTGATTCAAAATGGACTTAATTGCAGTATCAGGAACAAGAACGAGAGTGTGAGAACTCAACACATAATACCTGAAATTCTTCACTACTCTCACAATTGCATAAGCATGCTTTTCAATTTGTGACATCTTTAATTCATATTCCTTTAGTGGGAATCTTTTGAAAGTAATGAGAGCTTTTATTCCTTTTCTTTCTCCTACATCAGGATGGCTGATACTGTATGTGTGGAAGTGTAGCTGTACATAATGAAATCCTTCTTGAAGTATGGGCATATCAGAATAGGAGCATGAGAAATTTCTCTTTTGAATTATTTAAAATTAAGCTTCCCTTTAGTGCTCCCTAAAAATGGAGTCTTACCTTTCATCATCCCAAAGATATCCTTGGTTTTATTGGCAAAGTCAGGTATAAATCTTCTTAGGAAATTGACCTTTACAAAAAAGGAATGCACCCCAGTTTTGCTTGTAGGTAAGGTAAGGATTTGGATGGCCTTCACCTACTCTGGGTCTATCTTGGTTCCTTATTTAGTCACGATATGACCCAACAACTTACCTTTTGTTACTCCAAACATGGAATTTTTAGGATTTAATGAAATCCCATGACACCTGCATCTTAAGAGTACCTGCTCTAGGTGATCATAATGATCACTTCTCTTCTAAGAGAAGAACGTCAAGTCATCCAAATATAAAACTATGAATTTTCCCATAAAATCTCTGAAAGCTAAGTCCATAGCTCTATGAAATGTGGCTCCAACGTTAATCAAACCAAACGGCAGCCTCATGTAAGAAAAGGTCCTCCATGGGGTGGTGAATGTTGTTTTATGTTGATCCTCAGTGGCTACCTCAATCTGATTATACCCTGAAAATCCATCAAGAATGGATAACATTTCTGACCCAGTGACACTCTGTAATACTTGATCCATGATAGGAAATGGGTAATTATCTTTCAACGAATACTGATTAAGGTTCCATAAGTCAACACAAATCTGGATCTCACCATTCTTCTTTCTGATGGGGATGATGTTAGCAAACCAGGTGGAATGATGGATTAATAAGATAATCCTTACATCTAACATATTTTGAATTTCTGTAAGAATAGTCCCTGAGATCTTTGGGTTGTAATGCCTTTGCTTCTACCTATAGGGTTTGACATCAAACTTCAAAGGTATGCTTTGTTGCACATCCTTGGGCTTGAAAGACTTCAGATCTGCAGAGGACCATGCCAAGGCATCCATATATCTCTTCAGGAGTGAAGTGAATCTTCCTTTCTCATTAGAAGAATAGCATTTTCCAATGTTTACCATCCATGGTTGATAGAAAGAGCCCATATTAACTTGATCTACCTCTGATGAGGAAGCACCATCAGCTTGCCTTTTATCCTGAATAAAATGGTCATGCTTTTTAAATAGATCTTCCAAAGAAACTAATCCCTTCAGAATCTTATTTCCTTTGAGTTAGATGAATTCACCATCAATATCTTGATATGAATTCAAGACAAACTCTTAGAAATCTGATTCTGATCCTTCAAAATAAAGCTTGCTAAAATGATCAACTTTCTCAAGGAAAGACAATACCTGTTGATCATCATTAAACACTTGCCAATGTGCTGAATTATCTAGAACACTTGGATGATACACAATCTCAATTATATACTTGTCTTATTTGAACTTTGAGTGAGGAAGGAGAAGAGATGTAGCCATGGCTAAAGAATCAGCTTTATTGCTATAATCTCTTAAAATTACCATAATGGAAAAAACATCAAAGCAGTTTATGTTGTCCCACACCTTGTTCCTGTAATGCCTTAAGTGATCATTTTTTACCTGATAGATCCCCCTTACTTGATTTACAATCAACTTAGCATCTCCCTGCACTTTAAGATTTTGGATTCTCTTTTATCTTGCCATTTCTAATCCTAATAACAAAGCTTCGTATTCAGTCTTGTTATTAGTATTGTCAAACTGCAGCTTGAAGGTGAAGGGAAAGAGCTCGAAATCTAGAGATATAAGAACCACACCAGCTCCTGACCCAGTAGTTGAACAAATCCCATCAAACTTGAGGGTCCAAATAGCATTAGGATCTTCTTCCTTGATACCTACAGAAGGCACCTCCGATGTCATGAAATAATTTCCCAAGCTTGCATCTTTGAAGAGAATTTGAGATTTGGGGTCATCTGATTTAGTGACCAGGTACTTCACTTGTGCTTCAGGGTGGAGGACACGAGAAACTCCATTCACTAGAATTTTATCTTTGGTCCATTCCATATTGATTTCTCCTCTAACATATTTTCAAAAACATCTTTTTAAGAGAATACCATAAGCGGCTAGGATATCAGCAACTAGGGTAGTCATTTTTACTCTCTTTTTTGGGAATGCGAAAAATGCAAATTGTACATCCTTGATTTGGCCAATCAAGGGGACTTACTTGGTTTCCATGGAGTAACACCACCCATAATATTTATTCAAGGTAAGTCCAACAGCATGCGATACTTTTTTGGCCATCACGTTATCAAAGGCTCCTGAGTTAATTATGCAATTGCCGAGTTTAAACCCATTTATAAGTATGGACAAATAAAACAGTTCAATATTTCCCGAAGAAGAAATAGAGGTCATATTATTCTAAGGTAAATACTGAGTGGGGATAGGAAAAATTCCTTTTGAAGATGAAGGGATAACAACCTTACTTCTGATGAATTTGGCAAGTTTCTCAAATTGCTCGGGATTCGACTGAAGGTACTCAGATTCTGACATTTGGATCTTAGGTTTCTTTACATGAACAATAATGTCGAAAGCAGTATATGAAGGAATGATGATGGGATCAGTTCTGGTAACACTGGTCTAAGCTGAGGTATTGGTCTTGGGGGATGGAGAAAGAAAGTTAGAAGAAGAAGTTACCTTTTTAGTTGTCTCCTTTTTAGTTTGTGCTAAGATAGGAGAGCCTCTTTTAGCCATAACCATAGGAGCTTCTTTACCCTTCTCCTTAGAGGTTTTAATTGGATTTTTGGGATTCTGAGATTGATCTCGAATGAAGACTTCAAATGATTAACCATCATGTTCACATTGGTCTTCCTCATATTCTAAGTACCCAATGTTGGAGTCGCCAGTTGAATTGTCAAAAGACTCATTAGCATATCCTGAAGCTTCAAAATCTTTGTGAGGATATTGATCTTTTGGTTCTTCATCTTCCTCAAATATTTCCACTGTTGCGTTGATAGGAGGAGCTTCAATAGCCAGCCTTGTTGGAGCAGCATTCAACCGACTCCTATCTCTTGTGGGAGTGTCGTTGGTATTATTGAAATTCCATCTAGGAATATCCAAATAAGGAATGTTGGTCACCTATTGAGACATTTGCTTCTTCAAAGCGATCAAGTCATTGGCCATTTTCTGGATCATAGGATCAATAGTACTTTGAGAAGAACTTTGATTTTTAGGCTTAGATGATTCTCTTCTGATCTGTCCTACCAGGATGAGATCATCTTCTATTTCAGTAGCTGTAGCTTGAGTAGTAGCCAAATCAGGGATAATAGACCTTCTTAATAAGAAGCTCACATCAAGGGCTAAGTGTTGATGAAGAAACACGTTTTATTTTCAAGAGTGGGAACAACTAGCATTAGAATCTTTTGAATCTGCTTCTTGAATTTTGCCACAAAGTCCCTGTATAGGTTCATGAGACTCCTTCATATGTGTAAGCTATGCTAACAGGTCATACGAATCTTCAACTGGTTTGAACCTTTCTTCAAATATAGATCTCATGGTAGCCCAATTGGTAATGCATGCATTCAAAAGATGGTAGAACCATTATGTTGCCACACCATGCAATGTTTCAATGAAGAGTCAAACAGATACATCTTCATGAGATACCTCAAGGACTTTGCATGCTAAAAAGAATGAGGTGATGTGTTCATCAGGGTGCTACTTCCCATCTTCATTGAATTTGAGGAATATTTTTATGAGATCCATGTGGTAGTTCATATAACGATGGAGTTAGGGAAAGAGGACCAATAGTCACACCCCAAGGCACATGTTGTGCTGCCATCCTTCTGAATGAAGTGTGTATAAGAATTTAAGCATCAAACAAGAATAATGTATGGCAAGTTGCAGATGCTTCTTGTTCTTGAGGAACCCGAGTTCTTCGGATAGGAGAAGAACTTCTTACTCGGCTAGATATAACACTGTTGGGGGAAACACTGAAATTGTGTTGTTGAAGTAGATCAAATAACGGATCACTTTCACCCCTGGCTCAGTTTGACTAAGTGAAGATATTTCTAGCTAGCTTGAACCAGAAAATGGATCTCCTAAAAATAAGGCAAATATGGAGTCTCCACACACAAATAGGATAAGCTTAGTCTTATCAATATGTATTCCCCTACAGAGTCACCAAAAACTGTTGGTTGGATATTTTGTCAGGCCAAAATATGAGGTTTAACCATAGTACATGAGATCAAATCCCTCCTGAAATATAGGTGAGGCATCATGTTTATTACTGATCTAAAACACAATAGAAATAATATGTACAATATTCACACTATTCTAACCATTGGGGTTGGGATACAATCCTGAAATCCATATCAACACGAGATGGGGATGTTATAGTTTTTAGAAATAAATGGATTAGAAAGGAAACTATTATAGATGAAACAAAGTCAGAAATGGAATGAGAGGAACATATTTTCTTATCAAGAAAACACAGATCAAGATATACTTATATGAGTTTTAGATAATGGGTATAATATTTGAAATAATTAAAATAATCAAGAACACTAAAAAAAGAATAGCTTAAGATCTTGGACGTAAGAACAATCTCTCAAGATAGATGGATCCCACAACACAAATTTCACAAAATAACACATTTTCTATTCCTCAATGATTAAAAGAAAATACAAAGTTTTTCTTCTTCTTCACAATAACTCTCAATATTCTAAAAATCTCTGTTCTTCTAGAATGCACAAGCATCCCTTATTTATAATAGAAAGAGCAGAGATAAAATAGGACAAATCCTAGAAAAATTCATTTAATGAGAATCCTATTTTGCTTGACTCTCACGTAGGAGAACAATTCAAAATTTACTTCCTATGTGATGACAAGAAAATGAAAAATAAATGTCAATCTCTGGATGGAAATGACATGAAACATTATGCTTATTTTATTTTGTCATCCTTGTCTTCCTCCAGCGAAGCCTACTTATCTCAAAATTCTTGGAACTTCTAGATTATGCCCTATATCTGTACTTCATCTAGTGCACTGGAATAGTTACTCAGAACCTCACAATTTTCCTGAGTGTCACTTGTGTTGCCAAGAAGTTTTTGTCAATATCTTATTGAGTTTCCTTAGTGATTCCAAAACATTCTCAATCCTTATGAATTTTTCAATGGTTTTCAGATCAAAGACAGAAGCTGGTTCATGCTGGATTGATTCTTGGATTTTTTTATAGAAATCATCAGCAGGTAGAATATTCGAGCTTTCATCCAACACCTTGGTGAAGATCCTAGACAACTCTTCTTCTATGTCGTTCGTGGCATCAATCAACTGATCTTTAGATTCCCTCAACTTTATGCAAGCATCACTAAGAATATTTATCCTAATTCTAATGGATTTGGTTAGCTAGAAGTGCTTATCCCCATGTGTAATGATTCCTTCATCCATTAAGATATGGCATGGAATCTATTTAAGTGCATTGAGAGCCTAAAAAGTTAACTCAAGGTTCCCGACTTCTTGTGAAAATTCATCATCCATTTTTTGCCATATTTTTTTATTTCCTCCAAGGATTTATAAACCTCCATTGTGTTATCAATGACCTCTCTTCCTTGTAGGAGTAGCCTTTGAATCCATTCATCAACTATTCTCCCCTTCTCGTTGATCTTTTCAATCATAGGTACTAATGAGAAATCAAACTCTGATAGGAATAGGGGTAGAAGATGATGATGCTGACTAAGAAGGATTTGAGAGCTTGAGCAATACCTCTATCAATTGTTCAACTTTATCATTTATCTCATCTTTTCTTACCTTCATTTCCTTTAGCTTCTGGCACAACACGTTCATGGCATCCTGGGCACCCTATTGTGCTCCTTCTATTTTTACCTTTCCCAGATCAACCCTTGTGATATGATAATCAGTGACCATTATATCCTCCTTTGTTTTGTTGGTTGTGGGGGGTGGTAATCTCTGTCAAACTTATGCCCTGAGGCATTGATTTGAAACCCTCTGAAACCATTTTGGGTTTATTGGCAGATTTGGCAGTAGAGACCTTGAGGGAAGATGAATTTGAAGGCTGGTAGAGGAACTAACACCTTCCTATTCCTTGGGGTCTGATCAACTAACCATTGAGGTACAATGGAAGAAGTTGCTCCTGTTAGAGGTGTTATGGTTACATCTGCAAGTGGAGGAAGGTTTAATTGTGGAGTAGTGATGACTGTAAGTGTGGTGACTATGGGGATAGACTAAGTTAATGAAGGTGCAGAAGGAGGAGGCATATCTATGGCCATCATTAGGTCCAGCAGAGAGAGGTGAGAGGTCACAGAAGATGCTGGCCATGGCTAATGAAAGTGGTAAAGAAATATGAGGTGAGGAAGATTGAGAGGGAGGAGATAAGGAGTCTGAAGTCAAAGCTTGAGAAGCAAGAGAGAGAATTACCTCCATTGAGCAATCAATAAAAGGAGAAATGAGAGGTTGAACTAACCTCATATTCTAAAGGATTTTTTCCTTGTTCTGGTGGAGGAGGTGAATCCAGTACCTCAACTATTTGTGAAGGAGTGGCAGACGATTTGGCTCCTTTCTTTTCTCCTTTTATAACAAACTTAAATTTTATCTACCTCTTGGTAGGGATTTTATCCTCTTCCCTCTCTCCCTTGGAGGATCCCACCTCTAAAGTGGCTATTTTCAAAAATATCTTTTCCTTATAACTCATTCCCCAAGAAATGAGCCATGCCTTGGTATGGACAAGAGTTTGAGTAGCTCTTTCAATGATAGAATCTTTTTCAGCAATAGACCAATCAATGGCTAGGAATCTGTGTTGATCTCCATCTGACTATTTGTACTTAGTGTCTAGGATACTTTCATTGTCCATGGTGCCTTTGGGGATATCAGCTAGATCTAACATCTGAATTTATTCAAGCATCATTCGACTATTGTCTTTTCTTAGGAAGGAAACTTCATCCTGAAGATCAACCCAGATGTCTTACACATTGGGCACATGCAGATACAAGGTTTCATATGACTTGAGGTCTCCTCAGGATGTCGAATCCCTCCCTGAGCTTCATATGTTTCTTCAATTTTTCCTTAAATATCATACACCACATTATTGTACTTAACTACTATAGATACATGTATACCTTCCAATGGAAATGGGGAAGGAGATGGTGGCTTTGTGCCTGCTTTGTTGGAATTTGTGAAAATCCAACAATTGTCTGACTAACTCCATAAGGATCAGTTTTTCACCTGGGAACCTGGTCAAATGGAAAGGGTTACCATGGAACCTTACCACCCGAAGATAAGTAAAATTCTTGAAATGTAAGAAGATGCACCCCCATTTTGACACTTCAGCCCATGCTTCTTCAGAAACCCTTCTTTTCCTCAGATTAGGATCCAACCTGCAAATGTTTTCATAGAAGGTGTCATTCACTCTTCTATATTTTTCTTCAGACCCTTTTATTGTTAGCGGAGGGAAGTATTGATATATGTGTTCCATTGATCAGTTTCCCTTTGAATCTAGCCCTGGGTAGTTTCTCATGCCTGATGCTGCATAGGTGACGTATGACATCATATAGAACTTTCCGGTAGATAAGATTTTTTTCATTTGGGAGTCTATCTTGTCACTTATTAGGCTATTATTACAATAGGTATTTACCTTAGCTCATGTTCACCTAGGTACTTTATTTAAATTTATTGTATTTATCATCACCCACTTATGTGTGTGGATATTTCTTTTATCTTATTTAGATATTAGGAGATATTATCTAGTTGTTAGGTATAGTTCTTTCCTTGATCTATGGTATTGACTAGATCCTTGATGTCTAGTTCTCTCCTAAATCTATGGTATTGAATAGTTCTTTGATGACTAGTCATTTCCTTCATTTATGGCTTGATCTATGACCTTGACTGGTTCTTAGATTATTATTCCTTCCCTATTTAAGTAAGGCCCATTCTCAATGTATTGCATTGAGTTCCATAATAATATATGATATTGCTACTCATTTGTTTGCAAAGGTTTTATGTAAAGTTATTTTGGAAAATTTCTTTCATCTTATAGATCGGGGTGTTTGATTAGCATCTGCGTTCTTGGCTTGGTACAATCTGGTTATCGTTCCTTTCAGCTACCCCAATCAATCCCTTCATCATTCTTCTTTATGATGACCATGAACTGGTACATTCACCCTTGGAAATATTTTGACTCTGGGAGTCCAAATAATCAACTTAGTAGGGTGATGATATCAATGATTTTGAGAATAAAATCACTTCTAGGGACCGACTTGGGAAACCTAGAAATGGCTAGCTTTTCCTTTATCAAGAACTTATTGTTTCCATGGTTGTTGCAGTCTTCCCGATCTTTGTCCCAGGCATTTTTCACTAATTTAAGGTTTAAATCAAAATATTCCACAAAGTCAGGCAACCTTAGGAGTTGATTAAAGTAACCTCTGTCCAATTTCACTATAGACTCTCCTGCTTGATTTCTTACTGAGTGGGAGGCTGAGTCATGGTTGGAAGCATAGGATAGGATGAATTCAGGGCATTGAGCTGATATTGGAAATCTTGTTGTAAGAGGGAGACCGCTGCTTGCTATCAACTTCATCTAGGAATTCTGAGAAGAATCCTCAATTCTCTTCCAAAAGTCCTCCATATCTATATTTCCAAGCTCAGTGTCCCGAATGTCATAATTGTAGCTTATGTAAGAAGAAGACTCCATCTTCTGATACTTATACTTCATCTTTCCTGTCCTATCTGACTTATCCTTAGATTGGCCGGGGTCTGACACGAGGAGTCTTGAAGAAGAAATGACTTGATGATTTCTTGAAGAGCAATTGGGCTTGAAAGTTTGTTAGATAATTACACATAACCGTCACACTGTTCAGATTTTTAGACTTACATAAAACCTTAGTAAACCCTACACAATGGAGTGCATGTCGAAAGTTAGGGCATGTTGAGCATCGATGAAAATCCAACACACTACGGAAGTGAGGAAGTTTCAAACAAGTTAGAAAACCTGACACACACGGTGAAACCTGGAGGATTTCGAGCAAGTAGAAATTCCCACCACATTACAGATCTTGATGGATGTCGAGTACCTAGAAAAACCCAAAACAAGGAGGAAAAAGTGAAATTTTAAACACCCTGAAAAACTTGAAAGAAGTATATTGGGTTTCTGACATGTCAGAATATGAGAAATTCATACCTCATGATCACTTAGGAATTTCATAATCTTTTTGAAATCTACAAGTTACAACCTATGAAAAATAAGTAAATAACCTAGGGGTGAATTTCAAATAAGAACCCACATGGGAAAAAGACAAGAAACAAGGAAAATAACCCAAAACCCTAAACCAGTAATGAAGGAGGAAATGAAATGGAAACCCAAAAAAAAAACCTCATAAATAACCCAAAAAGCTTCAAAATAGAAAGAAGAGAAGAGTACCTTCAACTAGCTTGAAAAAATGATTAAAAACGGATGGCGAAATAAATTGGGAAGCTCGATCGGGTTTGGAGGTAGAAGAAGCATCAACGAAAATCCAACGTAGCAAAAACAATAAGGTAACAAATGACATGGAAAACCAACTATTTATAATAACCTAGCATTAATTACACCTCACTTGACATGTGTGGCAACTACTAGAAAACTAGACATTAATGACATGTCATCATGCTTGGAACATTTGAAAACCCGATACAAAGGATTTGATTCAATTTGGGTTTCA
The DNA here is from genome assembly GCA_019776745.2 of Taxus chinensis. Classification (NCBI taxonomy): domain Eukaryota; kingdom Viridiplantae; phylum Streptophyta; class Pinopsida; order Cupressales; family Taxaceae; genus Taxus; species Taxus chinensis. Next base: position 340,793,241 of record CM034151.1, read on the forward strand.
GGTTTTAGGAAACAAGCGACATGAAACATGCATTTGGAAAAGCATGTTCCGATGCTCAAAAGTTCCGAAAACCCAATACAATGGACTTAGGTAATCGGGTTTCGTGTTTTGGGGAACATGAGACCTGAAACATGCAAGGGACATGTTTTCATGCAATAAAAACCCAACAGCCCAAAAATATCTTTCAAAGGGAATTTTAAGATACTTTTCAAATGGTTATCTCGATTTTAGCTGAAATCACTAAAACGAGATAAGACTCCTCTCCCTTTTCCTTGGGGAATTTTACTTGGTTGCACTTCTCCTAGGAGACTTCCTCTTCACCATCCTTTGTGATTTCTACTTAGATACATTATTTCTGCACATATATCTTTGTGATCTCTTCATTGCACAAAACATCTATAACTTCTTCCTCAAAAATCTCATCTCCTTATTTTTCCTTTAGGAAAACATCTACTTCTCCTTGTAGTGCTTCTTCACTACTTCCATGCCCTCCAATATTGACGTGTTCCTATTCTTAAGAACTTTGTTCCTTGCACAGTCTTGCATCATCCTCTTCATAATTATCCTCCTTGGGTTCCTTCGAGGTAACTTCTTTTCTTCGGTGTAGTTCACTCCTATGCTCCTCTCTCCTTTCATGATCTTCTACATGCCCTTCCTTGAGATCATCACTGATCTCTTCCTTATTTGGTGTGCTCTTTCTCATGCACACTCTAATAATATCCTTCGTATACTGATATTATTATATTTATTTTAGGGAAAATTATTTTCCCCCTTTTTTATTCCTATAACATGGTTCTCCCATCATGGCACGTGTATTCATCTTCATGCTTCTCAAATCCTTTGTTATGAGTTTCCCATTTCATACATTCTCATGCACACACGTTTCTTGTCATCTGGGTCTCCTCTTCTGTGCATTCAAATGTACACCCCTTCTTTCCTTCATCTAACACATATTATTTTCTGGAATCTACTATGCTCTCTGGTCCACATTCTAGGAATAATTTTGTGCACTCTTCCTTCTCCATCTATGCATTATCCTCATCCAATGTTTAAACTCTACACACTTCTCACCTTTCCTTCTCGATGGTATCCAACTATGGATTTAGGTCACCTTATATATGGAAATGACCTCCTATAACCATTTCTTCCTTATTATACCTATTTTCTAGGAATTCATCTCCACACATCGTTCTTGAATTGGTTGTGCACTCTCCTTTCTTATTTTTTCTCTTCTTCTTCCATATGTGGCCTTGTGTAATATTCTATGAACTCATGGTATGAAATGACCATATATTCCTTCATAGAAGTCTTCTTATTCAAAAATATAGTCTTGTGCACCACCACACACTTCTAAGTGAATTCTCTTTTCACCCTTCAATCATACCGTGTTCTTTCTTTGCCAACTTATTTCACACCTCTCTCAATTTTACCTATGCACACACCTTTTCTCCTCCTTGGTGCTCTAATGCTATCTATTTTCACTGTCAAATCCTTTTTGATTACTTCATCTCCTTCTAGACATCTCGATCCAAAAACCCCCTCTTTCTTCAGTGGTATTACTTCATGATTTTTCATATTAGTGCTTACACAATTTATCTCCTCCACCATATTTTCCAACATTTGTAAGAATGTTGTATCTGATACATCCATCCTTCTCAGTGGCACCTTTCCTACACACATAATATCTCTATCTCCTATGGTGGTTACACAATAGAATATATATTTTGTCCTCTACCCAAATTTCCTTAGTGGAGAACATAACTCTTGCTAGATACCTATAGTTTGTAACTATTGCAAAAAAATTCTATCTTGCACGAAAGTAGTCTACTTTGATACCACTTTTATGATAACACATGAATTCGAGAAAACCCCAGGTAGTTTGTAGAGTTAAACATAACAAAATTCAACTCAAATTTTTATTCTATTTACTTGAATGGAATTCATGACATCTACATGCATCTACTCACTATGAATATTACAACGTCTCTCATGGAGATTTTACATACCCCAATGTTCTCTCCAAAGGACATAAACTAGATTGATTTATTACTTAACTTATCTATAATGGCCTATAAAGACTTATTCATTCTTAGTTTGATATTTGTATCTTAGATGCACATTCAAGCACTTCAAATTTATCTTCCATGACCGCCCCCTTATAACCCTAAAATGGTGAAATCATCCTCTTTTGTATCTCTGTGTTCCTACTTATATTTCCTCTTATAAATTTTGTTTAGGAAGGTTGGTCCCTTATATATGCTTATATATATTCTCTCTCAAATAAAAATTTGAATTGAGATCATTAAATGCTTTAAACTACCTGATTTAAATCCTACCTTCTTTTTCCACATTGATCAAGTTTTTAAGATCATCTGACCATTGGTCCCACGTTATCTTCCTTATCAGACACCTTCTAATAACTTTTCTATCTTTTCTACTAACCACCAACTATCTAGCACACTCTTTGATCACAATAACTTCCATGCCTCTTCTCTATTCTTCCATGCACTCATATCTCCAATACACGCCTTTGTATTATTTTTTATGTATTGTATTTGGGATTTAGGGACTTCTCCAAAATATTTTCATGCCTTTTTTACAATCCAAACTATTACACAATCCATTCTTTCATCCTTCTATGCCTCCGGAAAAATAATTTCCTTTACAAATAACTCCTTTGTAATCTCTATGCACATTCAATCAACTAGGTTGGACCAACACTCCTACTTCAATATAAAAACTCCTATATGCATCACTGCACATAATTATTTAGCTCCTTTATTCCTTAATTAACCACAAAACCATGTGTTCCCACACTACTACATGCTTTTCCAAACCTATGTGTAATATTGTGCACCCTCTTCTTTTGTTCACTTCCATTCTTATCCATCAAAAAAATTCCTCATGTAATTATGCACAATTTCCCTTTCATTATACTATGATTCCTCTCTTCACTCCATGTATTCTCCATCCTTGCATGGACCCATATTTAGCCAAGATTTATGTAGTATTTTCTTGGACCTTGGATGCTCCTACATTAATTACATACTGACATGAGAAGGTGTATGACATGACAAGAATGTTTCTCAATGGATTGCACTCCTAAGTATTTTGTTCTACTAGGGTATGAGGCAATGAATAAGAGTTGCACATGAACTGACACATGATATACTTATTTAAAGGGGCTAAAATGATTGCTAATGTAGCATATCCAAAGGGTAGTTATCCATGCACTAGGTCAACCTACAGTTTCTAAGGCTCACAGTCAAGATAGAGGAGAGTGACCTTCTAGGATATTGGTTAATGGGAGAGAGGTATAGATCAATGGGAAGATAAAACAAACATGCACAATCTACACTACTACAATGTAACTAAAATAAAGGAAAGGAAAGCTAAGGAGTTAATCATATAAGATCACTATGCTAAATAACATCGATGTACATAAAATACTAAGCTAACATAGATAAATGGAGAAGGGAAATGAACTAATCTATGCAAAATGACAAAGAAAATTAGAGAACTTACTTACAGGGTGGTCTCTTGTGCATCTATCTGTCTAGATAAGTAGTGCACCAAGAGAGAATCACTATAGGTGGAGAAGGGGAACACCGTTCCTATCCTAGGATCACTATAGAGGACCAAATAGTGCAAGAAATCCAAAAATAAAGAAGAGTATCCAATCCAATCCAAGTCAAGTGCAAGATGAACAAAGAACAGAGAGAGTAGATGAGAAGATGACACAAAAGAGTAGAAAAGATGGCTAGTTCTTATGGTCTTTCTTTCTTCCTTATGAATGTCTAAATTCAGTGTGTATCTATACATGATGCAATATACTAGAGGCCTTGGTGATATCCTTAGGGAGCCAATAATTAGGTGGCACTAATTTTTTAGGATTTTTACTATGTCAGTCTCTTTCTTCTTACTAAATATTATTATATGTAATATATTAATTTTGGGCACAATTCCTATCATAGATAATATAATTTTAAAACTTATTCCATATGGTTAGCACTATGGTAGTGTCTCCAAAAAGGAAAAATTAAGCCATAGGAAACTAATTTCCTAGGGTGAACACAATTAAGCAATGTCAAATTTATCATAATATTACTAGGCTGACCTCTTACTATAGACACCCTAATAATACATGCGTACTTCTAGTCCACTTCTATCCAATTAAAATTAATTAAATTTATTCTATCTTGTCACTGTACACCCCTTTGGAATTAATTAAATTAATTCTGCCATTTAAATACACCCTTTTAGAATTAATTAAATTAATTCCTACACCTTCCTAGCTATTATAATTAAACATTTATTTATTTAAATGGTTAGTTACCTCCTCGCAATTAAATACTAATTAAATTAATTTATCCTAACACCTTCTAGCTAATATAATCAAACATTTATTTATTTAAATGGTTAACTATCTCCTCACAATTAAAAAATAATTAAATTTAGTTATTTAATTCCACCTATTCTAGTCAATTACACTTGAACTAAACTTCATTATCCCATTTAGACTCTACTTCTAGATTCCTAAAAACTAGGGGGCTATAGAATTATACGCACAATTCAATTTACAGATGTAACTTATGCTATTCCAAATGTCCACTGCCCCTATAAATCTGTAACTACTATTGCCAAGTCTACTTTCTAACTTGGGTGATTCAACCATTAACCTGGATCTTAGTAAATTTTCTATCCACCTTTCATGTATCTACCCTTATCTATAAAAGCATTTAATTTCATTTGTGAATCCATCCCTAGAGCTTTAAACAAATTACATCAAACTTCTTCCAATTTGATAACCGCATCCTTGGGAAATCTACTGGTAGCATCTACAAACACATTTGGAGAACATTATTAAGAGAATCCACAATCCAAATCTTTAACAAAACCAACAAGCTTAAAGCTTATCCGATTTCATCTTGAGGTTTATAAGAGATATACAGTGAATGTATAATTTGGTATTTATTTATTTATCTTATTTTTTTTGTTATTTTTCCTTGTTTACATTCTGACACGCTCAGTGGGACTTCCCACATTAATTTTCTCATTTTAGTTTATCATTTCCTGATTTAATTTTTTTCATTTATTTCTTATATGCATTTAACCTTTCTATCAAAATTTTAGGTTCTCAGGTGAAGTACAAAAGCAAAAAAACAAAAAAAATAATTATTGAGCCATTTTTCACACGTTTAAAATTTTCACGGAGAGCGCTTTGTAACCCATCTTCCAAAAGGCATAAATTTTTTTCCTGAACTCAAAATGACTCCATTTTTTTTACGTAAAGGTATAAATAATATATATGTAATGGAAAAATAATTTTCTGATTTGAACTTACAAAAAATTTATGGTTTCATTTCTCCAAACACTTGTCATTTAAAAAACAAATTGTAGTATTTTTATTTTTATTTTTTTAAAACCTAACAACCTCATGCGTATGCTCTTTCCTCTCACTTTCAAATTGATCTTGAAAATTAGAAACATGATTGTTTCTATTTGTTTTGGGAATTAACCTTTCTTTTTTTTCTTTTTTTTATCAAAGCTTGTTTTACATGTATGATATCTCATCGCACTTTTTAAGTGATTTTGGAAATCAAAAGCGTGAACTTACTTCTATTGTCTTGGCCTTTACCTACCTAAAGAGAACATTATAATATTTTCTTACAGGACCTTATCTGAAGAATGTGGATTAAACACTTAAAAATACTAAATGAATGTTGCCTTTGATCGTGAACTTAAAACTACTCATTCTTGTGTGCAGGGAGTTGCTAATAAACAAGATAAAATAAATATTTTTACACAATCTTTTTGTAGGTTAGGATAAGGGTTAAAACCCGTCCATTATAACTGTAGGAATTATCTTGGCATAATCCATAAAACTCATTATGAGGATTACCATAGGAACCCTAAAGTAGTCAACACATTGAGGGAAATGGTTGATGAAATGGGTACCCACATCATAATTGACTAGTACACCTTGTGAGATTAGACTCATGGATATCCTTAGTGGTAACCCTAGTGTGATTCATTATGAGAAATATATTTGTGAAGGGTTTTAAAGGGGGTAAATTAAAGCTAATGACTAACAATAGTACCATGCTCACTCAGGTATACTATTGATATCTAGTTAAGAGAGCCACCCAGGAAACCACACATTGTCCAAGCTAAGGTAGAGGCCAAAACAAACCATCAAATATTTTTAAAAAAAAAAATCTTTTTTTTTTCCATTTTCGCAGTAGTGTTCCACACTCATACCTACGTTTTAAATTTCATTTCTTTCCACATTTTCCAAATACTCCTTGTTTGGATTAATATTTCATGTTCTTACCTCTTTTTAGTTTCTAAATAATCTTTATTTGGATCCACTTTTGTCTCATTTTCACCTCTATACATGAGTCTAAGTCTTAATTCTAAGACACCCATATCCGAACTTGGGCACTTCTATCCTTATTCATCTAAGTCTTGATGTTGTGATACTCACTTTATCACAGTTAATCACCTTTGTGATCACTTTGGTCCTTCATCTTTCTAAGTCTTAAGTTTGACATCACATTGTTGTGCTTTACGCATTTTATCCATCTTGCTTCATCACAATTTAACATTCACTTAGTTGAATTGTTGATATTTTCATCATTTATTCACTATTATATTTTAAAGCATTAAATTTACTCTCATTTTAGATCATTCACTTTCCCTTTGTGTCTCACATTAACTTTGTCAAGATTCTATATTTCCATCATCATCTTTTCACCTCTCTATTTCGACATTCACTTTGTCGTTATTTGAGTATCATCATTTCATTATTTAGTCTCCTCTCTTAGCACATCTTGTTAAGAGTTGAGAACTCTTGCCATCTTTCTAGTCTCCTCTTCTAACACCTATTTTGTTAAGAGTCGAGCATACTAACATTTTCAAAGTCTCTTCCCCTTTGTACAATCACTTTTTCAAAGGTTCAAATACATCATGTAGCTTGTGCAATCATTATCCCATCTTAACATTTCTTTTGCTAAGAGTTTCATAATTGAACTTTCACTTTTCAAGATTCTTCTCTTCGTCCACCTTTACATTCAAATTTTAAGGGTCGAATCTAAAAAAATATTTCCTCTTCTCCCATATTAGCATTCACTTTGCTAAGGTTCGAGGTTTAAAATTTTTTTTCCTCTTCCATCTTAGCATTCACTTTTGTAAGGATCAAGCTTTCAAAATTTCTTCACCTCTTCCATCTTAACATTCAATTTGGTAAGGGTCGAGCTTTCAAGCTTCTTCATCTCTTTCATCTTAGCATTACATTTGTTAAGGGTTGAACTTTAAATCCTTTCCTCCTCTTCCATATCAGCATTCACTTTGTTAAGGGTTGAGTTCTTCCATCACCCATTTTTATTTTTTCTCCTCCATTTTCAATTATAATTGTGGATTCACACAATTCATCATTTTCTCATGAATAGAAAATGATGAAAGACACCATTTTTGGTATGAAAAAACAATGGAAATAATTCAAATTTGATGAATTTTTTCCTTACCATTTTGTTATGGAAATTTTATGCACACCCTTTCCAAAATATTTCGAGACACCCCACTTTGCTAAATACAAGGGAAAAATTGATCCTAGAAAGCATATCAAATAATTTTACATAACATGCAACGAAGTGGCATACAAAGATATCTTTATCTTGTTTTTTTTTCCTAAAAGTATAGAAGGAAAATATTTGGACTAGAAAATATTTGGACTAGTTCTTACACCTTCCAAAGGGATCTATCACAAATTTTGTCAACATATTAGAGAAATTCATCAAACATTTCTCTTTCAACCTTGACTCCAAATTCACCTTAACTCAAAGAAAATAATCCCTCATTTTTAAAGGCTTGATCAGTCCTCTTTCTCATGACCTTAGGCATAATGACGATACTAACAATCATAACCAAACTAGCACTAATCATGATAAATCTTGGTATGTTCACCATAACCAAAATGTCATCAATTATGGTGTCACAAATAATCAAAAAGTGCACAACACACATGAATACTCAATTAAAAATCCAATCATACAACCTAGCAAAGATAATACTCCATGCAAGTTAAATGTCAATTTACACCCCTCAGAGAAAGTCTCTCTAGTGTCTTTCATTAGCTAAAAGAGGCTAGAATGATAATATATCCAATAAAAATGCCCTTTCATGAAGGGGAAATGATGCCATGTTGGTACAAACCTAACACATACTATGACTTTCATCGCATTGATGGCCATCCCATAGATAAATGTGTGCGTTTTAAGAATTACATCCAAGACTTACTTGACAATGGAGAAATATTTATAGACACTGATAAAGCCATCACAAATGAAAAAAAAACTAATATACCTTCTCATGAAGATTTTAATGTTTCCCAAAACGTTGTACATACTGATACTCAACGAGATCATGAAAATGAAATTCAAGTATCTCTCAATCAACACTAATCCATTTCTTCTACATATTTTCTTTCAACAACTCAAACAAACATTGAACCTATTTGGGACAATAGTACTCTAACATAAAACGAGAGATTAAACATGATTCAAACATAAAAATGAGCCAAATTTAGCTTTTACAGTGCAAGGGACAGGCCCAAGAGAGAGAAACGTAGGAAAACATGCAAGGGGTTCAACCATTGACCCAAATGCCATCAAAACAGCATGGGCATCCTTACAGACCCATCCCCTAACATTTTTAACCATGCTGGGAGAGAATACGAGCCATTCTTCATTAAAATCTGTGGTTGAAACGTCATTTCTGTCCATGACCACGTGCCAGAGGTGTTTCTTGATTTTCTCTCTCCAAACTCCACAAAAATTCAAAAATTACCCCATAATCTTGTAGATAATTTTACCAGCTTTCCATTGATATAAAGAACGTGAAAAACCAAGCTCTGGATCGAAAGATATGGCGATTTGAAGTTTTAGGGAAAAACATGGCCAAATAAGGTTGGTGGGAATTTTTTTTGAATTTTTTACCTTTTTGGTTATTTGGAAAAAATTTCAAAATTCTCCTCTGACCCCCGCCACTTCTTTGGACACATGGCATGTCCTGATTGGCTGCGGGCCTTCTAGGGGAAAATTTCTCACAAAAATTCCGCCAAGCCATAACTTGAAAAATACATGGAGTTAGGAGGAAAATTTTAGCTTTCTGGAAAGATGAGAAAGATCTCTATCCAATGGTGCCCTTTCCAGAAGGTTTTGAGTTCCTAAAAAGAAAATTTTTGTGACTGAGGCACAAGAGAGGGAAGAATGGGAGGAGTTAGCCATAAAATGAGCAAGGGGCACATTTTTGATAACAATTTTGGCGACTCAGAGGGGGCATCTGCCTATTGGATGAAGTTACCAGTTACCATAAGCATCCATTGGGCATGGAGTCATGATTTGTAGCTTGCAAACTGATCTAAACTTTGAAAACCTCCTCTCTGAGCCACTTGGAAACCCACTGAAATGGACTACGCAAGAGCAAAACCAACACCAAAAAACTATGTACAAAACTAAAAGTCATACATGCTCCAAAATGGAACATGCAGAGTGTGCACAAGCACTTCTTTTACTGAAAGAAAAACTACCTATCCTACTCTAGCTGGAAGCAAAAGTGGGCTAAACAAACCCTGCAACTGGCTAGGAGAAATAACTTTCCTTTCTCAAAAGTTGCAACCATGCAACTGATTTGACACTGAACATGGCTGATTGGATGAGTGAAAAATCAAAAAGAAGCTGGTCTTCTACCCAAATCATCAAGCTGTCAACTGAAAACAAATCCAATACCTCTTTTAGTTGCTCTGCATTTAGATTGAAGAGGTATGACGGCTGATCCTTGGTACTTTGTAGCTCACCCTCATGCTTAGAAGCAAGCATGACTGGTTGTGACTTCTCCTTTGACTCTAATGAAGTCAAATACCTTATTGGGAAAGGTATGATCTATTTGATATGCCCATAGCTCTGATTTTCAACTCCAAAAATGGAGTCTTCTTATAGACCTTCTTGGGTGGGTGATGTGGAAGTAATGGTAGGACTTTTTTGCCCTTTCTCTTCCTTCATGGCAACATGGAACTCTTCTATAGTGTGCAACTCCTCGTTATTGATTGCAACATCCAATGAAGTTGCTTTTTCATTGTTGTTACCTGCTGCAATACATTGTTGGCTTTGGAGCTCCTCCATTGTAGCTTTTGGAAGATCAAATTCTTCCAGCTTTGATTTAAGAGGCATGTTGCAAACTGTATGTTGTTTTCCTTGAACTCTTTTGTCCATGGCAAGAAGCTCTTGTTGTTGGAGAATGAATGGTGAAGAAGGAAACATGGTAATTTCAGCTAGCTCTTCATCCAAACATTCTTCTAAGTCTGATGGAAAATCAAACTCTTGAATGTCTTGCTACAGCAAAGTCTCTCCCTCTTGTATGGTGGCCTCCAAATCTACATTTTCTTCACCCTGTATAACTTCATTTTCAAACATGAAACTTGTCAATCCAAACTCATCCCAAAAATCAGATTGTTGGAGAGATCAGGTGGGAGAGAAGCATGAAATTTCTTGTGCCTTTTGCTCACAATTTGGACCTGTTTTGTTCACCTCCATAATGGCTTCGTCAATCAAATCAGCCCCTTCAAATGAAAGCAAAAACATATCAATAATGCTTCTTTATTCTACTGTTGTAAAAAATGACTTGACCTCATCCATTTGCTCCTCAAAGATGGGGTTTTGAGATGGTTTTCCTTCCTTCTCGATGGCTGATTTTGCAGTGCAAACTGGATCAACATTTTCTTTGGGCAAAGTGCCAACATGGACACCCAACTCATCACCAATAAACTGTTGCTTTTCTTGCTTCACTGCTATTATAAAATCAGCCTTTTTTTCCACTTGTTCTCCAACTTCAACATCCTCTATTGGTTTCACCATCAAGGGGATTTTTGTGATCCTGAATTTAAGAGCCCAACTCTTCAAACTTTGAATTTCTTCATCCTTGTTTGGCTCTTCTTTTTTCTGCTGTTTTCCTTGATTGGCATTTTAATTTTTATCCTCCCAACATGGATTTGGGAATGCAAGAGGAGAAGTGGATTGTAACTCAATTGATTTTGTAATTTTTCGTGGTGGTGGAGGAGGTAGGAACTCTTGTTTCTTTGGAGGGAATGGCTGTTTGGAAGGGAAAAGGAATGAAGAATTGAGATGGGGTGGACAACTAGGGAATGGAGAAATGGATTCAACACTTGGGATAGCAGATGGAGAGTTTAAAACTTGACACTGCTGAGATAAAACAGATTGGGAAAGAGGGAGAGAAAAGGCATGAGATGGTGTGCTTACCTGTTAACAAGGTTGTTGAATACTCCTCTCATACACCTTTATTCCTTTAGTCCACTTTGCAAGCAATGGTAGTGTTGTAATCATGAAGTCTAGCTTCTCTTGAGGGCTGCAATGCCTTGGAAAAGGTGCTCTACAACCAATTCTAAATGCTTTCATTTGTGCTTGAGCCCTGGATTGCACCATGTTTGCCTCACTCTTTTGGATTTGTTCCAGCAGATCTGCATTTTCTTCTTGACTTCCCTCACAACCAGCATACCCTTGTGCTTGACATGCTTTATATCCAAGTTGACTTTGGCACTACTGCTCATATGGGTAGACATGCTGATTTTGAATTTGATCAAAATGTTGATTTGGAGGATTTGTAAAACATGTTGGAGGTGTGATATACTGCTGTTGTAAATGTGAATTACATGATGGAAATGAAGTCATGATTACACAACTTCATGTAATGGAAAAGAATGAAAATGATGGAAAGAAGAATGGATGGAAATGAATGGAAAACGGGTCTGCAACTTAGAGAATGAGTTGTTTACCAGATGGAGTCCCTAGATGTGCTTTTGAAAGTGCCTCCAAAAGGCTGAATCTTTAACAAGAACACACCAACCTGTCAAAGATAAAGTGGAAGACCTCTAAGGTCCCACTGGGTGTGCCAAAACTATTGTTGTAAATCAGTAGCACCCCTGGATGTTGATCAGATTTCTAGTTTGATATTTTAGACATCTAGTGTGATTACACAACATTGAATCCTCTCCCCAAGTGTGGGACTTGTAAAATGGGAAAGGAATCTCCAGATTAGAGGCTGGTTCCTCAACTCCTCTGATCAGATTTATCACTTACAAGTTGCAGAGGTGTAAATTCCTAATCCTACCCTAAATTCCAAAGGAGACAGAGATAGAGAATGCAGATAAACTAAAACTAATGCTAATAGGTGATGCACCAAAGGAGTGATGAGCATTTTTTACTTCTGCAGATTGACACAAGTCATAAAATGTAACAAAAAAACAACATGCATAAGCTGATAACTGTAATGAAGAATCATAAATTAGTCAAACAACACAAGCAAAGGATGGAAAGTTAATCACAGGGCTTGTATTGTTATTTTAACATCAAAATCATTGCATTACAACACCTGAGAGGAAAAAATAGGTTGCAATTCTTAGAAAAGGTCTGATATTCCACCAAAATCACTTCCAAGGTGAGAAGGGGGACCTGCAATACACAAAAAATGTTCAACCCTTTGAAAATGAGCCAAATCTGGCTTTTACAGTGCAAGGGACGAGCCCAGGAGAGAGAAACGTGGGAAAACATGTAAGGGGTTCAACCATTGACCAAAATTCCATCAAAACAACATGGGCATCCTTACAGACCCATCCCCTAACATTTTTAACCATGCTGGGAGAGAATACGAGCCATTCTTCATTAAAATCGGTGGTTGAAATGTCATTTCTGTTTATGACCACGTGCTAGAGGTGTTTTTTATTTTCTCTCTCCAAACTTGACCAAAATTCAAAAATGACCCTAGAATCTTGTAGAGAATTTTACCATCTTTCCATTGATATAAAGAACGAGAAAAAATAAGCTCTGGATCGAAAGATATGGTGATTTGAAGTTTTAGGGAAAAACAGGGCCAAATCAGGTCGGTGGGATTTTTTTTTGAATTTTTTACCTTTTTGGTTATTTGGAAAAAATTTCAAAATTCTCCTCCGACCCCCGCCACTTATTTGGACATGTGGCACGTCCTGATTGGTTGCGAGCCTTCTAGGGGAAAATTTCCCACAAAAACTCCGCCGAGCCATAACTTGAAAAATACATGGAGTTAGGAGGAAAATTCTACGTTTCTCGAAAGCTGAGAAAGAGCTCTATCCAATGGTGCCATTTCCAGAAGGTTTTGAGTTCCTGAAAAGAAAAAAATTATGACTGAGGCACAAGAGAGGGAAGAATGGGAGGAGTTAGCCACAAAATGAGCATGGGGCACATTTTGGATAACAATTCCTGGCATCGAAAATATTCCTCTAACATCATATGATTCTTTTGATGTCATCAAAGATCTATCTAATTACACATCCTTTGACTTAGACCTTTTCCTCCCAAGTATTGTAACCCAGGACTCATTGAATCATTTGATTCACTCTATTCACTTGGACCTTGTCTACGCAAGTCTCATATATTGGGAATTTTTGAATATTAGGATTCTCTCCTTTGACTTGGACCTCCTCTTCCTAGGTCTCATAAATTTAGACTACTTCCATATATCATGCACAAAAAATATTTTGACTCTCTACTTTAACTTGGAATTTTTCCTCCCAAGTATCGTACTTGAGAACCCATCGAATCATTTTATTCTCTTCTTTGACTTGGACCTTATCTACCTAAGTCTCGTAAATTAGGACTCCTTGAATATTTATATTATCTCACTTGAATTGGACCTTTTCCTCCCAAGTCTCATACTTCAAGACCCATTTAATCATTTGATTATCTCCTTTAAATTGAATCTTTTCCACCCAAGTCTCATAAATTTGGGCTACTTTCATCTATCATTCATTGGAAATCTTTTGATCCACTCCTTTGAATTGGATTTCATCTGCTCAAGCTTGTAAATTCAGGACCATTCAACTTTAATAAGCATGGACCTCTTTCTTGATGAGTCAATTTCAAATCCTCATTCGCAAGACTGTAGAAAAATCCATAAGCATAAAAAAGAGAATAAAAATCCATATTAAACCTTTGGTTACAAAATTGTTTGTAAATACAAAGTGGAAAAACAATTGTAGATAACGTTAAGCATTCCATCTATTGGCAGATATATTAATCATATCATTATCATATCTTCACATTCTTCACCTATCATAATAAAAGTTAACCTTGTTCCTATTGGGAATTTTTGTGTCTCATCCCTGTTATGGTTTCTACCATTTCAGATCTTTTAACCTATGTTTTTCTCTCGAATCTTATTGATGGCAACTCATCCTTTCAAAAAATATCACTTTTTTAGAAAGCACTAGAACTATTTACCCAGACATTTTGATCGTCCATCTCTGTGTACGGTTTTAAACCCTTATGTCCTACTAGTCGCATAAGGTTGAGAATCGAGGGAAGAATGTTCCTTCCCAAATATCACATTATCAAAAATTAAGGCCAAATAAATCTAAAAATGTAAAAAATAAAAATAAAAAATTAATCATTACGCCTTTCATCCTTCACAGTCTTTGGTGATGAGCCCATAATTCTCACTAGTCGTATGAGACTTGGAATGGGGGCAGGTTCCCTTACTCGCCTACATTTTGTCTTTGGTGTTGAGCCCTTGTCTCTTACTAGTGACATAGGGTAACATGTAGGGTTTCTTTCACAAATTCAATCAACCAATAAAGCCTTTGTCAAATCTAAATCATAAGTGCTTGATCAAAAACTTCCCAAGAAGTAATCTAGTTGCTCCTGTTAAAGAGAGAAAACAATTACTTTAGCTATATTTTTCCAATCAGTAGGCCATCTATGGATCTAAGTCTAGTCAAAACCTATAAATTAGAATCATCTTGGAATCGGCCAGATAATCTTGACTAAAGATGAGTTACATTCTTATTACATGGATCATTTTTACACCTTATGTCTTAGCATCTAATATCTTCAGTTTCATATCGATATTCACCTCATTTTCATGTGCTCATTAGCTCTTGATGATGCGCCCTCACATCTTCCTAGTTGTGTGGAGTCATGAGTGAAGTGATACATCATATAATTATACCATCTACATTTCTGCCAATGGAATGGAATTCTTCTAATTATTTGCAATTACATTCAAGATGTGTAACCCATTTTACCGAGTAAAAAATACAAAAACATTTTTAAAATGTTCATTAAATAAAAAATCATTCAAAAATGTTTCCAAAATCCAAAAAAATTCAAATATGTTTTCAAAAATACAAAAACATTCAAATATGTTTAAAAAACTATAAAAAAATTCAAATATGTTTTTAAAAATACAAAAACAATATAAAATTATTCCAAGCTACAAAAACAATATAAAATTGTTCCAAAAATAGAAAACAATATAAAACTATAAAATCCCAAACTTTTAGAATTTTTTTGACTAACTTTCAATAACTTATAACATAGTTCAAAAAATTCACCATTTAACGATGCTCCTCATGATACTTCCATACCATCTTTCGCTAATCACTTTTCCTTCCTGTGGTGTATATCTATGCTCATGGCAATAATTCACCCTTTCAAAATATAACTTTTCTTGGGGAACACTTGGATTAAATCCAATACAAATCAAACTTCAATGGGATCTAAAAAGAGTTGTTTTGAGTATATAATCATCCCTCTGCTCTTCGGCCTAATCCAATCCTCTCACATTCTAAGCTATCACTCGAGGGCATTTATATTTGTCTAGTTCTTTAATGTGGAACACATTTAGATTGTCATTAGACGTCGTTATTGCAGATTGTGTTGTAATTTTGTAGTTTTTCAACATCGTGATGATGATTTTTATTCTTTCAATTTCTTATTTTATTGCACTTTGTTTACCTTCATTGTAGGAAAATTCTTGGTATCTTAGTTCACAAATAAATTTGATGTTATTCATTCTTGTTCATATTGGGTTCGTTTTCACTCTTAGTTTGTGTATTTTTGACTGCTTGAACTATTTTATTTTCCTCCTAGCTTATTAAATAAGCCATGGTGTGTTTTATTTTTTGCTGTGCATTCGAATTTGTTTACATTTCTTTACATTTGTATTTCAATTTTCTTAGAAAATCACCAAAATCGAATGTTTCAAAAATTCAAAAAAAAATCAGAAAATCGTAACATTTTCAAAACAATATTTAGCTATCACAGAACTCCTACAATTGGCAAATATTGCAGTGAATCTTTCAACATTTCAAAACAATATCGATAAATTCATACCTTTATCTAATACCCTAGTGATAGTTCCAATCATACAACTATAACTTTCTTCCCTTTGCATGATTACTTACTCTGCTTTGGGAAAGTCAAAAAAATGTTTTGCCTTTGTGATATAATTTATCCTGGGGTAATTTATTTAAGATCATTTGCACAATGGATCCAACAAGAGTGTCTCAAGGAGTTTCTAAGTATACTCCACTCTTCTAGTCTGATCCTATTCCCACCTTAGAAGCATTTACATCTACTTAATCATCATCATGGCACACATTAGGGACATAACTGATTGTATTACTTTTTGAGGTTACGTTGCATTATTAATGTTTAATTTTTGGACCAATTTCAAGTACTGTGATAGAATATTGGTTCCTTTATAATCATGATGCATGCACCTACTCTGTTCATATTGGGCTTATTTTTCTTTTCTATTTTCTTTGTTGTGTGTGTGTTTGTTTACACGCATCTCGGTTAACCATCTTGATTCTTTCATAATCTTGGTGAAAATCCTATAGTGAAACAATAAAATAAAGGTTTCTCTTAAATTCACACTCTCCAAATGAAGCTCATGCTATGAGAACACTCCTTCCTATTCTTCCCATCCTTGGCCAAAATTCCTATGGTTTCTTCCTATCAAGCGGTTTTCAACCACCTTGTTGCATCATCCACCTTCTTGTGAGGGAATTCCCTTACCATTCTACTTGCTGGAGCATTCAAATGCTTCACCGTATTCTTCTTGCTAATATGCATGCACCTACTATCTTTAAAACACTATTACTTTGCAATAACACTTTAAAGAGGGGAAAATGTAGACACCCTAAAACTACATGCATATTTCTATCCCACTTATATTTAAATAGAATTAATTAAATTAATTCTATCTTTTCGTAGTACACCCCTTTGAAATTAATTAAATTGATTTTTCCATTTAAATATACCCTTTTAGAATTAATTAAAATAATTCTATTATCTAAGTCATATTCCTACATTTTAGAATTAATTAATTTAATTCTAATATGCCTTTTGAATTAATTAAATTAATTCCTACACCCTCCTAGTTAATATAATTAAAAATTTATTTATTTAATTGGTTAATTATCTCCTCACAATTAAATACTAATTAAATTAATTTAATTCTACCATGCTCTTGGAATTAATTAAATTAATGCCTAACACCTTCTAGCTAATATAATTAAACATTTATTTAATTATCTCCTCACGATTAAATGCTAATTAAATTTAGTTATTTAATTCCACCTATTCCAGTCAATTACACTTGAACTACACTTCCCTATCCCACTTGGACTCCACTTCTAGATTCCTAGAAATGAGGGGGCTATAGAATTATACGCACAATTCAATTTCCGGATGTAATTCCTGTTATTCCAAATGTCTACTACCCATGTAAATTTGCAACTACTATTTCCAAGTCTACTTTATAACCCAGGTGATTCAACCATTAACCTGGAGCTTATTCAATATTCTATCCACCTTTAATGGCTCTACCCTCAACTATAAAAGAAAGCCATTTCATTTGTAAATTCATCCCTGGAGCTTTAAGAAAATTGCATCCAACTTCTACCAATTTAACATCCGCATCCTTGTGAAATCTTCTCATAGCATCTGCAAACACATTTGGAGAAATTTATAAATAGAATCCATAATCCAAATATTTAAAAAAACTAATAAGCTTCAAGATTTTATGGTTTTATCTTGAGGTTTGCAATAGATATATAGTGAAGGTATAATCTTGTATTTATTTATTTATCTTCTGTTGTATGTGTTTTTTCGTTGTTTACACTTATTGCCCACTGATAATTATTATAGTTGTAATAAATTAATGCTTTACAGTTCCCATTAATTATAATATAATATTACAACTTATTTTGTATCGCATTAACAATATGGTAGTGTATTTGGTTTAATAAACATGCCTTAGATTGAAAGAAAATACAATGGTTGTTCTTGGTGAGTTTTTTTGTTTAAAATAATTAAATAATCTATGTATTTGATATGATTATTTAATGTACCTACATTATTTTGTAAATATCATTATTTAGGGGTCAATTTTAGATTCCTTTATTTATGTATGATTTAAAAGATACAACAATTTTCTCTCAATTACATTTTTAGAAAATGACAATTCAAAAGAAAAAACCAAAAGAGTTAAAACCCTGATCTTTTGATAAATAATCCTTTTTCAACTCTAATATTTAAGTTGATGTGTTTCTAAAAGAATACATTTTTATTTTTTTTATGTTGAACCCTAATGTTTTCATAAAGAATCATTCTTTGCCATACTTATGTGTTATTTAAAAATCTAGTATATAACATTTTTACAAACTAGGAAGGGTTATTTAGATTTAAGTATTTCTTAGGGCACTTAGAAGTCTTAATTCAGCCTTACACATCATGGGATTTGACCAATTCAGTCAAGCACTCCTGAGTGATGGTTTTGTGGTCAAATTGGGATCCCAAGAAGAAGTTGATGGCATTCATGCATAGTACACTATAGTTCTTATGATAATGACTCCAATTATCATGTCACCAACAAAACTTAATTTCATCATGTAATTGAGGAATAGGTTGAGACATATATAATATTACAGTAAACATCTTAGGTACATGATGTTTCAACTCTTCCTTCCTCAATGGTTGTGTTGATGGTGAATCACAGCACCCCTGGATGTCTGCAACTCAATGGGTTGAGATTCTCAGTGTGATTTCATAACATGGAGCTTTTCCTAAGTGTGGGACCTTGTGAAATCAGAAAAGATCTCCGGATGAAGGCCGGTTCCTATTCCTCTGTTCAGATGCACACAAAAAAATGCAAAGGGTTTACTCAAAATCTAAACTAACTTTCCAAGGAGACAGGGTAAGAAGATACATAAAATAAAACCTAAACTACAAAGGTGATGCACTGAGGAATGATGAACACTTTTCTTGCCAATAAACAAAAACCATTAAAATGTAATGCAAGATCATGCACAGATAACCAAATTTGCAGTGAAATATTAGGAGGATGCAAATGAACACAGAGAGGGTTGAGAATCATCCATAAACATGCATTATTTTCTCTAAATATTGATACAACACACTACAAAAATGCCAAGAGGCAAGGTTGCATTACAATTTTAAATGGGAGGTTTGAACTCCACAAATTCACTTGCCAAAGAGAAGAAGGGAGGGGAAAACCAAGAATGTCCAACCTTTTGAAAGAAGCCCCTCCTTACAATTTATATGAGGAAAAAGAGAGGGAGAAGAGAGGAATTCAAAATCTGCCCCAACCACCTCCAGACTTCACTTAACTCATCTCATTATGACGGTAGGTAAGAATCCTAGCAAACCCAAGAAGTGGCGAACTGTATTTTACATATTTGAATAAATTTTTCTCACCCAAATAAAGATATCCAGTTGTAGTTGGACAAAGGACCTTGTAAGCTTTCCAAAAAGTCCAACCTTGCGTGAATCCGAGCTCCCTGTGAAAAGTTATGGCCATCTGAATATTTCCCACATCAGGGTCTTCTTCATGACGGGTTCGGGGTTCTCCTTTGCATTTGCATCAGGTTTGGAGGATGCCTCGACATGTTTTTGATGCTTGTGTTTTCCCAAAACCTGTTTTTTCCGGTATCTCCAATATTTCCTTTGTTTTGGGTTTGGAAATATGACTTGCATATGCATCGGGTCTGGAAGGTGGCTCGACATGTTTTCACCCCATGCTTTCCCAACTTGTTTCCCCGACTCCAAGACCCGATTTTCCTAGGTAGTGTTTCAGGTTTGTGGAACTCTCAAGCATCGGAACATCCCTTGCGATCTGTATGCTTCGTGTCTCATGTTTCCCGAAACCTGAAATTCCTTGTGTCGGGTTTTTTGACCTCTCCGACATATTTTCCTTTGTGTTGGGTTTTTGAACTTCTTTGACATATTTTCCTTTGTGTCGGGTCTTTGAACTTCTCCGACATATTTTCCTTTGTGATTATCTATATTTACCTGAGGGGTAGATATATACAACAGGTTGATTATAGTTAGGATCATAATTGTTATTGTTATTTTCTTGATCAATGTTAAAAATATGTTTTATTCGAATAAGAAATAAGAGGAAGAGTAGCAAAGACTCTGTCATCTATCACATTATTTTTCTTAGAAATTTGAAGGATTTAGAATTATTTTTTAGACTATGTATTAGGAATAACTTTCTCAAAATATATAATGACGTAATCATACCTTTTAGCTTGTTCCAAATATTCTTCTAGAGAGATGTGAGAAAAGGAACTCACCTTGTATTGAAGGCAAGGTTAAATAACTTGCAGAAAAAATTGGAAGAGGCTATCACTAGGCATGTTATGTTCATCACGTGTAGATAGGGTATTCTAATGTTTAATGAAGGCTTGTGCTGATTCATTTTCAAACTACTTACAATTGATAAAGGTATTAATGTTATTTTCAGGTAAGTCATGATATTGAAATTCATTTACTAAGGCTATCACCAAGGACTCTAACTCAACTATTGAGTTAGGAGGTAAGGTATGATACCAACCTAAAGCATCTCCAGTGATGGTTTTAGCTAAGATTTTGGTGGTGGTGAATGAATTGGATCTGATCCATTCTTCATAAAAATTTCCAAATGCCTTAATCTTCAGGGAAGGATCAATGGACCATCATAAGAGATGAAAGGAGAAATACTCAGCCAATTACATGCTAGCAATATAAGGTACTAGAGGCTCTTTTTGGACTAATCTTATGACTTTGTTGTAAATAAGTGGCTAGGAAATGGGTATCCCATTAGGCCCATTTAGTAAAGGAAGCATGATGCCCTAAGATCCGGTTGTAGAGAGGATCTCTATTGGCTCATACTATCAATGAGTTGGAGAATAAGGTTGTTTTTGGTCATAAATGGAGGTATTCTAGGATGAACCTACTTCGGGACTTTTCACTTTTTCTTCTCTATTGTCAAGTTTTTTAGAGAAAAATTCAAGGATATGTTTTCCAAGCCTTTCTTCTTATTCATCCTTGTATTGAGAAAATTACTTGAGGAGTTTCTAAACCTCAGGAGGATGATCAAAAATGTTTTCAGTTTGATTCTATTGTTATCCATTCCCAAATTGGTTGTTGTGGTAGGTGGGAGTTTTCTTTCTAGGTACTCCTATGACACAACAATCCATGTAGAATGGGAATTCAAGTTCAGGATGAAAGGTTTCAGGAAATGTCTACATAATAGAATCAGAAGACCCCAGGCCTAGATACTCCATAATAGAGTGATGATCTAGCTAAGGAAAAGTACTAAAGTGGGGATCACTGATGTAATTAGTCATGAAATAAAAATTACACAGGGAACAATGACATCAAGAGGAAATTTTTTAGAAACACAAAGAATCAGTTGTTAGGGGATGATGGTGTATATATTCAAGTATACTGAAACATACTAGATTTCCCCTGGGCAATGAAATTTGTGTATAGTAGTTTTTAGAGGTTTTTAAGATTTTTGGTGATTTTGAATTGGGTCAAGATTGAAGATAGATGATTTTAATGAGCTATGATCAATCAATAAGTCTATAGGATTCACGTCGAGTTCACTAGAAATGTGTGGTGAGCCAAGAATGTGTCTCAATGGCTTGCACTCCTTACGAGGTAAGGAATATTAGACAAACATGAACCAACACATAATTTATTTATTTAACGGGGATACAATGACCGCTAAGGCCACATATCATAAGGAAAGTAATCCCTACACTAGGTCAACCTAGGGTTTTCAAGGCCCACAGTCAAAATAAATAAGAGTATCTTTAGACACCAGAAATTCGCACCCCTCATCTTTGGTCAAATCATTAAACATATTCCTATTTTATAACCCTAAGTCTACTTTATACCTCTCACATTTTTTCATTAACTAAATATGTGCCATAATTACACCCTTAATAATCTCCCATTTTTATTTATTTAATTACTCAATTAATTAAATAATTCATCATTTTATCACATTTAATTACATTATCTATATTAAGTCTAAACACTCCATGATATTATAGCTAACTTAATCCACCTCATCTATTTCAAACTCCCTTATCTTGACACACCTATATACACCTATTATATCACCCCCCAAAACAAACTTGAAACATCCCTAACTACCCACACATCATCCCCCTTAAAACAAAAAAACCTCATTTTAGTAAGTTTTTACAACTATTTTCCTCACAAGCCTCAGACATACCAAAATTGTCAGTGATTTGGGTAATCGTCGACGATTATTTAAGAGAGTTTTTCAGTCTCTCTTCAAGAATCATCCACCTACATTTTCAAACCAGAGCTTCATACTTGAGTATTATTATGCATAAAATTATTCATGTTATCATCCAAAATTGTTATTCACAATCATCAAGCATCTTGGGATTCAGTTTGGAGCCTTTGCAGATCAGTATTTCATTATCTAGCTGCAAGCTTCATCAATTTTTCACAGCATCTTCCATCAAGGTCAAATATCATTTTAGCCTCATTTCTATATCTAGCTACTTTTACCATTCATTTTTTTATCTCAAATTATTATCTAAGTCCCTGAAAGACCACAATTTTAAATTAATAACTTAAATACTACATTTTTCTAGTATGTTAGTATCCTCTAGAATCATAAGAAATTCCTAGAATCACCAACTATTCCTATCACTTTTGTTTTGCTATCATCTTTAATTTAATCTCATTTAGCTTTTATTTTGAATCTATTCATTTATGAAATTTTATCTAGCATGGATTATTTTAGATGGAAATAGGTGGTCCAAGTCATGAAATTACTAGTATCAACTCATTGCCTATTTTCCATCATCCATTGTACTAGGATTAGTATGACATCCTACATGATCTTAAGTTGTGTGCTATCCACAATGCCCCTTTGGATCATTTACATAGCATTTTTTGAGTCCACTCAACAGATCTGTGATGCTGTAGAGGAATTTTATGAAGCATATTTTGAGTTCCTACACATCTGGGGTGATCTTTCTTGGTTTGAATATCGATACAAAAAATGAGTTAGAGGATTTGAAATCTGAGTCTGAATATGAGAATGAAAATAATTCCAAGGACTCATATTCTGAATTTGAGTACCAATACTACAGCGGATAAGAAAATCAGGAATACATTTCAAACTTCTTTGAAGAAGAATATCTATAATACACTGAAGAAGAGAATTCAAACTTCTTTGCAAAATACATTGGAGAAGAGGATTTAGTTTTCTATGAGAATACAAATTTGGACTTAGATTCTGAATTTGAACTATAGGTTACACCTTTTATTTCTCATTATCTATTAGTTATATGTTTGTAATGAACTCATAAACTATCATAATAATTATCATGATTTGATCGTCATACATATTATATTGTTTTCGTACCCAGTTGATTATGCAAAAGCAAATTAAAACTCTTGTGAGGAAGTCCTTTGATTTTCAGGGACTGACTTTTGCCAAGAAATTTTCCTCATATTTTACTAATCATATATTTTTTAGTGTCTGTCATTTTTAGGTGTTCTCACAGGAAGAGATATTATATCATTTTGTATACGGAGCACAAAATTAATTACCATCAGTCACATCCACAAGTATCACTAAACCCTTTCATTTTGAGGTTGGTTAAATTTTACTTTCTTTCTTAGTGAATTAATTTTAAGAGGTAGAATTTATTATAAACATTTTGGCACACCTGGTTAGACATGTCCCTCATTTCATTGTCAATTTCACTAAAAATAGCATATGTTTTTCATTTTCGGTTATCTGCATAGTAATCTCCAATGATTGGATGAATTACCAATGATTCCTGCAATTGCCAATGATTCATCTAAATCCTTTTCATTACTTTATAGATTACCTGCTAATCATTGTTTTTGTTGTTTTCTGTTGTTTCTGCTAACCTGGTTTTGTAGGTTGATTGCTGGATTGCTCACTTTAAAAATTGCTAAAAAAATATGAAGTGTTTATCACGATAAGTCCTAAATCCATCTATTTACTTTCAATATTTCATTCTTGATTCATTGTCTTCATTGAAATCAACACTTCATTTTGGGTTTTAAAAATAAACAACTGCATACTTCTTACTTCACATAGTTTTAATTAGGAAGGTAATCAGTTGTATTCACTCTATTTTCCCCCATACACAACCAAACCACTTTAACATCAAAATGAACTTAAATAATTCCTACCCATGTGGATACCTAATTGGATTTGATCACCAAGAGGATAATTTGACTTAGTGTTCTAGCTGAAAATAATCACCTGTCTATTGGTATATCGAAAAATCACCCATCACCCTTATCGTTGTAGGAGCGTGAAGTGAAGGGGTAGGCCCTAATACCATGCCCTCATCGGCAACAATATAGAGTTGGGCCTCACATATCTTCAAGTATATCGAGGACTCCACATTTAAACAAACTTGAAACCAACCCTAGTTTTCCATTTCCTAGGACCATCATTGGCCATTTTACACATTTCATTGTTTCATAATCAAATCAATAAAATCTAAAAAAATCATTTTGCTTGTCTTTGTTTGTTGTTTTTAATAAAATCAGTTATTTTTTTCATTTTTTAAGCGATTGTGCATTTTTTACCATGTTACAAACTAGATAGAAAGCCCATTATAAAACTTCTAAAGCCATGTCCACACCATTATCTACATCATTCAAACAACATATCCCTTTATCTATTCCATTTTCTACACCATTATCTATACATTAATCTACTTTCTTATCCACACCATTACCTGACACATTTGATACACTATTACAACAACAAAACCCATTTCATCAAAAAATTACATCTACTCCTCTTATTAATGACCAATGATGCTAGAATGAATTATAGGAGAAATATAATGAAGAAATACGACAACTCTTGAACCCAAGACATCAATTTCATAGTCAAATCTTCCATACATATGAGCAAGAAGAAACCAAATAACCATACTCTCTTAGCTCTCAATCAAAATCATCAGAATATCCTTTCTATGATAGAGGGGATCCTATTTTTTAAGTGATGCTAGCTTCAAATAAAATTTCCCTTAACACCTATCTTTCTGCTAGGGGTGTCTAACTTCAACCATTTAAACCCAAACCACACATTCCTCACCCTTCGTCAACTATTTCACAACTCATTAAGTCAAAACCAAGAACCTGTCATCTAGAAAATACATTCATATCAACCTATTAGTCAATCCAAAACCTCAAATTTCAAGTCTTCCATTCCTATTAGTCAACCTGAAACATCTAGTATTGTGTCTTCCATTCCCACTTATAGTCTCCATATGATCTTATCTCAAGACACATCTACCCAACAACTCACATATTCACCAGACCCTTATATTGGTTCCACACCTCCCCTAAGCAGCATCGATGCTTCCTTGTTTACTCCTCTAGCATCTCCAGTAGTTCAGACACCTCTAGTGAGTTCTGTTACTGATTTTGTCACTTTTCTTCTCAACTAGTCACTATTCCCATTTAAAGCATCACCATGTCCATTGTTACATCTACTACTCTAATCAATACTAGTGCTATCACCACCACTCATCCCATTTCAATTCATTCCTATATAACCCTTGTTTCACAACATATTCCCCAACAATATCAACCATTAATTTTCATATCACAATATACCCCCATCCAAAACATACCACAATAAGTTCCATCCCCTACTGCCTCCACAATAAATTTCCAACAACCACCCCCTTATTCACAACCTCTTATCATCATATCTATCCCACATCCTTATTAGTATATTCAACTATCACAACCATTAGTATCTCAATCTATATATAAAATCCCTACAAATATTCAACTTTAACAAACCATCCCATAGTAAAATATCCCTTATCAAAAGAACATCCACTAACAAAATGGTCCACAATAGAATATTCCATCCCAGTAAAAAATTCCACAATACAATGTTCCATAATATAACATACCGTAACAAAACATTCCACAATACAATGTCCCTCAACAAAATATTCCTCAACAAAGCTTTCCATCTCAAAATAGCATACCTCAATATAACATTCCCCAAAAAAACAATCCACAATATAATATTCCACAACAAAATATTCCATACCATCAAAATATTCCCCAAAAAAATATTCCACAACAAAATATTCCCTACTAGTAGAACATCCCTCAATAATATCAAATATACTCATAATCTAGCTAGTTCTCATTTCAATATGGCTTATCCTCGCAGTAACCAAAAAAACATGATCCCCTTCAAGCCCTCATGTACCTCATATCTAGTATTGAAGCCACTTCATCGAGACCTAAAAGCGTGCTCTCTTATGACCAAATTTACAATGAGCCCATCCATCCCTGAGTACCCTACAAAGCATATCCACCTCATTAGGAAATTCTAAAATTTATCAAATTTTATAGCAAGGAAGATCCTCAACAACACATTCATTTTTTTTGCCATGCCTATTATCTAATAGCCCATGACCAAGATCTAATGCTAAGGAATTTCCCCATGTCCCTTGTTAGTCCTGTAATAGATTAGTATAATACCATTCCTCAATATTCTCTTTTCTCCTTCACACAACTCACACAATTTTTCCTATAACATTTTTCTATAAACATAACACTCAAAGCCACAATTAATGACCTCTATGCTATTAAAATTTTGAGGATGAGTCTATTACCATTTTTTTCACCTGATGGAGGGGTACAATGAATCATCTATCCTTTTCGTTACCAAAAATTGAATTGATCCAAGTTTTCTATTTCTCATGTGCCAAGCATATCTCATAAATGCTACAAATTCAGTAATTATAGACCTTTAATGAAGCCTTTACCATGAACCATATATTTGAATTACGAGCTCTAGAATATGGTTGAGTTAAACTTCATCCTAAGAAACCACGAAATGAATTCCCATCTAAATCATCATCTAATACCGATAAGTCCAAGTCATCTAATAACACTATAGTAGTTAAATTATCTCCTAAGTAAAGGCCCACTACCAAACATTCCCACCAACAACATAGCTATACACCAATAGGAGAGACTTATAACGCAGTCTTTGACAAATTTCTCATTGCAAATATTCTATCTCTCCCACCTATCCGACCTATCGACACATATGTATCTAAAACCTCTTGGTATCGAGATAATGAATATTGTAAATATTGTAGGTTTAAGGGACACGACATCAAAAAGTGTCACACATTCTGTAATGTCCTTCAATATTTGATTTATAAGGGTTAACTTCACTTAGATAACCCAAATGTGCCTCAAAATAAAAATCTTGACATATTCAAACAACCCTTTCCTAATCATCCTCCGTCTACTGACCAACCATAGATGAATTCCATTCATACTTATCATAATATCAACACTATAACTAAAACATTACCCATTCTTGAGTCCACACCAACATTTATTGAAAAAATTCAACACCTATTACATCCACACCAACATTCACTTAGTCCTTATATATTAGGGATAATACTGAAAATATTCTCCTATCCTTGTCACATATTGAATCCACTTCTACACCAATCATACCTTCTGGCATAATCACATCAACACCTATGCCATAGTTTAAAAATATAAGTATGATACCTCTTGAAACATTTATGACACAACCCCCTCTGCCAAAGGCTACGAAAAAATGTATTCATTATTCATCTAGAAAATAAATAACTCTGAAACCTACAAATCATCTAGATCTCATAAAAAACATCATTCAAATTCCTCTTCCTTAACCAACATACCTGTCTCATCCAAAACCACAAAAGGACCTCATAAACAAGGTGTTATTTAGGTATTTAAAAGCCCTTACTATGTCCCCCTAAAATCATATCATTTCTGTGGCCCTCCACCTTTTCTTCCACCTCCTCCTAGAAAGGTAATTTCCACACCTAGTAATCATCTTGTCATTTCAGGTCCAAATCATTTCTACCAAGCTTCCACAAATTTCTGTCACACATCATCTACCACATCATCTAATACCCCTTGTTTACTAATAACTCAACAACCCCAACTAAAATATTGCTTCTGCCAGAGGCTAAGATATTTGAATCTCCATTGTCATCCACATTTGCACGCAAGGGGTGTTATGTAACTATTTTAGAATATCTCCTTTAACTATCACTCATAAGGTTACCACCTCCCAAACCATTGGATCCACGAGGATGGAAACCTGCTTCAAAATCTCTTGTTATTATCATAGGAGATGTGGTCATTCCATACAAGATTGTATGGATTTTCACCTAATCGCTCAAAATCTAGGTAATCTAGCCTTTCTTGTTTCTGATCCACACATAAAACCATCATCTTCACTCAAATATAAAGCATTCATCTCTTCCCATAAGATTGATGTTGTTCAAATTACCACTCATTCACAAAACTACAACACATACCCATATGAGTCTAAGAAAGGTAAAAAAATTGTTTCCATACCTCCACCTCTAGAATTAGTTACTCTATCAGATAAACCTAAATTATCCATCTCCACAGCTCCCAAAGCACCTAATAAAAAAATTTCACCCAGAACCAAATTTTCAATACTCACCGCACCACCGTCACCATCTACTACAATACAAAAGGTTGTCATTAAACAGTTACATCAAGATCCCGTCAAGATGACACTTTATGAGTTGATACAAACATCACCTTGTCATAAAAATCCATGATTTAAGCCTTACAATCGATAAAAATACTGAAATATGGTCCTTCATCCTTCAAAAATTTTATAGGGGCCCTTAAAGCATCCTCAGCCATATCATTCAAATCATCCAAAATTCCCTCACTTAGGCCTGAGGATCATGACTTACCACTTTTTATTACTACTCAAATCAGTGATGTCCTCATTAGAAGGTTCATGATTGATGGGGGCATAACCATCAATATTATATCATCCATTTCTTTCAATCAACTTAAACTATCCCCTATCGTCGCTGGTAAAACTCCACTTTTATTATGACTATTAAACGAAACTATCACACCCACATTAAGAACTGTTATTATACCAATTAAAGTTAGTATTAAAACCTTACATGAACTCTTCTACATTATAGAAGGAGAGTTTCAATATGATATGTTTTTAGGATGCCTGTGGATAAGCACTATGCATTGCATTCCTTCGAACCTCCATCACTGCTTCAAATATGAACATGAAGGTCAAGCATTCACAATCCCCATAGATCTAAATCCTTTTGCCAATTTTTATATGACTTATCATCGAAGTGACATCCTTATACCTAAATCTACATCATCTGATTAGGCATCTATTAGCACGTATATTCCTTCCTCTAAAATACCAAATGATTCCTCTCTTATTGACATTGTACAACACCTCATGTTAGGAGAGTATCACCTTCTCATTTTTAAATCTATCCACTTTCCAAATACCTATGGTCATCTAGACAAACAACCTATATATGAGCTTAATGTGGGAGATGTTATCACTTAAGGCCCTACTTATCTCAAAATAAACCTTGTCTATGGGGGACTCAATCACCCTTCATCTAGAACATCAATCCACACCGAGCCATGACTTTTGCATCAGAATTAAGATCCTTAGATAATCCATATTTTGTTTATATATATCTTCATTGTTGCATGTGGAAAGGTTTTTTCCTTGGTTGTTATGAACAAGGAATACATGACTTAATCATCCAACATTCCCTTAAACTTTATGAAAATTATGGCCTAGGTTATGAGAAACTTGACTTCAACCCATCCAAACCTACTACATCCATACATATTACATAATTTGAACCATCATCATCTACAACCATTGAATATCCTATGGATGTAGATGACGTTGTATCCATCATACTTAACTTTTTTTATTCAATGTTGTATCTTTAGGTTCACTAACTTATCAATCTAACCACATCACTAAAAAACTATTTTTTTTTTTTTCCAGAAATGGTTAAAAAAGATTTACCCTTAGTAAATATCCTTCAATTTCATGATGATTAGGACATTTTTTTACATATGGGCACTGAAGATCACTTCCTTCATAAATCCTTACCATCTGATACACCAACTCTCCTCAATGAATCCACTATTGATGTTAACTTAGGAACTCCTCAGGATCCTCACATAGTTAAGGTCGGTCAATCATTAAGTCCATAGGAACTACATGAATTTACCTCATTCTTATCAAAATATTATCAAGCCTTTTCCTGGTCATATAGTGATATGCCTGGAATTGATCTCAACATTTTCGTACACAATATTGTCACATATCCAAATGCTAAGCTTGCTAAACAAAAACTCCATAAAATGCATCCATGAATATCTCTCCTTATTAAAGAAGAGTTACAATGTCTTTTATCCACTAACTTCATCATATCCATTGATTATCCACAATGTGTCTCTAATATTGTCCCTGTAACACATCTGCACAAACTTCAAGGATCTCAATATTTCCTGTCCCAAAGATGATTTCCCTCTTCTAAACATAGATAAGCTTGTTGACCTAGCAACTGGCCACAAAATGCTTTCCCTTATGGATGGTTTTTCTGGTTAGAATCAAATTCTTATCGCTACTGACGATCAATAAAAAAATTGTTTTATCACTCCTTAGGGAACCTTTTGTTATCACATTATCCCATTTGGTCTTAATAATGTAGGATCTACTTACGAAAACACCATGACCTACATTTTTCACGATCTAATCCACAAAACTATTGAATATTACATTGATGATATCTTAGGAAATTCCAAAAAATACAAATATCACCTTGAAGTGCTTGAATAAATATTTACTCATCTCATATAGTATTGTCTTCATCTCAATCTTGCAAAGTGTGTTTTTGGTGTTCTCACTAGAAAAATTATAGGATTCATCATATCTATTCAAGGTATTAAATTTGACCCAACAAAATTTAAAGCCATTATTGAGATGCCTCCTCCATCTAATCTTAAACAATTACGTAGCCTTCAAGGAAAATTACAGTCAATACGACATTTTATATCACAACTTCCTAATCGTTATCAGGATTTCCATCATCTAATCCTCAAGGAAATAGATTTCCACTGGGATTTTGATTTTCATAAGGTCCTTGATGAAATTAATCAATATCTATTATCATCACATGTTCTAACTCTACCTCGAGAGGGAGATCCATTTTATCTATACATATCCACTTCAGAACATGCTCTTGGAGCCATGCTCTCTCACCATGATAATTAAGGTCATGAATAGGTCATATACTATATTAGTCATACACTCCATGAATATGAAACCCATTATACTTAAGTTGACAAGTTATGTTACAATTTATACTTTGCCACTTCTAAATTACGTAATTATCTTCTCAATCACAAAACCTATGTTGTCACTAGCTTCACTCTACTTAAAATCATGCACTCTAAACCATATCATAGTGACCGTATCATTTGATGGCTTATGTTTATGACTGAATTTGACCTCAAGTTAATATTACATAAATCTATTAAGGGCAAGGCTATTACAGACCAGCTCGCAGATGCTCCCCTTCCTAATAGTCAACCCCCTCATGAATACTTTCCTGATGAATCCATCATAAATGTAGATGAATATGAGTTTATACCTGTAAAAAAGACCCTCTTCTTCGATGGTTCTAAATTCCAGTAAGGGGGAGGAGCCAGTGTCGTTTTCATACCTCCTTAGGGTATTCCAAATCCTTTATCATTCAAACTCAATTTTTAATGTACCAATAACATGACAGAATACGAAGCTCTAATTATGGGCCTTACAACTACTATTCTCCTAGGTGTTCATATATTAGACATCTATAGAGATTCATAACTTGTTATCTGTCAAGTTAAAGGAGAATACCAATGCAAAAATGAACTCTTGTAAAAAATATAAAGCCAACATTGATTTTCTTCTAGAAATTTTGTAATCATTAAACCATTCCATGATCCTATAACAAGTTTATGGATATAATGACCTCTTTAGGATACCTAATGCCATTAGAAACTAAAGAATCAAAAGATTAAACTAAAGTATCTTTTGTCATTCAAATACTGGATCATCCCTCACATGAAAATTAACTTCCTTCTCTCAACACTGTTGACAACAATCCAATTGATTCATGGTATAATCAAATATATAATTACCTCTCTAAATATAAGATCCCATCTAACCTATCACGTAATGTTGAATGATAATTCCTTCAACATGTCACCCGATTCTTCATCACAGGTGACATACTTTACAAACTAGTATTGTTGGTATCCTGTTAAGATGTCTTAAATCCCATGAATCGATCAAAACAATTGAATAAGTTCATGACAGTATCTGTGGAGGTCATTTCATTAAACGTTTCATATGGTTAGGGTATTATTGGCCTAATATCACTAAATATTGTTGTGCATATGTTAAGAAATGTGTGGAATGTCAACTTCACTCAGATCTCATTCATGTCCCCAGTCGAGCGTTGTAACCCACTTAGGACCTATGGCCTTTCTCTCAATGGGGGTTAGACCTCATTGGTGTTATCAATCCCAAATCATCTCAATAACATCACTCCATTACTATAGATACTAAATAATTCACTAAAGGGGTTGAAGCTATTCCTTTAACCTCAACTAAATTGGGACCTATTACCAATTTCATATATCAATATATCATATGTCGTTCCAGCATTCCCCATAAACTTGTCATAGACAAAAAAAAGTATTTAAAAAATAAAGAACATAAAAATCTTTGTGATACCTTAAAAATTAAACTTAGTTTTCCCTCACCTTACTATCCTTAAGAAAAAGGACAAGATAAAGCCTCTAATAAAACACTAAATAAAATTATCATGAAAATAGTAGATGATGCAGGCAGGAATTGGCATCTCCAAATTCCATTTCCCCTCTAGGCTTATCAAACTAGTATTCACACACCTACAGGTGCTACGCTCTACTCAGTTGTCTATGAATATGAACTTGTCCTACCACTAGAAGTTAAAATTCCCTCACTTCATGTATCTCTCAAACACTTCATCCCAGATGAATAATATCACCAAGACTACTTAACACAACTTGAACTGTTAGATGAAAAATTTCTAATGGCCCTTAAACATCATCAAATTTATCATGAATGCATTAAATGAGCCTATAAAAACCATAGCAAATAATGTGACTTCAAAGTTGGTGATCTTATCTTAAATAAAATCAAAATGTTACTTGATTAGAATAGAGTAAACGTGGAAAGTTTTCCCCTAATTGGATTGGTCCATACATTATCACTCATAAGTATAGGCCAAGAGTGTATTGTCTTTCTTCTCTTGATGGTGAACCTGAAAAGGAACCTCTGAATGCCCTAAAATTGCAACCTTTATATTGTTAAATTATTGATTGTTATGACAGTAGTTATATTAAAAAATATTACCACTCTATCAAACCACCCATTTTATCATAGTAATGATTTGTAAGCATGTGTTTATCCATCATTATCCTAAATATACCTTAAAGATGAGCACCACAGATCTGTTCATAACATATTTCACTATAGAAAACTTCCTCTTCTGTAGGAACCCCTTAAAATCATTACACCCATTTACCCTGTATCAACTGAAAAACATGACATGGGACATGTGTTTATAGGTCATATATAAATTTTCTCCACTCCTTGAAACGGTTTATTAGGGTTTTTCCCTCAGCTCAAAAATGTATATAAAAATCATTGGATGATTTTTATCAACATATCAATATATAATAGACTCATCCCTAAAAGGATAACTATTCAAAATATAAAGTAATTATCAAAAAATTAAAGTAGATTTATCCCTTGAATGACAACTACCATTCAAATTTATGAACCGATTCCTCGAAGGATGAATATCTTTAAAAAGTCAGAAATCAATATAAAAAATGTATATCATACCCTTGAAGGATGGCTACCCATGAAAAAGGATTCCTGCATTGATGCACCTTTCAAAAAATCAAGAGCATCTTAGGAAAGCTTCCCACATTGATCAGTTTGCGTTAAAACTAAAAATGTAAAGATGGGGCATTTCTCTATGAACCCGTTGAAAATAAGAACCTGTTTTTCCTACATGGATCTACACATATGAAACCCATTCCATGTCCTAGGAAGGTACATTTATTTCATCCTACATTTTACTAAGTTTGTGGGTAACTACCGATTGATAATTTAATTTAACATTTATTAAGGCTACAAGTGCAAATGCATTTCAAAACTTTTAAAAAACTATCACGTATCTCTCAAATCCATAATGGGGTATTAATTCTAAATTTACAATATTTTATTAATGACATTTTGATAAAAATCATGCCCTACATAATCATTTAAATATTTTTTTTACTAACATATTATATTTCATGTCATCACATACATCCATCACATTTAAATTAAAACAAAAACCATAACATCATTCCAAATAATTGACACATTTTCAGACATATATCACTATATACACTAAAAACCATCAACACATGAAATAAAAACAACATAGGTCATAAACCGCATCATCATCATTATATATATAAATCAATTCCATATGCATCATGATCACCATCAACATACATCATATCAATGTGATACAAAAATGGGCTTCTATGAGCCGTACATCAAAATATATCATATCAATGTCATATAAAAATGGTATTCCACAAGACGTATATAAAATACATCAAATTATCATCAGCTAGTGAACTAATAAAATATGAGGAACTTGCTAGGAGGGGCAGTACTACCCTCTCCTCCTTGAACAATTACACCAACAATGGATATAACATCTCCACTAGATACCCCCACACTTTCATCCCCTCTCTCTAGTCTTTGAGGTGGGAGACCCACACTCACTGCACTAGTACTCAGGCCTACTACCTTAGCGGCCAAATGATCAACATATAAAACCACATGAGGATAACCCTTAGTGATCAAATCAACATAATACTATAAATCATCCCGTAATATATGATAATATTCCATAGAGACCATCCCTAGCACTGTAGGTTCTCTCCTTTATGTGCTAGCCTCTTAGCTCTGTCCACTATCCTATCCACTAGCCCACACCCTTTGAGCCATCACCGTCAAATCTGCAGTAGAAACAGAATATCCCCTAATCCCTAAGGACTTCCTAAGGCCATCCCTCTGTTGATGGTATCAATCTCTATCCATAGTATTTTGAGCTAGTTGTACTCTAAGTCCATCATGCTAAGTAATGACATTGTCCCACTTAGCTATCATGGCATCTCAAAATCCTAAGAGGTCATCCCTCTCTCTCTTAGCTGCATCTCTCCCCACTATACTATGGCCTTCTCGGTCGTCACCACTGCAATAACTATAGCCAAATCATCGTCACCCTCATCCTCACTATCATCATCTAAACCCTACATTGCATCATGTGCTGGTGCTCCTTACTCCACTTAAGCATGTACCCATTTAAATATTTATGTTACTTGAGCCCTATCAAAACTCCTCAAATCTTGAGTCCCTAATGTTATATACTCTGGGGTCACCCCTGCATCATAAGGAGAGACAATCTCTCCATCCTCATTAGGACCCATAGCCCACTACTTCTCGCCAATGATCATGGACCTCATAAGAACAACCCTTAGAGTCTCACTATCTTTGTCCTCTTATCTTTACTACATGGGATCCTCAGGAACTCTATGTATCAATAAAAACTATCTCCTTATATGCTTAAAATGGAGAAACTCGTGCTCACCTGATCTATGAGCCTGAACCCATATATCTCACTATAAGCCTATCAACTCATCTAAGTACTCAAGCCAATCATGGAAATATAGGTAAGCTCTCCATACTACATCACCCACCTATAATCCAGATAGTAACTATTGATAATATCATGTCCTCCTCTTCAACTCATGACCCATGTTCTACCTCTACCTCATGAAACCAACATGCCCATTACCAATCCTCCATGGCAGCCCCATTGGTCAAGAAAAAAAAAATTCTTGAAGGGAAGAGCCTCTAAAAGAAATGCCACATCAATCCCAAATCTATTTCGGGCTAGATTCACTGTGAATGAGATCCCTCTAGAGTATTACACACTTGATGGTGAAATTTCATTATGTATTTTTCCTACTCTTTTTCATAGGATGAATGAACAAGAAAAATGTGTTTCAATCTTGGAGAAGAAACCATTAGGGAGCATATATTCTCATCCTCATGAAGAATCACCCATCTTTGTGAAGAAATGTAGGGATGAGAATAGTTCTAGGCCTCCTTATCCATCCGCCCTAGGATCATTTGTTATTGCACTTCCAGCTCAAGCTGCCAATCCATCCTTCACTTTTAAAGTAATAGGGAAAAAGGATTTTCCTAAAGAAGTTTTGGACATGACTGAATGGATTTCCTCCTATGATAGTAGATCATAATTTCTTAGTTTTTTGGATGGTCCTATGAGAACTCCTAATGAAATCATGTCTGTGGGTATGTCTCACATGTTGGTAGGAGACATTGTGTTTGATCAAATGGCATTGGGAATAGAGCAACTTGTTCGTATAAAGAATAGGTTGGTGAAGAAACTTCCTATTTTTAGAGAGGATTTTGTAGTGGAAGATGATTAGGTTTCTCTTTACTTCTTTCTTTATGATATAGTTTCAAAAAATGTATGCAACTATTTTCATGGCTTGGGGCCCCTACAGAACCCCAATTTTTCATTTTTTCCACAATGTAAAAAATTTTAAATAGTTACATTAGTTTACATGCTTCATAATAGATTTGAAATTATAGCAAAGCAATATAAAGACCCAATTTATTGCATCAAATGACATTCATGTTTGAAAACAACAATTCAAAATAATATTAAGTTTTCATGAAACAATTATACTAATTAAAATAAGAAGGAAAATTTATTCAAAGAAGACACACCTAAGCTTGCTCATTAGTCTTCACATCTGTATCTTCATCTCCATCATCTTTCGTCTCCTTTGGTTTCCTTTCCACATATGCATCATATCTTTGAAATAACTGCCTTAAATCCTCTTCATTTAGACCTGTGTGATGCTGAAAAATCAGTGTCTTCCTATTCAATGAATGTCCACATTGATCCATCCTTTTCTTGTATTCCCATGGCATTTATTTAAACTCTATAATTCCACTTTCTACAGAAATTAATGTCTCGATGACCTCAGAATAAAAATTTTCAACTCAAATTCTTTTCTCAAGATAATTGATTAGGAATTCCATTTCAAGGTCATGATAACTATTTTTGAATTTGTCAAACACTATACCTTCCAATTTCATATCTATGGTGTCAATGCCTTTGTTAACCCACTTCCTTTATATCTCCATATTTTCTCTAAATTCATTCAAAACTTCAGCCCTAATTTGAGCCAAATATTCTATTGCATAATTGGTTCTCATTAGTTCTATTGGCACAATTCCTTCCTTTTAAACTAGATATTCATCAAGTAAAGTGATACGGTTCAACTTGGGAAGAATTCCTAGATAGTAAAAGAGCTCATTGTCACATTATTCAATTAGCTCATCAATTTCTCTGAGCTTGGTCTTAAGCTCTCCATATTTCATTATGGATTTCTCAAATATCTTCTTCCCTTTTTCAAATAACGTTTCTACCCAATCATCGACAACTTTAACCTTCTTAGTATCATTTTCAATATGTCCACATTCAAGAGTAACAATAGAGATATCTTCTTGTCTTTCATTAGATTGGCCCACTAGCTATTGCAAACATGAATTCAAATACCTTACCTATTATTTAAAATTCCTTTTTGATATGTTGTCCTTGTCCACTTTATGAAACAAGCCCTAGAATTATTCTGAAACCTCTTATTTCAATTTGTTTCTTTAGGATTTTCCTAAAGAGATAAGCTGGACACTATAATCACTTGATGTTATATCATTTATTGATTTACCTTCATATGGGGTTTCCATTTCTAGTGTTTTAGATCCATATTGATCTACATGATTCTTAGTAATAACCCTAGCCCTTTTTGGAGTCTTTTGGGGCTTTGGGAAATCCAATGTTGTAATATATATAACTTTCACAGGTACAATCTCCTCTTCTTATTCTGAGATCAACCCTCCCAACTAACCAGTTGTGAGATAAGTCCCTACTTTTTCCTCTTTTGATGCCTGTCGGGGTTTGTTAGAGAAAACAACCAATTGCTTAGGTGTTTCTTGCACCGATGGAGCTTCCTACTTTGCCTTGTCTACTCCCAATGTTGAATATTTGGTTAATCCTTTCTTGGCACTTTCTCCAATTACTTCTTTCCTTGATCTTGGACTTGGGATTGATTGATTTCATTTTGAGTCACAATATCAGTTGGAGCATGTTTTTTATTTTTCCCCTTAGCTAAGGTAGCCATAAATATTATGGTTTAATTAAGAACCTCTTGGATTGGTGTTGTCATTTTGGGAAATTCATGTTATTTTGCAATATCTACCTCTTTTAAAGGTTGTTGTTGAGTGAAAACATCTTCATGAGCACGTATGTTAGTTACCTTTCGTTCTTTCAATTATTCCTTTCATGGCTCAGTAGGATGACCTCTTGTAATTAATCCTTCACCTTCATCAATGGTCTAGACATCTTGAATGTCATCAATATTCACCTCTGTAGTGGGTTAATTTTCAGTTTCCACCAGTATTTCTCCAGTGCACTTTACTTGTTCAAGTGATTCACTACTTTAGATGACATTTTATTTCCTCTTGAGGCTATTCTTTATTTAGTGCCACAATATCTATAATTTCTTCACTAGAAATCCTCTGATTTTTTGATTGATCTACTTGTGAAATAGTTTGGATTTCAACAAAAACTTATGGCATTGGGGTTTTTGGCTCAACAAATATAAAATGGGTAAGTTCCTTTACTTCTTCATCTAACTAGAGAACACTTGTGCCTTCTACCATATGTGTTTCAACTGATACATCAAATGGTTTTAGTATAGGAATATCTTCACTTATGTCTACATACATCATCTCAATCAGGATCTTTGTATGTTCACCTGGTTTGTTAAAAAAATGTACATTCACAATTCTAAATTGTGTTGCATCAAGTTTCTTCAAACCCTATTCAATCATAAAACTAACTGGTATATTGGGTGGAAGATTACTTTGGGTTACCTGTTCTAGGATAAATTCAGCTACTACTCCTTCTAAAAATAATACTAGAGGTCGGGGTACTAGTTGCACAATTGGATAAACTTGGGGTGTCTTTTAATCAAGTGGTGGTGTTACCTAGTGAGCCAAGGAAGCAACTACTCTTTTTTATTCTTTTATAAGAGTAGGAGGCTAAATCACCTTAGTTTTTATATTCTTGTGCTTCCTTGATGTATGGCCACCAACATCTCTTTCCAAGGGATGTTCAAATAAAAATTTAACCTTCTTCCCGGCTCTTTCAAAATTCCTAACATCTGGTGGCTCTCTTTCTTTTGCACCTTGTACCAAAGATGCAGGGCCTACACCTGATATAGATCCTCTCATTTTATTAATTCAGCTAGATGCTCTTGTTAGTATTATTGTGGGGGTTCCTTTTTTAGTTACACTAATTCCCTTAGCCTGTATGTACATTCCAAAAATAATAGGAGCATTTTGCAGGAATTTAAAAGAATTTCCTTTGTCTTTTGTTTCAAATAAGACATGGAAGTCATAGTCTCACTAGACTCAGTAGTCCATTCATCAATAATACATGTGGTAGGTCTCTTTAAAGGAAATTTAAGGTCCTTTCCTCCCCAAGGATCTATCCTATCAGCCCCTTCCTTCAAAAGGGGGAGATATTCTTCCAAAATTTCTAAGTCCCTAAATTTATTGAGTACCTTTCTGTTTTAAATGGATAGATATATACTCTTTCCTTTTATCCAAGTCATGGTCCTCATAAAATTAACAATCCTGATATACTAATCATATGACTCTTCCTCATCCCATTTTATACAAGCAATTGGATGTCATTATATCTTTTGGTCAATTTTATATTGACTCACTGATTGTTGTTCATCCATAATTCCTTGAAGCACCATAAAATTTTCAAATTAAATGATTTTCTTTAGAGTCATCCTTGAGAAATATCTGATTATAACTTCCTCCTCATCTCTACAATTCATCCAATAATCCTCAAAGTGAGGTTCCCGCTGAAAATAATTTCCCAAAGTAGTGTTAACAACTGATCTAATATCATAGTTAGATCTTGCCTAAAATTTATCCATGTCAAATCTTTCCATCTCCTCCATCAATCTAGATTTTATAATGGAGGTGAAAGAATTTATTCCAATTTTAATAGGAAATTTGATGTTTTTTTTTGTCTGCCAATAATCAACTTGTGAATTGGTTTTAGTTGTCTTGAAAGTTCACATAAATCCATCTTATCATCTAAATATCTTGGCAATTTTCATGGATGCCCCTCAAACCCACTAGCTCTAATGTAGGTGAATAATCTGTACTGGATGAAAAAGTAACCATATTCCATTATTTCATTCATGGATTCTTCTTATATGTTGTATTGTTCCCACTCAGGTTTGAGGAAACATATGACAGGTGTACAGAATGTATCATTCACCAATATCACATTTCCTTTCAAATTAATCAACTGTAATTGGGGATAAATCTCATGAATTTTATTTTGTTTGAAAGGGGCATGTGGTAAAAGCCTAGGAAAACACCTATGTCCTGCAATATTGTAAATCACGTATGTCATCATTTAAAACTCAAGATCCCCAATACCACCCATTTTCATTTTTGCAGTTAGTGCTAAAAGATGTTTATGAAATGAATCAACTATGAGGGTTTCCCAAAACATTCTCCCTCTTCTTTCCAAAATAACTGACATATATGGGCACATTCATTCCTTGAATTTATTTTTTTAAAGGATGTCCATCCTCCTTAGCAACATAATTAAATCTTCCACTTCCTCCACAAACTGTGCCCTAACCAATATTTTAGGGAGTCTAGTGGTTACCTTCTTATCTTCTAGTAACCACTTAGTGTTTATAACCTTGGCATAATACTTATTTTTGTATTTAAAGTACTTGAAGGCTGATTCAATGCTTAAGTTTACTAGTGTTTTGATTTCTAGTAATCTCATCATTAACCTGTAAGCTCTAGGTGTTAAAGTCAAAAATGCCTCACCAATCCCATCCAAAACTTCCCTATTCTCTAGATTATAGTTCATATCAAAAATCCTTACCAATTCGGGAAAATGTATTGAAGGAGGTATATCACCAACTAGGAAAATGTTACTAGCCTCAATTGCTTCCATGAATTCACTTTTATCTGGGACATTGAGTCTTTGCAAAAAATCATCCAAACTGACATTCATTAAGACTGTCTCTATAATTTTATATAATTCACCAGTAATACCCGATGGTAACGAATTCATTTTTATATGCCAGAAACATTCCCTTTAACCTCTTTACAAATTATGAAAAAAACAATGAGAAATACAAATGTAATATTATCCTTACCAGTTTTCTGTACAAATGTCTGTGTAATTTTCCCTTGCTTCCTAGACTCACAATCTCCTAGCTCCAAACTGATACTTCTCTGTTGATTTAAATTTGTTACTATGTGAATTTTGATAGCTATGGAATCCAAATCCTCACATGTAATAGTAAAAATCTCGAAGTTTTTGAATACTTCAAATAATTTTACTTTGATTTATGTAAAAATGCTCTAATGGTGGCAACCATAAATGTGTCACATCCTAGTCATCCATCCTCATGGATGAATGTGCTGCTTCATGGGATTAGGGAGTATTTTTACACTTTTGCACTATATTTTAGATGCATACATGTTTACACATTTTTCCTAAGCACATGTTGTTGAATTTTGTTAAGATCATGGCACGTGTTCAAATCTTGGAGATAACGGAGTCATGGGACCTTTTTGTACATCTGTATATTTTCCCAATTAGGCACAAAATTACCAAGTTGACTCAAATCTCCACTTCTTTGACCCTTACCAAGAATATTCCACGTGTTATTGATGGGATTCAAATATTTTATTGCATTTTACAGTTCATCATATCATCATCAAAAATGCATCATTGGCCCAAATATCCGCTCAAATCGTGTTTTAAAATGTATACCTCTTTGGGAAAGGGGTCGATTATTATTTCTTACAATTTTTGACTCGAATATTTACAGGAATATTGGTAGGCATTGGGGAAAATTTTACATCTTGTAGTTATTACGTAGATAGTAAAATTTTGCAAATTGAGACCGCTAC
Organism: Taxus chinensis; assembly: GCA_019776745.2. Classification (NCBI taxonomy): domain Eukaryota; kingdom Viridiplantae; phylum Streptophyta; class Pinopsida; order Cupressales; family Taxaceae; genus Taxus; species Taxus chinensis. Next base: position 340,835,574 of record CM034151.1, read on the forward strand.
AACATAACCAATGGAAGCGTGTCATGTATCTTCGGGTGGTGGAGAAAAATATGAAATTTGCAACAGAGGTATAGAGGATAATATTCAAGGATAATTATCAAGAGTAAACTCTATCCATTATCAATTTTTCGAAGGTATTTTCAGGGGAAACATGACTATTACATTCCTTGATTGAAAAAGAGGATTTACACCCTAAAAAATATATTTTTATATGCATCCAACATGATCACATCTTCAAGAATACATTTTGAAACATGGGAAAACAAGTCAAATAGAATTTTTTAAAGGAATAGATTGGATAGAGAGATGAGATCAAATTGAATAATAACACTAGCTATGATTGGGGATGGGCACCCCTTATGGGTGAAACAAGAACTACACAAACAAAACATAAAAAAACCAAGTGTCTAAATACATTAGGATACATAGTCATTCCAAGCACACACAAGTTCAATATGAACCCATGTATATAAAAAAATAGATACCAGGAAAACTGGTCATTGTAGACTAGGAAAATGAAAGGGAAACAAAAAAAAAACAAGAACAAGATCAAAAAACCAATAGGACTATACATTGTACAAAATTCCATACCTTTGTTATGATCAATCCAAAAAGTACTTTAGATGCCTACCATTAATAGTAAACTCTAGCAAATATCCATCCAAGTATTTCAGGAAAAAAGTGTGCTCACCAGTTCTTATATCAATAGAATAAGGACCCATCCCATCAAATTTTCCATGTTTTCCTTTATCCTCATGCCTAATTTCCCACAAAAAAAAATATCTCCAACATTGAAATTTCTAGGAGTCACCTTTTTATCAAATAATTTCTTGATTTTCTCTCTGAACGTAAGGTGTTTTTGGTGATGTTCCCTTATTTCTTCATCCAAATTCACCATCTGATTAAACTTGGATTCATAGGGGTTCACTTCTTCATCCTCAAGCTATTTAATGAACTAATAAGAAGACAATTGCATATGTAGGGGTAAAATATCTTGAACTCCATAAACTAATTCAAAAGGAATTTTCCCATCATCTCTTTTACTAGTAATCCCATTTGCCCACAAAGAAAATATCAATTGTTCTACCCATTTTATTTTATTTATCTCCAATGTCCTCCTAACTATCTTGAGAAAATTCTTGTTACTTGACTCAGCTTGACTATTCCCCCATGGATTGTAATTGGATGCATATGTAAAACTAATTCCATATTCTTGGCACATAGCTACCAATGACTTAGCTCAAAATCTCATCGCATTTTCAATAAATAATTTTGCAGGTACTCCAAACCTACAGATTATATGCTTTAGAATGAAATCCATGACTATTTGGTGAGTTGCATTTTTCGTGGTGATAACATCAACCCACTTGGTGAAATAATCTATGGCTACTAGTATCCATTTATGCCCTCCACTTTAGGGGTTTGATATTTCTCCAATAAAATCCATCCCCCATTGTTTGAAAGGAGATTATATTGATATTGGTTATAAGGGTAAAGAACTTGAAGCTTTCATCCTTCCTAAAAATATTTTTCAAATTTCACACTTCATGACCAATAAGGATGCATCTTTAAAAAGTGTAGGCCATTAGTATCCTACTCTCAAGATCTTGTGAGTAGTTAATCTTCAAGAAAAGTGGCCTCCACATACTCCCCCATGGAATTATGCAATGAGTTTGGGAGCTTATTCCTCTGTGATACATCTCAAAAGGACCCCCTCAAGATTCTTCCAAGCCAACCCATAATCAATTATGATATATTTTTTGGAGGCTAATTTGAGTGTCCTTCTCTGATTTTTCGCTAAATGACCAAGACACTCCAAATTCCCGAGGTAAAATATTATGTCTTTATACCATGTGGAGTTGATCATTTTTTCTTGAACATCCATAGTTCCTTCCTCAACTTCATTAATTTCCATTACCTGGAGGTTATTCTCTACCATCAACTTTGAAATACCCAAATCTCTAACAAAATTGGTGGTTTATATATCCATATCATACTCTTGTAGCTTTTTCACCCAGTAAAATATTTTGCTAGAAACCTCCATCTCTAATAAAATGTCCTTAACCATAGTATGGGGAACATAGGCTACAATCTTGGAACTTATAATATAAGGCCTAAAAAATTTACTTTCTCTGAAAAAATCAAAACATGCTTTTCCATGATGGTATATATTAATTTAGCTCCTTTTAAGGCCTTACTAAAAAAGGCAATAGGCCTTTCATTTCCTTCTTCATCCATTTGCAATAATATGGATGCAATGGTGATCTTAGATGCAAAAGAGAATATCTTAAAAACTTTTTAATAATCAGGACTTGCCAATATTTGGGCATTTTTCAATACTTATTTTATTCCATTGAAAGTTTGGATGGATTCTTCTTCCCATTTGATGATTCGATTCTTTTTCATCATGCTTGTTATAGGAATAGTTATCTCATCAAAATTTGAAATAAATTCTTGATAAAATTGATTTGACCAAAAAAAGATTTAATCCCTTTTTTAGTTTTAGGGATAGGAACTTTACTAATGACTTCCACTCACTTGAGATCAATCATGACCCCTTCCTTGACAATTTTTTCGATGTATTTTCACAGGGGGGAAACGTTACTATTTCATTCCTTGATTGAAAAATAGGATTTAAAACAAAACAAAAGCCTAAAAATTATTTTTTATAGCATATCCAACTGATTCACATCTTCAGAATACATTGAACTTGGAAACAATTCAATAGAATTTTTTTAAAGAAGGAATAGATTTATAGAAGATGTAGATCCATTGAGTAATAACACTAGCTATGATTGGGGTAGGCAACCCCTTATTTGTGAAACAAACTACACAAACCAGACATACAGAACCAAGTGTCTAAATACTTTAGGATACATTAGTCATTGTCCCCCAGCACACCACAAAAGGAAATTCGCATCTGAACCCATGTAGAACAAATATACCCAGGAAACTGGTCATTGTGACTAGAAACTGAAGGGAAACAAAAAAAAACAGACAAGATCAAAAAAACCAATAACTATACGTTGTATCTAAAATTCCATACCTTTGTTATATAAATCCAAAAGTACTTTAGATGCCTACCATTATATTAAACGCCTAGCAATATCCCATCCACGTATTTCCGAAAAAAGTGTGCTCACCATTCTTATATCAATAGAAAGAAGTACCCTCCCATCAATTTTCCATGTTTCCCTTTAGCCTCAATGCCTAAGTTCCCACAAAAAAATATATCCAACATTTACTTTCTAGGAGTCACCTTTTTATCAATTTTCTTTCTTATTTTCTCTCTGCCGTAAGGGTGTTTTTGGGAGGTTTCCCTTATTTCTTCATCCAAATTCACCAGCTGCTTAAACTTGGATTCAAGGGGTGCACTCGTCATCCTCAAGCTATTTAATGAACTATAAGAAGGACCAATTGCAATAGGTGGGTAACATATCTTTGAACTCCATAAAACTAAAAAATTCAAAGAATTTTCCCATCATCTCTTTTACTATTACTCCCATTTGCCCACAAGAAAAGACAATTGGTTCTATTATTCTAGCCTATTTTATTTTATTTATCTCCAGATGGTCCTCCGACGGCTTAGAAAATTCTTTTTACGTGACTCACTGACTATTCCCCCATGGATTGTAATGGATGCATATTGAACTATTCCATATTCTTGGCACACAGAAAAAAAAAATTTAGTAAGCTATACCAATACTTTAGCTCAAATCCATCGCATTTTCATAAACTAAGTTGCAGGTACTCAAACCTACAGGTTTTATAGCTGGAATGAATCCATGACTAGTGTGGTGGGTGCATTTGTCGTGGTGAACATCAACCCACCTTGGTGCAATAATCTATGCTACGAGTATCCATTATGCCGCTCACTTTAGGTTGATATTTTCCAATAAAACCGTCCCCATTTTTGAAAGGTAGATTTGATTGAGAGTGGTTATAAGGGGTAAAGAACTGAGCTTCACCTTCCTAAAATGTTTCAAATTTCACACTTCATGACCATAAGGATCGATCTTTAAAAGTGTAGGCCCTTATATCCACTCTCAAGTCTTGAGTAAGGTTAAGCTTCAAGAAAATGGCCTTCCCCATACTCCCCGCTGGAATTTATTGGCATGAGTTTTTGGGAGCTTATTCCCTGTGATACATCTCAAGACCCCCTCAAAGATTCTTCCAACCAACCCATATCAAGTATTATGTATTTTTGGAGGCTAATTTTAGTGTCCGTCTCGGAAATTTTCCTAAATGACCAACACTCCAATCCCGAGGTAAAATATTATGCTTTATCCGTGTGGGAAGTTGATCATTTTTCATTTTTTTTCTTGACCTCCTTTTCCTCTTCTCAACTTCATTATTTCCATTACCATTACCTCCCTGGAGTTCTATTCTCTCCATCACTTTGAAGAGACCAGTCTCTAACAAAATTGGTGGTTTAAATAAGCCTTCATACTCTTGTAAGCTTTTCACCACCCGTAAATATTTGCAGAAACCTCCATCTCTCATAAAATGTCCCTACCATATATGGGGACAATAGGCTAGCTACATCTTGAATTATAATATAAGGCCTAAAAATTTAACTGTCCTCGAAAAATCAAAACAATGCTTTCCATTGATGGGATCTATTAATTTTAGCCTCCTTTTAAGCCTACGAAAAAGGCAATAGCCTTTCATTTCATTCTCATATCCCTGGGCATATTGGATGCAATTGGTGAGCTTAATGCAAAGAAGATATCTGTAAAAACCTTTTATAGTCAGGACTTGCCAATATTTTGGGCATATTTTCAATACTTATGTTATCCAGTGAAAGTTTGGATGTATGCTTCTTCCCATTGATGATTCATTCTTTTTTCGATCAGGCTTGTGTATAGGAATAAGTTATCTCCTCAAAATGTGAAATATCTGATATGATTTTGATTTGACCAAAAAAAATTATCCCTTTTTTTATTTTTAGGGATAAGGAGCTTACTATACTTCCACTCACACGTGAGATCAATCATGACCCCTTCCTTGACATATCTTTCCTCATGATTTCTTTTTGAACACCAAAATGATACTTTCTGGGATGTAACAATCCCTATTCTCGACCAATAAACATCTTTTCCACATGGCGGCAAGGTCATTTCTTTTCCCAAAATACGTTATATCACCGATACACTACAATCAAGGCGTTAATGTACCTCGAAGCAACATCCATAATGTTTTTGAAGTTAGCCCTTCTATTCGTCCGAGCTACATGGAATTCTCACTATACATAGTACCCCAGGGATTTGTAAAAGTAGTTTAAGAAAGTTTATTTTTATTGTTTCACAACACCCCTGTTTGTACCCCGAGGGATCCATTAGTGTATAGAGACACTAGATCCGTAACCAATTTTAGAATTTTATCCCATGTGGGTAATGGATAGATCGTTGAGGGAGGGCCCTTTTTAACAGTTTCTAAAATCCCGCCACAGTCCTATATCTACATCGACTAACATGCCTTTCTGACAAGCACAATATTTGCCACCACCCATGAAGAATCTATGTAATGGTTGTATATCCCAACCCTCAAATTTTGTTAATTATTATTGCATCTTGGGAGATTAGTGGTTGATAACCATCTATTTTTTTCCTAAAGTTAGCATTGGTTTCCAACGGTTCAATGTTAAATACTCTTCCTAATGTAATTTTTGACGTATCATAACACCAACCAAGAAATATTGATATTTTTCACAATTCAACCATGAGACTATAATTTTTCTTTCTTCCTTACTTAAATGCTACCATCCAAACTTTTCTTTTCTATCTTTTCTCTGGCTTTATTTATTCCCAAATTGGCTTCTAAACATCCATCTTGAAGCAAATACTATCTATCAACCTCCTATAGCCTTATCAAAGTTGATTAGAAGAACAACTCCTGGAGATAGTGTGGGTTTTTTATTGAATGAATCCATCCTTGCTCGTAGGGTTTCTTTTCTGCTTTGTACCATCACAAACAGGATCCCATATATTTTTCACCGTTCCATACACCTAACGTGTGAATTCTCCTTCATTTATAAAACCTTGTGTACCATGGGCATCTCATCAAATCTTGTCCAATGCTTCACATTATTTGGCACATATGGTCTAAACATTTTCAACAACATCAGAAGAATGTAGAGAGACTATCCAATTGCCAACTGGGATGCAAGGGCATCCAACGTGAGATATCCAAATTCGTATTGTCTGTCATGGTAGAAAGATATGAGAATCAATAATTACCACCCTATACGCATGCTATATTACTCATCCGTGATCTCAATCATAAATTTTCTAACGTGTTTGACAACTAACTTAGAGTCGCCTTTAGAAAGGGTAGTTATACCATACCTCAAAAATCCTAAAAACCCCAAAATGAGTGCTTCATAATTCTACAATCATGTTTGTGAATTCAAATTTTCATTTAACTAAAAGAAAAGTCTGCTTATATTTGAATTAATCAACAACCCTAGCCGGTCCCCATCTGAGAATGATCCACAACATCGGGTCCAAAGGGCACCAACTTTTTCAATGCATTTACTCTCATTAATACTATTCTCCTCAAAATATGCATAACCAAAAAAATTATTAACATCCACATTTGCATACAACACTTCATAAGAAACATTGTTGGGATTTTCAATCAAATGCAACATCTTCTTATCCCCATAAAAATTAACAATATTTCCCTCCATTGGTATAGTGTTATATGACATGTACATTTGCACACTTCCTCCCACACTAGTAGCCCATTTCCTTGACAAAAACATACCCCATTTTATGGGGAAGTCAACAATAGTCACATTCATATAAAAACTTACCAGGGTAAGCTGGCAATTACACCACTAATCCTTTGACATAACCAATTACTGGAACTTATCTTGAATCCATAGCAGTGCACTTTCCAAAGGCTATTGTTACTTTGATATTTATCTCATTCATAACTTAAAGGTGCATCACATTACATGAAGCTCCTGAATCAAACATGCAGTTGTGAACAAGTCTATATTTAATGATCAAAGTAGTGTAAAAGGGATAAACATAAAGTTGAGACTAATCAAGGGAGCTACCTAAGTATACTTTAGGGGATTCCGCAAAATTTTCCAATTCTATAATTATATGGTGAAGATACACACTATTAACATTCTTTCCCAGGGCCACTACCTCCTCCTTAAACCCTAAACACTTGAATGCTCTTTTTCTATGCTCAAATATTATGAGAAACTCAACAATGGTTACAATAACCTTGATCTAACTCAAAATTTGAGCCATATCATAGGGGGTATACTTGGGTAATGTTGTATTGAGAGGTAAGGTAACTAATTTCTCTTATGGAATAAGGTTCTTTATGGCTTGAGTTTGGACAAGGGTACTAAATTTATTGGCATTAAATGGGGCTTTATTTGGCACATATTTTTTAGGGGGATCCTTTGGTATATTAGTGAGCAGGGAAGTCTTTGGTTTATCTTGTGGACCTTCCATTTTAATAGTTTTGTTTCTTAAATTATCCTCCTTCTCTTGGGCCACCACTGCAATCATTAATAATTGTTTGTCCTCCTTAGAAGGGATTCTACCATCATATTTCTTAATCATCAATGCCCTTAAGTACTCTAAATAATGATTAGGAAATTTCAAGACATGAACCATATCAACTTCAAGATTACTAGTAGAAGAAAGAGGAGATACCCAGTCTATGAAGTCCAAAAAACATTCCACAGTTCTGGCACTCAGTAATTTGGTAGAAGTGGCTCTTTGTTATGGACTATTAGGGCATTGCATAATGCACACATCACACTAAGAAGCATCATCCTAAACCTCTTCACTTTATTCATTAAGATAACATGGAGAGTGTGGTAAGAAACATTTAAAACACCACTTAATAACATGGTCCTCTTCGACCATGGAAACTCTAGTAGTTAAAGGATCAGGGACCAAATTTTTCTCTCTCGGTTTTTTTTTTCTTATTTCTTGATCCCATGGGCCTCTTCCCTCTATCATTTGATCTATGATCATTTCTAGGATGATTACCAAATCTATTTTGACCTTCAGGTTGATTTTGAAAATGATAACTCTATTCTATTCTCTTTTCTACCCTAGTAAGTTTGTAAGAGATTTCTTTCACTAGTCTTGCTAGAGTCTTAAGCACTTCTTCCAGAACTGCCCCCTTGCTTTCCTAAGGTTTTTCAGGATTGAACAAATTGACACCCTCCATTTTAGGATGATTTCCTAATATCTTAATATTTTTCTCAATTTTTACTACCATAGAGAAATCTTGTATCAAATTCCTATGGTTTTGTCCCTTAAATAATATGCATATTTCTTATCAAAGGCATCAAAATATTTTATTATACATGATTCATCACTTGGTATTAAAATTATAGTAAATATAGTCAGGGTTTTGTTAAATTTGGTATTAAAATCTTGAACAGGTTCATTGGGATTCTCCTTGATATTTTCAAATTTGAGAGGAGAAACCTAGGATCAATCTTTTTCCTTATATTGTAATCTAAATGCATTTTTCATTTCATTCCTTGAATCAATTGAATTTTCTGGTAAAGATTTTTACCAATCACGATCATCCTCTTTTAAGGTGTGAATGAAAAATTTGACATACACATCCTCATGTTCAATCTCAAAATCCTCCATAATATTAACAAAATGTCTAAGGTGTTGGTCACCAGTAACAACATTATTTCTGTTGTCGCCAAATCACTGCACCCCCCGAATGGCCAGGATGTGAATAGGACATTCGGTGTGATTGGGACACATGGGATCACCTCTCAAGCTATGGGACTTGGGCTCGAGGTGAACCTTCGGAGAAGGCCGGCTTCCTCTTCCTAAACTAAGTGCTGTACTACTCCTAGTGTAACAAAAATGATTATCTAGTGTAACATTTTCATGGGGTTTTAGGGAAAGAGATTTACAGAAATGAAACTATACTAGGGATGGTGATGCACCGAATAAAGGGTGTCTTCAGATTCAGGAAGGGTTAATTTGAAGAGGGTGTGTGGCACCATAGGTCAACTTCACCTACTGTAAACTTAGAGAGGGTACAGGATACCACAGACTAAGAGACACGCGTTCCCTTTGTTAAACTTTATCAGACCGAGAAATATACCAGTTTCCCAGTGAAGAGGGATGAACTCAAGAAGGGTGAACGGACTCCACAACTCAACTGCATGCAATAATTCACCACTCAATAAGCACAGAACTCCAAGAACCTGCAATAGAACTTAAACTTGCACAGTGTACCTGCAAGTATGAGAAAGGCACAAAGAAGCACAGAAGGATGAAAGGGACCGAGATTAGTCACAAAACACACACTTTTATTGCTTCAATAACATGCACAATGCATCATACATGCAGAAGAGGCAATAGTTGCCAGTACAGTCTTGAAGAGGAGGCTTGAAGTTCTCTCAACACACAAGAACAACTTGCAGAAGAAGAGGATTCTTGAAAAGTATACACTTTCCTGAGATATCTAACTGTCCAACTTGTCTGAACTATTGGAACCCTTTGAAATGACTTCCCAACTTACATTTATAGAAGAATATTTGAGAAAGAAGAGGAAATGTCATAATTACATTCCTAAAATGAAGGCCATGATGTATTTATTACAGTTCGTTGAACCACCTGAGAAGGTTCCATCATGGGGTCATTAATTGCCTGATGACCTAAGTCTTCTCAATTAATTAAAAAGAATATTTAAATAAAATATTAAATAATAATAATAAATATTATTATTAAAATATTTAAACAAAATATTAATTCAATTAACATAATGTTGGGACCTCCCCCGTTGACCCGTTTGACTTGAAGAGGAGGGGGGTCCATGTGGAAATAGTCTGCACAAATCTCAACTCGGGTGAGCTTCGAATCCTCTACTCAGGTGTTGCAATCGATTTTGAACCCCACATCAAACGCTTTCCTCTTCTTGGCAATCGGGCTCTTTGGCATTGAGTCCTTCGAATGAGTGAGCTATCAACTCGATTCTTATCATTTTCCTAAAATGCATGTAGATCCTGTGAACCTAGCCTGATGCAAATTAAGACTCGCCTCACGAATGCCACTGCTACGGTCTTGCTTCAAACTCCAAATCGAGCCATTCTGAATTACCAAGCCACCTATATGCATTGTGAACATGAAGCTTTAAGCTAGAAATTGAAAGCCTCTACAAATACATTAAACTTTGACACCCGTGAGCTTATTCTTTATCTCAACTTGGTACCAACGTTTCCACAATATGAAAAGTTTGACTCTAAATCATACTTAGTGGATTTGATCCATAATACATTGGTTATACCCACAGAGGTTAAACAATTCAATGAATTTAAATTATTTCACTCCTGCATGTTGCACCATTTAGAAATGATTTTCTAGCTATGAAAATTGTTAGGGATCACGTTACATGGCCCTGTCAACACTCAATCAATTGATTTCTCTGTGATAGCTCTAGCTTGACAGATAGAGTTATTTCTTCTTGTTTTGGACCACATATTCACATGCATTCCACGTTCAAACTCCATGAAACAACACCACGAGCTCTTCAACTGATTCGACCTGGCTTTGTTTTACATATCAACCTGAGCACCCGGTTGGCTCAAACTCACTTGAATGTCGTGCTTAACCCAACATTTCTATAAAAAATGGTTTTACCACAATGCTCACAGTTCTTCCTTATCATATAACACTTATAGTAAGAATGTTTTAGCTTGGCCATAATAAGCACAATTGTACCTTCCAAATGATGAGAAAATGCCATTATCAATAAAGACCTAATGCTTCCATGATGATGACCTAGGTTCATGCCCATAACATGTCGATAGACACCCTTAAGACTGATTCTTGGACAAAGAGACCTTCGGTATTTTGGCAATGCACTCTATAATCTAGGCTCCAACCAACAATTATGCCACTATTGGGATCTTAGTATGGAATGGGTAGCTGTGAGCTACACAATATACTCATTTTTTCAGAAACTAAACAGATCCTTTATGTTACAATCTGCAACACGTAAAATAAGCCCTTAAAAAAAAATACATTGAACAACTGGGGAAGCCAAGAGGACCTTGGAAAAAATGTACAGTAACAACCATATGAATTCTTCCTTAGTCATGGATCAAAGCTAATAGAAATAAAGCTAGATAAAATTGGCTTGAAACTACAGTATAATCGTCCATTCCATTATAAAAAAACACAGCTTTTCTGATCTTGGTAAGAGAATACTTTTATTGTCTGATTGGACGTACATAATGGAAGGGTATAAATATTGCCTACGTAGAGTTTCTCAAAGAGACCATTTACAAGTAACAAGGATGTAACATGCAAAATGGCCAACCAGGTATTTCAGAGTTGACCTTCACATTCAATTCATTTTTAGGAGAACAATGCTGAGCAATATGAATCATTTCATTCTGCACATAATAAATCTCCATCTCCTGACTCGGGCAAATTTTATGAAGCCTTGAATAGTGTGACTCAAATCCATCGTATACGGAAGTGAATATTTGTTTCCTGCAGCTGCTATTTGATACTGAGTTCAAAACGACTTCTACTATACTACAACATGTCTGTGCCTATGCGTGGGATTTTTACGCGACCACCGAATGCTCAGAACTGTACAGAGAATGAGGAGAAGGTTGTGGAAACTGGGATAAGTATGCTGGCATAGGTGAACTGATCAGGTCGGACCTCTGTTTGGTTGCATTTGGTGAAACAGTATCAATGCTTCGTGAGGAAACGCGTGTCTTCTGTAAGCTGTAATTATCGTATTCCATGAGAAGGCGTCTCTTTCATGTGAAAGCATATTCCTGAAAATGTAGGTCCGTAATAGTTGAAGATATGTAGATGGGTTTACAGGGATATGCTATGCGTGGTAAGCAGAATGTGTGGAGCCTAAAACTTCAACTATCTCATTCCCACGTTCCCCGACTTACCTTTCTAGTGACTTGCACAAAGACTCGGATCCTGTTTAAACGGCTGGTGCGGAAGTTTGATGTTGGATTGCCATCGTCAAATCTCCACGCTTGGCAGTTTGATCAGATTTCTCCCCTACACGGAGTGAACAACATGGTTTTCCATCCTGAAACTTCCACTTGGCAGTGCTGCTCCGAATCTCCCCCGCGTTCATACCTCAGCGCGGGATTAACAGCTTGGCCTGCCATCGTAATAGTTCCACGCTTGGCATACTAGCTCTAAATCCCCGCGTAACGGCTTGGACAAATTAAATCACGGGCCCCAGCCTCAAATTTGCTGTGCAAACTTGGCAAGATAGTGAAATGTTTCCCAAAGATTTTACATGACCCATTTGAGCTTCAAGCTTCTGCAAACATGGATATTCCAAGATAGAGTCCATCTAAGTGATCCCTTGAACTCATGGCTATAAAAATATCATTTTATCTGTCGGGCTGAGTTCAGCCATATCCTATTTTCTCATGTCATCTTATCATATCTACAACATGTCTCTAAGAACCGCTATACCGTAAGTGATTTCACTCAAGATATCAGTAAACTCGACCATCAATTCCTTTGGGTCTAACTAGGATCAATATTTTAACTGAACTTCAATCTGAGCTATAAGCTTGATCTCTCAGTGAGCTCAAATGTTTCAATGCTGAGCTATTTCCTTTCTCCCAAGAAACATGCTCGACTTTCTGAGTGACTCGTTGAAGATGCTCGTATAATTGCAAAGAAAATTATGCTCCATGAATATTCTGATATGAAACAGTTCCACCTCTATGAGATTCGCTTCTATGAGTTACACCGTAAAACCAGTAAGGTCTCGATAGAGAATCTTTGTAATAATTTTCATCAGGTCTCCCGGTAACACTCTCACTGTCACTTAATCGATTTTCATAAAAATAACTTGAAGGAAAATCCCGAATTTGAGGATGCATTCGATGTTGATCAGATAACAACATTGGACAACTTACTTGCTCAAACAGGCTTCTACTATACCGCAACATGCCTGTGCATCGAATGCTTGGCCACTTTGAATGTAGAACTAAAATTCTCCTAGGAAAGTGCTGTGAGGAAGTAATTGGCTATATGCAGCAGCTACAGGGTAGAGAAGTAAATTTATCTCAGAAAACGAGTGGCCTCCAGAGAGAGTTGATTGCGACAGCTACCGCAGGGCGATCCCAAGGAACCGTTGGTGTTGATCCTGATGTTCTGGTTGCATGCGACCACAGTTGTGATCAGTTGTTGTAAAATCTTACCGTTGTAGTAGAAGAATGAGATAAAGTTTTAGTTGAGTTGTCTCGCCTTTTCATTTTGGAAACTCTCTTCCATGGAAGAAGCTCGACCAAATCTTGGGGCAGATATTGTCTCTGTTGAGTCATTAAAACTGAACTCATATTCCAACAAGGAAGCATCAATCTCTCCATGTTGAATTAAACCGAGTCGAGCTCGTCATTTCTTTGCCTCAATGAGCCAACCATTGGAACATCCTCCGCTCCTATTGAGACTCTTTTATGACAAGCCAAAGTTGGACAACCAAACTTACATTTCCTACTCATGAACTCGTCTAAGGCTTGTGATCTAAGTTATGATCGAGTTAGGACAAGGCACGAACTCCTCTGATGACTCGTCTCTTTATTCCCGATTTGACACTGTTTTAGCTCGACCGAGTGAGATAAGCTTATCAAACTCCTTGATGGCTCGCATTCTTGGAAAAAATGAGTGATCTCACCTGATGACCAGAAGTGGGTCCCTGGGACCAATGTCGTGATTTGATAGTAATAAGGCCTTGTTTTCCAATTTTTCCATGTGCCTAAAATTGGATAACAATTTCCTTGAAATTTAGGAAACCCATTCCTCACTTCTTATGGAACTGCATTAGGATAACCTCCCATACCCCTGAAATCTATGGGTCAAAAAATTTTTACAATGAAGGGGGCCTAGGTAGAGGGTTACCCATGTTATTTTGAGGAGGTGTTCAAAAAGGTGGGTTAAAATGGTGGGGGACTGGAGGTCTTTTAGGTAATGGTGTATGACCTTCAAAGTATTGATCCTTCAATGATTTGGTATCAAAAAACACCCTATTACTTCCAAGCAACAGAGGATGGAGAAGAGGAATACCCTTATTAGTTGAAAATTAATGACCCTCTCTAGTTGGAGTGTACAAATTTGTGTAAGGAATGTCTAATCCAGAACTGTATGAAGAACTAGAATAGTCTTCTATAAAAGGTTGATCACTCTCAACAATAGACACCACTTTCTCTTCTAACCTTTGAATACCCAAGGCTCTCTAAACTTGTTTCTTTGTTGGATTTGTCCTTCCTAGCTCTAGAAATAATTTTCTAGCAGGATTTGTCTTGAAGAAGGACCTTCTTCATTCCATATTTACAAATCTTATTGACATATTGCAATATTTTGAAACTTAAGGAACTGATATTTACCAGAATTTATGGACATAGTGGAGTCTTCACTAAGGTCTTGTACCTTAGACATGTAAATATTTGTAAACAAATTGCCAATTGAAACTTAATGATCAATTTGAACAAATATTGGAAAAATTTAACATCCTTTATCAATGTATACCCCTAGCCAAGTCAAATTTAATGGAAAATTTTCTCAAACTAGGAAAATATCGAGTAAATAGTTTTTGATTAAGCCAATTTATTATAAATCTTGATAAAGGATTATGTCTAGATCATGTATTTGCATCTAAACATACTTAATACATTACCATAGATCATTGCATATTTGAATTTGAAAACTATTCTCCAACAACAGTGCCATGAGGGTGTTGGTACCCATATCATTCCCACCTTGTAAGTCAAGCCACATCAACATGTTTAAGTAGGATTCTCAGAGAGATACATACCAGGATTTGAGTCATTTTGTAGCCGAGGATTGATCTAGCAATCTATTTTTCACTTGGACTTGCTAAATTTTGGATAACACCTCACTAAGGGTATGACATACCCTACTACTTTAGGTTGTTCCTACAACCAGGTTGAGAGGACCTATTTTGTAACTAGTATTTGTGAAAGGAATGGATATAACAACAATATCTAAACTCTCTTTCCTATGGAACTGGTAAATCAGCCTTAAGAAGACATGGTAAATGTAGACATTATCTAAATCTCATGAGTTATCACACTAGAAAATGTAAATGTATTCCAAATGAGGATCAAATTACTAAAGACAATGGTATTTCCAACTTGTTTTTGCATATTTTTTATAAAGGATGGGAAAAATTAACAGATCTCCTTAGCATTTATGTATAAACAGTAAAAGCATTGGTAATTCAGGTGGATCAGATGGTTATTGGTTGTGGTTTTGTTGTATGGATGGGACGTTAAGCAGGATAAAGTTGATTATACAAAATACTTTAATGAACCTTAACAAATGTTGTAAACCATTGTTCTTGATGCAAAATACAAATCATACAATCCAGAGAATTTCTTCAATTAGAAAGTTTGTATTAATGGAGGCCCAAGAATATAGGATTTCGTAAAAACTTTGAAAATCTAAACATAAAATCTCATGATAAATTCTCAATAAAATAGTGATAATTTTTATATCAAATACATTCCAGATACCCTCAAGAACTAACAAATATCTTAAATTAGACAAATACAATTTGAGTTTAAAACTATTTACCACAAGATGAGGGAAAGATCCATCAATAATGCAGTTGTAATTGCTAGATTTTCACTATTTAAGCTAAGGTTTTGTTTAATTCAAAGAAATCATTAGTATAATATTGCAATAGAAATGCATATAATTGATTCAAAGAAACACATATTAAATTTATTTTTTTATCATGATAATACACATAATTTTATTTAAGAAAATCCAACACTTCGACACGGGGAAACAACACCTATGACCTCAATGTCTATCAAGGACTGTACAGTGCAATCATCTTGGCATGAAGGTTTGGGAACAAATGAAAAAAGATGAGGTATCTCAGATCGGTTCTTCTTAAGGAAATATGACTTGGTATTCTCCTATTTACCTTAAAAGATTAGAAAAATCAACCCCTCCCAAGAGAGAACATTCTCGTCGCCTTTATACAATTTCTCTTATCTTATTTTTATCGTTCTCCCCCGAAAGGCACAAATATTTAAAGAATATTCTTGTTTTACAACACATAATCTAATCCATCTATGTTCTCTTGAAAATATTATGTTTTGTGTTGCCAAGTGGAATAATCATGAGTTGTTCACATTTTTCACTATCCCAGAATAACTATGATGCCATGTCATTCCTTTGATGTTTGTTTAATCATTTATCCCTTCAGGTGGTTAGAGATACCCATTTTTTATGATTTACGAGTACCTCGAGGTGATTTGATTTGATGTATAATCCTTTTTACCTTTAGAGAATCCATCTTGGGAAAAACACACTCATTTTCATGTTTTTCTGGGTTGATGTTTCCTAGATGGATTATGTCATATCAAGCCAACCATTATCTTCTTCATAATGCCAAATTACTTAAATATTATTTCTCATATGTGGATATCACATAAAAATTTAAGAGGTCATATGTAGTGCCCACTTCCCTTTGACACTTTTGATATTGATCATGATACTAATGACTATATTATGGACGTTATTATAGTTTTGATTTAGTATGGTGTTAGATGTTAGATCATGGATTATTACTGACTTGATTCTGTTATGATGCATGATGATTATTAAAGGTATTTTATATGTTGATGATGATATACTATTGGACATGGTTATATGATGGATGTTGTTCGAACTTGTGATATTTGGATATTGTGAGTAGACCTAGAAATAGAAAACTATTGGATGATGATATAGTTGTTGATAAAACTATAAATGATATTGTTAGATTTCTTTGATGTTGTTGTGATTCATATATCTAGATGATTTTGGATTTTTAATTATATTCATATTATTTTTGACATTCTGATATGACCACGAGGCCAAAGGATGTATTTTTGTTTTACGAGTTAAAATATCACAACAAACATCAGGGTATTAGAGACCAACCACATTGGAATTCTAGATGAATTCAACAAGGTCACCATGGCAACTGTATTTGTTTGTGTGTGTTTTTTGTGTTAGGGATTCCCATGGGGGGATCACCTTTAAATGTGACCAAGGGATTTTATGTTTTTCTCTTATTTGGTCCCTTTTGTTTAAATTTTTCATGTGTTTTATGTAGTGCACTTACCCTTTCATTATTTATTTAATGTGGTGTTAATATTGTGAGTAATCATATTATTTATTTAATTAATTAAAATATGTCATAAGAATGTAATTAATAGAGTTGTTGGCCATGTTTTAAAGT
The DNA here is from genome assembly GCA_019776745.2 of Taxus chinensis. Taxonomy (NCBI): domain Eukaryota; kingdom Viridiplantae; phylum Streptophyta; class Pinopsida; order Cupressales; family Taxaceae; genus Taxus; species Taxus chinensis. The sequence goes on from CM034151.1 coordinate 340,852,842, forward strand.
GTTGTAAGAATGTGTAAGTAATGTGTAAGTTAAATCTTGAGTGTGAAAGACTCCACCTTCTTATAAATTCAAATTTTTCCTTGGAGGCTGTTTTGGAGGCTTATGGGACAAGTTAAACTTGACCCATACCTCTTAATTTTTTTACCAACCATACCTATGGTTGGGGAGTTGAAATTAGACTTTTATTATGTAATTTGGGAAGACTTATTATAGGTTTTAATTACACTTTTATTACATGTTTTAATTTCATTCCTTTGAGGTGTGGGTTGGATTTAAGTGTGTAAGTAAACTGTCATATTATTCACCCACTTATTTATTATGCATTGGAGAATGAAGTTGAATTTTGGAGGTTGGGGTTGAGGATGTGTGATGCGGCATCCTACATGGATCCACCTCATCCTCTTCTCTTACCTCTTCTATAAAATTTGAATTGTTTTCCTTGTTTTGGGTTGCTTCACTTTTGGAGATTTCATTTTGGGTGAATTTTTCTTGTTGTTTATGGAGCTCTTCCTTGGAGAAGTTTTGGAAGATTGTTGCATGCTTGTGCTTGGCTGTTTTGGATTGCTTGCATTGGGATAAATCTTGTTGTTTGGGAACTTGGAACAACTCCATCATGGAGAGGTATGATCTTGGCTCTTGAAATGCTCTTCTTGTATATATGTAAATGTTCTTGTGTGAATGTTTTGGTATATATTGTGCAATATTGGGTAGATGGCCTAGGAATGGTGTAGGAGAAGACTATGGGGTTATTTTGTGGGAATCACAAGTAGTTTTAGGGAGGTATAAGGGTCGAGGGAGTTGGGATTTGGGTTCCACCTTACAAAGAAATATCTTGGATTTCTTTACTCATTATGGGGTGTCATAAGAGGTTGGGGAGACATAAGAAAATGTGAGGAATAAGGGGTACTTGGGTGAGGCATAAGGGCATGACAGGGTTTTGAAATGATAATTCATATATATATATATATATATATATTGGTGGGTTGTTCTCAGGTGGTGATACCCATTTTCCTCTTTGGGAGGCATAAGTAGCATCCCCCATAGCTTCTTGCTCCTTTGGCTAGCTTGATGAAGCCTTTGTATTATTTGTCATGTTTTAATGTAGTTGTAAACTACATTCTGTTTGAGACTGTGTTTCTTTATGAAAATGTTGCTTGTATTTTTTGTGGAATCCTATTGTTGCCATGAGTTGGATCACATATTTTATTTATTTGTGGTTGGGGCTCAGGGGCCAATGAAGAAGGATGGCTTATCCTCTTCATTGGATGTCTTGGTTGGGTGGAGACTATTGCCTTTCCCCTACTCCTATTATGATCAAATTGGAAGAATAAGGAGTATGCATGTTACTGTTCTCGAGCGAAGAAAAGATAGTTTGACAGTCCCTTGTGAAATGAAATCTCATTGTAATCTTTCCCACTTGAAGTGGATGAAATTGTAAATGGTTGTAATGGAAATATGTTGTAATGATTGCAAGTTGTATATTGAAATGTAAAAGAGTTATACTTTGTTTTCTGTTTTGGAAAAAATGTGAAAGAAAGATACGTGTTTTTGTATGTTGGATTTTGAAACCAAAGGGAAAGGAAGTTATAAGAGTTCATTTAAATTAATGGAATTGGTTTTGTATTTTCCATATGTTGTTATTCCATTGGAAATATGTATTTAGCATTCACTATGAAATCCCTATTTGAAAAGTGGTAAAGTGAAACACGTGAGAAGAAAATGTATCATTCTGTTTTGTATATAATATATGTTTTGGAAGGAATAAAAGAAGAAAGGATGTAATTTTGCATTTTTGAATCAATGAAGGATTACATTGTATTTTTAATTTGTATTGTTGTATTGAAATTGATCATGCACTATTTTTTGAAATCTCTGTTGAAAATAAGATTTGCGTGTGAGTAAAAATATAATGCTCTGTTCTTAAAAAATTTAAAAATGTTGAGGTTGGAAATCCAAATTTGCATTTAGCCCATAGATGGGTTTATTTAATCAACTAAATGTATTAGGCTAGGATTAGAATGAATTTCCACACTTGGGAGATGGAAAGTAATTAAAAATATCCTTTAAAAATTTGCCCTCTATTTTATTCTTTCAAATTCACAATTAGCTAAACAAAAAATGCACACATCAAACCTGAAACAATAAAATAGCAAATCAAATGATTAAATTGAAGTAGTAGGCCCTAAAAGAACTCAATTAGACAAAACTACTTTGTGGAAATACTTTAAAACCTGGCAAAAGTGAGTTCAAAGTTTTCATAATCGTTTTCTTGTCAAATTTTTAAATTTTGAATTTGAATTCAATCAAACAGATCTACCTCACAAAATTATCCTAATTCCTCCTCAGAAAAAATTTCCATGTCTAATTAACATGTTGAGAGAGGAAGAAGATCAAATTGAATAAATCTCACAAGTTAAAATTTACCAATTCGCACTGTAAAAGCCTGCAGGCCGTTTTCTTAAAATTGACCCCTTACAATTTATCAAAATAAAAAATTAACGATCTCTGTCCAAAGAGGACATTGAGATCTTTCCAAAAATCCCTCACTTTCTCAAAACTGAGCTCTCTAGAAAAATTTATGGCCTTCTGAAGTTTTTCTTCCTTAGCGGGCCCACAACCCGAATTTTTCCCTTAAGCACTTAGGAATTTTTTTGGGAAAATTTTCCAAATTTGCCTGCCACCTCACTAGCCGTAGCTAATCAAAGGGTACCATGTGGTACCACAGGGCGTTGGCGGAGGGGTGAACCCCTTTTTAAACTTAGCGCAACCGGAAAATTTTGGGAAAATTTTCCAAGTTTTTCCCACCGCCTCGCCGGCCCATAACCAATCAAGTGATGCCACATGGCATCATGAGGCATCGGTGGAGGAGCGAGTCCCTTTTGCCTTTTTTGTTTCAAAAAATTTTGAGAAAATTTTCCATGTTTTCCCTACCATCGCACTGACCCGCAACCAATCAGGAGTGGCCACGTGGCATGAGAAGCTGGCGGAGGCCCGGGTCAATGTTACCCTCTTAGCCCTTCAGGGCATTAAAAAAAAATTCTCCCCACCACTCTGCTTTCCCCAAATTGGCTTAGGTGATGCCATGTGTCCCTTGTGGCTTGCAGACTTGTGGGCGCAATGTTGGCTTTTCACCCCGCACTTGAATTTTTTTCCCAAACGTCTCCCACTGCCCCGTTCTACCCGCGTTGGATTGAGAAGCGCGGCATGTACCTTGTGGACTTGCGGAACCATGGGTCTGTGGGTGCAAAGTTATTTTTTCACCCCACGTGGGAAATGTTCCAAAATTCTCCCCGTTCCCCACCAACCCGTCCTTTGGGAAAATTTTCACCCTAGGGCTTGCAGGCCCGCTCTTGGGGAAACTTTTCACCCCAAGGCCTGTCGGCCCATAACACAAAAAATATGAGGAGTTAGAATGAATTATTTATATCAATGGAAAGGTGAGGAAATTTTCTATCCAATGGGAATGATTTCAGGAATTTTTTAAAGTGTTAATTGTAAGAAAAATCAAGTTAAAACATTAATCCTGTCAGAGGGTGGGTATGATGAGGAATTTCCCTCTGAACCTAATTGAACCTTCTAACCCTAAATTTTGGACCTTATGACCTCTAACAATTGTTAATAAAAGAAAATTATGTTCTATTGAATTAGAATTATTCTGGAATTTTTTAGTGACTGAACTATTACCTTGTAACCTGGTTGAAGACTCTTCTTATTAAAAAAAGAAATTTTTCCATAATTTTCCTAACTATTCCTAGGTTGTTCTTGGGTATCAAGTTGGTATCAGAGCCATGGTTTAAAATCTGGGTTGGACCCTTGGGCACACTAGAAAACTTGAGACATGAATTGTAAACCTAGGACACTTTTGAATCTAAGAAAACAAACTTGTTTGAAAATTGAAAAAGAAATGCGTATGAAGAAATATTACATTACTCTTTTCATTTGAACTACCAAAATTAAAATAATAATAAAATAATAAGTTGTTTAAATTGTTGTACTCGCTCAGTGGTGTTTTTTCTGAACCCGGGTAACTAAGAATGTCAAATTAAATTGTTTTTTGTGAACTTTTAGTGTAGTGGAAACTTGGTTCCCCTTTGAAAATGTGTTGTTTTACAAGTCCTAAAACATGATTTAAATGTATGATGCATTAAGCCCTTTGTTGAGACCCTTACTTATTGGAGTTGTTGGAATGATAGATTGTATGTCGTGAATCTTGTGGTTGGACAATAGTGGTTGTGTCCTAGGGTCGGGAAGATTTAATTAGAAGCTACTTGGAGCTTCCTTCCTTCAGTAGTTAAGAGAGTTGGTCTGGTTGTCACTTTTTCATTTTGTTCCCTGTATGGGAGAGTGGACATTAAGTCTGGGTGTAGTTTATGACCCAATCCTGTGCACGTGTCCTTGGAATTTACCTCAAGGCAGAGTACCCCTATTGGCGGCCATGAAGGGCTGAGAAGTGAATGTGGCATTAACATTTTGTATTTTATATTTGTAAACTTGTGTCATTTTATCAAGGACCAACATCTTATTTTATGATTGCATTGAGAAGCTCTGAGGCAGTTCTAGTTATTTATATTTTTGTGATAATTTTTAGACTTTTCAATGTGGCTACTTAACCACTTTCCTTGATTGGTGATATTTCTTAGACTTTATTTTGATTGGTGACTCAGAGCTCGTTATGTTGTTGGCTACTTAGCTAAACATTACATGGATTTCTTCTTGTTTGATGATGAGTTGGTTCTATGCTACTTGTATTCATACATTTTTTTCATATGGGGTTACACCCTAGATGTGTTGAATGTCCTTTTAGGTGTTTAAAGTTATTCCTTTGTTTTAGATTCACAGAACCTTGAGTGTATCTAGGATCTTAGAGTGAACTTTTCATTACTCGACCTTGTTGGGAAGAGAGTTCGTTGTGTTGTGCATTCTAGTTGGAAGCTTGTTAGTGGTGGTGGTGATTCTCTTACAATCCAATAAGAGCTTGAACCTCATCGGCATAGATGTGTTTTAAATGTGGGTTGATGAATTATGGTGGGATTGGTGTGCTTTTGGATGGTTGTGGATGTTAGTGGAAAAGTGGTTATCTGGTAGTGGCTTCTCTTAGATGGCTTGCTAAGTTTTATCTAGAGTTCCTCATTTCATTATATTAAGTAGTGACTTGAGGATTGTATACATCTTGGTAATTATGGTTAGATTTAATCCCATTAGATTATTGTACATGAATTAAGTGTGTTTGTTTTCCCTCTTGACCTATAAATAATTCTACCCTTTCCTTAACTTGTTTTTAGTTACTATGAATAATACTCTATGACCTATTAATTTTGGATTACGTGTTGACAATTATGAACGCTTTGAGTCTTTTGGAACATGACGTTGGTGATAATAGTGTAATTAGACCTTGATAATTTAATCTCGATGGTATTTTACTATTTGATTCTCTTGCGAAACTGTTACTCTTAGTCGTAAAGCCATGTTGAATAAGATGGCTTATTGTCTGCTTACATTTGATGCTTCTAATTAGTATGTGGTGTTCTTATAGTTAAAATATTTCCTTGTCATTTTGATTTCTTGGTTGGTGGTATCCTGTGGTAATATGGGTGTAGATTTTAAAACTTTCCCTATCTTATTAGGTGAGTAAAATATTTTCACCAAAACAATAAACCGTGTAAAACCCTAGAAGAATCAGTAAAAGTAATTATGATTCCTTAATGCGTATTCCTTGTAACTTCCTTTGAGAACTTGGAGAAACCCACTAGGAATGTTTTATGATACTTGTAATTAGTGGAAAAATCTCGAAATATTGTTGTTATCCATGTTGGTTGATTGTTTCCTAGTTCTTACCAAATTAATAATGTGCTTTCTATGTTGAACTTCCCTTGTTTCCTTAGAATTAAAAATGTGATGTGTTGAATTACCTCTCTCTCCCCTGAAAGTAATAGTGTGATATGTTTATCGTTCCTTCTCATTAATTTTTTTTTCTAATTGACAAATTGACTCACCCAAACATCTTAAAACTGTAATTGAGGAGATTTGGCCTTGAAGCTTAAGAAATAAACTGGAACATAGAAAGAGAAAATGGTCCTTTCTTTAACCTTGGTAGATTAATAGAAGGAATAAAAACCATGTAGAAGAATAGAAAAGAAAAACTTTGTCCATCTACCTCCCCTAGGAGTAGAATAAATATTTTGTTTGTCTGCCTATATAGAATGGCGAGATATCATGGCCACCTTAGTGGTGATCCTTATAACACAAACATGTGATATTAGTGGTGATCCTTTTAATTAAGAAAAATCGTAAAGGAATGTGCCAGGAAAAATGAAACTACAATTTTTGACTTAATTAGTTGAGTTATAAAATAAGTAAGGTTTATGTGTATTGAGTGCAATGTATAGTTGAACCTATAGTTCTTTCGCCTACTTGAAATTGTGAAACACCTGGTGGATAGTAATGTGTTCTAGTTGCTTAGTACTTCTTATTCATAAATGTATGTGCCTTTCTTGTGGGAGTTTTGGGTCATCATACCCTTATCGTCCCGTAGCTTGATGAATGTGAGTTGTGGTCCTTTTGGATTGAAACTTATCTATTGTTTGAGAAGAAACTTCCTTGCGTGTTGTCTTATCCTCGGAGACCTAAGTTATTGTAATTTTAAGGCAACATATGTTAAGGATATAAAATAACTTCGGGAAGTATTCTTTTCTTCATATTTTCTTGGGTCACCTTTTTGTTGTTGCCCCTTTTCCATTATGATGGAAAGTTTAAGATGATGTTATTCGCTTTTGATACGATGCACCCTTGGATTATAATTATACCCCGTCATACTTGTTCTTCTCCCTAGCGACTGTGAGTGGTCCATGGTGTTTCTTGTGCTCTCTTTATTGTTATTCCGATCTTGAGTAGGAAATAAGATAAATACATCCCATTGTGCTATAATGTATGGTACTTGTATTGATATGTTAGTTGTTAGGGGATATATATATATATATATATATATATATATATATATATTTCTTTTGCTAAATGGTTGACTTCACTAGATTTGGTTGGTATGGTATTTGATTCTTTGGTATGGTGTGTTTGATTCTTAAAACAAAAGTGTAAAAATCAATTGTGGGACTATATGGATAAAAATATTTGTGGTCTTGAATTCACTTTTATTACCATGAAAAGGGGTTGGCTTAATTGAAAATACCCTCATAGATTATTCGAGTTATAGAACTCAAGCCACCTGCTTTCAAGTACTTGCGCGAATAGTTCCTGGCAAACAACATGGAGATTTGTAAATTTTTTGTCTGACAGGATTTAGGTGTCCTTGTTGATTCACCTCATCGATGTGTGATCCTCAAATTGTGGGACCTTGAGTCAATGAGCCTCTCTAACACATGTCAACCACCTTATTGACGCGTGACAACAAATCTCTTGTCCTGCGTTTGCAGCCTTCTATCACACCTCTTAAAAATTAGGAAAAAAATTTATCGTCAGACCCCCAAAAAATTTGCCTTCCCATGAAACAGGTTCCAAGGATATTCGCCAGGTATTTTCCACCTCCAATTTCTAAGAGGTCTCTTAAATTGAACCCTGCCTTGAGTAGACTTATTCCTCGTGCAAATATGGTGATAGTTTATTTTTGCTAGCCTTTTCTAGACAATGAACCTTGAAATAATGGCTTAAACTTGTAAAAACCTTAACTTTTATTAATGTAGTATGTTGTATTCCTTGGGAAACTATGTGGTCATTATCAAACTCATGGAATTCTCCTTATTATTCCTCTACTTGGTGGTTATTCTTAATAATCTCTTGAACTCTTCATGTTAGATTTTTATGTGTGGTATCTTGGTTGATAGCATAAATTTACTCTCTATATTTAAGTGTTTGTAGCCTTGCATGCCGAAAGTTTAGAATTCATCCCTTGCAATATCCCTTCTTCTTGTTAAATTACATTAGACCAAACTTAGGTTCTGTAGACCCACACTTGATTGAAGCAAGCAATCCCATAATGGAGTGATCTTTTTTCTATTGCATTTTGTTCCTATCTTTCTTTCTAATGACTTCTAGGAGGAAGTCAAGTCTAAGGGGTGGGGGATACAGTGCCCACTTCCCTTTGACACTTTTGATATTGATCATGATACTGCTGAACTATATTATGGATATTATTATAGTTTTGATTTAGTATGGTGTTAGATGTCAGATCATGGATTATTGTTGACTCTGATTCAGTATATGATGCATGATGATTGTTAGAGGCATTTTATATAGTTGACATGATGATATACATGGTTATATATGGTATATATGATGGATGTTGTTAGGACATGTGATATTTGGATATATTGAGTAGACTGATAGAAATTGAATTTAATTATTGGATGATTATATAGTTGTTGATGAAATTATAAGTGATATTGTTAGATTGTCTTTGATGTTGTTGTGATTCATATATATATTGATGATTTTGAAAATTATATTATATTCATTTTGGATGTTCTGATATGGCCACGAGGCTGAAGGAGGTATTTTTGTTTTGCAGGTTAAAATATCACAACAAACATTGGGGGATTGGAGACCAACCACATTGGAATTCTAGATGAATTTAACAAGGTCACCATGGGGACAACTAGTAATTGTATGTGTGTTTTTTGTGTTAGGGATTCCCATGGGGGGATCACCTTTAAATGTGACCAAGGGATTTTATGTTTTTATTTTATTTGGTCCCTTTTGTTTAAATTTTCAATGTGTTTTATGTGGTGCACTTACCCTTTCATTATTTATTTAATGTGGTGTTAATATTGTGAGTAATCATATTGTTTAGTTAATTAATTAAAAGATGTCATAAGAATGTAATTAATAGAGTTGTTGGCCATGTTTTAAAGTGTTGTAAGTAATGTGTAAGTGACCTTGTAAGTGATGTGTAAGTTAAATTTTGAGTGTGAAACACTCCACCTTCTTAGAAATTCGAATTTGTCCTTGGAGGCTGATTTTGGAGGCTTGTGGGACAAGTTAAACTTGTCCCATACCTCTTAAATTTATTTACCAACCATACCTATTGGTTGGAGAGTTGAAATTAGACTTTTATTATGCATTTTGGGAAGACTTATTGTAGGTTTTAATTGCACTTTTCTTACATGTTTTAATTTCAGTCCTTTGGGGTGTGGGTTGGATTTGAGTGTGTAAGTAAACTATCATATTATTCACCCACTTATTTATTATGCATTGGAGAATGAAGTTGAATTTTGGGGGTTGGGGTTGAGGATGTGTGATGTGGCATCCTACATGGATCCACCTCATCCTCTTCTCTTCCCTCTTCTATAAAATTTGAATTGTTTTCCTTGTTTTGGGTTGCTTCACTTTTGGAGACTTCATTTTGGGTGAATTTTTCTTGCTATTTTGGGAGCTCTTGCTTGGAGAAGTTTTTGGAAGATTGTTGCATGCTTGTGCTTGGCTATTTTGGATTGCTTGCATTGGGATAAAGCTTGTTGTTTTGGAACTTGGAATGAATCCATCATGGAGAGGTAGGAGCCTAGCTCTTGAAATGCTCTTCTTATATATATGTAAATGTTTTTGTGTGAATGTTTTGGTATATATTGTGGGTTGTTGGGTAGATGGCCTAGGAATGGTGTAGGAGAAGACTATGGGGTTATTTTGTGGGAGGCACAAGTGGTTTTAGGGAGGTATAAGGGTGGAGGGAGTTGGGATTTGGGTTCCACCTTACAAAGAAATAGCTTGCATTTCTTTACTCGTTATGGGGTGCCATAAGAGGTTGGGGAGACATAAGAAAATGTGAGGAATAAGGGGTACTTGGGGGAGGCATAAGGGCATGACAGGGTTTTGAAATGATATTCATATATATATATATATATATATATATATATATATATATATATATATATATTGGTGGGTTGTTCTCAGGTGGTGATACCCATTTTCCCCTTTGGGAGGCATAAGAAGCATCCCCCATAGCTTCTTGCTCCTTTGGCTTGCTTGATGAAGCCTTTGTATTGTTTGTCATGTTTTAATGTAGTTGTAAACTACATTCTGTTTGAGACTATGTTTCTTTATGAAAATGTTGCTTGTATGTTTTGTGGAAGCCTGTTGTTTCCATGAGTTGGATCACATGTTTTATTGCTTTGTGGTTGGGGCTCGGGGGGCCAATGAAGAAGGATGGCTTCTCCTCTTCATTGGATATCTTGGTTGGGTGGAGAGCGTTGCCTTTCCCCTACTCCTATTGTGATCAGATTGGAAGAATGTGAAGAATGCATGTTGCTATTTGAGAGCTGAGAAAAGACAGTTTGATAGTCCCTTGTGAAATGAAATATCATTGTAACCTTTCCCACTTGAAGTGGATGAACTTTTAGATGTTGTAATGGAAAGATGTTGTACTGATTGCAAGTGGAAAGTTGAAATGTAAAAGAGTTATACTCTGTATTCTATTTTGGAAAGAATGTGAAAGAATGATACATGTTTTTGTATGTTGCATTTTGAAACCAAATGGGAAGGAAGTTGTAAGAGTTCATTTAAATTAATGGAAGTGGTTTTGTCTTGTCCATATGTTGTTATTCCATTGGAAATATGTGTTTAGCATTCAGTATGAAATCCCTGTTTGAAAAGTGATAAAGTGAAACACGTGAGAAGATAATGTATTATTCTGTTCTGTATATAATATATGTTTTAGAAGGAATAAAAGAAGAAAGGTTGTAATGTTGTATTTTGGAATCAATAAAGGATTGCATTACCTTTTTCAATATGTATTGTTGTATTGAAATTGATCATCTATGGAGTTTGAAATCTCTGTTGAAAAGAAGAAATGCATGTGAGGAAAAATATAATGCTCTGTTTTCCTTGAAAAATGTTAAGACTGGAAATTAGAATTGTATTTTGGCTTTCAAATGGTTTGATTAAATCAACTAATGTATTAGATTGGAATTAGAATGTATTCAAAATAATTGGAAGAAGAAAGTGGCAAATAGAACCATTAAAATTTGATCCCTGTTTTTTTGTAATTTCAAACTATAAATTATCTAAACCAAAAATACATAGTTCGAACCTACAATAATAAAATAAAAAATAAAATGATTAAATTGAAGTAGTAGGCCCTAAATGAGTTTAATTAGACAAAAAAACTTAAAGTAAATATTTCAAAACTTAGCAAAATTGGGCTCAACTGTTTTACAGTCGTTTTGCTGTCAAAATGGTAAATTTCAAATTGGAATTCAATCAAACAGATCTACCTCACAAACTTATCCTAATTCCTCCTAAGAACAACTCTCCATGTCTACTTGACATGTTGAGAGAGGAAGAAGATTAAATTGAATAAATCTCACAAGTTAAAATTTACCAGTTCGCACTGTAAACACCTGCAGGTCGTTTTCTTAAAATTGACCCATTAAACTTTATCAAAATAAAAAATTAATGATATTTATGCAAAGAGGACATTGAGATATTTCCAGAAAGTCCTCATTTTGCCAAAATTTATGCTCTCTATCAAAATTTATGGCCTTATGAAGTTTTTCTTCCTTGGCATCAAAATATTGGGAAAAAATTCCTTGGCTGGCCCACGGGCCGAAATTTTTTCCTTAACACTTAGGAAAGATTTTGGGAAATTTTTCCAAATTTTCCATGCCACCCCTGCAGCCAATCAGAGGCTGCCACATGGCACCATGAGGTGTTGGTAGAGGGGTGGACCCCTTTTTAAACTTAGCACTCCCAGAAAAATTTGGGAAAATTTTCCAAATTTTCCCCGCCGGCCCGCAACCAATCAAGTGAGGCCACGTGGTGTCATGAGGCATCGGCGGAGGAGTGAGTCCCTTTTTCCTTTTTGTGCTTCAGAAAATTTTGGGAAAATTTTCCATGTTTTCCCCACCATCCCACTGGTGCGCATCCAATCTGGAGTTGCCACGTGGCATCGCGAGGTGTTGGCGGAGGCATGGGTCCTTGATTATCCTCTTAGCCTTCGGGGCATTAAGTGAATTTTCTCCCCACCACCCCACTTTCCCCACATTGGCTTAGGTGATGCCATGTGTCCCTTGTGGCTTGTGGACTTGTGAGTGCCATGTGGGATTTTCACCCCGCGGGAGAAACTTTCCCAAATGTCTCTCGCCGCCCCACTCTCCCTGCACTGGTTTGAGAAGCGCCACGTGCCCCTTTTGGACTTGCGGACCCACGAGTGAAAAGTTAGTTTTTCGTCCCATGTGGGAAATGATCCAAGAGTCTCCCGAGGCCTGCCAACCTGCCCTTTGGGAAAATTTTCACCCCTGGGCCCGTAGGCCCTCTTGGGGAAAATTTTCACCCCAAGGCCCGCCGGCCCATAACTTGAGAAATATGAGGAGTTAGGAGGACTTATTTATATCAGTGGAAAGGTGAGGAAATTTCCTATCCAATGAGAATGATTTATGGAATTTTTGAATGTGTTAAGTGTGAGAAAAATCAAGTTAAAAATTTAAGCTTGTTAGAGAGTGGGTATGGTGATGATTTACCCTCTGAACCTAATTGAACCTTCTAACCCTAGATTTTGGACCTTATGACCTCTAATAATTGTTAATAAAAGAAAATTATGTTCTAGTGGATTAGAATGGTTTTGGAACTTGTTAGTGACAGTTGTTGCCTTGTAACCTAGTTGTAGACTCTTTTAATTAAAAAAAATTATTCCATAATTTTTCCTAACTAATCCTAGGTTGTTTCTTGGGTCTCAAGTGGGTTGTTTTAGCGGGTGTTACATCATATCACCATGATTATACTTTACTCAGCTTTCCCGCCTCTATTTTCTTATAAATTCATGTTTTTCCCTTCTCAAACTTATATGTTTTTTTAGTGTGAAAAAATATGGTGAGTTTCTATTATTGGCAACATGGCGGGATTAACGGTGGCATCTAGCTTGAAAGAAATATCTTCAAGATATTTGAACCAAATCTGTGATCTATCAGGAACCAATGAGGAATTTTTGTGGATGCTATTTGACATTGCTGACCTAGAAGATTACAAAGTGGCCATTAACCACTTAGCTATTCATGTAGCGTTGAGTAGAAGGATTATCAAGAAAATTCCTATTTTTTCTACCTTTCAGATTATGTATTTTCATCTTTTCAGACTAGAACATCAAAACACTACTAATATGTTCAAGAATTTTTCGCTTGTGAGTAGGCCTTTTGTGCAAGGTGTATCTATTTATGCACACCCATTAATTTGTAGTGAATGATTCACTATGAAGGAGATCCCTCTATAGTCTTACACACTTGATGGAGAATTTTCCTTATTTGTTGTGCCTAATATTTTTCAAAAGATGAATGAACTAGAGCAACATGTTTCAATCTTGGAGAAAAACCATCAAGGACTATACCTTCTCAGCCTCCTTAATCATCACCTATCTTTGTGAAGAAATTTAGGGGTGAGTCTAGTTCTAGCCCCCTTACTCAATCTGCTCCAGGATCAATTGTTATTACACTTCTAGCTCAAGTTGCCAATCTATCCTTCACTTTTAAAGTAATAGGGAAAAAGGATTTTCCTAAAGGAGGTCTAGACATGACTGAATGGGTTTCCTCCTATAAGAGAAGATCACAATTGATTAGTTCATTAGATGGTCCTATGAAAACTACTGATGAACTCGTGTCTTTGGTTATGTCTCGCATGCTAGCAGGAGACATTGTGTTTGTTAAAATGGCATTGGTAATAGAGGAACTTGTTCCTAGAAAGAATAGGTTGGTGAAGAAAATTCTTCTTTGTAGAGAGGATTTTGTAGTGGAAGATTATTAGGTTTCTCTTTTCTTGTTTCTTTTTGATATAGTTTACAAAAATGTACGTAAATTTTTTCATGGGCTAGGGCCCTTATAGAACCCCAATTTTGCTTTTTTCCACAATATAAAAATGTCAAATAGTTACATTATTTTACATTATTCATAATAGATTTGAAATTCTATCAAATTAATATAAATATCTAATGTATTGCATCAAATTACATTCATGTTTGAAAACAACAATTCAAAATAGTATTCAATTTTCATGAAATAAGAGTAATAATTAAAATAAGATGGAAAAGTTGTTCAAAGAATACAAGTCTAAGCTTTATCATCAATCTTCACATTTGTATCTTCATCTCCATCATATTTCTCCTCCTTTGATTTCCTTTCCACATATGCATCATATCTTTGAAATAATTACCTTACATCCTCTTCAGCTAGACCTATGCGGTGCTGAAAAATTAGGGTTTTCCTGTTCAATGTATCTCCAAATTGATCCATCCTTTGCTTGTATTCCCATGACATTCCTTTAGACTATGTAATTTTGCTTTCTACTACCATTAGTGGATCAATGATCTCATAAGAATTTTTTTGAACCCAATACTTTTTCTTAAGCTAATTGATTAGGAAGTCCATTTCCAAGTCACCATAAATATTTTTTAATTTATCAAACACTATACCTTCCAATTTAATATCTATGATGTCAATGCCTTTTTCAACCCACTTCCTTTCTGTCTCCATCTTTTCTCTGACTTCATTCAAAACTTCAACCCTGATTTTAGCCAAATCTTCTATTGCATACTAGGTTCCCATTAGTTCTATTGGCATAATTCCTTCCTTTTCAACTAGATATTCATCAAGTAAAGTGATATGATTCAACTTGGGAAGAATTCCTTCATAGAAAAATATCTCATTGTCACATTATTCAATTAGCTCATAAATTTCATTGAGCTTGGTCTTAAGCTCTCCATATTTCATTTTGGTTTTCTCAAAGTTCTTCTTCCCTTATTCAAATAACTTTTCTACCTAATCATCAACAACTTTAACCTTCTTGGTATCCTTTTCAATATTTCCAATAACTTTGGAAGTAACAATAGAGATATCTTTTTGGCTTTCATTAGATTGGCCCACTAGTTGTTGTAAACATGAATTCAAATACCTTACCTATTATTTCAAATGCATTTTTGATATATTGTTCTCATGCAATTTATGAAACAATCCCTGGACTAATTCTGAAACCTCTTGTTTCAATGTTTCTCTTGAGGATTTTCCCTAAGGGATAAACTAGACAATATAATCACTTGATGTTATATAATTTCTTGATTTACCTTCATGTGGGATTGCTACTTATAATGTTCTATATCCACATGGATCTACATGATCTACATGAGCCTATTTTGGAGTCTTTTGGGGCTTTGGGAAAGACAAGGTTGTAATATATATAAATTTATCAGGTAAAATCTTCTCTTCTTATTCTTCTTATGAGATCGAGCATCCCAACCAACCAGTTGTGAGTGAATTCCCCATTTTTTCCTCTTATTATGCCTATTGGGGTTTGTTAGAGAAAACAACCAATTTCTTATATGTTTCTTACACCGATGTAGCTTCCTATTGTGGCTTTTCTACTCCCAATGTTGACTCTTTGGGTTCATCCTTTCTTTGCAGTTCCTCAAACTAATTATTTCCTTGATTTTGGACTTGGGATTGATTGATTTCATTTTGAGTCACATTATTAGTTAGAGCATATGCTTTATTTGCTCCATTAGCTGAGGTAGCCATAAGTCCTATGGTTTCCTTAGGAAACTCTTGGAATGGTATTTTCATTTTGTGAAATTCATGTCTTTTTGCAATATATGCCTCCTTTAAAGATTGTTGTCAAGTGGAAACATCTAAATGAGTGAGTATGCTAGTTACCTTTTGTTCTTTCAATTCTTCCTTCCTGGCTTAGTAGGATGACCTCTAGTAATTAATAATTCACCTTTATCAATGACTAGGACATCTTGACTTTCATCAATCTTCACCTCTGTAGTGGCTTCCTTTGTAGTTTCCACCACTCTTTCTTCAGTAGACTCTTCTTTTTGAGTCGATTCACTAATTTTGATGACTGTTTTTTGTTTTGATGATATTATTTATTTGGTGCCATAGTATCTATAATTGATTCACTAGAAATCCTCTAAGTTTCTTATTGACCTACTTCTGAAATAGTTTAGATTTACAAAGAAACTTCTAGCATTGGGGTTTTTGGCTCAACAACAGGAAAATGGGTAAGTTCCTTCTTCATCTGACTAGAAGACACCTGCACCTTCTACCATATGTGTTTTGACTGATACATCAAATGGTTTGAGTATAAGAATCTCTTCACTTATGTCTACATCCATTTTCTTAATTAGGATCTTTGTTTGTTCCTATGGTTGGTCAAATATATGTACATTCACACTTCCAAATGGTGTTGGATCAGGTTTATTCAAACCCTATTCAATCATATAACTACTTAGTATATTAGGTGGGAGATTACTTCGGGTTACCTATTGCTGTGTAACTTCAACTAATACTCCTTTTAGAAATGAAACTGAAGGTGGGGTTACTGGTTGCATAGTTGGATCAACTTGGGGTGTCTCTTGATTAAGTAGTGGTGTTTCCTAGTGAACTAAGGAAGTAATTACTCTTTTATGTTCTTTTTTAAGAGTAGGAGGATCAATCATCTCATGTTATATATGCTTGTGATTCCTTCATGTATAAACACAAACATCTATTTCCAAGGTTTGTTCAAATACAAATTTAACCTTCTTCTTGGCTCTTTCAAAATTCCTAACATCTGGTGGCTCTCTTACTTTCACACCTTGTACCAAAGATCCAGGGCCCATAGTTGATATAGATCCTTTCATTTTATTAGTTTAGATGGATTTCCCTGTTAATATTATTATGGGGGTTCCCATTTTGGTTACATGAAATCACTTAGCCTATATGGGAATTGTAAAACTAATAGGATCCTTTTTCATGGACTTTAAAATAATTTCATGTCTTTTGCTTCAAAGAAAACATGTAAGTCCCAGTCTCACTAGCATCAATAGTCCATTCATCAGTAATACCTATTATATGTATCTTTGAAGATGACTGAGGGGCCTTTCCTCCCAAAGGATCTATCTTATCAGGCCCTTCCTTCAAAACGAGAAGATATTCCTTCAAAATTTCCAAGTCCCTAAATCTATTGAGTACCTTTTTCTTTTGAATGGATAGATCTATAATCTTTATTTTTAGCCAAGTCAAGGTCCTCCTCATCACATTAACAATCCTGCTATACTGATCATATGACTCTTCCTCATCCCATTTTATGGGAGCCATTAGTTGTCCTTATATCTTTTGGTCAATATAATATTGACTCACTGTTTGCTAGTCATCCACAATTCCTTGAGGAAACACATAAATTTTAAAATAAATGATTTTCTTGAGAGTCATCCTTGATAAATCTTTGAGTATAACTTCCTCCTCATCTCTACAATTCATCTAATAATCCTCAAAGTGAGGTTCATGCTCAAAATAATTTCCCGAAGTAGTTCTGACCACCCATTTAATATCATAGTTAGATCTTGCCTAAAATTTCTCCATGTCAAATATTTCCATCTCCTCTTCCATCAATATAGCTTTTATAATGGATCGACAAGAATATCTTCCAATTTTAATAGGAAATTTGATGATTTTTTTGTGTCTCCCAACAATCAACTTTTGAAATCATGTTAGTTGTCTTGAAATTTCACACAGAGCCATCTTATCATATAAATATATTGGCAATTTGCATGGCTACCCATGAAACCCACTAGCTCTAATATAGGTGAACAATCTATACTTGATGAAAAAGAAACCATATTCCATTATTGCATTCCTGGCTTATTCTGATATTCTATATTTTTCCCACTTATGTTTGAGTAATCATATGACAGGTGCAAAGAGTGCATCATTCACCAATCTCATATTTCCTTCCAAATTACTCAATTGTAATTGGGGATAAATATCATGAATTTTTTTTTATTTGAAAGGAGCATGTGGTATAAGGCCAGGAAAATGCCTATGGCCTTCAATATTATAAACCACATATGTCATCATATAGAAACTCAAGCTCCTGAGTACCACCCATTTTGATTTTTGAAGTTAGTGCTAAAAGATGTTCATGAATTGAATAAACAACAAGGGTTTCTCAACGAATGATCCCTCTTCTTTCCAAAATAACCCACATATATGGGCACATCCATTCCTTGAATTTATTTATTGTTTTAATGTTACTTATCCTGCTTAGAAACATAATTAAATCTTCCGCTTCCTCCACAAACTATGCCCTAATAAATATTTTGGGGAGTTTAGCGATTACCTTATTATCTACTAGAAACCACTTAATGTTTATTTTTGGATTTGAATTCCTTGAAGCCTGATTTAGTGCTTAAGGTTATTGGTGTTCTGACTACTAGTAATCCCATCATTAACCTGAAATCTCTAGGTGTTAAAGTCAACACTACCTCACCACTCCCATCCAAAACTTCCCTCTTCTCAGGATTATAGTTCATAGCACAAATCCTTACAAATTTGGGACAATGTACTAAAAGAGGTATAACACTAGATAGGGCAATGTTACTAGCCTCAATTACTTACATGAATTCACTTTTATCTGGGCCATTGAGTCTTTGCTAAAAATCGACTAAATTGACATTCATCAAGTCCATGTCTATAATTTTATCTAATTCACTAGTAATACCGGATGTGACTTGAAAAGCTAATGGAAACAGATTCATTTTTATATTCCCTAAAATTTCCATTTAACCTCTTTGGAAATTATAGAACAAACAATGAAAAATATGAATGCAATATAATCCTTACCGGTTTTCTAGGAAAATGTCTTTACAATTTTCCCTTGCTTCCTAGACTCTTAATCTCCTAACTTTTAACTGACACTTCTTGGTTTATTTTAATTCATTCCTCTATAAATTGCAATAGATAGGTCATCCAAATCCTCACATGCAATAGTAAATATCTCGGTGTTTGAATACTTCAAATAATTTTTCTTTGATTCTTGCAAAAATGCATTAATGGCAGAAGCCATAAAAGCGTCACATCCTAGTTGTCCATCCTTCCTTTCTTATTTGAATGTGGGTAGTCCACGTGGATTAATGTGATGCTTCACGGGCTCAAGGATTCCTATTTACACTTTTGCACTATATTTTAGACACATACAATTTACACATTTGACCTGAACACCCGTCCTTGAATTTTGTTAAGATCATGATAAGTGTTCAAATCTTAGAGATAATAGAGTCATGGGAAATTTTTGTACATATTTTAATTTTCTCACTTAGGTAAAAAATTACCAAGTTGACCCGAAGCCCCACTTCTTTGACCCTTGCTGAGAATACACCACATGTTCTTGACATGATTAAGATATTTTCTTGAATTTTACACTTCATTAACTGATCATAAAAATGCATCATTGGCCCGACTCTCCACTCCAATCATATTTTAACAAATATACCTCTTTGGGAATGGGGTCAATTCTTATTTCTTGCATTTTTTGACTTGAATATTTGTAGGAATATTTATTAGGCATGTTGTAGTTATTATGTAGATAGTAATTTTTTACAAATTGAGCCTGCTACAATGCAACCAATGGAAGCTTGCTACGTATCTTTGGGTAGTTGAGAAAAATATGAAATTTGCAATGAAGGTATAAAGGATAATTTTAAAGGAGGATTTTCAACATTAAATCTGATCCATGATCAATTATTCATAGATATTTTCAAGGGGAACATGACTATTACATTCCTTGACTGAAAAAGAGGATTCACGCCCTAAACACAAGATTTTTATTTGTATCCAAGATGATCACATCTTGGAGCATACGTTTTGAAACATGGGAAAACCAGTCAGAGATAATTTTTTAAAGGCATAAATTAGATAGAGGGTGAGATCAAATCGATAACTAACACCTCCTAGGCCTAAAACTTCGTAAAATTCTATGCAAGTAAGGTAGGACCCCACTCAAAAACTGTATGATGCTCCATCATCTCAGCCATAACCCCAGTCATCATCCATGGGAAATTTTATCCATGTTTTTCCCCCCAAGAAAATTATTGGATCAGCAACGACCCCGCACAAAAAGAACCAGAGAAAAAGTGTTTGAATCTTACAAATAGGTTGCAGAAGGACTCAACAATAGAATGACGGGGCCTGCAAAAGACCAAACAACCCTATGCAAAAAGAAAGAGAAGAAATGAATCTGTTGAGAAAATATGTGTCTTAAATCTATTTTAACAAGTCATAGGTGGGCTCGGAAATATAATAGCAGGGTCAGAGAAAGAAGAGTAGTGTCACAAAGAAGCCAAGAGCAAGAAAGAGAAGGAACAACAAATATTCGAAGTCTTCAAGATAAAAATAGTTCAGAACGAGTCCAAAAATTGAATAATTATGGAGGAGATAGCGGAGAGAGACACGTGTCAGCATGCTGCTTCTCCAAAGTTAAATCCAAAAAGTGAAGCTCAAATGAGCGCTAGGCTTCCATGCATCCAGAGCCCTAAAAGTTGCACAACCGTTGAAAAGTCTTCAACTCAGCGAAAGGGGCCAAGTGTCAGCTCAACACAATTCCAAAATGGGAGCCCAAGGTGGAGAATAAAACTTGTGCCTACCCTCCATGTAGAAAATGGTCAACAGAGATCAAAAGGTGGACATGGCATGCCTAAGAAAAGGACTAAGTATAGAAGTGCTGGTGGAGACTGCCACGTGTCCAAGAAACACATTTCCAAGGGAAAACCCAAAAGTAGAGGCTCAAAAAAGAACTATCTCACCATGTAGCCTAGGGTCTAAAAAGGTAAGAGGGGCTATTAAAAAGTCTAAGAGTCTGCAGAGGCTTCCAAGTGTTAACTCGATGCTCCTTCAAAGGAAAATCTTGATCGGGATTTTAAGCAAGCGTGGATCCTCCATGTGTCTCGTCTCAGAAAGGAGATAAATTCAGGGTTTGAATAGTCAAAGTAGAGGAAGACTGATAGAAGGTGCCAAGTGTCAGCATGATGCCATTTCAAAGGTTAAATTGGGGGTAGGTTCTCAAATAAGTGCCAAGCCTCCACATGTCCAGGGTCAGATTTTTTGGCCTGCCAAGCAAAAGACTCAGAAAAAATACAAGGGACACAGGGGAGCTTACAGAGGCCACCACATGTCAATCTGGCACTATTTCAAGAGAAAAGGGTAGGGGCCAAATATCCAAGGTATGCGAGGCCACCATGAGGACCCTAAAGGGGTAGACTCTTTAAATATTGTGCCCTGTAACCTTAATATTCAAATGGTCATATCATTTGATTGGAGGATAAGAATTTGGTAGGAGAAGACTTTCTGGAAATGTATCAACACCCTCTATGCCTTCGGAACATAAAATATCATTTTGGGAAGGCTCTAGTAGGTGAAAATTGGGAAAAAGTCTTCCAGGCCATTAACACAAAATCTGATCTCTTCAACTACAAGATCTGATTTGATTTGATCCGCAGGAGAACTAGAAGTGACATATTGTGGGTAGATTTATAGGGGCATTGATATTCAGTAGTTGAACTTTCAAAATGGGGTTTAATGCATATCTCAGGGTGGTTAAAGCAAGATTCAAATTATTCCCTCTTCTCTCTCTCATTCTTTATATATATTGTAATAGAGGGGCACATTCAAATGGTTGGTGGATGTTTCTTTTCTGCCCCCTCTCCCTTTCTTCCTTAGGGTCAAATGTAGAGTTCAAGCCTCCTCTCGTGGCTTTGTAATGGTGTTTTCTTTCCTCTTGCCCACTGATGGTGCACTATGTAACATTTTGGAGCAATAAAAATTATTTTGTGATGCATCTGTCCATCCTTGGCTTATTTTGTTGTCTCTTCTTACCTGTCATCATTGTAGGGTATATTGTGCATATTTTGATGTTCATTGTAGGTCCTGGGAGCTATGTTTAATGGTTTCAAAGTGGTGTCTATGTGAAATCTATCTTTAGTCCGTGGTGCATTATGTCCGCCCTCTCCTCTACTCACCTCTCTCCACTTCAAGCAGTCAGGTTTGTGATTCAACCACTTCCTTTTCTAGTGTATCACTGCTTAGTGTAGGATTTTTCACCCTCTCTCTCTCTGTCCCCTTGGAATGGTTAGATTAGGATAGGTTAGGTTCTACCTACACTGGAGTAGTTTGTGGTAGGTAGATTAGGAAGTAATAACCAGCTTTCTTCAGAGGTCTATCTCAAGTTTTGTAAGTCCCACAACTTGAGATATGGTACAATGTTATGTGAGTCACACCAAATGACTCTGCCTTAGAAAATAATATCTGAAAAATCATTTGGGAATGTTGTGATTTTGGGCTAATAGTTTTGACACGGCCAGTGGGATAAGAGGTCTTCACTTTATTTCATCAAGTTGATGTGTTCTTGATGGGAATCAACCTTTTTAGGCACATGCAAGCACATCTGGTGACTCCATCTAGTCAAAAACCCATTCTCTAAGCTACAGACCTTTTCCATCCATTTGCACTCATTTTCATCCATTTTATTCTTCCATAACTTTGATTTTATCCCATTCCATGAGGTTGTGCAATCATGACTTCATTCCCTTCATGGAACTTACACTTGCAGCAATGCAGTCCACCTCCAACACATTTCCAAACTCCTCCAAAACAAAATTATAACTAGATCCAGGACCATTATGCTTACCCATATGAGTAAGGTCAATGTCAGTTTGGCCATGGAGCTCATAAAGAACAAGGGGACACATACAATGGTGAAAACTATGTGGATAATGCTGGTTTATTGGAGAAAATTCAAAAAATAAAGGCTAGCATGGTTCAGTCAAGGGCCATAGCACAAATTAAGGCATTCAAGATATGTTGTAGGGAACCTTGTCTATGGGAAGGCCCTTTTCCAAGACATTACAGTCCTTCAAAGAAGCTTGACTTCATGGTTGAAATGCTACCTCAACTTACATAGTGGATTGAGGACATTGAAGATTATGAGAAAAGTGTGAGACAACCTTGTCAATGGGTAAGTCAATCACCAGCTCCCTGTCCTTCATTTCCTTTTTCTCAAACTTTATCATTCTAGCATGGTCAAGCCCCTTAGTTTCTGCCCCAATTTTTGGTTTCTTTTATCTATCCCTTGATCTTCCACCTCATCTCAATTCTTCTATCCTTTTCCCTTCCAAACAGTCATCCCCTCCAAACAAACAAGAAGTTCCACCTCCCTCCCCACCAAAAACAATTGCAAAGTTGGTTGAACCCCAACCTACCACTCCTCTTGCTTTCCCAAGCCCATGTTGGGAAAAGACTCAAGAATCCAGTCAAGGAGAACAGTAAGAAGAGTAGCCCAACAAAAAAGAAATGACATACAATATAAAGAGTTGGGATACAAAATTTAGGTTTACAAAGATCCCCTTGATGGTCAAGCCAAAAGAGGAGGTCAAGGTTGAAGAGCCAGTGGTAGCTGATATTGAGTTTGCAGCAGAGAAAGAACCAAAATAAGAAGAAGAAGATCAACAATCTATTTACTTTGAATGCAGTGTACCTAATGAAACTCTATCTGAGGAGAATGCTGATATAATCCAAGCTGCACAACTAGTTAAAGAGGAGGAACAATCAGCTCCAAGCCCCATTGAAGAGGAGTAGCTAAGAGAGATCAAATCAGTGTTGAGGCCACTCAATGAAGAAAGCATCATTGAAGATTTTTTACGTTCATTTCAAGGGCCTCATTTGATTGATGAACTTATGATGGAGGAGGACCATACAATTTTAGAGGATCCAAGAGTGGAGTAGGCTACAGAAGAACCTTAATTTCTTCCTCCCACTTCATCCCCTTCAAGCTCTAATGTTGAAGAAGAATTTTATCTTTTAAAATTCATGTTTTAGAGTGAAGGGAGCCATGGTGATCAAGTTACAGATCATGAGGACACCATGGAGGAGGTAGAGCACATACAATAGGACAAGGAGGTAGAATGCTTGTTAGACTTGGAATATTTCTTTAATGAAGAGGATCCTGAGGAGATAACATCATTTTTTCCTCCATCTTCCACCTTCCAAGTACATGAACCTACTTCAATGAAGGAGAACATCCAACTGTAATAGCTTACATCACATAATGGCCCTATGGAACCAAGGTTGGAAGATCTTGATCTTCCATGTTCTTCAAAGGATGAGGAAGGAAAAAAGAAAGAGAATATCACCATCCCTCTCACACCATCCATCCAAGAGGGTCTACAAGAAAACTCCATTCTTGGAGTTAAAATTCAGAATGCGGGGCACATTCAAAGGATTAGACCATGCACAATAAGTACTTGGCTTCATTAGAGCCAACGGTAAAACCAAAACTAGTCATGCCCACTTCAGGGCATGAGGATGAGCATCAAAGTACCAAGGGTCACCGTCAATACCTCTTATTTTTGGTAGAGCTATTGCTTAAAACTTAAAAAAAACATCGTAAATAATAATTTGATTCAAAACATATGAGATATTTTATTCATTTCTTGGTGAACTTCTTATACAAATACTTGATCCTATAAACTAGGAGTCAAGTCTTATTTTCTTCATATCTCTCAACCTTTATTTTCTCATACTCATCCCCAATATAACTCACCTAGAATAGCTCTGATAAGTTGTACTACAACTCACGCACAACTATAAAATACAACTCAATATGAGATTTTGTTTTATTATTTACACACTTAATAATGTTATCAATAATATTTCCTAACAATACCTTCAGAAGTCCAATGTAGGTTAGCTTGTGGAGGTGTTTTCCATTAATGTTGATACCTTGATGATTTGGGTGGAAGACCAGATTATTGTCAGTTTTTCACTCATACAGGCAGTTATATTTAGTGTCAAACCATTTGCATGGCTACCTCTCTCGAGAAAAGGAAGCTACTTCTCCCTACCTATAGCAGGCTTTGTTTAGAATTTTTTCTCTCTAGTTAGTTTAGGAGTAGGAGTAGACTTTTTTTCTAGCAAAAGAAGTTC
This sequence comes from Taxus chinensis, assembly GCA_019776745.2. Classification (NCBI taxonomy): domain Eukaryota; kingdom Viridiplantae; phylum Streptophyta; class Pinopsida; order Cupressales; family Taxaceae; genus Taxus; species Taxus chinensis. The sequence goes on from CM034151.1 coordinate 340,877,558, forward strand.
TTATGCACACTCTGCATGTATCATTTAAGTCATGTATGTTTTGGTCTTTATACATAAGTTTTGTATTGCTCCAAAGGTGCATAAGGCCAAGATCTTAATTATTCATGGCAAGAAGACTCATAGCTGTCTATAATAGTTGCTAGTTCCAAAAGAAGTAAATGCAGAGAAAATAAAATTCATCTTCGAAATAGTCCATTTCAGGGACATATGAATACCTCAGGGTCAAACAATTTTCTACTCTCTGAATCCTTATTTGAAGATTTCTTATGAAAATTAAGAGTGTAGATAGCAGGATACGCTCAAGGTCAGACAAAACATAGAAGAGGCATATAGTCAGGCTTACAATGGCTCAAGGATTAGATCTTCAAATTTTAGATCAATTCTGTGTTTATCAGGCATACTCCATGCCCAATGGATGCTTTTAGGCCACTGGTCTCTTCATCTAATAGGTAGATGTCCCCGTGAGTCGCCAAATTGTTATCCATATTTCCCCCATGGGAAAAGTATTGGATCAACCATGACCCCACATAGAAAGAACAAGGGAAAAAATGTTTAAATCTTGCAAATAGGTCACAGAAGGACTCAACAATAGAATGGTGGGGCTTACGAAAGACTAAAAAACCCTATGTAAGAAGAAAGAGAAGAAAGAACTTTGTTGAGTGAATCTATGTCTTAAATCTATTTTAATAGGTTACAAGTGGGCTCAGAAATAGAATAACAGGGTCAGAGAAGCTAGGAGCACGAAAGAGAAGAAACAAAAAGGATTCGAAGTCTTTGGGCTCAAAATAGTTCAAAACAAGTCCAAAAATTGACTAAGGACGGAGGAGACAATAAAGAGAACCATGTGTCATCATGACGCTTCTCCAAAGGTAAATCCAAAAAGGGAAGCTCAAACAAGCGCTAGGCTTCCATGCGTCTAGAGCCCCAAAATTTGCTTATCCATTGAAAATTCCTTGACTTGGTGCAAGGGGCCAAGTGTCAGCTCAGTGCAATTCCAAAATGGAAGCCCAAGGTAGAGACTCAAACTTGCGCTAGCCCTCAATGTAGTAAACAGTCAATAGAGGTCAAAAGGTAGATAAGGTGAGCCTAAAAATAACACTAAGTATAGAAGTGCTTGCGGAGACTGCCACGTGTCCAAGCGATGCATCTCCAAGGGTAAATCCAAAAGTGGAGGCTCAAATAAGCACCAGCTTGCCACGTAGCCTAGGGTTCGAAAAGGTAAGAGGGGCCATTGAAAATTCTAAGATTCTACAGAGGCTTTCAAGTGTCAACTCGATGCTCCTTCAAAGGAAAATATTGATCGGGATTTTAAGTGAGAGCGGAGCCTCCACGTGTCCAATCTCAAAAAGGGGATAGATTCGGGGTTTGAATAGTCAAAGTAGAGGTAGGCCAGTAGAAGGTGCCAAGTGTCAACATGATGCCATTTCAAAGGTAAAATTAGGGATAGGTTCTCAAACAAGTGTCAAGCCTCCACGTGTCCAGGGTCAATTTTTTTGGCCCGCCAAGCAAAAGACTCAGAAAAAATACAAGGGACCCTAAGGAGCTTGCAGAGGTCACCACATGTCAGTCTGGCACTATTTCAAGAGTGAAGGGAAGGGGGAAAATATACAAGGTGCGTGAGGCCACCACGAGGACCCTACAGGGGCAGACTCTTTAAATATTGTGCCTCATAACCCTAATATGCAAATGGTCATATATTTTGACTGGAGAAAAAATTTGGGTGGAAGAAGACTTTCTAGAAATGTCTCAACACCTTCTATGCCTTAGGAATATAAAATTTCATTTTGGGAAGTCTTTGGTAGGTTAAAACTAGGAAAAAATCTTCTAGGTCATTAACGTAGAATCTGATCTCTTCAACTACCAGATCTGATTCGATTTGATCCACTAGAGAACCAAAAGTGACATATTGTGGGTGGATTTGTAGGGGGCATTGATATTTAGTAGTTGAGATTTTCAAAATGGGATTTAATGTGTATCTCAGGGTGGTTTAATTAGGATTCAAATTCTTCCCTCTTCTCTCTCCCATTCTTCCTATATATTGTAATAGAGGGGCACATTCAAATGGTTGGTGGTTGTTTCTTTTCTTCCCCCTCTCCCTTTCTTCCTCAGGGTTGAATGTAGAGTCTAAACCTCCTCTTCTGGCTTTATAATGGTGTTTTCTTTCCTTTTTCCAACTAATGGTGCACTGTGTAGCATTTTGGACTAATAAAAATCTTTTTTGTGATGCATTTGTCCATCCTTGGCTTATTTTTTTGTTTTTTATTACCTCTCATCATTGCAGGGTATACTGTGCATATTCTGATGTTCAATGCAGATCCTGGGAGATCTATTTAATGGGTTTCAAAGTGGTTTCTGTGTGAAATATATCTCTAGTCCATGGTGCATTTTGTCCACCCTCTCCTCTGCTCACCTCTCTCCACTTCAGGTAGTTGGGTCTGTGATTTAACCACTTCCTTTATTGGTGTATCACCACTTAGTGTAGGTTATTTCACCCTCTCTCTCTTTGTCCCCTTGGAATGGTTAGATTAGGATAGGTCAGGTTCTTCCTACACTAGAGTAACTTGTGGCAAGTAGATTAGAAAGCAAGAACAAGCTTTCTCTAGAGGTCCATCTCAAGTTTTGCAAGTCCTACAGCTCTAGATATGGTCCAATATTATGTGAATCACACCAAATGACTTTTCCTTAGAAAATAAGATCTGACAACTCATTTGGGGTTCCTGTGATTTGTCACTAACAAGAACTAGTCACTTCTAGAATTTGGAAAAGCATAACAAATTATATCCATCATCATCATAGTCATAAGAGTACAACCCTATCTATTAGTTGAATGTAATATGCTAAAAGAAAAAGCCCCTGACTCATATCAGACATTCTCGGCATCCTCTCCATACAATCTAGCCACCAAATTAGCCCTTTCCCCTTAGTAATAATATTTAAACCCTCTCTAAAGATAGGAACTCTCAAGATATGGTGTACATCCTCTAGAGTAATCGTAATCTCCTTGGTAGGCAACGTAAAAATATAGGTGGAAGGATTCCACCACTCTAAAAATGCCAACAAAAAAAAACAACATCTGTGTATCCATTGAAAATGTCTCATGGCACTGAAACCAACATCCTCAACATGCTCCCATTCATCATCTGTCATATCAGCCCTCACCTCATCCAAAATCAGTGGTATACGATCACGAATAGTCAACTGAGCATCTACCTGCAAACACAAAATATATTAAAAATATTTATATCGTCACCAAAAATATCAAAAATATCATCCACAACATATCAAAACTTCTTTATATCAACATCAACATCATCACCCAAACAAATACCACCATCTAAAACATCATTAACATTAAAACCAACATCATCACAATATATAAATACATCAAACACACATAAATGAATTGGAACGAAAAACACCATATAAAACTAAAAAATTTCTTAAAATTCATCAAAAATACTAACTATCCATATCACAGGTGAATTTTCGGCTATTTACTCGAATTGCTGGTGATTGCATGAATCACCGATGATTCATGTGATTCCAAATTAGGGTATTTTCCTACCCCCAAAAATGACAAAAAAAACTCCTAAAATTAGCAAAAAAACACACAAAATCAAAATCAAAATCACTTACCTCAGCCAAGGTGGGTTTCTGGTGTCTACTAAATGATGCCATGAGGTCTAAATCTCATCTTCTTCACTCACAAACATGTTTTTTCACCAAAAATCACTCTTTAATTCCATTTCAGCTTGATAATAATGAGCATAATAAACTTTAAATTGGACATTTATATCCTCATTTTTTTACCTGATGCAATCACCGATGATTGCCGTAATTGTCAGCGATTTCTCCGCAATCGCTAGTGATTGGCTGAATCCCCTATTTTTTGGCATCCATGCCCACTTTTATTAATTTATCACTTTTTCCCTCAAATTTTTCCCTTTCAAAGGACTCTAGTCCTTGAAACATTAATTAAACAAACATAATCGACATCGAGATCCATCATATGTCTATGGGACGTGTGCCCTTTAGCCCCCATCACTTTACCTTCCCATCTATTTAGCCTACCTTCATAGATCACAGGACTATAGGTGTAGACACCCAAAATTAAGTTGCAACCCTCTAGGCCTCCTTTAACTAACATATCCTTTACAATGAACCCTCCATACATTATTATTAATTTAACTACCCATATTAAGTTACTAATTCCCTCACCTCTCCACCTCACTATGGAGTCACTCCAAGCCTATTTATTAACGTAGACTAATTCATCACTCCCCTTAACTAAATAAGACTCATTTTAACCCTAACATTGACTACCTATTATCCATTCTACAAATTTCCCACTTCATTTAGTGCCAACCCAGACTCCTAGTCCATAACAAATCTTGAACAACACAAAAAATGAAGAGAAAATTCTATTTTTTAAAAAATAGGACCTTTTCTCCCTAGATGATGTTGGATATTCCTCAGCCAATGTCGGTCACCTAACCACCATTAGTTTATTTAAATTAGGAATTCTAACCCTTTTCTCGAGTTCCTAGATCTTGGCTTTTGAGTTCTGACATTCTTAGCTCTTACATCCAGACATTCAAAAAAAGATTCTGATGACCAGCATAGTACTTGAGCACCCACATTCTTCATCAGCAATCAACTGATTTCTCCAGAGCCTCAGATCATTCACATAAGGAAGCAACAAGCCTTCATTACTGTTGTAGTAGAGCTATACCCATTTCTTCTCCAAACACCTACCAACATCCATTTCCTATCAACCTTCAATCTCTAGATAAGTATCCTAATCCAGTTGTCAAGTTTCTTTAGCTTCTAGTATTAAAATCCTTTATTTTGTTATTGTATAGACTGCTTATACCTCGTATAAATCCATGCACCCATCCACCCATCAACCCTCCAATCTGAACCTGTTTATCCATCCAACCACCCATTTCACCTTTTTTGTACCTTCACCTAAATCCAAACACCCTTTTCGAGCCTTACCAACACTCTATGTAATCATTGTAAGCCCAAATCAACCTCATTCCTACCTTGTCACCTAATTGCCCCTACCATGATTGGTTTTCCAACCTATATTGGCTAAAACCAGTTACTGCCATCGATCACCCAACCGATAATCGGTCTTTGTACTTGATATTTCCCCCCAGACTAGTAAGATATTAACCTCACCCAAAACCTCTTAAAACCCCACCAAACTTCACCCTGACATCCCTAACACCCTCTACTACACCTGTAAGCCTTGACAACCAACCACCCTTTTTAGATTAAGTCTTATACGCATTATTAGATTAAATCTAACTTATTGTACTTGTGTGAGACACCTAAATTGTACAACTACAATAGGATTCCCTTATTTCATCTTATTTCTCTGCATTAATTTATATTTGAATGTGGATTGATAGCCTTCCAAGAAGCACCCCGCTACCCAAATTAAGCTCCCATTAGGCAATCCACCGACCTATATTATTAATTGTATCTTGTGGTCTTGTTTTCTTTCTCAAGTAGTCCTTCCCAGATGAAAAGGATCTTTTCACAATTAGCTTGATCTTCTACAATGAGAACAACCTTCTTCTCGCCTCCAGGTATTCCTCGCGTACCACCTTATTTTTTTGCTTATATGTATGTAACTTATTGGTGAAACATTTTGGCACACCCGGTGGGACCCTCATTATTTGTGGGTTCTTTTAGTCATAAAGGATTGCATTTTTTGATTTTTTTCCTTTCTAAATATTCACTAATATCTCTCTTTTGGTAATATTATCCTTTTTCTATTTTCTCTAAAAGATAATTTTCCTTTGGTGCAAATTGAAATAAACCCTTCTTTATTTCCTCTTGCTTGCATTAGTGAAAGACATATTCTTCTCCTATTCATTATTATTCTCATCCAACTTCATTTTTCGATTTGGGATTAAAATTAGTGCATTTCATCCTTGTATTCTTGAATTTAGCTCACATAGTCTAAATAGCAATCCAATATAATGGAGGTCATGACTGGTTGAGGATTGGGAAATAAAGTGTTTTTCACTATTTCACACACTTCTTTTCTAAATCACTCAAACAAAAAACTTCTTAAACATTCCCCAAATCACAAGAAGAAGCTATCAAGGATTTAAAAACCCATTGATATTAGGCCCTGAATGTTGTTATACCCAGATTGTCATATCAGAGCTCGGACCTCACATACTGAAAATTATATCAAGGAATCCCTCTCTAAAACAATATTGAAACCATACATAGCTGGATTTTAGGTACCTTCCATCCATTCCCTTCTATATATTCACAATCATTCCTAAGGCTTAAGCCATTACAACATTAAAATTTAATTTCTAGGATAACTTGTTTGCTAGTTTTTTCTTGCGGATTTTTGACCTTCTTTCATGATTTCTACTGTTTGAGGTGTGAGAGCATTTTCATCACTTTTTATTTCTTTTTCACGCTTGGTCATCACAACCAGTAAAATGCTTATTTTACTGAATTGGGACATATTCCAATGAATTGAGACTCCAATATTTCAAGTATTGGAAGAAATCCATCTTTATTTTTGCGTATATTGGATTCCATTTTTGGCTATACTAGATTCCATTAGTAGCAATATTGGATTCCAATATTATCATTATAAGACTTGTTTGAGTTCCAATTTCGCTAATATTGGATTCTAATTTCCCTATTATTGGAATGCAATTTCTCTATTACTAGATTTTATAATGCTATTATTAGATTCCAATTTCACCACATAATCCTAACAGTCACCCACTTACATAAGCCTAGAAGTTCTTATTGTTAGGTTAATTATTATTTACCTAATATACTAATTATGCATCATATAATTAATTATTTAATTAATGTTATTAATTAAATAATGTTTTTTTTTTTTAATATTGGTAAATAGTTTTTTGAAAGGGACTATACCCTTGTGTACAAAGGAGGCCTAAAAGCCTGAATAAGAGAGAGGAGCAGAGAAGCTGTATCAAAGCACAAAAGTTACAGCAAAGAACACCGAAGCCTAGAAACAGCAACACAAACGAGACTTAACAGCAAAACAACGGCAAAAAAACAGCAAGCCTACAGCCAAGAAGCAGTAGTAAAACTGGACTACTTCTTGGCCGCTTGATCAATACTCATCTTTACTTTTTTCCAAGCATGATACATACCCAGCGTGGTCATATGAGCAGCATCCGTCTTATCGAGCTCCTCCCTGGTTCTTTTACTCTCTTTCTCATTGCCCCAAAGAGTAATCGGGACACCGCTGAGATGCGAAACACTTCTTGCATGACCTTCGATGAATTCCTCTATGGCCCTAAATGCTGCAATATTATACTCATGCCTAGTCTTCGTTAATTAAATAATGGCCCATTAATTAAATAATGTTGTTATATGGTTTTTAAACCATATTTTTCTTTTATTTCCACAGGTATAATTGTTATGATTGTTATTGCATTTTGGAAGTTGTTGTAACAATTATTATTGTATTCATATGTTGTACAATTCCTATAAGAATTGTAGCACTCCATTGTATTCTTGGTTGATTCATATTAATATATTACACAGGATTCCGTCCTTGTTCTACATTTGGTACCATAGTGAATTGAAGCTCCTGGAAAGGTTGGATAAAGGGTGCAAAGGAAGAAAAATTCCTGGAGAAGAAATTTTCTTCACTGGAGAGCCAGTGCTGCTTCTTGCAGCTTCCCAGACCTCCCTGTAATCTCACAACCACCTGTGCATTCTTCAGACCGAGCTATTAAACATTGAAAACTTGTGGGAGGAAATGTTCCACATAGGAACAAAACCCAAAATAAGTGGCCATGGCATCCTCTTAATTTTCTCGAGCCTGTTTTATTATTATATTAAATCAATGCATTCTGATCAAACTATGTGGGTATTTGAGCAACGAGCCCTTCCTCCCAACTTCAATAGGATCACATTGTGCATTGATATCTTAAACTGAGTAATATGAACCATGTCATCCCTCCACATGGCTTACAACAAGTGATATGACTTACAATAAATAAATGGTGGACAACAACCTGCACACAACCAAAGCGGTTCATTCTTTACATAGGTGGAGGAAATTTAAAAATACAAAGAGAAAGACATTTCAAAATTAAATAAGGAGATAAGAGCTCGATCCAGGTTTCAAGGGGCACCTTAATCCACATGTAAAGTTCTCCTCATGGCTCGTGCAACATAAGCTCCATGTAAGACTCGACTCTGCTAGGTCACATTTTACAAAGGTGAGTCAAATTTGCATATATTAAATATAATATTCTTCATTTTCTAGCATGAGCGCTCATAGAGCCTAGTTGGATAATGAGAAAGCCTTAGCATTGGGAGGTGCATGGTTTGAATCACACAAAAACATAATTTTATTGAATTTTAAAAATTTGGAGGCAAAATTAGAAAAACCACCACAATTGGAGGCATATCTGGCAAAACAATATTCACTAAACCTGTTAGTTATAACTAAACAAGTCACTAAATATTTAGCGAGAAAAACCCTAATTTAGGGTAAAATTTTTTTTCTCCTAATAGGCATGTTTTTTCATTCCGGGCATTTTTTGCAAAAGGAGGCCTATTCGGAAATTGCATTTTCAGCTATATTGTTGCAATTTTTGGCTTAGTGGGTTATTTTGGGCTCCGGAGGCCACTACAACCTGCAAAATAAATAAAAAACTTTCCTGCCATTCAACTTTTCCAAATTTTTGAATGTAATTTGTATACTTCAGTATATTGCACTAATTTACAGGTTGCATAGTCAACTACAAAATTTTTAACTGCTACGAAATTGGTAGAATATTGTGCTAAAAAACAATAAAAATTGGTTCTCAAACACTCATGAGATCCTAGATCTCATTCGTATCTTTCGGTATATACAATGCCTCTAGGAAGCACTTCTGGGTAAAGTCATCATTACTACTACTGTACTTAACACATAATATAGATGCAACAACATTGTCTAGGCATCGACCCTTTAAATCGGTGGGGAGTAATAAGGTCACAATGCACACACTATGAGCCATCCCATCCATTTGTGAATGATTGCAATAAAAAAAAATTTCCTGCCATTCAATTTTTCTAAATTTTTGAATGTAATTTGTATACTTCAGAATATTGCACTAATTTATAGGTTACCATAGTCAACTGCAAACTTTGTAACTGCTAAGAAATTGGTAGAATATTGTACTCAAAAACAATAAAAATTGGTTTTGAAACACTCATGAGATCCTAGATCTCATTCATATCTTTCGGTATATACAATGCCTCTGGGAAGCACTTACGGGTAAAGTCATCATGACTACTACTGCACTTAACACCTAATATAGTTACAACAATGTTGTTTGGGAATTGACCCTTTAAATCGGTGGGGAGTAATAAGGTCACAATGCACACACTATGAGCCATCCCATCCGTCTGTGAACGATTTCATGACATAAATCCAGACTAAGAATTTATCTGAGTATATAGAAAAGTTACGCGTGCATATGAGGATATTTCTTTGATTCGGGGTCAATAATCACATAGACCCCTTTCAGTATTGTCTTCGTACCACGTATTGAATTCTTTCACGTACGTTAATGTCTCTTTCATGTACTATCAGGTATATAGAAAGGGAAAGCTTCTTCCACGTACCACCAGGTATATCAGAAGGGCACGTATATAGAAAGGTTCCATATATCAGACTAATGATATATAGATTGGGAGACCTAATACTTGGAGTGATAAGAGACAAACCCTGTCAATGTTTTCTGCAATATGGGCACCAATGCCCCTAAAAGTTTTCTTCTAGATTCGCAACTACTCAGAGGAAACAACTATGCTACATGGAAGACAAAAATCAAGACGCAACTTGATTTTGAAGAAATCTATCCTACTGTGAATGGTACTTTGACCAGATCAACTACTAATACAACACAATAGTGGTAGTTTGATAAATCAGAGTAGAAGGCCAAACTCATCATCTTGTTTGGAGTGTTTGACGATGTGTAACCCCAAATTCAAGATTCCAAATAAACCAAATAAGGGTGGGATAATTTGAGCACAATATACAAGGTAGAAAACAAGAATGTTATACTAAATTTGTAGATTTAGTTACACACATTGAAGTTCAAGCAGAATTAGAAAATAGGAGCTTTCTTAAGAAGAATTACAAAATTGAGGGCTTCACTTCTAGCCCTAGGAGAAGCGGTCAAAGATGATGATCTCATTCCCATTGTTTTGAGAGCACTCCCTTCTTCATACCATATTTTTGTAACAACACTAAACTTTTCAGATACTATAGTTAGTTTTGAAAAATTGGTAAACCTACTACAACAAGAGGAAGCAATGCACAATAAGGATGAAGAAGAATAACATGCAATTTCTTCACATCAAAAATGGAAAGAAAAAGGTAAAGGAAAACCTAATTCCTATCAAAATTCCCAACATCAAAATTAGTATCATGGGGAAAAACAACAAAAGAAGCAATGTCCAATTTGTAAAAGAGGACATGACTTAAAAGATTGTTAGTATAATACTTACAGAATGGTTTGTCAAGAAACTCTAGACCTCCATAACAACAACCTTACAAGGGGAATTCTAACCACAATCATGAGAAGAAAAATGGGAACTGGAAAAGAAGACCCCATCAACAAGGAAATATTGCTAAGTAAGAAGAACATTCAGATAATGAAGAGTTCTTGTACACTGCTCGATCAAGTGAACAATCCACATCATCTAGTGATGTCTGGTATGTTGATTTGGGAGCAACTCGACACATGACCAGCCACAGAGACTGGTTTACTTCAATGAGGGACACGCCATTGAAAAATCATGTTTCATTGGGAGATGATTCTTCATATATAGTTTAGGGGATTGGGAACATCTCTCTACCCCTTGGTTCATGCAATTGCAAACTATATGATGTCTTCTATGCCCCTGGGTTGATAAAGAATCTACTTTTAGTTAGTCAACTTATATATCATAATTTGAAAATTGACTTTGATAGTCATTCCGGCAAGAAAACGTGTTTCATTTGAGATAAATCATGAGGCTAGATAATAGTTGTAAAAGCCTCCAATGTGGAACGCATGTTACAACTTGATTTTTTTCACAGAGATGATCAAGCACTTATGGCTAAAAACTCTACCTAAGCTCAGTTGTGGCATCAGAGACTTGGTCATGTAAGTTTCAAATATCTTGAGACACTTTGTCAACGTAATATGGTACATGAGTTATCATCTCTTCAGAAGGATACAAACAAGTGTCCTTACTACCTAGTAGGAAAACAAAAAAAAGTTCCAGAAGAGTACATATCGAGCTCAGGGTAAGCTTGATTTGGTTCATACCGATCTTTACAGTCTGATGCAATCGAGTCATTCAATATTTTAGTAATTCATGCTATGTGTTGATGACTATTCAAATAAAATGTGGATTTTTTGTCTTCACAAGAAAAGTGAAGCTTTTTAAACCTTCAAGAGGTTTAAATTATCCGTTGAGAATGAAAATGGTTGTCGCATCAGAACTCTCCGCTTAGATTGAGGGGGGGAATTCACTAGTAATGAGTTCAAATACTACCTACAAACTCACTGGATTTGTTGACAAATGCCTCCTCCACACACACCGCAACAGAATGGTGTTGTTGAGAGAAGAAATCTTACTATCATGGAAATGGTACAATGCATGATTGATGATTCTAGACTTACAAAGACATTCTGGGTAGAAGTAACAAAAATAATAGTCTATTTTTTGAATAGAGTGCCCACAGTTTCTCTTGAAGGAGTAACACCACAAGAAGCATGGTCAAAGCAGAAACCATCTATTGCACACCTTAGAGTATTAGGGTGCAAAGAAAGTATACACATACCCAAGAAGAACATAAATAAATTAGACATGAAGTCACAAAAGCTCGTCTTCATTGGGTACAATGAAGAGAATATTGGGTATAGATTGATGGATCCTAAGACTAGAAAAGTCTACACCAGTAGAGATGTTGAGTTTTTTGAGAAGAAGGAAGCACTGTCTCCTCCTCTAAAATCACCTAATGTAGATTCTTCACCAGTTGTAAAAATTGAAGCTGATGTTCCCACAGATGATGAAAGTGAATATGGGGATGATGGTGTTAATCGGATAGAACCACGACCCATTGGAACAGTTTAGCATATGACCAAGTGGTGTACTTACACATTACGAGATGCAAGAATGGATTCTCACCAAATACATCCACCCCTGGACCATAGACTCACAACAAAGCAAGAGAAGAAGTTAAATTTTATTTAATGAGTAGAGTTATTGAATCTGACGATCCCTGTATAGTACAGGAATCCCTACAGTCAAAAGATTAGAAAGATGCCATGGATTTTGAATATCAATCAATGATGAAGAATAACACATGGCAGCTTGTCGATCTTCCACCAGGGAAGAAACCCATTGGATGCAGATGGATATTTAAAACAAATTATAAAGTAGATGGGAAAGTGGACAAGTATAAAGTAAGACTATTAGCAAAGGGGTATGCACAAAAAGAAGGCATTGCCTACAAGGAGACATTTTCTCCCACAGCTAAGATCAAAATGATTAGGATGATCTTTTCTCTAGCTGCACAGTTTGGTTGGAAAGTCCATCAAATGGATGTAAAAAGTACCTTCCTAAGCAAATATTTACAAGAAGAAGTATACATGACTCAAATTGAGGGATATGTAGTACCTATTCAAGAAGCAAAGGTATACAGACTCAAGAAATATTTGTATGGCGTCAAACAGGAAGCTCGGGCATGGTACATCAATATTGATGAGCATCTCATACAACATGGATTTGTTAGAAATCCATATGGTCCTAATATTTACCTCAAAAAGTAAGGGGGGAGATTGTGGTTATCATTTTCTATGTTGATGATCTAGTCATCACTGGTAGTTCAGTGAGGATGATTGATGCAATGAAGAAAGATCTTAATCAATCATCCAACATGACCGATCTCGGGCTGATGCATTATTGTCTTGGATTGGAAGTATGGCAGAAAGAGAATCACATTTTTGTTTATCAGATGAAATATACCAAGAAAACTCTCTAGAAATTTAGAATGATGGATTTCACACCAATTTATACACCTATAGAGAACATATTACAATTATCTCATTCAGATCCATCTCCTAAGGTAAGTGCTAGTCTCTATCGGCAGTTGATTGGGAGTCTTATTTACCTGACCTACACTAGACTAGATATCAGCTTTGTAGTGAGATATTTATCCAAGTTCATGTAAGAACCCAAATATTTTCATTGGGAAATAGCAAGGTGCTTCTTAAGATATCTCAAAGGATTAGTGGATCTTGGTGTAGAATACAAGAAGAATGACAACTTCTTCTTGACTGGATATTTGGATTTAGTTCATGCAGGTAATATTGATGACAGAAAATCCACTTTAGGATTTGTATTTTTTATGGGATCTAGACCAATATCATGGGGAAGCAAGAAACAACACTTTGTTTCTCATTATTACACAGAAGTCGAGTATCATTTTGTAGGACAAGATTTCTATGAAGTGATTTGGCTACGTCGTATACTGGATGGACTTAGAATACCATAGGAAAAATTGACCACCATGTATGTTGACAATGAAGGTGTTCTCAAAATTGTTTGCAATCCATTGTTTCATGAAAGAACAAAGCACATTGAGGTACAAATTCATTTCATACGGGAGCATGTGTTGAAGCACAACATTTAGCTTCATTTTTTTCCAACAGCTAAACAACGGGCAAATATCTTCACAAAGTCACTTACACGTGACAAGTTCGAGTTGTTTAGAGAGTTCCTCTCTTCATCCCTTGATACTATGCACAATTAATGGGGGGAATGTTAGGTTAATTATTATTTTCCTAATATATTAATTATGCGTCATATAATTAATTATTTAATTAAGGTTATTAATTAAATAATGTTGTTATATGGTTTTTAAACCATATTTTTCTTTTATTTCCACATGTATAATTGTTATGATTGTTATAAAAATTATGTGCTTCCCGGATGTATTTTGGAAGCTATTGTAACAATTATTATTGTATTCATATGTTGTACAATTCCTATAAAAATTGCAGCACTCCATTATATTCTTGGTTGATTCAAATTAATATATTACACATTCTTCCGTCCCTATTCTACATTCATCTTATATAACCCAAGCAGTTGCAAAATTACATAAGCTAAGCAACCGCTAACTTACAAATGCCAAGAGGCCGTCAACTTCAAGATAGTGCATAAGTGATTATTTTCAATTATGCCACATATCAATCTTAATGTCATCATACATTTATGACTATTCATGCATACCTTATTCAAATAAATAAAATTTGATGTTGAAAATCCCTTCCCTAAACTTCCTTGAATGGTGTTAAATTTGATGGTTGTTTAGACGTTTTTTCATGATTTTAGACGTAACATACTTTCAAATATTTTATAAAACCGGCACATGTGACTCACATGTTTAAAAGGTGACCATAAATATTTATATACATTTATATAAATAATCTATTCATATCTATAAGCATAGTTAAACAATCTAGAATTTTCATTTATAAATTTTGTAAGTAGTGTATAAGTCTGAGTGATCATACTTACAAGTGCGATTATTCGCACGTTTAAGTGTGAGCCTCAAGACACACATCTCTCGACTTTCACTTTAAGTGCAAGTATCAACTTAAACTTTTAGGTGTGAGTATGGACTCCCACATCTAAGTGTCAGCCTCAAATCCCACTTCTAAGTGCTGGTATCGACTCTCACTTCTAGGTGTGAGTCTTGATTTGCACCGCTAAGTGTGAGTCTTGATTCACACAGCTAAATTTATAATTGAGTATGGCTAGATCTCAAATAAATGAAAATGTTATCAAAAATACCGTCACAATTGTTGTGGATATTTATTATAAATAATCCCAATGGATTCAAGGGAAAAAGAGGCATTTACCTATTAGAGAGATGATGTGATTTGATTTTTTTTATTTCTATCTTTATCATTTAAGGGAAAAGTAGAATATTGATTCAATGAAAAATTACACGTAGTGAAAGTGAGTGAGTGTGATAACTCCCTTGTCAAACAATTTTTGGGTAACATTAATTTGTCAACACTGCCCTTTAAAAATAAAAAAAGTCTTTATTTATACCAATTATTCGGTATAACTTTCATTATTTTTAAAATATATTGATGTAAAATTTTATAATTTTTATATAAATCTATATTAATAATTGACAGTTAAATATTAAATATGTAATTTGTGTGTGATGTTTATTAAAAAAAATTGCAAGTATTTTATTACAAATATTTGCAGTATTAATGATAACCATTTTGTACAACAAAATGCTAATTAATGTTGTGTTTTCCTCAACATTAATTAACCATTAATTCCAGCTATGTAAAATTTACCATTTAAAAGTACATACACCATTCGAAATATGTGTGCCTTTTGGAGCATGTAACTGTTTTCATCCATTAATCATCCATTTAATGAAAAGAAATGTAAAATCATACTCGTTCCCTCTTAAATTTGTGCACTAACAAAATTGGCAGTTGGATTAGTTTACATATCACTATAAGTAGATAGTTATTGATTTTATATTTTTAAAATTTTCCTTCCTATTCTCTTTATCATTGTGTAAGCATATTCATCAATAGAAAAATCTCACCAGTGCAAGTGTCAAAAATTATGTGCACGAGTTCTGGAAACGTTTTGATTTCCTCTCCATGCCAAAAATTGGTATACATTCTCATCTTCAGTCCCTCCAAAATTACAAAATTCTGTTAATGTAAAATTCTCCATATCTGATTAGGTATTATATCCATGTAAAATTTTCCATAGCAGATTAGGGCTTATATCCATGTAGGGATTTTGTAGATAATTAAACGGAAGCAAGTTTGTTATTCAATATTTTGTAGAAAGTAGTTTTGTTTATCAAATGATTTTTTTTGTAATATAGTAAACATTTGTTAGAGCAATAAAAGAGGATAAAATGGAGCACATATTGACAAAGAATTGACTCAACTTAGTATGTCATAACATGAGAAGAAGATTTGCAAAAAATTTAAAAACCAAAAACACCTACCAAGAACTTGATTTGTTGAGTCTTGAATAAGAATCCTAGTGGTATGGATTGTGACCCAATTTGCATAGTAAAAAAGTTAATATCAGAATTGATTTATAGACATGGTGGTGCACAGGAATATAATAGAAGATGCACTTTATAAAATTGATATTATTTTATTGGCCTTATTTTGGTTTGTAAATAGTCCTGTGCTGTACATACTCAGAAAAATTAAATGGCAACGACATCGTTGACATTTTCAATGAAAATATTTTATAAGATATTCACGTTAATAATGAGTTACCATTGAATGTGTTGGTGTTGGACTACAATGACCTATATGTAAAAAAATATGGTAATGCAAAAGTAGGAAAACCAAACAGAATTTGGATAACAAAATAATGAATACATCTTTGTGAAAGGATAATTGAAGGAACAAGGAAAAGCTAAGATGTTGCTACTATGGAAGTAAATACTATCCTAAATTTTTTTCACAAAATGTAAATTTTTTTAGTTTACATTATGGCTATGTGGCTTTTGGTCTTTTTCTACCTACGAAATTTCTCTCTTCTATGCTTTAATGTTATATTTTGCCTTAAGGAACTTTTTGTAAAACAATGCAGGTCCTTTCAAAACCTCCATATTAACCCTTATACAAAAAAATGGACATAGTTTTTGTACATCAGAATATGTTGTTGTGGCATAACTTATCAGACTATATGATGATAATATCTTACTTTATTTTGTTAATTCCTATCGATCAATAATATCCAATTACTATGGTGTCACATAAGATAATAGACGCTAAGCTAAAAAATTATATTCTTTGAATTCTTAATTTTTATTCATCTATAAGCACAAAAATTTCTATTGTGGAAGTATTAAGCTACCTAAGCGGGCCCTAAGCTCAAAAAATCTTACTTAAAATTTCTCCTCAATCTACCAATAAAAAAAACATTCTATAACTTTTCAACTTTCTAATGTTTGTAATTTATTTAACTAATTTTTTAAACTAGGAAACTTATTTATATTTTTCTTTAGTTGCTACTTAGTATTGATTTAACAAATGTGAGGCCTTGTTGCATACTCGATTTATTTTATTTAATAAAAAAACATAATTCTATGAAAATAATTACACAACTAGCACATCTAACACAATCACACAACTAGAACATCTCCCATCCATGAGGCATGACTTGTTTCTCTATCTTTTTTAATTTAAAACATTGTTAAAAAATTTACAATTAACATGGTTTATTAAATATACGCAAACATAATTATTGGCTACTTTATACAAGGATTAAGGAACCCAAAAAACTTACAATAGAATGCATCATGAGCATCACCAAGATTGAACAAAAAAGAAACATGACAAAAAGGGATAAAACAACTTATCCCAAACCACAATCCAACATATATATACAAGGATAAATCACAAAACATTTACGGGAAAACATCCCAAATCATACAGTCCACAAATAGTCAAACAAAATATGCAAGAGCCAATGGACTAGTTAGTCTTCACATGTTTCATATTATCATCCTACTCACTCGTGATAGGGATTTCATATTCAACCTTCTATTCCTCATCACAACTACTAAGGTGGAGATTATACCTACAAACTTTGTGTCCCTGCTCCAGTTTGACAACACTCCCTTGAAACTCCAAAACAAAACTTTTGATCTCTACCATAACGGCCCTGATAGAGTTTTGGGTGTTGAAAATTTTCTTAGAGGCATCGATGCAATGCATGACATTGTTTCCCATATCTGTTACAACTTTTCCTTAGGCATCCATATCCATTTCCATATGACTCGCCCTAAGAGAATTTTTATAAAAAGTCACATTCCATCCAATTACTCTCTCTCTTTCCCTTTAGACAACTCCCCTTTCGTATCAATCAGAGAACCTGCAGCCTGAGTACCAAGATTTCCATTCCCCTAAGGTGCTTTACTCTTCTTTCTCCTCAGTTTTTTCATTTGGGATTTAATTCCTTTACCACCATCGATTTACCATTATTAAAAAGAAAAATTATTAGTCCATGTGTATTGGGGTATCGATATGTCCCTACTGAAAATCATGCACCTACCCAAAGAGAAACATAAACAAGAAAAATGGAAGGCTCGTAGCAATCTTATGAATAAATATATTAAGCATAGTAAGATGGTGCATAAATATATTTCTATAATTCTCCTCAAGATTAATGTACCTCATAAGGTGGAGGTAGATCATATTCAAAATATCAAGGATGCAGAATCTAGTTATACTGTCTATTAGCAGGTAAACCATTTCTTTACCATGGAAGAAAGTCTCAATTTCATGCTTGAGTTTGGTGCGGTCTTTGAATATATTTAAGCCCTCCATCTCCATTCCAGTCACATGTGCTATTGAATCCTCTGAAACCTAAATTTTCATGTTGTGGAACACCATGTTGCCATTATTCCATGCATAACCAAACTCCAATGCAAGATAAGGATCAAACCCCATGATTTTTGAAAAATAATTCCTTAACCTCACAATATTTAGAATGTGCCACAAGAAGGGGTTGTCCTTCAAGGCACCATATCTCATGGGATCAGTTCTCTAACAACTACCTCCCATGGTTTTAATCGAAATATATTGAAAATGGAAGAAACAATGGCCAAAATTAATCGTAAGACCAAAATTTATACAAATCCCACCATATATCTTGCACGTGAAAAGAGTCCTGCTAGCCACAAGAACAGGGATGACATCCCAACGAGGGAAAACAACCACCAACACATAAGCAATTAATGTTCTTAATGAGATTAATACCATTGGTGATATCATCTCCACTCTCACACACTTTCAAATTGCTACCTTTAGCCCCCAATTTGGAAAGATAATCCCGACATTTATTACCCTTTCTAGGGGTATGAATAATTACATTTATCAAAATCTTTCAAAAAAAATTCTTTAGTATCTTTAGGGATATTGCATATGGTCTAATTATTAATTGTATCCTTTATCACATTGTCAAGTGTTAAAATATTGTTTTTTACAGCTAACCAGAAAAACATGTTGACATTTGTGAGTAAATCCTCAATCGAAATTTTCCTCCAAAAATCCTTTTCAAGACAACATATGCTCGGAAAATGAATATGTTTTGTCCAATAACTGATATGTCAGGTGTTATACTTGAGCATTATAATCATTGATCTCCATAAATGTATGGAGGTAAAAAATTTATGTGAAAACAATTAATCTAGGACGTTTAAAAGAAATCAAATTATTTTAGAAACATATTTAATATTTTTCATTCAAATAATGACATATTATAAGTACAACATAAAAGGTGTTCTGTAGTAAAAAATCTTTCAAATAAATACAATTATCATCCTCCAATATTTACAATTCAATTCTAGTTAAGGTGGGAAGTCTTCATGTTGTTAACCTTAGGGAGTAAATCATTAGTCCAATTTTTCCACCAAAAATCCTTTGCAAGACAACATATGTTTTGACAATGAATATATTTGGTCCAATAACGGATATATCAGGTGTTATACTTAAGCATTGTAGTAATACTATTTTAGAAACATGTTAAATATTTTTTCATTCAAACAACATTACATATTATAAGTACAACATACAAGGCATTTTGTAGTAATTGAAAAATATTTCAATCCTCCCAATACGAAGAGCTTTTAACATCCACGATGCTAGTTGCACTTCTTTTCGAGTAGTAATAAATTTTAAAAACAGGTTACAAATTTCACTTCAATCCCAAAATAATATACCTTTTTTTGTTATATCAATTCAATCCTCCAACCAGGTGGAAGTTCATTACGAGATTAACTCTGGAGATACTAGCGGAAACTAAACTCAATATGTCTTTATTTAGCTTGTTAAAGTGTCTCTTTAGCTCAAAATATTATATTATTTAAACACATTTAGCCACTAAGCTCAAAATAGGTCGATTTAATTTGTTAAATCCCAGTGACCACTAAAATAAAAATAATATATCAATTTCTTTTGTCAAAACCTTGAGACTGCAAAGATCCAAATATTATGTTGAGTCGTAAGCTAGTGGATGCTACATTAAAAATATCATTTAGTAACTTATTAAATGAAAGTGACCACTATGCTCAAAGTAATTAAACAACTAATTGATGAATGTACCTGCAAAAAAAATATTGAAGTTAATATATATACCCATACCAGTTTGAAGTCACGTAAGGTTTAAATATAAGAAGAACTTTTAACATCCACGAGGCTAGTTAAAAGATGAAAAAGCATATTATTCTTTTCATGTACCTATACTTATAATTGTAATTGTGAATGTAATTATAACTATAAGAGAACAAAAACCAAATAAAAATATTATTCTTTCCACGTATATGTAATTGTATCTATATTTAAATTTATCCTAGTCTGAACTAAACGTGCTGCTCTCCATTGAAAAAATCAGACCTCGGGATGGAGAGGACTCATGGGGATGCATTTCTTTTGAGAAAAAACCATGTCTGTCTCATTCTAGTCAAAAAATGTTTTTTGAAATAACCTCACCAAAACTCACAAATAAATTCCCATCACCAGTGCTACTTATGCTCCCTGTAACATCTTTGTGCTTACCCATTTCATTTTCATGTGTAGAATGAACAACCTTGGAGAACCTAAATGTAACAAATAGATGTGTCAATAATGAAATTCTAATAATATATTGCTTTATGATTTGTTTTCTAATAATAATTACGGTATGAAATCATGTATATCAATGTTAGTTATTTCACCTTTCTTCATTTGTTTTGCAGATTCTTCCTTAATAGTATATATTAATTAAATACATCTAATATCGCTAACTTTCTAACCTTCAACCTCCAATAAATGCAGTAATTACATGAACATTAACTAATTAATTTTACGATTGGCTAAACATTGACTGACATTACAATAAAAAAAAATTATTTATGTTGAGGCATAACCTCTTTTGGCGGCGGCAAGACGATACAATATTTGTGGGTCTTTTAGGCATTTATGTCATTCATAGATTGGGTTCGTGTGATGGGGGGACCATTTAATGGCTGTTACTAATTATGTCATATTTCAATTAGAAATATTGGAGACATGTGTTGAATATTTGAATGAAGGTGCTCAACATCTCTATTTAAGCATCATCTATATCAGGCCTTTGGAAATCATTGTGAGAATAACCCTATTCACTATGGGTGGCACCGTCAAACACATTGATCCTTATTCCTATGAAGAGGTCAAGGCCAACCTGGTATTTTGGAATATTTTACATGAGGGTGGTATTACATCATTTATGGAAAAAAAATTTGGTCACTCTATTTGAGTGACCAATAGTGTGATGGTAAATAGGAAGAAAAGAAGAGTCAAAGTGGGAAAAACAATTTTTTTTCTTTCGACAAAGTCCGTTGCAGCTGGGATGGGGCTCCCTACGAAGGGAGAAATTTATTTTAAATGCTTTCTTTAGGAGGAGATAGATGATTTCCTGTATCCTTATGAAAATAAGATAATGTATCACTTGGGATATGAATGAGACTCACTTCCACAACCTTGGGATATGGTTGCTGATAAATTGAGGAGGTACTTCATACCAAAACAACACTACACAATTATCTATGGACCTCAAAGTTTTTTTTGCGCATCTTCAAAATGATCGGAAGGTAAAATTTGTGGATTTTTTTTAATCGCTTGAGATGTCCCTTAAACTGGCTAGAGAAGATGAAGGTCCATTCCTACTCCAAGGCCTTTTGTATTTTCTCTTTAAAATTAAAGCTTCCAAAAAATAAATCTCACGCTGCAACTCTAATCCCTAAAATTAGTGTTGTATCCCCCCTCCTCTTACACAACCAGCTCCCTTTTTCCTTCTCCATTTCTTCCACCCTCATCTTCCTTTTGACTCTGATTCAGACATCAAGATCATCAGCCCTAAATATTTCGCTTTAGTTTCTCCCTCATCTTCTCTGGCGGCTCTTAACTCTTTGGACCCCTCAAAGCACTCTCCTAAGGTCTCTGAACCAATTTTGGACCCAACATCTACTTCCTCTCCACCTCTTGTTGAAAATTCTCTAGCTTCTCCTCTCGTCTTCACGGACATTGTCATGGATACACCCGACTCAGCATACCTGATCATGGAAGCATGTGCGGTTTCCCCCCCTCATTTTTGCATGGAATCAAAAATTCGTGATGCATTGTGGGATCTCTCCTCTATTGGAGAAAATGGGATCCCCCACTGTAGCTTCAGAACACCTTGAGCATTTAGATAAGATCTTTCCTGACCCGTAGGATGCCATTGAAGATTATGCTACACTTACTATCTGATATCAAGGAATAGAAATGTCACACGGACATGATCTGGATGAAAAGAAACAAATAATTCCTAGAACACATTAAGTTAGTGGATGTGATGGTTTAAGGAAACCCTACTGATGATGATAAGGATGAAGTGACTGCTCTCATGAATATCCATAAAATGTAGTTTGGATTTGTACAGTTTGGAACTTTTTGGTTTTTTGTTTCATACGAGATTGTTCTCTTCTTTTTTCACTATAATACCTGGCCATGAGGGCTTTTTTTGTAAGTATGTGGGTCATTTAAGAAAACCCCCTTTTACTCTAATTCCAAATAGTTTTATGTTTTGGTATATCGTAGTAATGGCTAAGCTCCTAATATCTTAATGAGTTTTATTACATCTTTAAGATCGCTATGCTCCAAATTTTATGTATTGGTATAACCTAACAGCTTCTTAGATCATAGTATCCTAATTTATTTTTATTAAACACGGTGACCACCAAGATCCAAAAATTTATGGTGTGGCATAATGTACCATTGTATAATATCAAAATATAATTCTCTTACTAGTTAAGTGCTAGCGAAAACTATAACGTAGATTATTATATTGTGGGTTTAGCACCAGAAAAGTTATGAATATTTGAATCTAATTTGAGATAATTTAAACTATCTTAATTATGAATTGGTTTAGTGTAACAAGTTGGGGGACCAAAAAGTGAACATCAAATCCTAAATTTTACATTAAAAAAGAAAACATAATTTTTTCTCTTCTACGGACTTGAACCATGTCGAAAAGTCAAAAACATGCCAAAAAATGGTACCATCATGTAGGGGAGACTGTTGGCTTTGTAGAAATATTGATTTTAAAGTTAATAGAATATGATAAATGTCATTTTATAAGTTTTTACTAATAGTAGGTATTTAACACACTTTTTCCCGTGAGTGTTCATGTCTACATTTAATACTACAACTTTTGTTTCACTTATCATTATGTGATAAAACCTATACCATCCCAACCATGGCAAAATTCTATACACGTTCAAAAAAATAAATTATTTTAATATTTTTTTATGAAGTCATGGAGGGAAAATGGAAAGTGCTCCATTTTCTTTATGTTTTCCGACCACTTTCATGGAAAAAATCATTAAAAAAATATTGCTCAAAAAAATACAAAATAAAATATATCCCAAGATAGATAGCGGCATCTAAATTTTCACCAAAGGAAAAAAATATATCATTTTTGGCATAAACTACCAGCAACCAAGATAATAATATCTTATTTCTTTTGTTTAAATCTAGTGAGCACTAAGCACCAAATATTATGTTGTGTCATAATCTAGTAGACGCTAAGCTTAAAATATCATTCTGTAACATGTCAAATGATAACAACCACTATGATAAAAACCACTTTAGATTGTCACAAGTTCATCAATTCCGCATGTTTTAGGTCACTGCTGAAACCGCCTGCTGCCGCCTATTGTCCCTTGTGCTGGCTCGGATGCTGGACCCCTCTGGTCTAGATCAGGGGTCCCTCTTGTTAAGGTCCCTCTTTCCAAAGCTGCCTAATGCTTGGAATCAAATAGTGGAGGGCTCCACATCCATTCCTAGCTCGGAAAAGCTATCCCCTTTGCTGTCAGATGGGTCCTTCTCTCTGTGCATCCCCTCTCACATCACGGAGGCTACTGCTACTTCTCGTGATCTGTCCTTTGTGGGTACACTGATGGGCCCTAGACCCCCATTGGAAGATATCAAAAAATGGGCACGGTTAAAATGGAAACCATGTGGAGCGCTTTAAATAGTGGCAATGCCTAATGGTTTCATATTATTCTCCTTCCGCATGAAAGAAGATTTCGCTAGAGCTCTATTAGGTGGTCTGTGGTTTTTTGGCAGGCGGGGCTTCTACCCCAGGAAATGGTCTCCTGGTTTCAACCCTCACACGGAATCCATGACCCAAGCCCTAATTTGGGTTCACCTCCCAGGGCTCCCTTTGGAGTTCTGGCATCCAGCGGTTATTGAAGGTATTTCTCTCTCAATAGGATCTTTAATTGCTATAGATCAAGCAACAAAAGCTAAAAGTAGATTCATCCATGCTCAATTTTGTGTAAATCCTGACGTCAGTTGTCCCCTCTCAAAAGAGATAGAGCTTCTATCAGACTTGGGGAACTGGAAACAACCCATTGACTATGAATATATTCCACAAGCATGCTCCTTCTGTAAAAACACTGGTCATCGGGCCTCTAGTTGCCCCTCCAAACCTCAGCCAAAACCCAAGACCCAAATCCTCTCCCCAAAAGTCAAGAAAAGCTTTATTCCTAAAACGTCTTCTATTGAGATCCCGATCATCCCCACTTCAAATTCCTTTGCTCTCTTAGAAGATGGAGAAATTAACACTTCATCTGATCCTGTTTCAAAGGTCGTCCCCCCCTCCATGGCCATTCAATCACTCATCACCCCTCTGTCTCCCTCGGCTCTCCCCCCTCTTCCTCTAAAGGAGTTAACCTCTCCTTGGCTGTTTATTCCCCTCGCCATTCTCCACTGTCTTCTCCTCTTCCCTTCCCACCCCTTACCTCAGATCCCCCTTCCTTGACTCTTTCCCCCCTACCTCCCCTCTTTCCCCCTATTTTAGACTTTGTTTCCTCCCCCTCAGGTCATTCTTGTGATGATAGCTTCAACCACCATTTTACTAGAAGTAGCAGCAATAAGCCTGATATAGGCACTGAAAAAGTTCAGGGGAGGATTCCAAGCAATATCAAACTCTAGCAAGAAGCATCTCTTAATGTCACCCAAGGAACCCAAAGCACAATCCCCATGGTGGTGGGGAGCAAAGCCAAACAAAAGAAATGAAGATCATTTCTTGGAATATAAGAGGGCTCAACTCTCTTCAAAAATAAAGAGTTATCAAAGACATCAAATTCCAGAACTCTCCTAATATCATAATGCTGCAGGAAACTAAACTAAAAAAAGAGGATTGTCTCCTAAAAATCTAGCCTGCAGCCTCTTTTGAATCTCAACCATCAACAGGGAACTCAGGGGGTCTTTGTACCTTTTGGGATCCCAAAAGTCTCAAAGGGGATTGTCTGTTCAAGCATCCCAACTTTTAATGCATGCTCTTCTAAGAGATTGAAGCGGACTCCACTTGGATTGCTATCAATGTTTATGCCCCCAACTTGGAGACTCATCGTGGTAAATTATGGAAAGATATCACTAACTTCATAATCACTTGTGGTAAAATTCCCATTCTAATAATGGGAGATTTTAATTGTCCACTTTATCCTTTAGAAAAACAGGGAGGTATTCCTACCATGACCGCCAACATGGATGCTCTGGCTGACTTCATCAGGGAGAATTCACTTCTAGACATGGAACTCCACAGCTCATCTTATACATGGTCAAACTGCAGATTGGGCAGGAACCATATTCAAAGCAGATTGGATAGATCTCTAGGCTCTCTGGACTGGATTTCTCTCTTTCCTGACTTCTACGTCAACTCCCTTCCCCAGGCTGCCTCTTACCACAGCCCTCTTTTGTTGAGTGCAAATCACAAGCTGAATACCAAGAATCCTCCCTTCAGGTTTGAACTTGTTTGGCTTGAAAACAACCACCTAAACCCCCTTGTTGCTAATTGGTGGAATATCAAAATTGAGGGGTCTAGTATGTTTAGATTTTCTAGCAAGCTCAAAGAAATTAAAAAAAAAAACTTAGGATATGGAAGTCGATGGTCTTTGGCAACATCAAGCTCCGCAAACAGGAGCTAATTCAGCGTTTGGCTAAAGTCTCTACCCAAAATTGATGGAAGATTGGATCATCTTCACCAACATGAAACCTCTCTCCTTAGTGATTATCACAATACACTTCAAGAAGAGGAGACCTATTGGAGGCAATGCTCTCGAGCCCTTTGGCTTGAGCAGGGGGATCATAACACCAAATTCTTCCACATCACTGCTTGTAAGCATAAAGCTAGAGATAAGATCTAAGAGCTGGTGTCGTCCTCGGGTACCTTGTTAACAGCTATGGCTGATATCTCCAATGAGCTTGTCTCCTTCTATTCAAACCTTATCTAGGCTGACCTGCCCCCTCCGGAGCAATCAATGACTGCCATGCTCCAACATATTCTGCATCTAGTGTCTTCTAAGATGAACAACAATCTGACCAAGCCTTTTGCTATGGAGTAAATTCATAAAGTGGTCTTTACAATGAAGAGGGACAAAGCTTTGGGCCCAGATGGCTTTCTTGCTGCTTTCTTCCAAGTGTTTTGGGAAGTCATCAAGAAGGATCTCTTCAAAGCAGTGAATGAGTTTCAAGTTAATAACAATCTGCTAAAGGAATGGAATACCACCTTCGTTTCCCTTGCCCCAAGAGTGCATAGTTTTAAAGATGTCTCCAATTTTAGGCCAATCAGTTTATGCAACACGACTTATAAGATTATCACTAAGATGTTGGCCTCTAGACTAAAACCTCTAATGAAGGATCTTATCTCATAAAATAAGAATGGCTTCATAAAAGGATGGCTCATCCAAGGTGGTATCATTATATTTCATGAAGCCATTCACTCAGCCTATCACTCGAAGTCCCCAGGAATGATCTCAAAACTGGATATGCAAAAGGCATTTGACAGAGTCAGCTGGCCTTTCTTAATTAGGGCCCTGGAAAAATTTGGTTTCAAAAAAAAATGGTGTAGCTGGGTATTCTCTTGTATCGCGACCCCTTGCTTATCTATTCCTATCAATGTCATTCTAGCAGGTTTCTTCAAAAGTAGTAGAGGTATCAAACAAGGTGACCCCCTATCACCCTACCTTTTTGTCCTTATGGCGGACTCCCTCAGCAGATATCTGGAAGCGGCTAAAAGTCAATCTATCATTTCTAGTCTGAAAATCACCTCAAGCTGCCCTTTTGCCACACATAGCCAGTTTGCTGATGACACTATGCTGCTAAGTTTAGCCTCAGTGATTGAGGCCCGGGCTATAATGGATATCCTTTCTCTTTACCAATCAGCTTCTCAGCAAACTGTCAATTTCAACAAGAGTAGCATCTCCTTCATCAACACTGCCCCTAGGACTCAGAGAAAGATTGTTGATATCTTTGGTTGCAATATTGTGGATCTCCCCACCTCTTATCTCGGCATCCCCCTCTTCCATGGTAAGCAATCTAAAATTCTATGGAATCCAGTCATTGAAAGGTATCAAAAAAAGCTAGCTTCCTGGAAAGGGGTTTTGCTCAGTCACGCTGGCAAGCTCCAACTAGTTAAGGCCACCCTTTAAAGCCTTCCTACTTACTTCATGTCCCTTCTCAAAGTCCCCAATTCGGTGAGGGAGGTTATGGAAAAAATCCAAAGGAACTTTCTGTGGTCTAGGACTGATGTAAGGAAGAGGATCCATCTTGTGTCATGGAAGGAAGTGTGTAAGATAACTTCTCATGGAGGGTTTGGTCTTCGAAAAATGGCTGACATGAATGGCGCCCTCTAGGCCAAACTTGCATGGGAGGTGGCTAAAGGTGACTCTCTTTGGGCTTAACTGCTCAGAGCTAAGTATCTAGAAAATAACGAAGATCTTCTCACTTCCAATCCAATTAGTGGTTCTGCCATCTGGAATTCTATTATTAACTCCCTCTCCATTATCCGGGCTGGCACTAAATGGAGATTTGGGAATGGTCATCTTATTGACTTCTGGAGGGATTTTTGGATAGGGGACAAGCCTCTTGATCATAATCCTACTTGGGACCCTGTGAAAAAAAGCATCATTAATAAGCAAGGAAGATTAGCTTCGGGCTATTGGACAATTGTGAATTCCATTCCCTCCTAGGATATTAAGGTTTGGGATGATATCAGCGATCTGCACAGTAGGCTCCTAACTTCACTCAAAGAAGTGCTCGCTTCCATATACATCCCATTCTCCCAAAATGAGGACGAGCTAATTTGGCCCCTCTCCTCGTCTAGCTCTTTCTCGGTTAAGGTTGCTTATCTATCGATGCATAGTGCTGACTCTAGTCCCCCCTTTCCAAATTTTGGCCAAATGAGATCATTCCCAAAATTGGCTTTTTCTCCTGGCTCTCTTCTAAGAATGCTTTCCTATCTGGGGGAAAATCTGAAAAGGAGGGGTTTCTCTCTCCCCACTAGATGTGTGCTATGTACTAAGGAGGCGGAAACCTCTGCCCATCTTTTGATCCACTGTTCTTTTTCACAAGTTATCTGGAATTGGATTTTATTAGGATGGGATCCCTGAGTCCATTCAAGACACCCTCTCTCAATGGAGCTCTCCATTCACTTATCGAATCTGATTTTGGCTTGGAAACTCCTCCTCCCACAAAGAATATGGGGCATCTGGAAAGAAAGGAACAGAATAATCTTCAAAGAAAAAAGTCTTGAACCTGATCAGGTGGCTACACAGATTGCTCTTGCTTTCCAAGAAAATCTCAACTCACTCCTATGGACCAAATATCAGCAAAAACACCAAATCTGTAACTCCCAGGAGTGGCAAAGGTTGTTGGCCATTCAAAGTAAAGGCACTTCCATTGCTCGTGATTTAGTTCGTTGGCTTCCCCCTCCTAGGGGCTGGAAAAAACTTAACACGAATGGGGCCTCAAAAGGCAATCCTTGTAATTCTTGTGGAGGAGCCATTCTTCGATGCTCATCAGGCTATATAGTTTCTGCTTCTGCTCATAACCTTAACTATGGTACCAACCATCGTGTGGAAGCCTTGGCCATCCTCAAAGGCCTTGAGCTGGCTATCAAATTTGGTGATGATACCCTCCAAGTTGAAAGTGACTCCCTCAACATCATCAAGCTCCTACGGTCTAATGATTCTGGTCAATGGTTGATACAGAATATCATTACTGATATCAGAATTATTCAAAGATCTTTCCAGCAAATCCAGTTCCAGCATGTCCTTCGGGGGGGAAACAAAGTGGTTGACCACCTTGCTAACATTGGTGTTCTCCTTGAGAATCAGGAAAACTGGACAGACAACTTCCCGGATGATCTCTTCCAAATTACTCAAAATGATATATCCCAATGTTGACTGGTGGAATGGAGGGCTGATTTGGGTTTCGGCAAATTCTTTATGGCCCTCTCAAAGGGCGGGTGGCATTCATGTCAGATTTAATTGATTTGACACTTGGCAAAGAGCCTTTTGATGATGGTGATGTGTAATGATGCAGAGGATCTCTGCACGTATGGGAAAAATCCTCACATTAATCATTTGATGATCTGGCGGGAGGGCAATGATAACGTGGCCGATGGCTCCCCCGCCCTGACTGGGTTGTTAAATGACCCTTATGGCTCTCACTTCTGCATCTTTTCAAAAATTCATACTATGGGGGGTCAGCTGAAGCATCTCGAACATGATAACTGTGATTCGATTAAGAATGATGGGGAGGTTTGGAACATAATGCTGGAGAATGGAATTGTTACCTTCCTATACAGAATGGCGGGTTACTCGGCTCTTGTTTCGTATGTGGTTATGACTTCCTGGTCGAAGGGTTGGGTTCAGATTGGAAACACTCGCTTTACCATCTCCACCAATGCTATCATTGATGCCACTGGTCTTCCTGTCGCTGGAGACATCTACTTCAAGCACTCACTGCATGCGAAAATGCAAGATTTTAATGCTACTAGGGATAGACTAGTTAAATACCTCTTTGGTTATACTCGGGACTTCCCTGCCTCCTCCATGGGACAGAGTCACAGAGGTCATAATGTGTTAGTTTACCATTGACGGTAGATATCAGCTTGTTTACGACCCTCATTTTTTCATCCTCTCTCATCTAGGATGGGGGAAGAAAATTAATCTGGCAGCTTTCTTTTTTCAGTCCTTATAGCACTCCTTCTAGCTGGCTTATGACAAGGAAGGTGCCATTCTCCACCAAGGTTTATTATACCTTCTCTTCTCTGTTGTTGCTTCATATTCCGATCTTCTTTGCTTCCCCCCAAAACTGGTCATCGCTGCCACTCTCGCCCCTCCTCCACCTCCCTCTGCTCTTCTCGGCACTGACATTGTCTGCACCTTTCATCTGATTTTGACTCTGATGTGGCCATTCTTAGCCCTCCCCTCGCTTCCTCTCAGCCTGCTGCCACCTCCATTTTCCCCACACCCCTCTCTTGCTTGTTTTTAGAAGGCACTGATGCCATATTTCAAGCTTCCTCTCTAGTCTCTAGCCCTGATTCCTCTCTGGCTGCTGACATTCTGGGCCTCGCTAAGCTCTACCCTGACTCCCTGGACTTAGAGAAGTTGGAGAACAACCAATCGGTGGATGATCGCATCTCTCAGTCTGTGGGAAACAATACTCTCTTTGATGACAAAGTTCCTCTTGCTGACACTTTACAATCCTCACCGATTCTGTATTCAACCCCTGCTGCACCTGAGTCTGCTGACACTCAAAGGGATGATTGCAGAGTCAACATGGTTTCTTCTATTTTAAACAAGCTTCAGTGGGCCTTCAAGGCTTTGAAAGCATGGGAGGCTTTCACTGACTCTACCAAGACTACCATTGCCAATGATTGCTCGAAGCTCATCAATCTTGCTAAACAACTTGTAAATGACTCAGGTTCTCCTAGAGCTAGAACTGTTGTCTCTGAGCTGAAAAATCTCTTATGATGTTTTCTTTTTTCCTTCTGTTGTCTTTTTCGTCCTCCTTTTTTGGAATCTTCATGGGTACTTTTTTTCTTTGCTACATTTATTGCTAAATCTGGCCTGATGGGCTCTATTGTATAAGGTTGTGGGACCTTCTAAAACCCTCCTTTTACCCTATATATTCAGAAAAGATAACAACCACTATGATTTAAATAATATATTATGGAAGTACCTAGTATCCACATAGTTCAAAATATGTTAATTTAATTTGTTTAATCATATCGACCATAACCTCCATATATTATGTCATTGTTCAAAATATCTTCATGTAATTTGTCAACTACTGTAAAATATCGTAACTATGAATTATTGAACCCTAGAAAATTTAATCTCCAAATAATATGTTGTGGAAAAGGCTTCTGACTGCTAAGCTCAAAGTATCTGAAACCACTAATAGTATCCAAATAATATGTGGTATTATTCCCTAGTAGCGCTAAGCTCAAAATATCTTAATTTGTAGATCTTAAATGCATACAAAAAAATTCAACTAATTTATATTGGTCTGGATTGCTATAAATATCTACAAATTCAATGTCTTTCTCTTGTTTGTTAAATACTATTGTTTTTTCATCTCAAAATATCTATATTCTTAAGTTTTTACTTTCTTTTGTTGAAACCTAGAGACTACTAAGATCCTAATATTATGTTGTGGCATAACCTAGTGGCCACTATATTGAAAATATATTAATTTAATTTATCAAATCCTAACCACCGATAGACTATAAAGATTTTGTGGTGGCATAAACTAGCAGGAACTATGCTCGAAATAGATTAATTTGAAATCTTAAAATCATACAATAAAGGTGACTACTTTATAGAGATCTTGATTACTATACATTTTTCCAAAGCTAACATGGTTAATTAACTTATGTCGATAAACTCAAAATTACTTACTTTAATTTGTAAAAAACATAACGAATGATAATATTTTAATAAACATTGTTATATTATTCTAAGGGGTAACCTTTTTTGGTGATGATAAGAGGATATGACATCTACAGATTTAATGGTCATTTATGAAATCGATAGATTGCATTCATGTGATAGATGAAATTTATTAAGGGTTATACACATGCGACATGTACGATGGCATTGGTAATTTAAAATTTTTAATGGGAAGCTTGATATTTATGATAATGATATCTAATCGATGATCTTCGGTTCTTTCACACTTACCTCCTTTCAAGTGTTGTGTGCTAGTGGCTTTATATCTTCGGGCTAGTTGGACATTTCAGTACACCTTTCCTCTTTTCATCTTTGATTTTTATGCTTCCTGTCTCTCTGTAATGATGTTAGGGTTGTTGGT
Source organism: Taxus chinensis (assembly GCA_019776745.2). Classification (NCBI taxonomy): domain Eukaryota; kingdom Viridiplantae; phylum Streptophyta; class Pinopsida; order Cupressales; family Taxaceae; genus Taxus; species Taxus chinensis. The sequence goes on from CM034151.1 coordinate 340,909,819, forward strand.
GGTTTCTTTTCTAGGAGTGTGGTCCTAGAAGGAAGAGGCAAAGAGCTATGAGAGGCAATGACGTCAGGGAATCGTTTACTTCTTTGATGGATGGGAAAAATTGGAATGAAGCTATGTCAAATTGGCTTGAGAAGGTTTGGTCGGTCATAGAGTGATTCAAAGAAGAAGATGATGGTGATATTTTTGAGAGAATGCGTAAGCTAATGCTTAACCCAAACTAGTCCAAAGGGAAGAGGAATGTTTTTGACATGTTACAAGGGTTGAGTGTGGAAACCATATTGTCCAACTCTTTGGGGCAGCATATCTTGCATAAGGAGGATGAAAAGTTTGAAGATCATCTAGTAAGCCTTCAATATCATTTCCATGCCTTGACGTGGGGGATGCAAGAGATTGCATGTGGTGTGGAGGCAGTTATGGAGAATCAGGGTATAAAACTCCCTACTTTCGCTAAAGTGAAAATGCCAGAATACTGTGTTGATTCGTCATCCTCCTCATATCGTAGTAAAGGGGATGTGGATGTTGAGATAATCAAAGAGGTGGAGATGAGAGGTTGAATGCCCTAATATTTCCTAGATGCATTTTTCTTTAGTTTTTTATTAAGGGCCCGAATGACTGTCTGTATAGAGAAGTTTATCAATATAGTAAGTATTTATAGGTGAAGTGAAGCTGATTACATATCTTTGCCATATTTTGGCATATATTTAGTAAGATAAGTTGTTTCTAATCATCATGGGATTCCATTGTTAGAATATTTATCATGGACTGGATCCTCACATAATTTTTTTGAAGACTTATCATCAAAATATCCTAGTTTAATATCTTAAAATCATAGAATGAATTAAACTAATATATATATATATATATATATATATATAATTATATATATATATATATATATATATATAATTTGTGATACATATAATGTGTGTGATACATAAGATAACAAATTGAATACCCATATACTATATTGTGTGCATAACCTAGCAGTTGCTAAGCTCTTAATACCTCAATTTAGTTTATAAATCCTAACTACCACAAGGTTTTAATTATTATGTGGTATCATAACCTAGCGGTCGCTAAGCTCTTAATACTAGTATTCATTAAGATCATATTATTAGGTTTTGGCATAACCTACTCACCGCTATGCTTATAATATCTTACTTTCTTTTACTGAAACATAGAGATTTATAAGATCCAAATATTATTTTGTGTCATAATCTAGCATACGCTAAGTTGAAAATATAATTGCGTAACTAGATATATGATAACACCCACTAAGCTTGAAATATTATAGTGTAAAAGTACTTAACGCCAACTATCTCAAAATATTTTAATTTAATTTTTTTAATTTAAAAAACCGTAAGGTATTAATGTTATACAATGTGATATCCTCGATGAAGCCTAGTGGCCACTAAGATATTCTTAGTTGTAAACAAAGTGATCGCTTCACCCAAAAAAGTGTGTTGCCTAAAAATAACAAAGCGTATTTAACATGAGAGAAATAACAAAGTGATCGCTTGACCCAAAATATTGTGTTTCCTATAGTAAAATCCACCTATCCTTGAGTCTGCAAAGGGAAACAGAGACTTCATCCAAATACGAATTATAGCCTAGCAGTCGCTAGAGTAGCCGACATTTTTCATTTAGATCATATTAAAAAAGGAGTTTATATAAATAGTCAAAAATAAATCTAGAATTTACATAATAGTATACATAAATACTTTGGACTGGTTGTACCCTAGCGGCCGCTTACCTATACTTAAATGCAAATATATCATGTTCATAATGAATCTGTGTAAGTTTAGAATCATTTTTTTCATGTATTACACAATTATATGTCTAGAATTCTATATTTCTTCTAATATTTTGGTAGAATATTTGTACATCTAGGTTAAGAAAAGAAACCTAGAATAACGACCAAGAAGTTATACTACAAGTTTTTAAATACAACATGAGCTACTCGTTGCACCCTAACGGCCTCTAAGTTGTTCCTAGAGTGTATTCATATAAGAGAAATCATATTGAAAAGCTATAAAAGATAACAAATAAATCTGGTGTTTATATAATGGATACATAAATATATGTGTAAAATTTTATCTTTAATATGTTATATAGGTTAATGTATAGTTTTATCTACTTCTTACAAGATTCTGGTAGAATTATTTTACACTTATGAAAAACTATGGAAACTCATAATTACGTCTGAGAATATATAAAACAAATTTTTTACATACAATTCCATCTATTTATTGCATCCTAGTGACCGCTAATCTATTCTTAAAGCTAAATATATCATGTTCAAAATGAAGTTGTTTTATAAATATAAATTGTTAATCTTTATGAATATAACAGCTGACAAAGAACAAAAGTGATTGCTAGGACCAAAAAACGTTGTGTTTCCTATATAACAACTGATCCGAGAGGTGTAAATGAAAACAAATGATTTTTACAAATTAGAATTATAACCTAGCAGATGCTAGGGTATAAAACTTTTCCTAAGGTATAGTTTATTCATAGAAAAGAAATCATATTGAAAAGATACAAACGATAACAAATAAATTTGCAATTTATATAATGGATATATAAATATACGTGTAAAATCCTCTATGTAATTCAAAATAGAATTGGGGTTTTGTCAATAGGTTTTCAAAACAACCAATTATAGCATGGTGGCCTCAAAGCAATGTTAATTTTTGGCATAGATTAGCGGGCTCAAAAGTAATAATATATTAATTATAAAATGCATATTGATTAAAAATAGATTTAATAATATTATTGCATATATAATGTGTTTAACTTCCAATGTACATACCATAAAAATGATTAAGACATTACATTTGCTTAATTCTACACAGAAACACGTATATAATTGGAAATAATCATCATACAATTGAATTCTTAAAATAGTTTTATACTTTTGAATTAATATTTTTAACCTCATATATTTTCCTATAATATCTAAGTGGTAACCATGTAAAAAATATAATATCCATTAATTAACAAGTTTTCTTTACATCATCTTGATGAACAACATTAAACTATTTTTGGTTCTTCTGACCAAAATAAAATTAAAAAAAAGGTGACTATGTGAGAAGCTAACATTATCCTTGAAAACAATCACAGGGCCGAGAACGAAAAATTTAAAATGAAAATAGCCAAAGAGAGACATAGAATGGCGGAAATGGGAAAGTGTTAAACAAAGATAAATACTACAGAAACAAAGTGATTAAAATTTCTTTTGTTAACACATAAAAAAAGTGAGTTTTCAAGAAGAACAAGGAAGTTTGTCATGGAGATAAAAAACAATTGAAAAGCAACACTTGACTACGGAGCATGATTTAGTAAGGAAAATAAGGGCTTGTGTGGATCACGATTGGACTATCATGTAAAGTACATGAACCAATAAACTATAGAGAAACTAATAGATCTCATAATAAAAAAGGCACACCTTTACTATAAATACCTAGTTTAGCAATATTTGGAATTATTTCATGCTTTATGTTGTTTGTGAAACCTCAATCTGCTATCTCATTCAAACAATCATCACGATTATTTTCACAACCTATGTTGTTATCCTCCTTCATGTGCATCCTTTGTGTGCTTATTTTGTGTTCCTTTCTCTATGAAAAAGATTATAATCGCATGCAAAAAAACATGGATTTGAACACTCAGCCCCAAAATCTACAATCTGCGTATATACATACACACACACACACACACACACACACACACACACACACACACACACACACACACACACACACACAGATATACATATATATATATATATATATATATATATTATTTTGAAGACATGATTTTCTGATTTACCAAAAAAAATCTGTAACCCTACTCAATATTTCTCTAAGGTATTTAATAATTTGTTTAACACATTCCATGAAAGAAATTTCAATAAAAGAAAAAGAGTGGGATATGAAAAATTTGAAATTTTCACTTTCCCCCTCTAAAAGCAAAAGGGCGGGCTATTGAAACTTCAAATATCTGAAAATGCGAGGGATTTCAAATTTCCCTATTTTTTATTTTCCCATGGTTTAAAAATTAAAAAATAAACATTTTTCATCGTCTATATCCTATAATAATATAAACATAATAACAAATATATTATACAACATATAATTGAACCAAGTATAGAAAAAATATATATTAAAAAAATCAAAAGAAATAAATCCTAACTCATTGTCTATAGCCCATAAAATTATAAACATAATAACAAATATATTATACAACATATAATTGAGCCAAACATAGAAAAAAAAATAGATGTAATAAATCCTAAACATAGTTTTGAAGATTATCAGAATAATATACAAACATTTATGTTCCATTCTTTATCAAATTCAATTTCTACATTGTTAGATATAGTGTGCACTCATTTAAATTAATTATCCAATTAAAATGTGCCATGTGGAAAGTTTGAACAAGTGATCCATAATAAGGCTAGCGATCCAAGACTGTACAAACAATGTTACTCTATGACTATTTTCAAAATAATAAACGTTTGAGCCTAGGGTCTTATATGTCATTTCTGTCAATAAGTAAAACATCATAGCAGGCGTTAAGAATTTTTTTTGTTAATAAACAATGTGAAATATGTCTTGAAAACCATTTATCTCATGGAAACTACATACTAAGCCTAACGATCCACAACTTTACAGATAGTGTTTAAAATGAGAAGATGTAAAGGTAGGAGCCTAACGGCTGCTAAGCTAAACCATGATTTATTATTTTATGTCTACTTTCAAAATAAGACAATTTTGAGCATAGGGTCTTCTATGCTATTTCTATCAATAACTAAAGGAGCTTAGTGGGTGCTACACATTTTTTTTGATATGAAATGAAGTGATGTATGAGTTGGAAACCATGTATCTCATTAGAACTACATTCCAAGGCCAAGGATCTGAGACTGTAATGATAGTGTTTAAAATGAGAAGAGGTAAAGGTAGGAGTCTAACAGGTGCTAAGCTAAACCGTGATTTATTATTTTATGTATAATTCCAAAATAATAACCTTTTGATCCTATGTTTTGATATGTCATTTATGTCAATAAGTAAAGGAGCTTAGCAAGTGCTACACATTTTATTTGATAGGAAATGAAGTGAAGTATGAGTTGAAAAACATGTATCTCATTAGAACTACATACCAAGTCAAGGGATCCAAAACTATGATGATAGTGTTTAAAATGAGAAGAGGTAAAGGTAGGATACTAGCAGTCGCTCAGATAAACCATGATTTATTATTTTATGTCTACTTTCAAAATAAGAAACTTTTGAGCATAGGGTCTGCTATGTCGTTTCTATCAATAAGTAAATGAGATTAGCGGGCACTAAAATCTTTCTTTAATAGTAAATAATGTGAACTATGAGTTAAAACCATGTATCTAATTGATACTACATACCAAGGCCATGGATCCAAAACTACAATGATAGTGTTTAAAATGAGAAGAGGTAAAGGTAGGAGCCTAGTGGCCGCAAAGGTAAACCGTAATTTATTATTTTATGTCTACTTTCAAAATAAGAAAAAATTGAGCCTAGGGTCTGATATGTCATTTTTGTCAATAAGTAAATGAGCTTAGTGGGCGGTAATCATTTTTTTTATTGTAAATGAAATAAAATATTAGTTGAAAACTATGTATCTTATGGGAACTACATATTAAGGATAGAGATCCAATACTGTAAAGATAGTGTTTATAGTGATAAGAGGTAAAGGCAGGATCCTAGAAATCGCTAAGCTATACCATTCAATTCAATAGTTTATGGTGTTCCACTATATATGTACAAAAAATTAGCAGCCACTAAGCATTTTCTCTCGTAAAAAATAGATATGAATTATATGTTACAAACAATAAGTCTTGTGAGTACTACATAATAGATGAAAACATAGTAGCGACCAAAAGCTATATACGTATGGTATTTATAATGACTCATAGAAATGGTAGAGCATAACAACAACAAAACTAGAGCATGATCTTTTATTTTATCGTTGTTTTCATCTTGTTAAATTGTTGAACCTAGTGTCCACTATGCCATTCTTTTGATAAGGAAAAAATGCTTAGCGTTCACTAAGAATTTTATCCCATAATAACTTATGTGAATATTGTGTTTCAAACAATATACCTTATGGGAAATACATAATATTTGATCCCTCATGTACCTTAATCACTCTAATAAATAACATTTAAAAAAAAAAGTTAAAAAAAATTACCTACCTTTAATAATGTAGGACCCAAAAAATAGAAATTTTTTAACCTACCTTTAATATTGTACCTTAATCATTGTAAGAAATAACAACATCTATTACTTAAAAAGAGAAAACAAAAGAGAAAAATCCTAAGTCCAAGTATAGCTAAAGACGTAGGGTTTTTCCTTGTCTTCCATTTTAGCAAGAGGACACAGAATTGTAGAGTATTTGTGGAAGAGGCACAATTTGAAGGGTTAAGGAAAAATGCCCCCAAATTTGAACCCATATCAGGTTGTGGAGGTGTTCTCTCCATGTGACAGGAGGAGAAGTTGGAGAGACCTCTTCATTGGCCCCTAAAATTAGTCCTTTGATTCTTTCACAGAAGAAAATTAGAGAAGACATTGCAAAGGAGACTGCAAGAGATTGGAAGGGTTTGAGGGTTACCATGAAGATCACTTTACAAAATCATCAGACCAAAGTTACAGTTGTTCCTAGCACAAATTTTATGGTGATTAAAGCCCTGAAGGAACCTAAATGTGACAGGAAAAGGATGAAAAAAATTAAACATAACAGGAACATCTTGTTGTATGATGTTATTAAAATTGCGAAGGTCATGATTACCTTATCCATGGAAAACATCTTGTAGGAACTATGAAGTATATTTTGGGTAAGTTTGTTTCTATTAGGTTCACTGTCGATGACAAGGATCCTAAGTATTCACAATTAGAGATCAATGAAGGAGAGGTTAAGATTTTAAAGGATTGATCAGAAGGAGTCAAATTTGTTTTGGGTATGTTTCATTGAGTTTTAGTGTATTGGGTATTTATTTGTTATTAAGGTTTGATTGGGGAACAATGGCTATAGTGGGTTTCGTTGCTTATTTGATGTTTGTGTATTTTCTTGTTTAATGTACTTTGTATTTATAGGCCTAATTTCCTTAATAAAACTGAGTTATTTTTGGTAATGTTAGACTATAAATATCAGTTGGAAGCATTAAACCAAAATTAGAAGTAATGTGTAGTAAGATATTTACTGCCTAAGGTTTGTAATAATTTATTTTCACTTTACAAGACAAATCTCATTTCCAATGAATTTGGGCCATGAGGCTTAACTCATTGACAAACATTCTCATAAGTGGTGGTGCAAAGGTTGCAAAAAGGTTGGTTTTTTTCAAGTTGGAAAATGGCATGAATCTGTGATGGCTATGTTGAGGAAAAGAGGGTTTTGCTGGAAGTTGATGTAGCGGAATCAAATTGGATTACATATTTTTGAGGTTTAAGGCTGATGTAAGACCATCTAAAATTCCATTCTAGTGACATTTCACTACAATTAGATGAAATATAAACACAATATCGATGACGGGTTTTCAATACCAAAGAAACTACAATGGGAGCCTGGATACCGCTAAATAGAGCATGATATTTTATTTTATCACTATTTTCAAATTAGTAAATTGTTGAACCTAGCTTCCACTATGCCCTTACTTTTGATAAGGAAAAAATACTTAACATTCACTAAGCATTTTCTCCCACAAGATCCAAAGTGAGTTATGTTCTTCAAACAATATACCTTATGGGAACTATGTAAGGCTTGATCCCTCATGTACCTTAATCAGTAAGAAATAAGAACATATGAAAAAATGTGAAAAAAATTAACCACCTTTATTATTGTAGGGCCCAAAATACAGGAAAAAAATTACCTACCTTTAATATTGTACCTTAATCACTCTAAAAAATAAAAATATATATTACTTAAAAAAATAAAACAAAAGAGAACTACACTAAGTCCAAGTACAGATAAAGACATAGGATTTTTGTATACACTTGTAGTTTGGTCAAAGCACTATTATTCCTAATATTGCACTAACTATTCTCCTTCTTACAAATTGACTATACCTCATCCATTTGACTGCTCTAACTCATCATTTACGACATTCTTTTCATTTTATTTCTCTATAAACCAATTAATGGGGTTAATATAGTCCCTTATTAGCTAAAAAATATTTTCATCCTCTTCTATACCACTTTTACTAACTTCCTAGACTATCAAACCATTTCATTAGATTGATTAGACCTCTCAAAACTCTCTTAAAAACCTAATTCCTCTCTAAACAAGATTAACTAGCCTAACCTAGTTTAACTATTCCTAACTATGATTAACCTCTTCTAAACCTAGTCAAATCTTACTTTGACTCCCTAATTAATGTTTTGACTCATTTTTAGTGCCACATGCACCAAAACTCTCCCATTTCTGAATTTTGAAAATATAAATAGGATTAGACCCCCCTTTCATTTCCAAGAACTCTCCTTGTTCATAACATAAACTATAGAAATTTTCTTAGGGTTTAAAGCTTATTTCATTTGTTTTATTGAGCTATTACGTTTCCATTGCGCTACACACACCAAACATTGAGTAAATGGGGAGAACCATTGGCTTGGAAGCCATTAATGGTGAGCTCTCATTCTCATAATCACAAACTGATTGCTTAGAATCCTTACTAGGTTCATTTTTTAAATATTTCAAGAATAGAGGATTACTAAATATGTTAGGTTGCTTATTTCTTTCAATTTTAATGCACACAAAGTGATGAATCCTTTTTTATTTCTTATATGATGGTCCACTGACTAGTTTGTTAAAAGCCTTTGGGGTTTCTTTAGATATTCTTACTCCATGTTTATGGCTGTTGCAACTTTTCATTGAACACATTTTGCACAGTTGGTGGGACACTTAGTCTATCCTCCATTAATGGAGCCATTTTCAAGCTTTTATTTCAATTTCTAACTTTTTACATGTCTTCTAGGGTTAAATATTTTGCCTTAGGATTTTTAGCTAGGTTTTATGTAGTTAACCTTCATTTTCATGATTCTTTGGTAAGTTTATGCTACAAATTACATTTAATGGCTAAATTCTAACCTGTTGACACTTTTATAATTTCATTTTGTGTGTTTTTGGTGGTTTTTTAGGTAGGCGCGCATACATCTTTCTACAAGTGTAGGCACCTGTTGACTGCCATTTTTTAGTAGAGGTATGTAGACACCAAAATCCACACAAAGGTAACTGATAGTAGGCACTCATGCCCAAATCATGGCATAAATACCCTTCTGTTAATGCATACACCCTACAACCTATCATTTTCACTAGGCGCGTAGGCACCCAAAACCACATGAAAGCACCCTGTGTATTCTCAGCCCTCTATCAAAAAAATTTACCAGGTGCACACAAACGCAAATCATGGTGCATACAACCTTTTGTTGGTGCAAGCACCCCTCTACCAGTGCACACGCATTTTCATAACTTTTACCATTTTTCCGCTACCCTAGCGCAAGCACCTATTCTCTAGCGCAAACACACTTATGCTAGCGCAGACATCTCTCGGGTAGCACAAGTACCATGCAGACCTACTAGGTCTACATAGAGGGGCACATGCACCATAACCCACATGAACATACCCAAAAAAAATGGTATAGACCTTATAGGGTGCATAGGTATCTTTGTTTAATCCAGATTTTCTCATATAATTTTTAGTGCTCCTAGTTTGGGTCATATCTTTTGACCCGTTGACCCGTTTTCAGAGTTTGAATAGGCATTAGAAAGAGAAAGAAGCTAAATTTGTGAGGGAAGTTACAACAAAAATATAAGTCTTTTGCATAAATTCTATCATAAAACTCCCAAAGTTCCTCGGAGACCTCCGAAAATGCAAAATACTAGAAACCATTAAAAACCTGCTAAAAATAGATTTTTAGAATTTTCTAATTTTCGTGGTTTACTAAGTTTTTTGCAGGGTTCTAATAGTGATTTGTGGTTTCTTTTCCATCATATTTTTTTTCTAACTTAGTTGAGTGTTCACATTTTTCATTTGTAGGGGTTATTTGAAACGCATATGCTCTTCCCTCGCACCTTCTAGGTGATCTTGGGAATAAAAAACATTTCAAAAACCTTCTATTTTACTTCCAAAACACTTTAATTTAATTTTTAAAATGAATTAACTTGTCAAAGTTTTCTAAAACGAGTTTTATTTTACAAAACACTTAACTTATTTTCCATAAACTTGTTTTAGTTGAGTTTTTCACGTTGTACATGCTCTTCCTTTGCTCCTTTTTGGTGATCTTAGGAATCAAAAGCAACACTCAAACTCTCTTTTTGGGTATCATTATTTGTTTTGAAAAATTATTAATTCTTTGCATGTAGGGCATAATTATTGTCAAAGAAAGGAGGAGTAAAGACAAAATAAAAACTTCTAATACACGTGTTTTCATGCAAGATGATAAATAATATGCTACTTAAAACCACATTAAGTGAAGAAATATTAAAAACAAACCATTTCACTTCATATTGTATTAAAGGTTTTAGAAAAGGGTACATCCCTATTTTCTCAACTGGACCATAAACCCTTTGGCATAATTCCTTAAGCTACAACAATGGGGGTGGTTCCAGGAACCCTAAATTAATCCACCACTAAGAAACCTTGTGGATGAAACAAGAAGTGCTCCACTTACCCACTTGACTAGATTTCACATTGTAAGTTAGAGTCAAAGTTGTTTGTATTTGTTGGTCATCAAATAGGACTTTACGAAGAGCAATAGTCAGGGGACAAGAAGTCCCTCCTCTTTAATGGGAGAGGTTCCCTTATTCAGAAATGAACCTATTTACAAATATACAAAACATGATTTTCTGGTTGAACTTGGATATTACGAAATTGTTTTCTATAAAGATCATCAATTACAAAAGGAATGAGGAATGAGAATACAAGAATGAGTAGAAAGGAAACACTCAGAATTATAGATAACAGAGTAATTCTTTATGTATGCGTAGTTACAATGAATTGAAACAAGATCATTTGTATCATATAAATAAGATGGAATTTAAAGACACAAAGTTCTGTAAATAACATCTGCCAGAACACAAAGTTTCTTGACATAACACAGAAAAAATGATCTTCACAAAATTAAATGAAAATCTTGGGGATAAAAGAGATCAAATAGAAAAAGAATGAAAAGCCCTTCTATATTGATTTCTTTATGATCCATTTACACTTTTAGAAAATAAGCCAAGTTCTTCCTCCAGCAAAATGGCATGGAGAGGCCATTATATAGCTTACAAATCAGTTACTCTTGGTAACTACTTCTTTTAACTAAAGATTAGTTAAGGATTGTCAATCGCAATACCCAACTTATTACATGAATCTGAGAAAAGAAATAGAAAAGAAGAGAAGAAAACCTCTTTGAGGAGAAGAAGAAGGAATGTGTGGTTATGAGGGGAGGGACCCACTAACTTCAAAATAACTGCTGCCTGAATCTTTCATATGCCTCAGCTATGTCTCTGCCAGGGGGACTGACGTGTTGGCTGTAGATTGGGTCCAAAATCCGAGGCACTTCCCCATTTTTTTACTCTTATCAATCTTGACATGAGTATGAATAGTGCCCCCTTTATTTGCTTCTTCAATGAGCGGTTTACTAGGGATGACTAAGAGAATTCGATGTCCATTCATCATTCTCTCTTCTGGAAAATGGAGCTAAAAAATCCTTGAATAGATTATTTTGAAAAACAGCTCTCGAATTGAGAGAGAGATCTCCTTCATTACAAGGAAAATGGAGCTTTACCCTGAATTTTCAACATCTTGAAAAAGAAATTGAGCTTTGATGTTGCAGGATATCTAAGTTTCATCCGATGAAGATGACAAATGTATATCTTTGAAAGATAGATACACCCCAGTGTCCTTGAAAGCCTCACCCTTCTGCCATCTATTCTTCAGTTCTCCCAAAGCCTCCTCTAAAGACTTTGATCTTCCACTCCACACACTTGTAAACCTAGGACTTTGACAGATTATCCTTTGCATCATCAAAAACCTTATTCACCAATAAAATGTTCTCATCTTCTATCCCATGAGATGGAGGTCTACTATGCCTGCAACTAGCCTCCAGAGTTTTGAGCTCTTTATCTATGATTTCTGATAGTGGAGGAGAGCTTCTATTGCAAGTTGTTCACCTTTCCATGGAGTTTGAAAGCTTTCATCGATTGAAGTTCAATCTTGCAACAAGCATATCTTCCACCATGGCCTCCATAGCTCTGCCATAGATGGAATACTTGTGCATTGTCTTTGATACTCTGTACTTCATCTTGGCTCAAAATTACAGGTGGCGGAAGGGTAGTCAATGGCGTAGGGTCCAAAACTTTGTCCTTAGACAAAAGAGATTTGATAAAACCTGTGAGAATCTGGGATTGTTCCTCCAACTGTTCAATAGTTTTCTACCCTTTCTCTACCATCCCAATGACTCTTGTGACCATTTCCTGGAGGTTGTGGATCTCACCTTCAGGGTAGACTCTCCCATAGGAATCCTTGAGAATTCTAGGTCAGATGCCTGTAAGTCCTGCTCTGATTTATCTACTGTAGGCTTAGCAATTTCCAGGAATTGCTGACCTTGAGCATCAAACACTATCCTGGAGGTGATTCTGGATTTTTTGGCACGAGAAGGAGTAGTGCCTAACAAGGCTGCCACAGCATCAAAATTTGGCCCTGAGCTCCGAGAGGAAGATTTCCTCTTTCTACTGTCGATAAAAGGTTGCACCCATGCAAAAGAGGAAGAGGAAGCAGCAGGAGGGGCAAGAGGACCAAGAGACAGAGAGCTCATGACGTTCAAGGTTTGCATAGTTGTTTTCTCAAGTTGAGACATGAGTGGGGCACTTGAGACAATTACTGCAGAGGTATCAATAACACTTGGAAGTTCAGTGCTATGGAATTCCTTATCTTTATCCGTTGGAGCTTCAGGAGCACTTAGAGGAGCTGGCACTTCACTCTCTTCACTTTCACTGAGAACAATAATGTTCTCTGATCCCAAAGGTATTTCTACCTGCTTTCTCTGAGGATATTTTTCCATAGGCTCCTTCTTAACCTCTTTGAATTTCTTCTGGTATACTTGGGTGGATGAAGAAGGAGTAGAAGCTGCAGGTCCTTGCGTTGATGAGGTAGGAGGGGTTTTCACAGGTGTGTCTGATATTGGATTCGATGCTTCCCTACTTGGTGTTGAAACATCCTTAGAGGAGGATTCTCCTGAGTGCCTCCTAAGCTCTCAAACTTTCTTATCAAACCAAATCTTAGTCCTGACTAAGACTGGAGCCAGGATCTCGGCCAGATCATCTTTCTCTTTCTTGAACCAATCCAAGTCCTCCAAGGGAGTTTGCTTAACCACATTGTCATACTCATATGAGTATAGATCAGAGTTTTCATCCTGGAGTCCTTCAGGAACTTGGTACAAGCTGAGTTCTTGGATCAATTGTAGAGAGAACCTACCATAATGCCTCCTTCTAGCCTCAAAATCATCAGCACAGTCAACCCAATAGTCTTCTATATCTTCCCTATGATGATATATTATCTTGATGTTCTGCTCAATGAACTTCTTTGAGTCGAAGCAAGTTCTTGGCTTGAAGAAATGGATAGTGATGGGAGCCAAGTCTCTTTCTATATTCTGTGCGTCCAGGGCTGTTTTACAAGTGTAGTTTCCCAAAGAGATGGGGAAGTGAAAATTGGTAATCTTCTTGTCTCTGTAGGTTCTGTGCAATTTGTCTAATTGCCTGCATAATTCTATCAAAGCCATCTTATCACTACAGAACATGGAAAGCCTCAGAGGAGTGCTCTCATAGCCAGCAAGCCTGATATAGGAGAATTTTCTAAATTGGATACAATAGGCACCGTAGTGCGATATCAGGTTCATGGCTTCATCAGAAAACCTTCTAGCAGTGTCACCCTCGAGAAGCCTGACCACGTACATGGTGAAAGCATCATTTACCCTTCAGAAATTGTGATTGCTAGTCTCTAGGGTGAACTGCGGGCAGTTGGCATATACAGGATCATCCTTGTGGGCATCGATGTAAGAAAAACCAAACCATTGCCTTGATGCCGCCAGAGTATACATCAGGTACGAAGTCATGTAGAATTTCTTCGTTTGCTGTACATTGGACAGCTATTCCGCTAAGTTCATGCTGATGATTTCTGCCCAGTTGATATTTTGAGTTCCCTCACACACCATGTTGATGAGCGGGCACATCTAGAAATGGAATTCGTTAGTAGAGGGTAAGCCCATAACCTGAGCCAATAGGATTATAAAACATGACAATTATTCATTGAAATCTACCCAGAAAAGAGTCTTGGATAGACGAGATGCTCCCTTCTTAGGGTTCTTTAGCCAGGACTTCGCCACCCGCGCCTTGTAGTTGTCGCTGTCTTGATTGAACAGGGCCTGTGCTTGATTCTGGGAAACAACTATGGCATTATCCATTTCTGGAATCCTCAGTGCAGTGCTAATGGTGGCAGTGTCCAGTTTGGCGATGAGTTCCCCGTGTATGTTGGTCAATTTTCTCGAATCAAGGTCGAAAAGAGCTCCACATGAAATCACTGTATCAACACATTGCACCGAGATCGAGAAACCTCCAGCAAAAGCCAAACTGTTGTCGTGAATCATCTGTGCCATTGGTGTAGGGTTTGCATCTGCCATCCTCGACCAAAAATCACCAAAGTCAAGATGACGAGCTTCACTGTCCCCAATATTGGGAACGACAGACTCTAGTGGTGAGATTTGTTCCTGTCCCTGAAATTTGATCTTCATGTTGGCAGTAATTCGGAGGGCAGAGCCACAAGCTAGACTCGGGAAGAAATTATAGAGGGAAGGAATATGCGTGTAGGAATTTAGATTGCAAGGGTTTGAGAAAAAGATAGCATGGAAGCAGTGTGAAAAACGCATAGGGGGTTCGCTCGTTATATAGCCGTTTAGGTGACAGAAAGGCAATGAATGCGCATTTAATACATACCTACCAATTTGAATAAGCAAGATATTCAGGTAGAGCGGGAAAAATTAGCACGAATGGCACTTGGTTCATTTGGGACATGTGGGATGTGAAAGCGCGAAGCACGCGACTCGACCGATTTGGGCGAAGCGGGGAAAAGATGCGCAAATGATTTTTGGGACATGCGGGACAAAAGTGTGCGAGGTACGTGAATCGGCCGGATCAAATGAAAATGTGACAACGGGTCTGGGTGAACTTGGGACATTTGGGACGCGAAAACGTGAAGTACGCGGTTTGGGTGAATCGGCTGAAAATGGAACAAATTTTCTGGGCGAACTTGGGACATTTAGGAAAAAAAGTTCCGATGGGCCCGAAAAAGACAAACTTCGGGGAAACCGGCCAATCGGGGAACAGAGGGCCCAATTGAACTTGGGACACGCAGGGACAAAAATGTCCGACATGCCCGAAAAACACACAAAATGACCCAAAAACGTAGATTTTCTCAATTTCTCAACTTTTAACATTCTCAGTACAATAGAGAAGACATTTAAACTCAAAATTTTGAATTTTCACTTTGTTAAGAGTAGGGGAATTTTGAGTGGACAACAGCTGGATCCTTTTTGGGATGACTTGGCATAAATTCAAGGAATGAGACAAGGTAAGAACTTAGAAAAACTCAGGGAAGCAGACCAGTACCTTATCCATTGGGCCGCAAAGTCAAAAAGCAAACCAATACAGAGGACAACACACCAAAATAAAAAGGAAAGAAAAACAAAACGCTATACAGAATATATAAAGGGACTCCCTAATCACCTATGACTTGAACAATTTCAGGTACTACCCACTATAAGGAAGTGGGAGAGGAGAACCATCCATGTAATCAAGGTAAAAAGAATTCTTACCAGCAAAGTGTCTGATCTTGAAAGGTCCGAGCCAAAGGGAATCAAACTTGCCATGGCTGCCACGAGGTTCATGCCTTTTATCCCATAACAAAACAGTGTCTCTAACTTGGAAATCTCTGAACCTAGATTTCTTATCAAACATGACCTTTACCTTCTGTTGGTGAATAGATATCCTATCAGCAACCTCCAATCTATTCTCATTCAATTTTTGAAGGTACATAATTCTCTTATCCAAAGCATCACTGAAACTGGTATCTTCAATGGCCTTCATTAGATGCAAGGCTGGCAGCTCCACTGTTACTGGCAATTGAGCTTCTACTCCATATACCACTTGAAAAGTAGACATTCTAATAGCTCTCTTTGGTGTGATCCTGTTTTCCCAAAGAGCATCATAGAGCTTCTTGTGCCAGTTTCATTGAGACTCATTGACTAATTTCCTTATAATAGTCACCAAATTTTTATTAGTGGATTCCGCTTGTCCGTTTCCCTAAGGATAGTAATCTGAGGAGTGAGCCAAAGAGATGCCATACCCATAGCAAAAATCCATTATCTCGGTTGAAGAAAAATTCGAAGCATTATCTGTCACAATCTTGTAAGGTACACCATACCTTACCAAGATGTTCTCTTTGATGAAGCTGCACACCACTTCAGAAGTAGTACTCTTTACCGGAATGGCTTCTACCCATTTGGTGAAATAATCCATGGCAGTTAAATACATGAGTATGACCAGCACTAGAAGAGGGATTAAGTGTTCCAATGAAGTCCAAACCCCACTGTTGAAAAGGTTCTTCAATTACAACTGGCCTAAGAGGCAAAGAGGCCAATTTAGGTCTACCCACGAAAGTCTGACAAGCCTCACATTTATCAACCCACTTGGATGCATCTCTGAACAAGGTAGGCCAATAGTATCCTCCACGAAGTATCTTATGAGCAGTGACCATTGATGAATAGTGCCCTCCACATGCCTGATCATGAAAAGCTAAGAGTAACTTTTTCTGCTGTTCCTTGTCCACACATTTCAAAAACCTTCCATCTAACCCACGTTTAAACAAGGAGTTTTCCCACAACACATATGGCATTGACCTTAGTTTAACAGTCCTCTTTTCTTTGGCAGTTAAATGAGATGGGCATTCTCCATAGGTGAGAAAATGAGTGATATCAGCATACCATTCATCAACTGAGCTAAGAAATAGAATGGTAGGAAGGCCAACTTTATTCTCCAGTAACTCATGTCTAGCTCCTTCAGTAATGAGCTCACAAAGGCCTTTTCCACGGACGATCTTGGTCGGTTTGATGTCAATATAATATTCTTAGACCTTAGCAACCCAATTCCCTCTCTTGGATCCAAATTCCTGCTACGTGAGAATTGACTTAACAGTTGTATCTGGAACCAACACCATGGAATGAGAGTTGAGAATGTAGAAACGAAACTGTCTGACAGATTTAACCACTGCAAAAGCATGTTTTTCCATCATGGTGTATTTTAACTCATGATATTTCAGAATATAGCTCATGAATGCAATTGGGATTTCATGCTCATTAGAGTCTTCTTGAGTCAAAACAACAGCTAAGGTATTATTTGTGGCATAGCAATAGATAGTAAAGTCTTTGCTGAAATCAAGACAGGCTAAAACAGGAGTTTTAACGATGGCTCTCTTGATACCTTTAAAGGATTCTTTTCCTTTAGAAGACAAACCAAACGTTTGTTTTCCTTTCATCATCTGGGAAATATTCAAAGTTAACTTTACAAAATCAGGGATGAACCCTATTAAAAAATTGATCTTACCAAAGAAAGAGTGCACGTCCTTTTTATTGGTTGGGAGAGGAATTTTCTGGATAGCTTGTACTCACTCAGGATCAATCTCAATACCATCTTTGGAAACGATGTGACCTAATAATTTCCCCTATGGTGACACAAAAGATATATTTTTTAGGATTCAAGGAAATCCCATGTTCTCTGACATCTTAGCAGAACTGTCTCCAGGTGGTCAAAAATGATCCACCCTTGTTTTAGAAAACACTGTCAAGTCGTCAAGATATATGACAATACACTTCCCTTTCAAACTTTGAAAATCTAGATCCATGGCTCTTTGAAAAGTGGCACCATCATTAATGAGCCCAAAAGGCATTCTTTTGTAAGAAAAGGTACCCCAAGGGGTAGTGAAAGCTATTTTGTGTTGATCTGTAGTATTAACTTCTACCTGATTATATCCTGAGAAACCATCAAGCATAGACAACATTTCAAATCCTGTTACTACTTGCAAGACCTGATCCATCATAGGAAAAGGATAATTATCTTTCAAGGAAGCTTGATTCAGATTCCTGAAGTCAACACAGATGCGGATCTCAGCATTTTTTCTTCCTAACAGGACAATATGGCAATCCATGTTGAATGGTGATGGGAAAAATGATTTTGGCTTTCAACAGCTTCAATATTTCTTGAAAATGTTGTCATCTATTTGGGGTTGTATTGCCTCTGTTTCTTCTTAAAAGGCTTAATTCCAGGTTTGAGAGGAATAAAATGTTGCATATCTTTTGGTTGGAAAGCTTTTTAAATCTCATAAGAGTAAGCAAGAACATCCTTATACCTCTTTAAAAGATCAATTGCTTTTTCCTCTCATCTGCTGTGCAACATTTTCCAATGTTCACGAGCTTAGGATCAGTAGAACTCCCCATATTAATTTTGTCATAACTCAGCTGATTGTTGAGGTCCAGTATAAGCTCTAGACTTTACATACCTGTCGTGTTTATCAAATAGTTCCTCTAAACTCACCAATCCTTTAGGAATCTTGTTTCCCTTGAGTTTAATGCATCCATCTTGATCCTTTTCTTCTCCTTGGGTGATTGCTTTGTCAAAGGGCACATTTTCACGAGGCAGGTTATAACTTCCTTCAAAATACAGCTGTTCAAAATTATCCTTAAGTTCTAAGAAAGAAATCAAGTGTTGATCATCATTGAAAACTTGCCAGTTATTTGTATTATCAGGTACACTAAGTCGATGGATCATCTCAATGGTGAACTTGTCTTGAGAGAAGTCAAGATGAGGAATCAATAGTGACCCTGAGACTACTAGTGAATCATCCCTGGTGTTCTTCTCCCTAGGTATTGCTTCGATGGAGAAAACATCAAGAAATTCAATGGAATCCCAAACCTGATTCCGGTAATATTTCAACCTTCCATTTTTTACCTGGAAAAGGTTTCTAACTTGCTTTACAATCAATTTTGCATCACCACGAGCTAGAATATTCTTTATACCTTGTTCTTTTGCCACTTGTAGTCCAAGAATGAGAGCCTCACACTTTGCTGTATTATTAGTATTTTCGAACTGCAACTTGAATGAAAAAGGATGAAGGCTTCCTTCAGGTGACACCAGTAGGACACCAGCTCCAGAACCAGATGAGGAACAACTTCCATCAAACTCTAAAATCCAAACACCATTAGGATCTTTAGGTGACACCTTGGGGAGTTGGATTTCATTAGGGGACATAATCATGTAGTTACCATGCCCCATATCCTCATAGAGTATTTGTGCTTTAGGATCATCCTTTTTTGTACAATATACTCAGACTGCTTCTCAGGCAACAACTTCTTCATTTTCCCATTAACAGGTACGAGTGCATGTGACCAATCCATTTGAATTTCTCCACCCACATCCTTACAGAAGTTCCTGCTTAGCAACATCCCGTATGAAGGAGGAATATCTACTACTAAGATAGTAGCCAAAACTCTCTTCTCAAGAAAAGTAGCGAAAGCCACTTGTGCATCTTTAATTCTTCCGACCAGGGGCACTTCCTTACTCTCCATAGAGTAATAAGATCCATAATTGCGTGTGAGGGTCAAGCCTAAGGCATGAGCTACTTTAGCAGGCATCACATTGTTTGAGGCTCCTGAGTCTATGACACAATTACTGAGCTTATGGCCAACTATAAAAAGTGTTACATAAAATGGTTTGATTTTGTTATTGGGTGAGGTGACAGCAGCTACCAGACTAGGCTGTGGTGCAGAAGAAGGAGTGGGTAAAAGGCCTTTAGAGGTGGTTTTAGAATGGGAATTGACAAAGTGAATCATTTTAGCAAAAGCTTTGGGATGGGTTTGATAATACTCAGCCTTTGAGATTTGAACCTTAGTCTTTTTCAGGTGGTCAATAATATCAAAAGACCTAGAAGTGGATGGGCCATCATCACTTGAGATCCTAGGTTTATCAACTTTAGGGGAAAAAGAAGTAACTTTAATAGCAGGATTGACTGGACTCACCTTTGGTGCAGATGAAATGGGGATAGGAGATCCTCTTTTTGTAATTACGGGGATAGTTGTCAGCTGCTCCTTAGATTTCTTGATGGGCTGTGTCACTTTCTCCCTCTGATTTGTCTGCTCTCGAGTCATGACAATGAATGATTCACTATTCATTTCCACTACTACTTCATCATAATCATCTCCATCATCAATGCCCTCAGTGGTGAAGAAATTAACTCGAGATCCTTCAAGTTCATCTGCTTCATCATCAACTTCTTCCACAAAATCCTCGCAAGATTCATTATCTTCATCATCATCTGGTTCCTCAACTTCACAGGTTGTATTGACAAGAACTTTAACAGGAGGTCCTTCAAGCGCTAGCCTTGTTTGAGAAGCGGGCAAATGATTTCTAGGCTGAAAATTCGTCCTTGGAACATCTGCATAGGGAGCATGCTGAGCCAATTGTTTCTTTATGGTAATGAGATCATTCGCAAGTTTTTGAACCAATGGATCAGTATTAGGTCCAGGGGTGGAAGAGGAGGACGAAGCAAACTTAGATTTGGAAGGGTCTCTCCTCAACTTCCCTGACATGATTAAATCATCTTCGACACTAACAGCAAGAGTTTGATCCTCAACCAATGTTGCAAGATTATCCCTTCTCAGTGCATAACTAACTTAAGGCGATTGGGCATTTAGAAAGAAACATTTTTGGATTTGATCTACAGGTCGATTATTTGTGGAATTTTATTAATCAACTTGTTGAATTGGGCCACAAATTCTCTCATGGGATCTTGTGAATCTTTCTTTATCTGAGAGATTTGGGATAGCAAGGCATACACATCTTCTGCTGGTTTGAAATGATTTTCAAACCCAGTTCTCATTGTGTCCCAGCTAGTGATAGCACCAGCCTGAAGGTGATAGAACCAATCAGCAACATTATCTTGTAAATTCTCAACAAACAGTCTCACGGAGACGTCTTCATGTTCAACTCCCAGAACTCCACATGCAACTATGAAGGCTGCGATGTGTTCATCATGATGCACTTTACCATTTCCTTTGAATTTAGGGAAGTTCTTCTGGTTACCTCTGGGTAACTCATGCAAAGGCTGAGGAAGGGCAAGGGGCCCGACACGATGACCCTAGGGTAATGGTACCACCATTCTTGGGAAAATGGCTTGAAGAGGAACTGCAACACCAGTGAGAATCACAGCTCAAAGATTAGGACTAGCTGGCTCTGAGGGAATACCACCTGAAGGGATTCTATCTTGAACAGGTGGATTGCTTTTTGAACGAGTCTTTCTATTTCTTGTTGAAGGGAAAGGAAAACCCTACTGCTCCAAAATCTGAAACTGAGAATCTTCAATACCAAGGGCCCTTCTCCCTCGAGTAAAACGTGGAGACACCAGATCAAAGGATGATAAAAAATTACAGAACTGGAATATAATTTTCCCCAGCGGAGTTGCCAAAAACTGTTGGTCATCAAATAGGAATTTACGAAGAGCAATAGTCAGGGGACAAGAAGTCCCTCCTCTTTAATGGGAGAGGTTCCCTTATTGAGAAACAAACCTATTTACAAATATACAAAACATGATTTTCAGGAAGAACTTGGCTTATTTTCTGAAAGTGTAAATAGATCATAAAGAAATCAATACAGAAGGGCTTTTCATTCTTTGTCTATCTGATCTCTTTTATCCCCAAGATTTTCATTTAATTTTTTTAAGATCATTTATCTGTGTTATGTCAAGAAACTTTTTGTTCTGGTAGATGTTATTTACAAAAATTTGTGTCTTTAAATTCCATCTTATTTATATGATACAAATGATCTTGTTTCAATTCACTGTAACTTTGCATACATAAAGAATTACTTTGTTATCTATAATTCTGAGTGTTGCCTTTCTGCTCATTCTCATATTCTCATTCCTCAGTCCTTTTGTAATTGATGATCTTTATAGAAAACACTTTCGTAATATCCAAGTTCAACCAGAAAATCATGTTTTGTATATTTGTAAATAGGTTTGTTTCTGAATAAGGGAACCTCTCCCATTAAAGAGGAGGGACTTCTTGTCCCCTGATTGTTGCTCTTCATAAAGTCCAATTTGACAACCAACAGTATCGCGATCCTAGTGATGGTGGAACTAAACGCACTAGTTTCTCATTGTATTAGAAGGGGGTAAAGTAAAGATGAGATACTCCCAAATAAGTCAGTGTGATTCTTTGGGTAAATCAAGATCACTCCTAGAAAACTTGTGACACCTAGTTGAGAGATCTTATTAGGGAAGCCATTCTATCTTGGAGCCCACTTTGCAAGTCCATTGTGATGAATCACTTGGAGTCTGAACCTTTTTTCTTGAACAAGGAAAAAATCCATGTAAGTTTATAACTAAGTATCTTTCATCAGGGAACTAAACGACGTCTCACTTAGCTCAGTTTATTTCTCTCCTTCAAATGAGGTGAAACTCTGCCCAAGTGGATCTTAGTTTATTTTCATATTTTTTATCTATACCCTTGCATTCTCGCCACTAATTTTTGGGGTGAGAAGGAAGCATACCTCACATGTTTTATAAAATATAGTATTTGCCACTTTTTTTTCTATTTATGCCCATCCATGTTTACAGCTAGGTTGTTAAACGTCTAAAGTTCAAATGTACATTTTCATGTCTTTTAT
This sequence comes from Taxus chinensis, assembly GCA_019776745.2. Classification (NCBI taxonomy): domain Eukaryota; kingdom Viridiplantae; phylum Streptophyta; class Pinopsida; order Cupressales; family Taxaceae; genus Taxus; species Taxus chinensis. The sequence goes on from CM034151.1 coordinate 340,932,595, forward strand.
AGTTCTTTGATATTTATTTCAAGATCATCTTCACTACTACAATTTCGGTTCATAATTTATCTCTCCTTAGGTTGATAGTTTTTTCTCGCATTCTAGTCACACAATTTTGGTAGTTACATCTTGTTTTCAATTTCTTGAGAACTTGATATAAGTCCCTTTATTATGCGGTTATGTTGCTCACACAACTACAAAATTATTTCTATACTCATACTTCATTTCAGTTCTAATGTCATCTAATTCTATTTTAAGAGTGTCAATATTACCTTATATATACCGAAATAATGTCATCTTGATACTAACACCTTGTTTTCTTGGTTAATGTATCAGGATAGTGTTGTTATGTTATACATACTCGCAACTTCCATTTTTCAAAAAACCTATCTTTCATCAACATTCAATCTAGTTTTTTTATACCTCGTCGAGAGATTGCGTCAGTATCACTTTAAAATTTAGGCCTTGTTAGAATTCTAACTGGACTTGCGTATTGATATGATATTGTCACTATCTGCTTTAGACCCTTCACTAGAATCATAGTTAGGGTATAAGCTTGGCATAATGACAATTCATGTGATCGTTGCATTTGAGTGTTCATATGAGTTTTCTTTTAATCATAAAAATAAATACATAGTGTTACTTCTAGAACACACTAGGTTATTTCAACATCACATCAAACAACTTACACAAACATATGCCTAGGTTTCACGTAAACTTCAAAGACATTTAGAAAAAACCTAGTATCACTTTGACTAGTGATGCCTAAAATCACGAAGATGGAATCCAAACCAAACGAGTGTGACTTAGAAGAAAATCCTTTTGAATCATTCCCATTTAGTGGAAACAACTTAGCACATATCTTTTTGTAGGTTAAAGACACAAATTCGTTGATTGATGATAACGGAGAAGAATCTGATTCTTTTGAAGAACAATATAAATTAGACCTAGGTCAATTTGATGAGCTTCTTTATTATAACAGAGATCAAGTACTCATGAGAGTTTTAGAATTAGGGGCTAAGCTTCCACAAGAACGTGAAGTGGAAACTAAGGTCACTAATCATAAAATAGAAGAACAAATATCCCAATTAGACATATATAACCCCTTTGATGTGGGGTACACTTTTACTTCTGGTCAACAACATAACACCGCTGAAGAAGACCCATCCAAGCCACTTGGTGATTCATGAAGAAATTATTACAAAGCTTCACAAAAAGTGAAGATTGAGTGTAAATCCTCACTACCTCCCAAGTTGGATGAGGAATAGGATCCTGTAATTGAATAATATATCCTTCAAAAATAGATCCTGAAACTGAGCCAAAAATTAGCAAACTTAGGCTCTTCAAGTAGGAACATATACAAAGAAAAAATCAAAACGAAATCTAGCGAGTTCCACTTTGATCTATATAATGACGCAACCTTTAAAGTGGCTAAGGCATAAATACCAATGTCACCTACCAAAGAACAACTCATTAAATGGGAATTACAATCAATTAAAGACACACTTACTACGCTACAAGAGGGAAACATATGACATAGTAGGAAATATTAGTATGAAGAACTATGCCTTTACCCCTTTGATAAGGACATGTTGTGGTAACCCTTCCCAAAAAAATTTACCATTCCTAAATTCGATAAATATAAAGTGATCCTCATGATCACATAAAAGACTTTTATATGGCTTTCCAAGAGGTCGCATTCAACGATAAATTCTTAATATGACTCTTCACTTGCATCCTAGGGGCATTGGGATTGGAATGGTTCTTTAGCATATCTAAGGGATCCATTACAACGTGGCCCGCATTAGTAGAAATTTTTTACGACATTATTCCTACAACATGGAAAATGATATCACAATGAACAACCTCTATAATGTAAAATAGAATCCCAATGAGATATTTGTGAGATTTTTACAATTATGGTGAGGGTCAGCAAGTCATTTCCCTTATGCCTTGCTAGAAACACAGCTAGTAAGCATATTTTTTCCTAGCTGAAACCCAGAGATAGCCTTCCATTTAAAAAATGCACTATGGCTCAAACTTCAAAGAAGTTATAGGGAAGGGAATTCAAATAAAAAAGGCCCTCGTCATAAAGGGAACAATTAAACTGGTTGTCAAAGACAAACATGAAGAAAAATCCTTAGATAAATTGAAGTTCTTCAAAAAAACAAAAACGTCGTTGGTGATCGCATTATAGACTCCAAAAGAGTCCAAACCTTATTGAGTGGTCCATTTTGAAAGCTCTCACAAGGACCTTGTCCCAAGGCACCCAAAAAATGTGTATTCACGTCATTAACATAATCCCTATCTGCCATACTAAAATAGTTAGATAATGTAAACATGGTGGAATACCCAATCGCAACGGTACCATACCCAAAAGATGCTTCAAAACCCAGTTGGTTCTAAGAATATGAGTACCATGACTTCCATCGCGTTAAAAGGAACAAGACATATAGGTGCTTGAGACTATGTCATTACATACAATACCTCATTAAAGAGGTAAAAATCACTGTAGACTCTCCCCCTGACTTAGGAAAAGGGCCAAATGATAAAATGGGTATCTTCAAAGATCCCTTTCCTTACCATGCAGATAAAAAGAAAAAGAATCCAAATCAAAGAAAAAATTACAATGACTATAGGACTACTACCTAAGTTTACCCCACCAATGATAGCCCCTTTGATTCCCTCATACGATGTATCCGTTCGTCTGATGAACAAGTCAATACTATAAGGATCTTAGAAAATATTTGTGCAATAGGGATGTGATGCACTTGTTTGATCATAGCAGATCCCCTACCTATCCCTCAAGAAGGTCATTATAATCTAATAGAACAGTTAGAGAAGATGTCCGCTAGGATATCAATCTTAGATCTCCTAAATATCTCTATTGCCCATAAAAACATATTGTATAAAATAATGAAAAGTTTGGGGGTCACCACCATTGTAGATCCCACAAAACTTCAAGCCATGATTTCATACCTTGACTCAAACGATCATATAACTTTTGATCACATTTTAATCCCGCGTAATGACCCAGAACACAACTTACCCTTATATCTAGAAGTATTTTTTACCTATCACAAGATCAAGAGAGTACTTGTGGATGGTGGATTTGGTCTAAAAATTTGTACTTTGAAGTTGGTTAAACAACTAGGCGACTTAGAAATAGATCTAGGTGCCAAAAATATTACAATCACAACTTATGATAATGAGGAGTGAGATTCAGCATGCACTATAGTAATTCCAATGGAAGTAGGGCCAGCTTGTCATGATACAACGTTCCATGTCCTTGACTTGGATATACCATACAAGATGCTCTGAGGATGCCCATGGATCCATGCCATACAGGCCATTCATTTAACTTTCCACCAATGTATCAAAATGTGCCATAAACAACAGATAATAACCATTCAGGGTGATCTAGAACCATTTACACATTGTAAAGCCTTGCATAGTTTTTATCATACAGCGTATGAATGCCCTTCTACAAACATTTTTTTTCCTTTGCATACATAGGATATCAAGGAACATGTGGATATAGATTCACTCAGTCCTTGTAATCAAGACTTTCTTTCTTTGGTCAACCCTTTCACATCATGGAAGGAAATTTCAGAAAAATATGGCCCAGGCAAGCTGTTCAGTCTTGAACAAGCTTTATTAATATCATATTTATCAATGTCTCCTAGGACACATGGTAAACCCTACTTTAAGTTAAAAAGAACTTGGTAATAATTCCCTAAATCATTGGAGAAGTTCATTCCTAGTGGTTTCTTATCCGAGGAAAAGATGTTATAAGATTCCATCAGTAGAGTACCTGAAGGTACCATGGATTCATGCCATTAGACCTTGTTATATGTCAAAGGCCACCATATGATGTACATCATGGGTTAGAATGGGTTTGGATGTGGTATCAATGCACAAGGGTGATTAGAACCCATTCCTATCCCTCACTTCAAATCAAACAAGCATGGTCTTGGAATAAGACCTCATGACAATCCAACCTTTAAGATTGATACCACCTCTTCCAAACATGAGGACAACTCATCTCATTCTGGTAGCGATGTGGATTCCCAATGTAGCCTCTATGAGGATCTTGCCTCCACTAACGTATTCCTTGATTCAAATTTCCTTACTTTATCCAGATCCAATCCTCAAACCAATTTCCAAGTAACCCTTGTATATCCCAAACTTGTAGATTGGGATAAAATTTTTTATGTGCCAATCAATTTCTTTGAGAAAGATGAGGCATTTACAGAATTCATGGGTCTCAGGGATTCTATTTAGATTGGGATCATAAGAAAGGATTTTCAATTCAACTATAAACATGTGCATACTTTGGAGAAGAAGAAGAGATGTGAGGATTCTTGAATAAGAAGGTCATAAACAAGAGTAAGAATACTTCAAAGAAACCTTGTGTAAGGAATAAACACAAGTCTCATACCGACAAACATTTTGAAGCACTTGTAGACAAACAAAACAAAGAACCTATGGACCAAATGGTCTATCCATTTAAGGATGATGATGATATACCTAAGGATGTTAACCTTACTCTTCCCCTTGATCCTACGTGGATGGAAGATACCTATAAGATGTTTTTGGAAGAAACCATCAGTGTCAACATTGGCTCGGAAGAGGAACCTAGAATGATAAAGTTGGGAGCTTCACTCTTAGCTCAAGAACAATTTTTTTTTTGAGTTGTTAAGAGAATATGGAGATATATTTGTGGGGTCATACGCTGATATGCCTAGTTTGGACCTAGAATTGGTCATGCATAACCTCTTTGTGCACTTAGATGCCAAACCAATCAAGCACAAGTTGAGAAAGATGCACCCTAAAATTGTACTCCTTATCAAAGAAGAACTTGAAATTTTATTAGCTACTGATTTTATTAAACCCATTGACTATTCAAATTGGATATCTGACATAGTACCGGTTTAGAAGAAACCCGTTGGAATAAGGCTCTGCATTGAATTTCATGACATCAATAAGGCATGCCCCAAAGATGACTTCCCCTTGCCTAATATTAATATGATCATTGATTCCACTAGTGGTTATGAACTGTTTTCCTTAATGGATGGTTTTTCAGGCTATAAACAAATCATGATTGCAGAGGAGGATCAACATAAGACAAATTTCTCAACCCCTTAGGGAAATTTTTTTTACAAGGTCATGCCTTTCAGACTCAAGAATGTTAGGGCCACCTATCACCATGAAATGACAATTATCTTCCATAACATGATGAATGACATCATGGGGGATTACGTTGATGATATTCTAGCAAAGTATAAAAGTAAAAGAGAGAAACCTGAAGTACTAAGAAATATCTTCCAACGTCTTCGGGATTACAAAGTATGTTTGAATCCTAAGAAGTGTGTCTTTGAAATTTTTTCATGGAAGATCCTAGGTTTCATCATTTCACAGAGAGGCATAGAGGTAGATCCTGCCAAGGATAAATCTATTAAAAAAATTCCTCCACCTAAAAATATCAAACAACTAAGAAGTTTACAAGGGAATATTCAGGAAATACACCATTTTATTTCACAACTTGCAGATAAGTGTCACCCATTTACACATCTCCTCAAAAATGATGTTACATTCAAATGAGGACCAAACTGTCAAAAGGCACTTGTAAATCTTAAATAATACCTTGTCAACCCGCCCATACTCATGCCACCTACCCCAGGTAAACCTCTCCTCTTATACATATAAGCTACCCAATTTTCTATTGGTGGACTAGTTTCCCAATATGACCTAGACCATGGAGAAAGGGTAGTTTATTATCTTAGTCACACCTTGATAGACTACAAACTGAATTACCCACAGATTGAAAAGGTCTTCTTAGCGGTCGTCTTCACCTTTCAAACTTTTCCATTATTTCCTTAACAAAAAAACCAAGCTAATATCCAAAGTTAATCTTCTCAAATACCTTCTATCTAAACCTACCCTTACAGGATGAATGGTTACTTGGATCATTCTCCTAAGTGAATTTGGCATTGAGTGTGTAAACCAGAAGTCCTTGAAAGGACATGTATTGGCAGATTAGTTAGCATAAGATCCTCTACTAGGAATGGAATATTTGTGTCTGGACCTACCAGATGAATCCATGATGTATGTTGAAGAGTCTATAGAATGGAAATTCCATTTTGATGGATAATTCACCTTCCATGGAATGGGGGTAGGGGTAGTGCTCATCACTCCCATAGGTGACGTTATTACAAGAGCATCATGTTTGGGATTCCCTTGCACTAATAACATTGAATATTATGAGGTACTCATTTTTGGCCTCAAGTTGGCTATCAGTTGGAATATCAGACAACTACACATCATTGGGGACTCTCAACTCATTACTAAGCAAGTTAATGGTGAGTATAAAGTTAAAGATGAAAAACTTGTTCCATATAAGAAATTGGATGAAACCTTGAAAGAATATATTACATAGATTATCTTTGCGAAAAGACCAAGGTCACATGATAGATCAGCAGATGCTATGGCTATAATTGGATCTCTCTTATGCATTCCACCTCAGGAGAGAAACATGCATTTGTTTGTAGAGCATTTACAAATACCTACATATGACATGCATTTGTTTGGCATGTGAGATTGTTGGTCCATCCTCCCCTTGGTATGACCCTATATTTAGATACCTAAAAGATGGCACACTTCCTCGAGAAATTACCCATTTGGAGAAGAAAGATCTTATCCATCGTATAGCCCATTATACCCTCCTAGGAGGAATCCTTTATCATCATGGCTACGAAAGGAATGTGCTTCACTATTTGGATGTTATTGACTCAGTTCACGCTATTAAGGAATATACGGTGGTATTTGTGGAGAACACACTAGTGGTATTGAATAGGCTAAGAATATCTTAAGAGTAGGTTATTATTGGCCCACCATGGAAGCAGACAGTTGTAATTTCATCAATAAATATGAGCTATGCCAAAATTATGAGAACTTGATACATGCACTAGCATAGGATTTGTAGCCTATTGCGATACCTTGGCCATTTTCCAAATAGGACCTGGATCTCACAGGGAAGCTCCAACCTTCTTCAGATGGCCACACCCAAATTATCACTTTCACTAAGTATTTTACTAAATGGGTGGAGGATTTGTCTCTTACTTATGTCACTGGTGCACAAATCTCTAAATTCATCATGAATCATCTCATTTGCCATTATGGTATCCCTTTCGCCATTTTCACTAACAATGGTAAATTTTTCAAGAAAAAAATAGTTAATAAATTGTGTGAATGCTTCCATATTCAACTCAAGTGGTCTACCCCCTATTACCCCAAAGGTAATGGATAGGATAAAGCTACCACTAAAACCCTTGTATGCATCATGGATAAAATGGTAAGTAAGATTGGCCATAATTGGCACTTACAGATACATCCCTCCCTCTGGGCCTATCGAACCTCCATCTACACTCCTACTAGTGTGACCCCATGTTCCCTAGTATATTGCATTGAAGCCATCATAACCTTAGAAGTGGAGCTTCTCTCCCTGAGAATATCTCTCTGGTACTATCTTGATAAAGATGAATACTATAGAGTATCTCGACTAGTAGAGTTAGAGATATTGGATGAAAAGTGTATAAGAGTGCTTAATCACCTCAAGGTTTACCATAACAAAGTATCAAGAGGATATAACAAATGGATCATTCATCATGAATTTGATGTAGGTGATCTAGTGCTGAAGGAGGATTTTATACTCACAAGTTACTCTTGCAAGTAAGTCTCACCATTTTTTATGGTTAGTTTCCCTTGTTAGGTCTACGAACCCTACCAAGTCGATATCTTATAAATTCGTGATCTGGCTTATTTTTTCTTACATCTACATGAAGGATGTTCCTTTGTCTATTCTTGTCTAGCATTTGGGGCACCTTCACATTCCACTTTCTCATACATATGTGCATGGAATTCTTCCCTTTGTATATTCCCACATCACGCTGGGGGAATCCACGTTTCTTTGTCCTTGTACATTACTTTCAAAACATGACCTTAGAAAATATAAAAAAATTCAGAAAAAGATACACAAAAATCTAAACATTCATAAAACCCCCCCTTAGAACGAAGATACACCACCTTCATAACATTTTCTTAGGGAACCTCAATAACAATGTGAACAGTAGCCTTGAATAATTATATTTCTCGATAACCCAAAAACATTAGAAAATATATCAATGTTTTCCTACAAAATAAAGGTAGTGATTAAATTGCTTTTAGTTGTCTGTTTATATAGTTTTGGATATATATTTGTTTAGTTTTATTAACTTTTTCTTTTGTGTTTTTTTACCGCACATATGTTTGTTATCACATCTACCATCTATCATTCATCACATATAGCATCATCTGATACATCATATATATATAAGCTAAGTTTTACATCATGCATGTATACTAAGCTAATCATTACATATCATATCGTCAATGGGGAAATATGGGTTATGCATGATCACAAATCTAAACATCCCACACCAATATCATCTAATATCATCCCAAATGATAATATATGCCAAAATATCTCATGTATAATACATATGATATCATCTAAATCACCCTCGGGCACTATTTTCCACCTAGTGCTTATCTCTTCACCCTGGGTCATTGTTAAATATTTCCAGGTACTTCTTCTATTCTATTTTTATCTAGCACCATGATTATTTTTAAATAATTATTATTGGCCTATTTGTCCTCTCATCAGGGCATTTTATTGCCACTTGACACTCGTTCTCCTTTCCTTAGGGCTTTTTTGCATGATTTTAGGTGACCTTCCATTTCCTAAATTCCTCTGACCGATCAAAAAATTAAAATTATAAAATCATCCAAAAATCCAAAAAAATCATAAAACTTTGAAAACAGACTAAAATTGGTAATCAACTCATTTGCACCTGAAATTTGTGTCTCTCACATGGTACTCATCTCATATCTTATTGAATTTTTCACATTTTTTGAAATGAAAACTCATGCATCACCTAACTCTTCAATTATTTACAAAATCTATGTTGCTTAATTGATCTATACTCTAGGGCACTAATGGTTTCTTGGTACTCTTTTCATCATGCACATTGTTTTTCCATTGGACCCAAGTGTCCTTTATCTTTTCCCTTGCATATACCAATTTCTGGGGGCATAATTTTAAGCCCTTATCTTTTATGAAAACATTCAGGATTTCATCTAGATAACAAATTATTTGTGTAACTATCTTGAACATTGTTGGTTTGAGTATGTGTGATTGTACTTATTTCCCTATTAAGTGAGTTTTTTTACTTCTCATATTGCATTAAATGATTTTTTGTTGCATGGAGTTGTTGTTTTAGCAAGGGAAAACTATTTATATTTTGGATTTTCATGTCATTTTGTAATTTCTTCATATGATTTCATTTTAATAAGGACTGGTGATGAGGATTCTAAGAAAAATGATGATTACAAATTGTTTCTCTAAGCACTGGTTTGTGGATAGCTCAATATCCCCTTTTCTTGTTGTTTTCACATCTTCTCTTCACAATTTTCATTCTTCTATTTTCTTTTTGATCTTTGATCGAGTTCTTCCATCACCCCATAAAAACTCGAGGGGGCATCCCTTTAGCTAACTAATTTTACTTCTACCCCTTCAAAAAATCATTTTCTTATGTTTGTCTACTTTCTTTGAAGTGACGTAGCTTACGTCATCCCAAAGAGGGGTAAATTTAGACATTTGTAGTTTGTTCAAAGCACTATTATTCATAATATTGCACTAACTATTCTCATTCTTACAAATTGATGATACCTCATCAACTTGACTCCTCTAACTCATCGTTTACGACATTCTTTTGGTCGTATTTCTCCTGTAAACCAATTAATGGGGTTAATATAGTCCCTTATTAGTTAAACCATCTTCTCATCATCTTTTATACCTTTTTTACTAACTTCCTAGACTGTCAAACCATTTCATTGGATTGATTAGACCTCTCAAAAATATCTCAAAACCCTAATTCCTCTCTAAAAAAGATTAACTAGCATAACCTAGTTTAACTAGTTCTAACAATGATTAACCTCTTCTAAACCTATTCAAATCTTACTTTGAATCCCTAATTAACTTTTTAACTCCTTTTTAGTCCCACATGCACCAAAAATATCCCATTTCTGAAATTGGCAACTATAAATAGGACTAGACCCCCTATCATTTCCAAGAAATCTCCTTCTTCCTAATATAAACTATAACATTTTTCTTAGGGTTTAGAGCTTATTTCATTTGTTTTATTGAGCTATTTATTTTCCATTGCACTACACACACCAAGCATTGATTAAATGGGAAGAACAATTAGTCTTGAATCAATTAATGGTGAGATCTCATTTTCATAATCACAAACTAATTTCTTAGTATCCTTACTAGGTTCATTTGTTAAAGCTTTTAAGAATAGAGGATTACTAAATATGTTAGGTTGCTCATTTTTTTTCAAGTATAATGGATGTAAAGTTATGAATCCTTGTTTATTTCTTGTCTGATGGTCCACTAACTCATTTGTTAAAAGCATTTGGGGTTTCTTTAGAGATTCTTAGCCCATGTACATGTCTTTTGCAACTTTTCATTGAAAATAATTTTTCCTAGTCTTCCATTTTAGAAAGAGGTTACGAAGTTGTAGAGGATTTTTGGAAGAGGAAAGGTGAAAAGGGTTGAGGAAAAATGCCTCCAAAGTTAGACCCATCTCAGGTTGTCGAGGTTTTTTTTCATGTGATAGGAGGAGAAGTTGGAACGACCTCTTCATTGGCCCATAAAATTGGTCCTTTAGGTCTTTCACCGAAGAAAATTAGAGAAGAAATTGCAAAGGAGACTGTAATAGATTTGAAGGGTTTGAGGGTTACTGTGAAGTTCATTGTAAAAAATCATGAGGAAAAAGTTACAGTTTTCCCCATCTCTATTGCATTGGTTATTAAAGCCCTAAAGGAACCTTAACGTGAAAGGAAAATGATGAAAAAAATTAAACATACTAGGAACGTCTCATTGGATGATGTTATTGAAATTGTGAAGGTTATGAATCCCCGATCCATGACTAAAAATCTTTCAGAAACTATGAAGGATATTTTTGGTATGTGTGTTTCTATTGGGTGCACTGTCGATGGCAAGGATCCTAAGTATTTACAATTAGAGTTCGATGAAGGAGAGGTTGAGATTCAAGAGGATTGATCGGAAGCGAGTGATTTTATTTTGGGTATGTTTTATTGATTTTTAGTGTATTGGGTATATTTTTGTTTAAGGTTTGATTGGGGAACAATGGGTTAAATATTTATGGGTATTTCATTGAATAAAAAGGAGCACACCAAATTTTGTTATAGTGGGTTTCATTTCTTATTTAATGTTTGTGTATTTAATTGTGTAATGTACTATGTATTTGTACGCATCATTTCCTTAATAAAACTGAGTTATTTTAGTAATGTTAGACTATAAATATCAGCTGGAAGCATTAAACCAAAATAAGAAGTAACGTGTAGTAAGATATTTACTTGCTAAGGTTTGTAATAATTTATTTTCACATTACAAGACAAATTTCATTTCCTATGAATTTGGGGCATGAGGCTTAACTCATTGATAAAAATTCTCATAAGTGGTGGTACAAAGCATGAAACAAGGTTGGGGTTTGAAAAGTTAGATAATGGACCAAATCTGTGATGGCTATGTTGAGGGAAAGGGGGTTTTTCTAAAAGTTGATGCAGATGATTCAACTTGGATTCTGTAGTTTTGAGGTTTAAGGATGATGTAAGACCATCTACAATTCCATTCTAGTGATATTTCACTACAATTAGATGAACTATAAACATAATATCGATGATGGGTTTTTAGTATATGAGTAAGTATGATTGCACCTAGTGACTGTTAAACTAGAGCATGATCTTTTATTTTATCTCTATTTTCAAATTATTAAACTGTTGAACCTAGCCTCTACTATGCCCTTACTTTCTATAAGGAAACAATGCTTAGTGTTCGCTAAGAATTTTATCCCACAAGATCCGATGTAATTTATGTGTTTCAAACAATATACCTTGTGGGAACTACGTAAGAATTGATCCGTCAAGGACCTTAATCACTCTAAGAAATAAGTACATAGGGAAAAAGGGGAAAAAATACCTACCTTTCATATTGTAGGGCCCAAAAAATAGGTTTTTTTTACCTACCTTTAATATTGTACCTTAATCACTCTAAGAACTAACAACATATATTACTTAAAAAAAGAAAACAAAAGAGAAAAACCCTAAGTCCAAGTACAGATAAAGCTGTAGGATTTTTCCTAGTGTTCCCTTTTAGCAAGAGGATGTATAATTGTAAAGGATTTGTGGAAGAGGCACGATTCAAAGGGTTGAGGAAAAATTCCACCAAATTTAGACACATCGCAAGTTGTGGAGGTGTTTATCCATGTGACAGGAGGAGAAGTTGGAGTTGCCTATTCATTGGCCCCTAAACTTGGTCGTTTCGGTCTTTCACCGAAGAAAATCAGATAAGACATTGCAAAGGAGACTACAAGGGATTGGAATGGTTTAAGGGTTACTGTGAAGCTCAGTATACAAAATTGTCATGTGAAGGTTACAATTTTTCCCAACATAGTTTCCTTGGTGATTAAATCCCTGAAGGAACTTGAATGTGATAGGAAAAAGATGAAAACCATTAAACATACTCGAAACATCGTGTTGGACGATGTTATTGAAATTGTGAAGGTCATGATGCACTGATCCTTGGAAAAACATTTTGCGAGATCATTGAAGGAGATTATGGGTAGGTGTCTTTTTGTCAAGTGCACTGTCGACAACAATGATCCTAAGAATTTACAATCTAAGATCGATGAAGGAGAGATCGAGATTCTAGAGGATCGATTAGAAGGAAGTGATTTTTTTCTAGGTAGGTTTTATTGAGTTTTAGTGTATTGGGTATTTCTTTTTTTAAGGTTTGATTGGGGAACAATGGCTTAAAGATTTATGGGTCTTTCATTGAATGAAAAGGAGCATGGAAAATTTGGTTATAGTGGGTTTCATTACTTATTTAATTTTTGTGTATTTGCTTGTCTAATGTACTCTGTATTTGTAGGCCTAATTTCCTTAATCAAAATGAGTTATTTTGGTAACGTTAGACTTTAAATATCAGCTTGAAGCATTACACCAAATAAGAAGTAATGTGTAGTAAGATATTTTTTGGCTAAGGTTTGTAACAATTTATTTTCACTATACATGACAAAGCTTGTTTCCTATGAGTTTGGTGCATGAGGATTAACTCATTGAAAAACATTCTCATAAGTGGTGGTGCAAAGGATGCAATAAGGTTGGGGTTTGGCAAGTTGGAAGGCATAAATATGTGATGGCTATGTTGAGGGAAAGATGGTTCTACTTGAAGCTAATGCAAGGGAGTCAACTTGGATTACGTAGTTTTGAGGTTTAAGGCTGATGTAAGACCATATACAATTCCATTCTAGGGAGATTTCACTACAATCAAATGAACTATAAACATAATATCAATGAAGGGTTTTCAGTACCAAATCAAGCATGATGAGAGCGTAACAACTGTTAAACTAGAGCATGGTCTTTTATTTTATCATTGTTTTCAAATTATTAAAGTGTTAAACCTAGCGTTCACTATGCCCTTCCTTTCTATAAGGAAAAAATGCTTAGCATTCAGTAAGAATTTTCTCCCATAAGATTCAAAGTGAATTATGTGTTTTAAATAATATGCCTTATGGGAATTATGTAAGGATTTATCCCTCTATCTGTTATGAAATGCAACTATTGTCTCCACCAGGTACATTCTAACCTACATGATATAATTATAATCAATGAAAAACACTAGCAATATAAAGTTGTACAAATAGTGTTTACAATGACTGTAATTTTAGGATCCTCGTGGTCTTTCAGATAGGTCATGATTTATTATTTTATCACAATTTTCAATAAAATAAACTGTTGAAAGTAACGTCCGATGTAACGTTACTTTCGATAAGTAATGAAACTAAGAGTTAGGTAAACAATTTTTCTAATACTAAATGTTGTGAAGACATCCATACTTACATTTGAGAAAAGTTTAATCCTTCCTGTTTATTTTTGATAGCTTGTTGTGGAATTTTGCACCAAGTGCTACGCTTAAAATATCGTACTTAGAGTAGTTATAGACATTTAGACATAACGAATAAAGTATGTTTGATATACATATATTTCACATTGTCTTATATAACAAAAAAATGATGAGCTATCACTAACTCTGTTAATGTGATTTGTTGCTCAAATACTCTCCTCAAAATACCAAACATTAGATCTTCTGACCACTATCCTTTAAACATGTTCATTAGTCTTCTTATAGGAATCTAATCCTCACTACTATAGTTTGACTGATATACACATAAATCACATAGTCTTGTAAAAACATTCCCAAGCTGTAGGAAACTCTCTTCGAAATACCAAATATTACATCTTAATGTCCTATATGGTTTATCATTAAAAATGTGTAAATGGCTTAAAATTGTTTTAGGTTGTTTTTTTATATGTTGACTAGAAGTCTATTTGCCACTAAAGTGTATATTTTTCAACATTTCTACCATGGCATGTGTGTGTGTGTGTGTGTGTGTGTGTGTGTGTGTGTGTGTGTGTGTGTGTGTGTAATGTTATGGCTTGTTCGGATCATATGTGACAATTTTAAATGGTGAAAATGGTTTCTTATCTTTCAATGCATCATAATTTGATTTCAAATTTTTAGATTTTTTTTGTTATTATTGATTTGATCCAAAAAATATGAATTACTGTAACTAATTGAATGATACATAATATGTCCTATCAAAGCCTAACAGTCGCTAACCATTAAGTTAATTACTCTCTTATGATACATCGTAAAGAACTCTAGAGGTTGGTGACTACTAGGGTAGTATTTAAATTCCTTATCATACAATGCGATAAAACATTTTAAAGTTTGGAAATGACCTAATTATTAATGTATTTTACTCTAAATATATGTAAAATGTCTTCCATTGTTCGTGTTCCATTTAGAACAGTTCCATTCATTGTAGGTGGTGTTTTTTGGAAGAAAAGAGACAAGGAATGGTTTTTGGAATTTAATTACCCTGAAAACTACCACATTGACCTGTGGTTGTTTTTTGTTATAGATGACAATCAAGAGGAAGTTGGTATTTTTCTATCGTCAGAAGTTATTGATTTGGCGACACTACATGTCCAAGTGGAAAGCATTGAATTTGAAAATAATAAGTGTCTTATTATAGATATGGAGTTAGATGTTTCTTTGTCCAGGAAATGGTAAATGCATGCCTCTATAAACAATGAACAATATTCCTAGTCAAAAAATTGTTGGAATTTGGGGATTCTAATAGAGTCTTAAAAAATTGGCCATTCAAATGCATAATTCATTCAAAATGGCATATTTTTTAGTATTCAAAAAACTTTAAAGAAACAAGAAACCATCTCTTATTTGTCATTTTTTTCATAGAAAAGGTTTTATTTCACCTCTAAAACATGCCAAGTTGTTTACTATGTTGAGGTAAACATATTTGACTAAATTGGAGATAAATCCATCTAAATCAAAATTGCATAGGTTGAAAAGGAATACTAAATCAATTGGGTCTTTTGAGGCTAGTGTAATAGAAAAGACATTTGATTGTTACTATTGGAGAGTAAAAGGATATAAGAAAATGAGAGAAAATTTTCTACATTATTTTAGAAATAAGCATCCGAATAATATTATATTGACATCCTACAATGAATCCAATGTAATCAAAAAAATTAAATTTCATGAACCACACTACAACCAGTTGTATGTATTGTTGAGTGAAGAGAGCAATGGAAAAATAAAATTTGATTCCCATATTGGTGAAAAAATGGCAAAACGGAAAAAATATCATGAGGTGGAAGAAGTTCTTCGCATCACATCTCAGACAATATTAGACAACTATGTGGTGGCATTGGAAGGAAATATACCAGAAAGGTTGAAAGTCAAAAACATTTTTTCTTATAAATATGCATATCAATTCTAGGTTCCATCAAATTTATCAACTATTCCTTCAACTAATCCTTTCAATGATGAATGTGTGATAGCTTATTTTTACAATTTGGCCAGTGATATTTCTTCTAATGTCATAATGGATCTTCTAAAATTTATCGAAACCAGTGTGCTGGATTGTATTTTTATTGTTATAATACCAACTGGTTATTGAAAAATGTTAAGCGACACAGTACAAAGATACATGGAAAAGGTTAAAGACATTGGAGTATCAATTGTGAATGTTACATACTCTACGATTGCAAAGGGATATTCAAAATTTTGTGTCTTATGTACACAATATCTTGTGTGCACAACCGTGATAATAATGATGATTATAAAGAAGAGGTCACTATGGATTGGCTAGAGAAGCTGCCACGAAAATTGGTAACTGCAAGTGAAATTGGCCTACAAGGAAATATCCATCCTTTTCTTTGTGAAAGATCTTATGTGTTCTGGGCTGATATGTTCACTCAATGTTTTTCTAGTAAATTCTCTAGTACTAGTGATTTACGACGGCAGTGTTACACTCCATGCATTGGTGGATTCCAAATTATCTACCATTTTTATTGTTGAGACACACAGTCAATCGATGTTTCTAAAACATTACTATTATCATATGAAGAAGGGTTCATATTTGAAAACAACTTCAACAAGTGATTTTGTTTAATGGATTTTAACCTAAATATGCTACTTATAAAATTATTGTTTGTGTAGACAACCACAAATCTATAAAATTTGATGTATAATTGTTTCACTTTGACACTACACAACCAATTCAACATGGTGATTTACTTTCAATCATTTTATGAATATGTTTAATGATCTCTATCTTCTATTTACATGGTTTTCAATTTTTTAACAAACTTATGTTTTTTATAGTTCAGATGAAAAATGTGGAGGACACGGGCATAACGGACATGAATACACCATCAGATCTAGGTATGTTAATCATGTGAATTTACAAAAAAAACTGCTAACAAGCCCCAAAAATTTATAAGATAATAAATGATTATGCAAACAACCAATAACACCCAAAAATTTATAGGAAATGATAACCAATAGACATTAATTTATAATTTTGGCTTAGGATCGAATAATTTTATAAAGAAATCCATTTGTAAGTTACAATAACAATTTAAAATGAATTATATAGGGTTTAGAGGACTCTATGCATCCATGCTCAATACAGAAATGGTTTGACTAAAAAACCTTACATTCATTAATATCTCATTGATTTACAACTGCATACTATCTACAATGTTTCATTGATTCACTACTGCATACTGACTACTTACATTGAATTAAAATTGTTGTGGCTTCAACATCATCATAAACAGAACTACATATGGCTTGATCTAGCTTGTACATATGTTAAACAACACTTGGATAGCCTCATTAAATTTTTTCCATCTAAATGTAGTTTGGCCAATGATGACACAACATAGCGGTTGCAAATCCTCATCAATAGTTAAGGACTGTTCTCTGCCAAAGGGTGGTTTGATGAATAGAAGCATAACTTAATGACTACTAAATTTGAATTATAATATAGAGAATAATTGATATTGTACTTACCATATCACCACAAAAACTACTATGTTTATCCATTTAAGTTTTCCATACCATGAAATCGATTATGAATTGATTAATGTTTATTTCAAATTCATTATGCTCACATTTTCAATAGGAAGAAATAGATTATGAATTGATGATTTTTTATTTGAAATAAATATTGCATCAATGGATCTAGTAGTGTGTAAAGGAGGTGTAATCCAATCCATAAGCTAAAATTTTATTTATTTCAGTTGGTTGTAATTGATATGCGGCAGACGAAAAAAAAATTGTTTACTCCCATGCAAGTAGCAATAAGAGTTATTTACTTATTTTGGATATGGAGGACCTACTATATGGGATAAACAAAACATACAATAAGAAGATGTTATTCAGGTTCGGTATGAAATTTGTCAACCTACGAGGTGGTCTGTCATAATTTATAAAATTACTATCAACATACCGTGAACTGGGATTCTGGTCCGACACTCTCATTTCTACTGATGTTAAAAAGATATCAATGGGCTTGAATAAAAAAATATCGACCATATTGAATCTAATACTCACTTGGGGAAAGGAACATTGCAATATAGTCAAGGGAATAACAATAAGAGACCTAGAAAAGGCTTGGAGTAGAAACAATTTTTCATACAGTTTGAAAAATTATTTGTGTATTACATTAGGTGCAAAGGGAAACCCTCGTGAAAATTTTATGGTGGGTATGAAAAGAAAACACAAATATTGTACAAAATATAAATGGTTGATGGCCAATTTGTACAAAAAAATGTCACAAATAGTGTCACAGGAATTGAATGTGGTAGAGGCATCAAATTCTTGGAGCAAGAAAATGCTAAATAACTATTTATCTTTTCAGAATGTTGTTATGATTATACTTCTTAACATTGCCAATAATATATTCATTCATATATTATTATGAATGTGTTGCATATATTCTATTATGTTTATATTTTCACTGATTATAATATGAAAATATGATTAAATAACTTCTATGGTGAATTATTAGAAAAACTTGCCCTTGAAAAATTGTAAAATAGTATTTTTTAACACTATTCATAAAATAAATATAAAATTATAATATATATATATATATATGTAATCTATAAAAATTGACGGCCATATCTAAAATATGCAAGTCATATATGATGGTTATTTCAAATATTTGTAACTATTTACAAATAAAAATGATAAAAAACGTCTAAATGGGTTTCAAATTTAACACCACGTTGTGGCCTTTGTTGCAATCATTGAAGGAAAAGAGAAGATGTTCAGGATGATATTTGATTAAAAAATAAATTAGAGGGAACTTATTTTTTGGATCTTCACTAAGACAAAGCATAAATAATGCTTAGCAGTCACTATCCCATTTAAAACATAACCATTTTCTATATATAACATAACATAAATAATGGCCAACGACCACTAGCCCTTATAAAACAGAAGCATGTTCTGTACATACAATATCATAAATAATATGTAGCGGTTGCTATCCCTGATCCGGAGGATTTTTCACTATGAAAATTTTCCCTAAAATTCCCTAAAATTGGACCATACTGAAGGGCTTATTGAGACCTTTCTGACGGTATGCTGAACTCCAGAAATAGAGTCCGTATGCAAATTCTATCGCCGGTCAAAGATGGGCCTCCAAACGGGTCAACTCTGGTCAATAGGTCAACCAGTGGACCAATGACAAGGTGACACGTGGCAGTTGGTGATGAGAAAAAATTGATGGTACTGTAATGTTTCAAAATTATTTCGATGGTATAGAGCTCATCGCAAGCTTTCCGACGCATTTTGAACGGACCAAATCTGAGTTCGTATGCGAAAGATATGCATAGTCAAAGTTACGGTCAAATGATGACGTGGCACACTCTAACGTGGAAAAATGGCATATTATTGGCGTGAAACTTGGCAGGTTTGTAGTGGATTTAGATTTTAAAATAATAATTTTAAAAATCTATTTAATCCATTCCATGTGAATAAATTCAAATCCCATGGTATAAGGAGGATTTTGTGGCCAAAAAAAGCTATTTTAAGGCTTATCTTATCTCTTTCCCACCAAACGTGGGGTCAATGGCTAAATTGGGCTCCTAAACCTATGGAAGGGGGATTTGAACCCTTTCCAAAATAGTAATCAGCCTTACCAAGCTGCCACTTTGTAGCAAGTGATAGAGAAGGAGATCACATCTATTTAAAGGGAAGCTTTTGGTAGGTTGGAGAGGGGGACAGCCAAGGACCAGTTTGCAGAGATCACAATTTTTGAGGAACTTATGGTTTGAATTAGGACTTGGTGTAAAAATGAAAGTTGTTAAAAATTCTGAGAGATTTCCAGAAAGGTAACTTTTGTTGCATGAAGTGCTATATATTTTTTTTTGTAGGTGTTTTTCCATCGCAGTTTCACAGAACATGCACGAGGGGCAAGCAGAGATCTGTATTTTGCATCCACTTCTGATCTGAATCAGACCATGAAGTAAAAGGAGAAATTTTTAATAATTTCCTAAATTTTCGATAAATTTAAACCTTATATATATAGGTCTTTTATATTTCAAGTTGTAGATGTTTTTTTGAACGTATTTGCACAGGGAACAAACAGAAGAAATAATGTAGGAGCCACGGATGAACTTGGGAATGATTATGGTAAATTGCAGAATTCCTTGAGGTTTGAATCAGCTCATTTGCAGGTATAAATGTCTGTTAAGTCAAGATTGAAGGGATATTGTACTTCATTGCATGTTTAATGGATCGATTCACTTTTTGTGAATCCGGAGATGTAGCCTTCGGGTGAACTACGTTATCAATTTCTTGTTTTGTGGATTTGTGCATTTCAGTTTTTTAAAGATTTTTATCAGTTGAAATTCATATTTGGATTAATTTTATTAATTGATAAAATAAGTATAAAACTGGAGTAAATGGATTGAAGGAAATTTTAGTATCCATAACCCACAACAAGATTTGAATACACTTATCATCTTAGATTCAAATGTCAGTTTGAGTGTATGATTAACAATCAACTATGAAGTAAAATGGATTTATATTAGATTCAAGCGATTCACATAAAGTTGAAAAATCATATTAATTGGTATTTTTGGAAGAGTTGAGGATTTGGGTTTCAAGACACCTAAAAATTGGATCAAATTAACTCAAGATCAATGTTGAGTCTGTAAATTTCAAAATCTGGAAATTTTCTAAGTACTTCAAAAAAAAATTAAGTACCATTTTCAGATCAATCCCCTATAATGGATTCCAATATTTGATTTTCTGGATTCCAATATATGAGAATTTGGAGTACATATAATTCCAATATAGCTGATTTTGGATTCCAATATATGTGATTTTGGATTCCAATATATGCGATATTGGCATCCCATATGTGCAATTTTGGAATCCAATATGTGCTATTTTAGAGTGCAGATAATTCTAATATTTGACATTTTTGAATCCAAAAATAGCAATATTGGATTTCGATATTGAGTATATTTTTTAGTTGTCGGGACTGAAATAAGTCCCAATTTAGTGAAATAAGTTTTGTTAGTACTAGTTCTTTAAGTGTGTTAGATTAGATTTGTCACACACAGCCTCTTTCTAGATTTCTTTTTGATCAAATCTAAATAAGGAATTTCAAATTTCTTCATTCTCATAGTAACCAACATCGGTTACCTACCTACTGACATCAATTCAACAACCAATACTAGTCATTTCATCTAACTGGCACTAGTTCACTGAACAGTATCAATTTCTTTGTTTTTGAATTTCTATCAAAAATAACAACCTATTTTTGAGTATCTGTCACTTTCATAGAATCTATAGTACCTATTTTCCACCATTCATATGGTTTAGACTCGCCAACAAGCACAAGATCTTACTTTTCATGTGAGTTGTATACCATTACCTAATAACCCATCATCACCTTCTATTTCTTCACCAGTGGATAATAATACACCTATGATCATACCTCAGGGTGATGAGGAATTCACTAGATTCCTTTACCATAAAAACAAGGCCCTGTAACACTACCTTTCCAATTCTTCCACTTATGATTCATTAGGTCAACCCCTTTATGGAATGCCTACTTCCATGCTCCCCATTTCTACAACCTCTACCATATTGGAAAACACTAATGTAGCTACCCAAAATAATCTAGCATCGACCAACCCTATCTCACAACCGCCCACTTCAAAAGTGACCTCTAAATATTCCATATCTTCCATCCCTTCGATATTTGTCATACCCTTATCTATGATCCCTCATACAAGAGTCCCTTCATCATTACTATCTTATGTTGGATAATACCCCCCACCTCCCTCTCTATGGTGTTATCCATTTGCTCCTTGGTTGAGGTCATGGTCTTATGATATTTCATGTTTACTTCCTCACTCACCCTTTTATCATGAGTACTTTCCTCATTCTCATCCCTCTCCTCATTTTCTTCTTCCTCTGAATTGTGTATATCGTACATAGGATGATTTTGATCCTCACCGCACTCTTCATCATCTTCATCACCTTTTTCGGCCTTAATTATTTCTGTTTCTCCTGAGTCCAACCCTTTTGTCACCCTTTACATTTTCCTTACTGCTGACTCCAATTTAGGGGACTTCTCTTTTTCTTATCTCTTAGGAGACTCTTCCTTTTCCAGAAAATATTTCGTTTGTGATGACTCTTTTCTAACGGGAGACCTCTCCCAGCGAATGTAATTACTTTTGGCCACGCCCGACTCCTGTGACCCAATTGTCTTTACAGTCTGCACACTCGACACATTTTTCTCAAGAGATTCCTCTCTTTCTCTTCTCCTTGGCACATCATTTTTCCTCATGGTGGGTTCTTCAGGAATGGAGACATCATCCTCAAAATAAGCATCTTTTTCATCCTTAGGCCTTAGGTGTAAATATACCCTCGTTGTTGTCCTCCCTGCAACATGCAATGTTACTGGTATTAACATATGCACATCATGGGAGACATAATTCTCCACATAGGCATGCTTTTTGGGGTATATTAACTTCATGTGCAGCTCACATTAATCTTGATCTACTGCACTTATATCAAACCTAAGTTTCTTCACCTCTTTCAATCGATTGACCTCGACTTGGAAGTATTGCATCGTGAAAGAGAAAGGAAACTTACACCAAGGAATTTTGGTGCCATATATCAAAGTAAATATGCCAATACAAAAATGTTGGTATACGGTGAAATACCCCTCTCATTTTACTAGTGAAGGCAATTTCTCGGGTATTCTCCATTCAGCCCCAAATGCATCACGCATCTTCTTATACCAATTTTCCATATATGCCTAATGAGTGACCGTCATGGTTTCAAAAGTATACTATTCAAACCTTTTGGTAGGGGATGGGTTCTCATCTAGTTATTCCTAAAAATACATATTTGGCCCATTGTGCACTCCAATCTCTGAAAAGAAAATGGTGAGGATATTACAGAATATGATCTTCTCTCCGTTGCGCGTGATGTTGATAATCTCCTCTGCAATAAAAGATGAGAGGTTATAGATGGTTCCCTCTAAGATCTTGAGGCATACATTAAACCATGCCTTGTTAATCTATGTCCATATCTCTTTCCCATTACACTTTGTGATGAAGCGCGTAGTCATCCTCATCATCAAGTTATTAATTACAAAAATGTTGAAGTAACGTGAACAATTCTTGTAATCATAAGCCTCAACAGTCTTCTTAATGGCTTCCTTGTCTCTTAAATCATCATTCAATGATTCTCCTTTACAGATGAGGCTAGTGACCTTATAAATTAGTTGGGGGGTTATGCACATCCTCCAATGTACAAAAAAGAAGTGGTCTTCATGCACACATGATATCAACCATTGGTATAGTCGCTCAGGCTTTCCAAAATAGGAAAACTTGTAGAATTACAAAATCCCATTCTTTTCCATTTTAACCTTCACTTCATTGTCATAGATAGGAATTCCATCTAGTGTCCTCTTCTCTATAGTCTGAACTAGTTCTAGGGGCATCTCATTCTCTATGGTCCTCGTTTGATGGTTATAATCACTTATGGCCATATTTATGACATGAGAAACCCATTCCTTACCAAGTAATATGCCATCTGAATACTATAATTCCACATACCATTCTTCATTGAAATTGGTAGAAATGGCATGCTTTCCCTTGGCTTTTCCCCTCTTTGGTGAAACGTTTGCTACTTTCCTTGGTGTCATTCCTTCTTTTGGTCCTTAAAACTTCTTCCTCTCTCTTGGTCCTATCTCTGATCAACTTCACAGCTCCAATCCTTTGTAAAAATTCCTTCAAAACCCATGCCCTACCTATGGAACCCTAAGCTAGAAAAACCTTTTTCCACAAGACGGCGTAACACCCGTGGGACTCTTCCACACAACCTTCTCCTCTTATGCTCATGTACTCCTTTCCACTCTAGTTTGATGATCAAAGTAGCTATGCATGAAAATATTCACAACTATTCTTAAACCTTCTTCACAAGGATGCCCTAGTTCGCGAGAGATCTTTGATACATTTAAACAAAAGGTAGGAAATAACATACCCCTGATATTCTATTTATAACTTTTTCTTTTCTCCACCATAAATTCCATGCCACCTAATAATGTAATTTCACAATAAAGGAGATTTTTTTCAATTCTAACCTTCAGCACTTTTCCTTCACGCTCAATCATACGCAAAAACCTTCGATAACCTTCAAGTGCAAAAAAATCCCTTACTGACCACATATCCTTAGGTGTGCACGTATAATGCCAAAGGCATCTTCCTACTTGTCCTAATCCTGGTTCTTGACCTTGCCTACCTCATGTTGTTCTTGTGATTTTCATTCTTTTAAGTGGTTTATATAAATCCTTTTGACACCATCCTTCCCTTATGTTCACCTCTTATACGCATGATCTTCCAATCCACGTATTTTTTATTTTTCAACACGGGCCATCCAAAACCATAACTTCCAACACTTTTCATATCACTCCACCCCACACATAATGGATGTGTAGTCCTCTACACATAGAATTTTTTGAAAATAATAAGTGGTTACCAGCGTAAAAAAACACTAAAAAAATAAAGAAACAAGAAAGGGAAACACAAAGAAAGGAAACTACATCAAAGTAGATCCTAGGATAACTAGAAATACTGCTTTATTTACAAACATGAAGAAGAATTATTTATAGTAGGGCTTCATCCTAATCCCATTGAAATTTCCTGGCAACTGTGTTCCATCCAGCACTTATAACTGACAAGCACTTGAATCAAGTATATAAGATACAATGTACAAGCCCAACCAATGGACTGTGAATTTCCTAGGATGGCGTATAAAATTTGAATCATACAAGAGAGCCATTTGCCCAACCTCAAACTACTTGTTCTTTATGTATCTATCATGTCATGCCTTATGCCTTGGTTTTTCTATTTTCTAACTCCAGTAAGCAATAACCTGCCTTTCATCCAACTACATCATATTATCACTCATCTCCTCCAATGATTTTTCATCATCTTACAATCCTGTGTGTGCTATACAAAGTGATGGTAACATGAAGTCAAAAATTAACACATCATCCACTCCAAACACCAATTGAAAAGGTGTGGCCTTGTTCAATATCGTATAAGTGGTTTGATATGACCATAACATACAATTTTTTTTTTCATCACAATCCTTTCTTCCTACATCAAAAATCTTGGTTAACGTGTGATTCAAAATTTTGTTAAACACCTCTGCAGTCCCATTATCTTTTGGATAATAAGGAGTGGTCTTGTGATGGGCCACCATGAATTCTGTTGATAATATTATAACATCCTCAATTAGAAAATGAGTACCCCTCTCACTTGTTAAGATCAGTGGGAATCCATATCTACTGATTATATTTTCCCATAAGAACCTAGTTGTTGTTGCCATTGTTTAATACCTTGTAAGTGTCACTTTTACCCACCTTGTAAGGTAATCTCTGCATGTAATAATATAGCATGAACCTGTCCTTTGCGTGGCTGGAGAAATAGAGCCTACAAAGTCAATTTCCCACTTCTTAAAAATTTCTACACTGACAATCGATCTTAATGGAATTTCATCTCTTTTGCCTGGTTTACCAAGGCATTGGTAGTGGTCACTAGCCTTGATATACTTGATATAATTCTAATAAACCATTTTCCACCAAAATCTTTCTAGTCAAATCTTCTGCACGGTGGAATTTCCAACATAGTGTCCTCCTAGAATTCCACCATGTTATTCCTCCATGATTGCGGCATGCTCTTGCTCTAACACACATCCATGCAATATCTCATCATGACCTAACTAGTATAAGTCTCCACCAATCAACATGTAGGGAATGATGCATATGGATAACTGCTTCCTTTCCAAACTCTCCATTCCCTCCGGCGCCACACCCATTTTGAGAAACACTACAATATATTCCAAGTTAGAGGGCGCACACTACAATCTAAATAGTTTTTCATCTCATATTGTATTATCAATTATCTATGTGTCCTCTCCTGATTCTATCATTGATAAATTACCAATCCCTAAATTAGTCTTACCCGTTTTTACAACTATATACTCAAAATTTTGAAATAATAGGACCCACCTACATATGCGCCCTTGTAAAATGATACTTTTTACTAAGTATTTCAATGTCATGTGGTCTGTGTAGAATTTAAATGGTGTTTCCAATAGATACTTCGTAAATTTATGTAGTGCATAGGTCATCGATAATGCCTTGCGCTTAGTAGTAGTGTAGTTTTGCTCTTCTGGTGTAACCTTCCTTCTTGAAAAAAAAGAGGGTGATCAATAGTCCCCTCACAAGGTTTTCCAAATACTACTCCAATTTCCATCCTTGACACATAAACATGTACATAGAATGGATTATCCTAGGAAGGAAAGCGTAATATGGGCATAGTGATAAGCCTATTCTTTAATGCATCAAACGCCATTTGCTGCATTTATCCCCAAGAAAATTTATTTATGTGCTTCAGTAATCCCACTAATCGCATGATAATCTTGGCATATCCCTTAATAAATTATCGGTAGTACCCTGTATGCCTAAGGAATCCACGGACCTCTCTTTAGCTGGTAGGTTCCCCCAATCCAACAATAACGATAACTTTGGCAGGATCCACAAGAAATCCTTCCTTACAAATGAAATGCCCCAATAGGATTCTTAAAGGAGTAACAAAAAACACATTTATAAATGTTGATAGATATACTCAATTGTCAGCATCTCTCAAACATCAACCACATATTATCATAATGGTCATTTACTAGTCCATAAACCATCCAATCATCAGGTTATACTTCAAGCAAATTATGGATGAAGTCATGAAATGCCTAAACCACAATGTGTGAAAACACAATAGGTGCGTTCTTAAGTCTGAAATACATGACCATATAGGAAAAAACTCCCCATTTAGTGGAGAATTTTTTATTTTCTTGGTCCTCCTTTACAATTCTAACCTGATGATATCTTGAGAATCCATCTGTGAAAGAATAGATCTTACACTCGACTACTCCTAGGATCTCCTCAGTTAAGGGGGTTGGTAAAGGGTCAATGACACATACTGTGTTAAAATCCCTATAAACAACATAAATCCTTATCCTTCCATCCTTCTTAATGTTGATGACCATTGGAATTATCCATTCTAAATCTTGAACAACCACAATGATGTCTGATGCGATCATATTTTCAATTTCCTCCTTGACTTTGATGTGTAGATTCATATTCATTCGATAAGGTCTCTTCCAAATTAGACATGCACCTTCCTTTAACTTGATCTTCATTTCTCCCAAGGAGTGGTGAACTCTTTTAAGCTCATGGTACCCACTTGGAAATAAATCCTGAAATTAGCACAACATATAGATGATCTTTAAAACCTCATTTTATGTCCAGTAATCTCCAATAGTATCCTCCTTAGGTTCTACCTCTTAACCAATGTTAACATTCTTAGTTTTTAGGGGTTGATGGTAGGCGTGCTTTCTCATCAACTATATCGATAACCTCACGCATTCCCATAGTATTATTAACATTCAAGTGTTCCACCTCCTCACCATTTATCACATAAACCAATTTTCCTTTCTCTTTTTCAATACATTCACACTCAAGTTGTACCTCCTCTAATTCTTCCTCATCAAAACATGTTTCCAAGACAGGTTCACCCAAAAATCCAGTACTATGTCCTCCACCATGGAACTTTCTTCCATAGTTAGGTGCTTAAAAACTAGTAGCACTTCATTCGCCAATGGTTTAGTAATTCCATATATGAAATATTAAAGGAGATTATTCATCAACTCCTACGAGTTTCCTATCTAACGGCACAACTCTGAGTGAATGTGCCATGCACACACATAACCTTGTAAGGTGGGGTAAAGATTATACACCCATAAATATGGAGGAAATTATTTCACACATTTCATCTAGTTCTTCTCACATACCTAGATGTGAAACGAGGTGGTTTACTTCCCATTATAATCTTTTATAATAGTAGATACATTCCTTCAGAGAAACCTAACAGAGAATTTGGTTCTCACCTTGTGCCACCCTAGATGGTAATGGCAATGGGTCGCCCACCAACATGTTGTAGTCCCGATAAAGGTATAGCTAAGAATACTTCTCCTTTCAATCTCACATATTCACTAGGTCACCATTTCTCACAAGAAAAAATCATGGTTGGCTCCCCTAGTGTAACTTGACAATTGCTTTCCTCCTAGGCACCTAACTGAGACTTCCTTTGTCACTCTAGTCATAGAGCCTTTTAACTACCTTCCAACTAACTCATATGTCTCATGTGCCCAATTTTCACATGCCACACTAGGTGTATCACTTAAAAATTTAGTGTCTTCCTATTGAATAGTGCCTTGTTTTATTGGTTGCACAACCTCAGGGTCCCTGATAGTGTTCACATAGATTCTATCTAGGTCTTCTTCTCCCAAGGGATCAATATAGGGAGCTGAATTTCCATCTATCAAAGGGATGATAACATGTTCCTCCTTTATCTCAAAACTTATATACCCCTTATTCAAACATAAGTGAGCATTGTTCTTATAGCAAAAGGGGCACCCAAGTAACGTTGGAAAGTTTTCTGCCTCAGCAAGCACCAATACTTCAAAGTCTCCAATGAATTTTTCCCCTTAGATAGTGATTGAAACATCCTTTAAAACACCAATGGGTATTGCTTTTGTCTTATTATTCATATACATCACATTTGAAGATGGATTTAATGGGCACCTTCCCATTTGATTCCATGTGTCCAGGGTGAGAACATTAACTTCTGCACCAATGTCAATAATAATATTACTTAGGAGCTATCCATCAACGAATGCATTCAATTTAATCTCCTTATCATAGTCAAGGCTATGGGGATGTATATTAACATGCAAAACCTACCTATTGCACTCTCCTTCAGCGCTTAGTAATTTATCTCTCAACCATCCTCCTAACAGAGGAATGATATTCTCTTGGTGCAACATCTCACACACTTCTCTAACATCATTTATATTTTAATAAGGGACCTCAATGCTCTTCTTCTATTACAACTTCCTGGATTTCTCTTTTAGAAAATGAATTTACTCTTAAATACTTTTGATTACATTCATTGTCTCTTGATAGAATTCCTTTCTAATGTGTAGGGTCCAGATACTTCCCATGTGCCAATTCTTCTCTTTTAATCACTGGACTCTATTTTTATATCTCTGTAGCATGCAGAACCTCAGCTCACATTGTCACCACTATAGGTTCTAATTATGAATCATGCACCATTCTTGGCATCCACTGTTGATCAACATGATTTACGCTCACCATCCTAGCACCCTTATCCTTCTGTTTCTTCTAGATTATGTGTTCAAAAAATTCTAAGCATTCCTCATACTTGTAATTTTTTCCACACCAAGAGAACTGTAGCAGATCAGAGCATTCATGCTTATACTATTTCATAGATCCACAATTGTAATAAGTTCCACATGGGAACTCACTTTTTCCACCTCACTAGTTTCCAAGACCTCTAAATCCCTCCTAAAATCCTCTTCCGCCACTCCGTCTGTTTGTACGCCCTTTGTAATGATGACCCTCGTCCTTGGAACTAATTTCAATAATAGTCTAACGCACAATAATATCAATGGTGTCATGTATTTTGTTAATAAATCTATAATCCTTGGTGTTATAAGTAGTAGAGGTGAAAATTTTTCAATAGCAAGACACATTCTTATGGATCACGCGTTGCAATAGTGGACACCTACTTAAATCAAGATCTTCATGGAAAATATCATAGTCTACCGTCATTGTGCATACCGATCTCTGAGGAAAATTTTACTTTGTATGCCCTTCTACCTCACAATCTATACACCATAACCCATTGTGAGTCTTATGATCTGATTTCGTAGATAATTTTTCTAACTTCTTTTCCATTTCAATAATTTCATGTTCTAGGAATGGAATAACTCTTGTATCAACACTTCCTACTGCCTCCACGTGCAAGGAAAACTCCAAGGCCTTACATGGATTTGTGAAAGTGCCCTCTTGAATGGTGTGATCAGTCCTCTGAAAAACAATTGAGTATGCTATGAAGGGTGAATGTCATTGTATAACTTAGATAAGAGATTATTTAAATATGCATCATACTATCTCACACTCTCTATCATTCCTTGTTGAATCTCCTTCAACACACTGATGCTTTTCTATTCAAACTCAAGTATGTGGAATTATGCCAAAAAGGCATTATGCAACACGATGCAATCCAACACTATCTGGTGTGGGTTATAATCCATGTACTAGCTATGCATGTGTGGTTACAAATTAAATTTCCTTCCGCTCTGAGGTAGTGATTCCCTTCACTCGTCATAGCAACATTCATTTGTGCACATATTCTGTGGAATCCTCAATGCCCTTATAATCAGGAAAGTGGAGTGACATCTCATAAAACACCTGTTGATGGTGTTGTGGAACTTGTCCACTAGATCTATGACCTTGATTCCCTGTGATGTTACCTCCACCACCATATCCACTGGATCCACTAATGCTAACTCGTCGAGATCTAACAGATCCTCCTCCTATCATAGGAAAGGGTCCTAATGCAGTTGTTCCCTGCGGACCAACCGTCACACTAAAATATGGGCTGAAATTCTATGATATCGAGCCACTCCTAGCCATGTTTCTAGTGCCGCTCCCAAACATGATACTCAAACCTTGTGATCCCATACCTTGTCCAAATTTTTTTCTAGATAAAATACCCCCAAACATAGGAAATGACTATGTAGCCATAGATGTACCAAATGAAAAATTATACATCATAGGAGTCACTTAACTATGAATATCGATACAAACTAGATTAAATAAACTTATCTCAGGAACTAGGAAACTAAGCGCAAGGGTCTGCTCGCCATTTGGGTTAAGATGCGTGCCTATAGATCTTCTCCTTTCTTCATATGATGAGCTCTCTCCAAAATCTGAGGGGGTTTCTCTTCCGCGCTTGCCAACATGGGGCAGTTTAGACTACTTAGGTTCTAAGTCCTCTGTGAAAACCTAAAATAATTCCCATAACATCTACCTCCATAAATCCATCACTCATACAACTTCACACTATCTTTCTAAATCCCTCTCTCAAGATTCATTATACTTGATCTGCCTCTCAACTCTCTCCATTTCTGCTGTAAGTTCTACCATCCTTCTACCATGTTGGATTCTACACCCCATGTATAGAAATATTTTAGCTAACCATAGGAAAGGCTTCCAAATGCAAAGTAATGACCATGATCTTGATATCCAGTGGAATAGAATGTAATAATAATCCTCTAAGATCCCTTAAGAACTCATACTCAACAATCTCTGAGCAAGAATACATATAAATAATGTATTCCAGGGTATAACTAGTCAACACTATACTCCACAAGTGATCAACATAATGGATCCAGGTTAGATTGGTATAAAATAACCAATAATATTACACTTGGGTCCAAACATGAGGTCTATAGTAACAACTTGTAATTGATGCATACGTTGATAGCCATTCATACAAATCTATTGGGAACAAAATAAGAATGTATCATAGTGTTCATGATACAAGTTTTCCTCCACCCATTTTTGTGCATCAAAATCAAATCCAGTAATAAACTAAACTAGATTAAATAAACTTATCTCAGGAACTAGGAAACTAAGCGCAAGGGTCTGTTCGCCATATGGGTTAAGATGTGTGCCTATAGATCTTCTCCTTTCTTCTTATGATGAGCTCTCTCCAGAATCCGAGGGGGTTTCTCTTCCGCACTTGCCAACATGGGGCAGTTTAGACTACATAGGTTCTAAGTCCTATGTGTGAACCTAAAATAATTCCCATAACATCTACCTCCATAAATCCATCACTCATACAAATTCACACTATATTTCTAACTCCCTCTCTCGAGATTCATTATACTTGATCTGCCTCTCGTCTCTCTCCATTTCTACTGTAAGTTCTGCCATCCTTCTACCATGCTAGATTCTACACCCCGTGTATAGAAAGAGTTTAGCCAACCGTAGGAAAGGCTTCCAAATGCAAAGTAATGACCAGGATCTTGATATCTAGAGGAATAGAATGTAATAATGATCCTCTAGGATCCCTCAAGAACATGTATTCAACAATCTCTGAGCAAGAATACATATAAATAATGTATTCTAGGGTATAACTAGTCAACAATGTACTCCACAAGTGATCAACATAATGGGTCCAGGTTAGATTGGTATAAAATAACCAATAATATTACACTTGGGTCCAAACATGAGGTCTATAGTAACAACTTGTCCTTGATGCATATGTTGATAGCCATTCATACAAATCTATTGGGAACAAAAGAAGAATGTATCATAGTGTTCATGATACAAGTTTTCCTCCACCCATTTTTGTGCATCAAACTCAAATCCAGTAATAAAACTCTGAGAAAAATCATCCTCCATGATTTTAAGCAAGGTATAGACACTATCCAAGGTCAACCACTCCTTCATTACACATTTATCTCACACTAGCTTCAAAAGAGGTCTCGATAATGGAACCAAGATGTAGTCACTATTTTACCCTCAATACTTCTTTCCAACCCCAAATGTGCTAGCCTAATACTCAACATACATTGGGCACTCATCTAAAGCACACGCATGCTCCAAGACCCTCTTTTATGTGATATTTGCAAGAGATTTCTGAAATTAATGGAGGATTATTTGCAGAAACAAAATTACATGCATCTACTAAAAAAGAAATAAGATATAATTAACAGATCTACACATCAATGCATTGCAAAATCTTAATAAACATTGAATGAAGCACAAGAAACTAGATGTGAGTCATGACAAGATAAATAACATGATTTTTTATACCCATAAATAATATGTACAGAATAGATCCATGTATATTAATTTAAAAAGATTCTCTGGTAGTCATACTACATTCAAAAGGGTCATCTCAGACCATATACATCAAATAATAAAGATCCAACCCCTCTAAACTAATCTGATCATAGATTGTAAATATGATTTCCCCATTATAACCCTTGTTACAGACCCCAGTACCCATACTTATGCTTAATAATATCCCTTATAACCTTCTAGCACTAAGAACTCTAAACCCTAACACAATGAGCTCTAAACCATTAACATTTCCTAATATTTCTGCAACACCATGTTACCTTCCTTCTCTTTGTTTCCCTTCTCCTATCTCTCCCTTTTTTCCTATCCCAAACACTTATTTAAATAGGATCAACATCCAATGCCATGACTTCTCTCTTGAGAAGATCAAATGTCAAGTGTCAATGTGGTCCTCCATTGATGAATGCTTATCTTTTTTATAAAACCTTCCACTAATTGTAATGATGCCTCTGGGAATATACCTTGTGTAGAATATCCTTTTCTTGGCCTCCAAGGTTCCATGTTGGCACCTTATCCACTTACCACACCTAGCCATGTCCTCAAATTTTTCCTCAAGTGACTCCATGATGCCAAATATGGCTAAGTCCTTTAAACCCTTGTTCTGCCTCCTGCACGTGCCTTGGTTTCACTTAAACCATTTTCTTGCACACTTTTCCCTGAGTGCCCTTCTATTTACTGATCCTTTGTGTGCAAACCTCTTGGAACTTTGCCAATATTTAAGGTCCAACATCACCCCACACTACGTGTATTCTCTATCCTTGGGAACATTCTACTTCTTTAAAGAATAAAGAATAATGGAATTGAAAAAATAACAAATGGAAGAATATGTTACTGTTGCATGAGGGGTGGGAAATCCTTTATGGATGCCTCAATCCTCTCCCAAGAATCCACTTCTCCCTACACCTACAGAAGTAGGTCACCTAAAAATGTGCGTAATTCATCAAAAATTAGTTCATTGATCTTATCTTTCAGTGTATCTACACTGATTTCTAGCTACTTTCTAAGATTGCCTAGCACATCCATCCTATGAGTGACTTGGAGGTATAGTTCCTTTAGCATATTCTTAATCAAACCCAACAAGGTTTTGATTTCTTCCAACTTCTTCTCAACTTCGACTAGGATCTTATCATGCTTTGCCCTATTACCTTTGTGATTTTCTGAAAATTCTTTGAGATCCACCTCATGTGTAGCACCTGATATGCTTGCTACCCTATCTATTGGCACAATTTCCATACATGGCTTCAGCCATTTGAGTGGTAGTATTTATTGCAGAAAGGAAATCAGAGTACTGAGTCATTATCTCCCTAATATTTAGCTTTTACTTCTCCTTATGGAATTTCATTACCTACTCTACTGAATCTAATGCAAGCGGTTTCCTTTCCATGGTGAGGATGTATGTCAAGTATTCTAAGAAGTGCATGGTTGAATCGTATTTCTTCTCAGGCGGGGTTAGGTTTGGGTTTTTCAATATAATGGCATCTAAAATGTCCTCTATCTTCTTGTGGATTTCATGCACCTTTTCCTTTTCATCCCTTATCTCATGCCTTTACTATGCATTGATAAATTCCATTTGTTTTATCTCATTGTTTGGCTCAATGATCTCCTCATTCTCTTTCTCAAGTTCTTCCTCCAAGACCCTTATCATGTCATTCTTGCCAATGTGTCTTACTTCTACCTCCACTGATACTTTGTTGAGCACATTGAAAACTTTCTCATATGACATTTGTTGGGAATTTACAATAGGATTTACTCCCTTGGCATCTGGTATCTTCATCAAAGCATCTCAATTTACCTCAAAATTGGGTTCATCAACGTGGGACTTAAAATCCCAGGATAGAATTTTCCTCGTGTGTGTGTATGTGCCATCTTCATCGAAATAAAACAAAGTGATGAGTTGGTTGGTGGGAATGATAATTTTGAAGTGCACACATAGTACCTTTATTGGATCATTAATGTAAGTCATATCATGTTCTTGCACCACTACTCTGACCTTTGCACCTGTGTGCACTACTATTGGGAAGCTTACTGCTAAGTTGGGGTCTCCACACATGCTTACATACTCCTTTCCTACACTTTTTCTCTCCTCAGTTTTATTTATCACTTCTTCAGTGCTTCTCTTTACTTCATGCTCCACCAATTGTTAGATAATACCTGCCACCTCCCTCTCTATAGTGTTATCCATTTTCTCCTTGGTCAGGGTCATGGTCTTCTGATATTTCATGTTTACTTCTTCACTCCCCCCTTTGTCATGAGTTCCTTCCTCATTCTAATCCCTCTCCTCATTTCCTTCTTCCTCTGACTCATATATATCATACACAGGATGATTCTGAGCATCACTGAGCTATTCATCATCCTTATCAACCGTTTCTCTTCCATGCTTTACATTTCTCTTGATTTTGACCCTTTTGTCATGTTTTACTTCTTCCTTAATGGTGACTCCAATTTAGGATACTTATCTTTTTATTCTCTCTCTCAGGTGACTCTTCCTTCACCATCGACTCTTCCTTCTATGATGACTCTTTTCTAGTGGGATACCTCTTCTAGTGGATGTAAGTACTTGTGCTTGCACCCGAATCATGTATCCAACTATCTATACTATTTGTGCGCTTGACGCCTTTTTCTTAGGATCCTCCCCTCTTTCCATTCTCCTTGGCACAACCTTTTTCCTCATGCTGGGGTCTTCAAGAATGGAGACATCATCTTCAATATAAGCACCTTTTTCATCCTTAGGCCTTAGGTGTAAATATACCCTCATCATTGTTGTCCCTGTAACAGGCAAGGTCAGTTGTCTTAACATGTGCACATCATGGGATACATACTACTCCACATAGATGCGCTTCTTGGGGTATATTAACTTCCTGTGTAGCTCATGGTAATCTTGATATACTACACTTAGATAAAAACTAATTTTCTTCACCTCTTTGAATTGATTGACCCCATCTTGGAAGTACTGCGTCATGAAGGAGAAAGGAAACTAACACCAAGGAATCTTGGTGCCATCTATAAAATTAAATATACTAATACAAAAATGTTGGTATATGATGAAATCAGCCTTTCCTTGTACTAGTGAAGGCAACTTCTTGGGTATTATCCATTCATCCCTAAATGCCTCACACATCCACTTATAACTCTTTTTCGGGTGCGCCTTATGAGTGGCTGTCATGGTGTCATAAGTATACTATTCCAACCTTTTGGTGGGTGAGGGATTCTCATCTGGGTATTCCCAAACAAACATATCTGGCCCATTGAGCACTCTAATATTTGAAAAGACAATTAGGATGAGGAAATTACTAAACATGATCTTATCTCTTTCATGTGTGGAATTTATAATCTCCTTTGAAGTAAAAGATGAGAGGTTATAGATGGTCCCCTATTAGATCTTATGGAATACATTCAACTAGGCCTTGTTGATATGTGTACATCTCTCTTGCCCATTCATCTTTATGACCAAGTGCATAGCCATCCTCATCATTGGGTTAGTAATTCAACAAATGTCAAAGTAGCATGAACCCTTCTTGTAGTCATAAGCCTCAATGGTCTTCTTAATTGCTCCCTTGTCTCCCAAATAGTCATAAAATTATTCTCCTTCACAGATGAGGCTGGTAACTTAGAAATTAGCTTGGGGTTATACACATCCTCCGACTTGAAAAAATGAAATGGTATTGATGCACATGTGACATGAACCATTAATATAATCTCTCAAGATTTATAAAGTAGGGAAACTCATAGAGTTGCAACAACCCAACATTCTCCATTTTAACCTTCACTTCTTCATCATGGATAGGCATTCCATCTTGTGTCCTCTTCTCTATAGGTCAAACCAGTTCCATGGTCATATCATTCTCTTTAGTTCTCTTTTGATGGTTGTAATAACTTACGGCCATCTTTTTGACATGAGAAATTCATTCCTTACCAAGTAATACGATGTTTTGATACTACATTTCTGCATACCATTCTTCATTGGTGTCATTCCTTACCCTTTCCCTTCTTAAGTGAAATTTTTTCTACTTCCGTTGGTGTCATTCCTTTGTCATGTCCTTAAAACTTCTTCCTCTCTCCTGGTCGTAGCTCTACTCAAATTTGTGGCTCCACTCCTTTACGAAAATTCCTTCAAACTTTGCGCCCTAGCTAAGAAACCCTAACCTTGAAAACCCTTTAACACAAGATGGCATAGCACTTGTGGGATTCTTCCATAAAACCTTCTCCAATTATGCCCATGTAATCCTTTCAACTCTGGTTCACTGATCAAACTAGTTATGCACACAAATCTTCACAACTTTTCTGTAAGGATGCCCTAGTTTTTGAGAGTTGTTTGATAACTTAAATGCAAGGTAGGAAATAATGCACCCTTGATCTTATATTTATAATTTTTTAATTTTATCTATAATAAATGCCATGCCACCTACCAATGTACTTTCATAATAATAGAGTATTTTTCCAACACCAAACTTTAGCACTTTTCCTCCATGCTCAATCCTACGTAAAAAACTTTGACAACCTTCAGGCGTGCAAAAACCCCTTATTGACCATAGATCCTTACACGCACGTGTATAGTACCAAAGGCATTCTTCCTCTATGTCCTAATCCTAGTTCTTGACATCAACTACCTCATGTTGTTCCTGTTCTTTTCATTCTTGTATGTGATTTCTATAAATCCTTTTGACACCATCGTTACCTTATGTTCACCTCTTCTATGCGCGATCTTCTAATCCACTTGTTTATGATTTTTCAACCCAAGCCATCCACAACCATAGCTTCTAGCACTTGTCATGTCACTATACCCCTCACAAAATGGATGCATGGTCCTCTGCACATAGAATTTTTTTTGAAAATAATAAGTGGCTACTAGCGCACAAATACACAAAAAAAAAGCAACAAGAAAGGGAAACAAAAAGAAAGGAAACTACATCAAAGTAAATCCTAGGCTAACTAAAAATGTTGCCTTATTTACAAACATAAAGAAGACTTATTTATATTAGGGCTTGAGCCCACTCCCATTGAAATGGACTAGCAACTGTGTTACATCTAGCACCTTTAACTGACAAGTTCCTAAATCAAGTATATAGGATACAATGTATGGGCCCAAAAAATGGACTTTGGATTTCCAAGGATGGCATAGAAAATTAGAATCATACAAGAGAACCATCTACCCAACCTCAAAATCCTTGTTCTTGATGTATCTATCATGTCATGCATTCTTTCTGGATTTGTCTATTTTTTTACTCCAGTAAGCAATAGCCAACCTCTCATCTAACTAGCTCAACTTATCAATCCTCTCCTCTAGCAATTTTTCATCATCTAACCCTCCTGTGCACGCTATATGCGATGATGGTAACATGAAATTCAACAGGTAAAATAGATTCCATGAAAAACACCAACTGAAAAGGTGTGGCCTTGTTCAATATATTATAAGTGGTAAAATATGACCATAACACAACAGAAACTTTGTCATCCCAATCCACTCTTCCTAAATAAAAAATCTTAGTTAATGTGTGATTAATTTTTTTTGTAAATGCCTTAGCAATCCCATTAGTTTGTGGGTGATAAGGTGTAGTATTGTGATGGTGCACCATGAATCCTATTAATAAGATTCTAACTATCTCATTTAAAAATTGAGTATCCATATCAC
Source organism: Taxus chinensis (assembly GCA_019776745.2). Classification (NCBI taxonomy): domain Eukaryota; kingdom Viridiplantae; phylum Streptophyta; class Pinopsida; order Cupressales; family Taxaceae; genus Taxus; species Taxus chinensis. The sequence goes on from CM034151.1 coordinate 340,971,121, forward strand.
TTGTTAAGCTCAATGGGCATCCATATCTGTTGATTATATTTTCCCAGAAGAACCTATATAATGTTGCCATTGTGCAATCCCTTGTAAGCAATGCTTCTACACACCTTGTAAGGTAATTTTTGCATGTAATGATATAGAGTGAAATTTTCCTTTGTGTGACTTGATTAATAAGTCGTATGAAGTCAATTTCCCACTTCTTGAATGGTTATGCATTGGAAATTGGTATTAATGGCATTTCATCTCTTTTCCCTAGTTTACCAAGGCATTAACAATGGTCACTGGTCTTGCAATACTTGAAACAATATTTGTAATTTTTTCCCACCAAAAGCCTGCTAGTAAAATATTTTGTACGGTGGCATTTCTAGCATAGTGTGCTCCTGTAATTCCACCATGTGCTTCCTCCATCTAATTTCTTTCTTTCCAAAGTATTCATTCCCTCCAGCACCACACCTATTTTGAGAAACACTATAATATCTTCTAAGTCAGATGGTGCATGTTACAATCTAATTTTTTTTGCATCTGGCATTGTATCCTCAATACTCTGCGCGTCCTCTCCTAATTTTATCCTTGATAAATGTTTAAGCCTCAAATTACTCTTACCTAGTTTTACAACAACTGTAAACTCAAACTCTTGAAAAAATAGGACCCACCTGCATATGCTTCCTTGTAAAATGGGATTTTTTACCAAGTATTTCAATGCCATGTGTTTTGTATGGAATATAAAGGGTGTTGCCATCAGATGATTCCTAAGTTTGTGTAGCACTTAGATCATCGATAATGCCTCCCACTCGATAGTAGTATAGTTCTGTCAAGTGTTGGTGTTAACTTATTTCTTACGAAACAAATAGGTTGATCAACAGTCCCCTCATCAGGTTATGCCAACATTGCTCCAATTACCATCCCTAAGGCATCAACATGTACATCAAATGGTTTATCCTAGGAAGTAAAACATAATATGGGAGTAGTGATAAGCCTATTCTTTAATGTATCACCTGCCATATGTTGCACTTCTCCCTAATGAAATGTACTTTTGTGCTTCGCCAATCCCTCCAATGGTGCGATGATCTTGGCATATCCCTTAATTAATTTTTGGTAGTACCCCATATGACCAAGTAATCTGCGCACCCTGATATGGTTGGTAGGTTCCCCTAATTCCATAATAAAGAAAAATTTGGGAGGATCCACTTGCAAGCCTTCCTTATATATGATATGCCCCAACATGGTTCTAAAAGGAGTAGTGAAAACACATTTATTAATTTTTAAATATATACTCAACTGTCAACATTTTTCAAACATTAGCCACAATTTTTTGCAATGGTATTTTACTAGTCCATAAACCATCCAATCATCAAGGTAGACTTGAATAAACTTATGGATGAATTCCTAAAATGCATGAACCACAATGCAAAAAAACATAACAAGTGCATTATTTACTCCCAAAGGCATGACTGTATAGGAAAAACTTCCCTATTCAGTGGATTTTTTTTTCTTTTATTGGTAATCCTTTGCAATTCTAAACCCAGTGATATCATGAGAATCATTCCATTAAAGAATAGATCTCATGCCCGGGTACTCCTTCCAGGATATCCTCAGTGAAGGGGGGTGGAAAAGAGTAAATGACACATACCACATTCAAATACCTCTAATTAATGAAAATCCTTATCCTTCCATACTTCTTACTATCGATGACCATTGGAATTATCCATTCTAATTCTTACAAAACCTCAATCATGCATGATGTAATCATCTTGTCAATCTCCTCCTTTCCTTTAACATGCATATTCAAATTGATTCGATAAGGTTTCTTAGGAATTGGGCACTCACTTTCCTTTAACTTGATCTTCATTTCTACTAAAGAGTGGTGAACTCCTTTAAGCTCATGGTACCCGCGCGGAAACTAATCTTGAAATTCACACAACATATCGATGATATTTGAAACCTCATTTTTTATCTAGTAATCTCCAATAGTAACCTCCTTAGGTTATGCCTCGAAAAAAATGTTAAACTTCTTGGTTTTCATGGGTTCATGGTAGGCACGCGCTTTCTCATCATCTCTATCAATAACCTCGTGTATGCCCACAGTATGGTTAACATCCAAGTTTTCCACCTCTTCACCATATATCAAGTAGACCTATTTTCCTTTCTATTTTTCAATGAATGCATGCTCAAGTTGTACCTCCTCTGATTATTCCTCATCAAAATGTGCTTAAAATCAAGGTTCACCTAATAACTTTAGTACTCTATCCTTTTCCATGGAAATATCTCCCATAGTTAGGATCTTAATGACCTATAGTGCCTTATTCACCAATGGTTTAGTACTTTGATATTTGAAATATTGAAGGAGATCAGTCATCAATTCCTATAAGTTTCCTGTCTGATGGTGCAACTCTGACTGAATGTACCATGTGTGCATGTAACCTTGTAAGGTGGAGTAAATCTTAAGCACCCATAAAGATAGAGGAAATGATTCCACACCTTTCATACATGCCTTCTCACATGCTTGGACGTGAAATGAGGCGGGTTGCTTCCCATGCTAATCTTGTATAACAATAGGTGCATTGCTTCGGAGAAACGTAACACACAATTCAGTTCTCACCTCATGCCACTCTAGAATTTTATCACAATGGGTCACCCACAAATGCACTACAGTCCCGAGCAAGGTATAACTAAGCATACTTATTCTTTCAACCTCACATCTCTACTTGGTCTCCATTTCTCGTAGGAAAACATTAGGGTTGGATCCCCTAGTATTACTTTGCAACTTTTTTCCTCCTAGGCACCTAACTGAGCACACCTTTATCACTCTCATCATATAGCCTCTTAATTACCTTCTGACAAACTCATATGTCCAGTGTTCCCAATTTTCATATGCCACACTAGTTGTATCTATTATAGATTGGGCATCTTCCCACTGATTAACAACTTATTTCATTTGTTGCACAACCTTAAGGTCCCTGATAATGGACACATATATTTTTTCTAGGTCTTCTTCTCCCAAGGGCTCAATATAGGGTGTTGAATTTCAATCTTTCAAAGGGATGATAACATGTTCCTCCTTGTTATCAAAACTTATATACCCCTTATTGAAACGTGAGTTAGCATTGTTCTTATAACACGAGGGGCATCCAAGTAATGCTGGAAATTTGTCCACCTTAGCTAGTGCTAAGACTTCTAAGTCTACAGTGAATTTTACCCCTTGGATAGTGATAACATCATCCTTTAAAACACCAATGGGAATTTATTTTGTCTTATTAGCCATATACATCACATTTGAAGATGGCTATAATGGGGGCCTTCCTATTTGATTCCATGCATCCAGGGTGAGAACATTAACTTTCACTCCTGTGTTAATCAGAATATTACTTAGGAACCATCCATCAACAAATGCATTTAAGGTAATCTCCTTATCATAGTCAAGGTTTTGGGGAGGTAGATTAACATACAAAACTTGCCTCACTCTCCTCCAGAGTTTCGTACTTTATCTCTAAACCATTCTCCTAACAGATGAATGATATTCTCTAAACCATCCTCCTAACATCTTACACACTTCTCTAACATCATCTATATCTGATTGAGGGACATCAATGCTCTTCTTCTACTCCAACTTCATGATTTTCTCTTTTAGACATTGAATTTCCCATTAAAGACTTTTGATTACATCCATGGTATCTTGATAGACTTCATTTCTAATGTGTAAGGTCTGGATACTTCCCATGTACCACTTCTTCTATTGTAATCAGTGGCTATGATTTGGCATCTTCCTAGTGCGCGCATCCTTAGCTCATATTGTTACTAGTATATGTTCTAACTTTGAATCATGCACCATGGTAGGAATCCAATGTTGATCATTATGCTTTACTCCCACCATCCCAGTACCCTTATCCTTCTTCTACATCTTGATCATGTGTTCAAACAATTGAAGACATTCCTCATACTTGTGTTTTTTTCAACACCAAAAGCATTGTAGAAAATTAGGGCATTCATGCTTATAGTGTTCTATAGATCCACATTTGTAATAGTTTCCATGTGGGAACTCACTTATTTCACCTCCACGGCTTTCACATCCTCTAAATCCCCTAAAAAATCCTCTTCTGTAACTCCCTCCATCCACCACCCTTTGTAATGATGGCCCTCATCCTTGGAACTGCTTATAATACTGGTCTGGTGTACACCAGTATGAATGATGTCATGTATTTGCTCAATAAATCTACAATCATTTGTGTCATGAGTAGAAGAGGTGAAAATTTTGCAATAAAAAGACACATTTTTGTAGATCGTGCGTTATAGTAGTGGACACCTACTTGCATCATGATCTCCATGGTAAATCTCATAGTCTACCATCATCATGCGTACTGATCTCTGAGGAAAAATTTCCTTTATATTCCATTCTACCTCACAATTCGTATACACTAACCCACTACGAGTCTCATAAGTTGAGTTCGTAGACAATTTGTCTAGCTACTTTACCATTGTAGAAATTTGGGCTTCTAGGAATGGACTAACTCCTGTACAGCACTTCCTACTACCTCCATGTGCAAGGAAGACTCCAAGGCCTTGCACAGACTTGTGAAATTTCCCTCTTAAATGTTGTGATCAGTCCTCTGATGAACCATTGAGTATGCTACAAAGGGTGACTGTCATAGGATAACTTGGATAGGAAAGTCTTGAAATGTGCATTATACTCCCACACGCTCTCTGAGATTCCTTTTTGAATATCCCTCAACGCGATGATGATTATATGTTCAAACTCAAGAATGTGGAATTCCACCAAAAATGAATTATGTAGCGCAATGTAATCCACCAATGTATGGCATGGGTCATACTTCTTGTACCAACTATGCACATGTCCTTGTAGCGTGGTTGTAAACTGACTTTCCTTCCACTCTAGGGAAGTGATTCCCTTTGTTTTCCATAACATATTACACTTGTTTACATGTTCTGGTACATCCTTAATACCCTTGTAATCATGTAAGTTTAGTGACATCTCATAAAACACCTATTGATGGTGTTGTGGACCTTGTCTGTGAGATCCAGGACCTTGATTCTCTCTGTTGTTACCTCCACCACTAGACCTACTAGATCCACTAGTGCTAACTCCTCTAGATCCACAAAATCCTCCTCTTGTCGTAGGTAAGGGTCCTAACGCATTTATGCCTTATGGACCCACCATCGTGTAAAACTATGCACCAAAAGTCTATGATACCGAACCACTCCTAGATGTGTTTCCCATGCTTCTCCCAGATGTGATACTCAAACCTTATGATTCCAAACCTTGTTTAAATGTTATGACATAATAATACCCCCAAACACAAGAAATGACTGTGCATTCATAGATGTACCAAATGAAAAATTATACCATGTAGGTGTCACTCAACTACGGATAGCAATACCAAATGGATTAACAAAACTTATCTCCAGAATTGGGAAACTAAGTGCAAGGGTATGGTTGCCATATAGGTTAAGATGCATGATTATGTCTATTCTCCTTTCTAGATCTCTCTAGAATCTAAGGGGGTTACTTTTCTATGCTTTCCAAGATGGGGTAACTCAGACTGCTTAGGCTCCACATCCTCCGCATGAACCTCAAATCCTTCCTACAACATCTTCCTCCATAAATCCATCACTCCTACAGCTTCATGCTATCTTTCCAACTCCATCTCTTGAGATTTATTATAATTGAGCCACCTCTCATCTGTCTTCATTTCTGTTGTAAGGTCTTCCATCCTTCTACCACACCAACTTCTACACCCTGTGCCTAGAAGGAGTTTAGCCATCCATGGGAAAGTATTCCAAAAATAATAATGACAAAGATCTTGAGAGCCAATGGAATAACATGCAAAAATAATCCTCTAGGCTCCCTCAATAACTCAAACTCAGCAATCACCAAGCAAGAATACATAGAAATAACATATTCCATGGTATAACTAGTTAGCACTCTACTACACCAGTGATCAACAACACGAGTCCAAGTTAGATTGATATCAGAAAACCATTGATACTTCTTCTGGGTCCAAACATGAGGTCTATAGTACCAAATTTTTCTCTATGCATATGCTGATAGCCATTCATACAACTCTACTAGGAAATAACAGAAGAATGTCTCATAGAGTTTGTGATACATGTTTTCCTCCACCCATTTTTCATGCATCAAACTCAGATCTAGTATTGAACCCTTGAGAAAACTCATCCTCTATGATTTTAAGCTAGGTATCAACCTTGTCCAAGGTGAAGTGCTTTGCCATTATAAATTTCTCTCACAATAAATTTAAGAGAGGTCCCAAAAATGGAACCAAGATGTAGTCATTATTTTACCCTCAATAATTTTTTCTAACCCCAAGTACGCTTACCTATCACCCAAATTACACTGGGTGCTCACCCAAGGTGCGCACGGGTGTTGAGCCCCTCCTTTATGTGAGATTTACAAGAGATTTCCACCATTAATGGAGGATTATTTGCAAAAATAGAATTACATGCATCTACTCAAAATGGCAGAAGATGTAATTAACAGATCTACACATCAATGTATTAAAAAAGTTGAATAAACATTGTATGAAGCAAGAGAAACCAGATCTGAGTCATGACAAGAAAAATAACATGAGGGTTTACACCGATAAATATTATTTACATAATAGATCCATGTATATTGATTTAAAAAGAGTTTCTAGTTGCCATACTACATTCAAAAGGGTCATCTCAGACCATATACATCAAATGATAAAGATCTAACCCCTAAAAACTAATCCAATCAGAGATCCTAACTATGCTTTCCCTATTATAACCCTTTTTATAGACCCTATTACCCATACTTATGGTTAATTCTATCCCTTACAACCCTCTAGCCCTAAGAAATCTAAACCTTACCACCATGAGCTCTAAACCCTTAGAATTTCCTAACATTTATTCAACACTTTGTTACCTTCCTTCTCTTCATTTTCCTTCTCTTGTCTCTCCCTTTGTTCCTATCCCAAGAGCTTATTTAATTAGCATCAACATCCACCACCATGACTTCTCTCTTGAGCAGATCATGTGCTAAGTGTTAATGTGGTCCTCCATTAGCAAATGCTTATCCTTTTTGAAAAATCTTCCACTAACTGTAATGATGCCTTTGGGAATATTCCATGCGTGGAATATCCTTTTCTTGGCCTCCAAGGTTCCATGTTGGCACCTTATCCACTTACCATGCCTAGTAGTGTCCTCGTATTTTTCCTCAAGTGAATCCATGATGCCAAATATGGATAATTCCTTTAAACCCTTTTTCTTCCTCCCACATGCACCCTGGTTTCACCTAAACCCTTCTTAAACCCTTTTTCCCATGCACTTTTCCATGAGCACCCTTATATTTATAGATCCTCCATGTGTGCACCTCCTTTTCCCTGTAATGGAACCAAGATGTAGTCCTTTATTCACCATTAATAACTTCACCAACCCCAAGTACATTGAGCTATCACGCAGTGGGAACTGGGTGCTCATCAAAGCCATGTGCATGCACCAATCCCATCCTTTATGTGAGATTTTTGAGAAGGTTCCTCCATTAATGGAGGCTGATCTATAGAAACAAAAGTGCATTCACTTATTTAAAGAGGTGGACAATGCAACTAGCAGTTCTAACATTAGTGCATCATAGAAGCTAAAGAACATTGCAATAAGCATAATAAATTAGATCTAAGCCATAATAAGTCAAATGACACGGGGTTTTACACCCTTAAAAAATATAGAATGAACCTAAAGATATATTGTTCTATCATAGTTTAGGTAGCCACATTACATTAAAAAGGGTCATCTCAGACCATATACAATAAATGATAGGGAATTAACTCCCATAAATCCTCCCTGGTATGAGACCTTAACTATACCTTTCCCATTCTGATTCATAAAATTCTACTTTGGAACTCTACGAATCACACAACTATGTTGTTCTACTTTCAACTTTGGAAAATGACAGATTTTCTTGAAATTTAGAGTTTCGTGATTGATTATCTAGTGCTATAGAAAGGAAATTGCAAAGAATGAAATCATTCAAACTTCAACACCAACAATTTTATCCTTGATACCTCCAACGATGAAAACTAGTTAGGAAGGGAAACTAATCTTTCTTCCCACTTTTATTGGTCTAACATAGAAAATTATAGATTATAATAAGTATGAAAATAAGCAACAGTGTAAACCTTCTCCCCAATTACTTGTTTGCTCTATTTCTACACCTTGCTCCTACAATTCCATTCTAGCACTAAAGATCTTGCTCACTACTCTCAATAAACTCTACTTCTCGATCTCTTTGGATCTTTGAATGCATATTCTCTTATTCCTTTCATGCATTTATAGGCCTTCACATGTCCTCCTTTGCATTGGAGGATGTGAAAGGGCATGGAAGGGAAGAGACATGGCTGGTCACTTCAAGAACACATCCACTTGCGTTACATTCTTCTTCTTTTTTTCGAAAGTGTCAGGACCACATCCTTGTGTAGACCGGCGGTCTTATGACTACCACCCTAGCTGGTTGGTAGTTTCAGGACCGCCTCCTTGTAGGGCGGTGGTTCTGAAACTATCACTTTGCACAGAGTGGTGACTCTATCCAGAACCTCTGTTTACCTCATGTTTTCTCACTTTTCTTATTTCTCCTTCTTGGTGCTGATGGAACTGATGAATTGGTGTTTTTTTCTAGATCCTTATGGATAATACCTCCCCTACTTAGGAGGATTTTGGTCCCACAAAATATTAGTGGGGGAAAGGTAGAGGAATCAAATCCCTCTTGTGCTCATTCGAGTACCATTGGGTCTGCCTTGGTGTCTTCTATCATCCAACCTACCCAGACTCTTATGGATCTCTAGTTTTTTATTCCAGTGCTACATCCTCCTCTGAGTTTCCTTGAGTAGAATCCTCTTTAGAAGGCAACTATTAGTGGAAAATCATAGCACCCCCAAATGAGTCATCAGATCTTCTTTTCTAAGGAAGATTCATTTGGTGTGATTTGCATAACATTAAGTTTTCCCTAAAGTGCAGGACTTTGTAAATGGAAAAATTCTCTAGAGAAGGTTGGTTCCTCTTCAAAAACTACCTGCCACAAGTTATTCTAGTGCAAGAAATCTAATCTAATCCTAATCAAACCATTCTAAGTGGACAGAGAGAGAGAGGGTGATAGAGCCTACACTAAGCGGCGATACACCAAAAAAAGAAGTGGATGATCACAGGCCCAACTACCTGAAATAGAGAGAGGTGAGAATAGGAGAGGGTGGAAAGAACACACCAAAGACTAGAGATAGATTTCACATAGAAAACTACTTCAGAACCCATTAAACACAGCTCCTAGGACCTACAATAGACATCAATAGTGTGCACAATATACCCTGTGACAATGAGAGGTAAGGAGAGACAACAAAATGAGCCAAGGATGGATAGATGTATCAAAAAATAGATTTTATTACTCCAAAATGTTACACAGTGCACCATCAGTGGGAAATAGGCAAGAAAATTCCATAACAAATCCATGAGAGGAGGCTTAGACTCCCCATTCAAACCTAAGCAAGAAAGGGAGAAGGGGCAGAAAAGAAACAATGACCAACCCTTTAAATGTGACCCTTTATTACAATATATATGAAAAATGGGAGAGAGAAGAGGGAAGAATTCAAATCCTACACCAACCACCTTGAGACACACATTGAATCCTATTTTGAAAGCTCAACCATTGAATATCAATGCCTTTTAGAAATCTGCCCACAATATGTTGTTTTTGGTTCTCTAACAGATCAAATCGAATCAGATCTGGTAATTGAAGAGATCATATTCTACGTTAATGGCCTGGAATACTTATCTCTATTATTCTTGCACCTAACCTCCCCAAAATTAAAGTTTCAAATCTTTATGGCGTAAAAAAGGCCGATATATTTCCAAAAACATCATATTTGCTATATTTCAAGCGCTGAGTCGAAATATATGCCCCTTTGAAATTTGTATCGGGTCTACACAAAAAGATGGGAAAATAGTTTAAAAATGGGTCTCCTTTTTAAACTAGACACATGAAGGGTTGGTGCATATCCGAGGGTGGCCTCTGCATTTTTATTTTGGAGTGACACGGTGTTGACACTTGGCTTCTTCCACGGATTGCTTAATTTCTATGTATATTTTTCCTAAGTCCTTTTCTTAGCGGAGTCATATATCTAACCGGGAACACGCGGTAGCATGGAGCTTGCGTGGAAACCCCATTTCAATCTTTCTCTTGAACTAGCTCCGTTTAAACACATGGCACTCTCCGCCAGCCTTCCATCATGCATTGACTATTCAACCTGATTCTTTCCCCTTTCTGAGACTTGATGTGTGGAGGATCTGCACTCACTTAAAAGCCTAATCAATATTTTCCTTTGAAGGGGCATTATGTTGAAACTTAGAACCCTCTGCAGGTCTTTGGAATTTTCAATGGCCCCTCTTACCTTTTTAGACCCTAGGCTATGTGGCGAGATGGCACTTGTTTGAGTCTACACTTTTGGATTTACCCTTGGATATGCGTAGAATCAACACGTGGATTCTTCAATGACCACTATTATACTTAACCTTTTTTTAGGCGCACCCTGTCCACCTTTGACTTTTAGCTTTGACTCTACCTCCGTTTCAGGCCTAGGACATGTGGGGACCTCGAGCCTCCCTTTTTGGGTCAACTTTGGAGAAGTGCCATAATGACACATGGCTCTCTTCAATGTGTCCTCCATACTTAGTCAATTTTTGGACTCGTTCTAAAATTTTTTGAGCCCGAAGACTTTGGGTCTTCATCGCTTCTTCTCTTTATTGCTCTTGGCTTCTCTAACCATGCTATTTTATTTCTGAGCCCACCTATAACATGTTAAATAGATTTAAGACACAGATTCACTCAACAGAGTCATTTCTTCTATTTCTTATTTCATAGTGTAATTTAGTCTTTTGTAGGCCCCGCCACTCCATTGTTGAGTTCTTTTGTGACCTGTTTGCAAGATTTAAACATTTTTTCTCTGGTTCTTTCTCTAAAGGATCATGGCTGATCCAATACTTCACCTAGGGGATGAAATACGGATAACACTAACTTATTTATCTTTCCTTCTTTGTCATGCATAGATGGTGTTAGTGGATGCAAGCTCTTACAACTTACTATCGTGTGCATATACATGAAATATGGCCTAAAGGTTTCTTCTCTAACATGCTCAAGTATGACAAAGGTCACATACTATAGTGGTTTAGTCCTTTCTTGTCTTTGTCTCCTAAGATGGATCATCCAAATCTCTCCAAGTATGCTTCTGCTATAGTCACCATCGTTCCTTTTATCTCTTCTTCTCCTTGCTACCCCATGGTCAGGTCTAGTGAATCTGTAGGTAGATATGGTGATTACATAGTGGAAGTTTTTTTTTTCTCCTTGAATGACCGATTCATTTGGTGGCTTCTTCATAGCATTCTTTGATTTTCTCTGGTGTGTCCGAATGTTAAAAATAAATCCATCCTTGACCCATCTGTACCGGTTCACCCTCCTTGCGAACACAACATCCCTAGTTTACAAGTAAGGACTTCCAAAGACAACGTCAAATGCATCAATTGGAATAATATCAGCCTCTAATACATTTATGTATTGGGTATTTATCCCAGAGTGAAACTTACACTTCCTTTTAACTTGTATTCCTACACTCTTCTTCACCCATCCTAGTGGGTATGGATGTGGATGCGCGTAAGTATCTAGACCAAGATGTTCTACAACCGCATCAGAAATGAAATTTGACTAAGAACCAAAATCTACTAAAGCGTTTACCTTAGTCTTCTTGATTCGGATTATGATTTGAAATAGCTTACTCATCTCTTCTTCTTCTGCTACCCCATACATGTTAGTGGCCATGAATCCCAGCCTCTCGTCTACATCCGAATCATCCTCAATCTCCAAATCTCTCTCTGTCTTCACATTGGCCATGGATTTCTTAGAATCCTTGGTTCAGTGCTTTAGGTGTAATTCCGGATGTAAATTACAACATGTGGCATCATTATGTCCATTTAAATCACAATTCTTACAAAAATTCTTAGGATCTTTACAAGTATGCAAAGCAGTAGTGGCATGTTTACCTTTCCATTTACCTCTGCTACTTGTCTTCCTTTGTTCTTTGTCCTATTGTTCTATTAATCGGTCTCCCTTTGGCTCTATTTCTCCTTGCTTCTTCTCGTCGTCAATGTAGTATGCTTGTACACAAGCTTCATTGAGATCCTTGGGATTCATGGAGATTACCTTCCTATGAAGGTGAGTGTGAAGCCCTCCCAAAAACTTGGTCAGAATGTCCTCATCCTCCAATTCCATATTAAGTAACATGGCTTGTCTTTGAAATTCCATAGTTTAGTCTTGTACGCTTTGACTACTATCCTATCTAAAGTACTACCACTTAATCATAATGTCATTCTTATGGCCAATAGGATAGAATTTAGCTCTAATCAATTCTTTAAAACCTTTCCAAATACTAAAAAAAGGACATTTCTTCTTCTCACCAGTGGCTAGATGGGTTTCCCACCAAACCAGAGCATGACCTTCCATTTTGAGACATGCAAAGGTGACCCTTTGTGCCTTAATGACATTATGCATACTAAAGTAGAATTCCAACTGTTTTAGCCATTTATCCAGTAATTCTACATCTACTTGTCCTTCAAAATTCTTTATTTCCACTTTTGTTTCAACTTTAAAAGGTGTACGTGCAGATTTTACCTTCACGCTTATAATTGGTGTCTCTTAATGTTCTACTCATCCTTCCTATTTGTGGCTCTTTCCGATAACAAATTTTTTGGCCAGTGCTCCAACCACTGAGTCCATGGAATATTCCTTAACCAAAGCCATATTTTACAGATATGAAATCTCTTCTTGTTTTCTATGCAATCTATCCATCACGGTCTCTAGCATCTCGACTCTACGGACCAAGTTATCTTCCTCCATTTGAGTCTAAATTCTCTGTTTCCACTTCTTCATAGAAATATCTAGCTTGCAAGGTAAAAATTCTTCACCTTTGGGCCTTGTCACTATCATACAAAATCACAAGAAATATTTGAATGCCACAATCCTGGATATATAATCAGCTATGATACCAAAATGATCCATAAAATTCTTTGGAACTCTACAAATCACACAACTATGTTGTTCTACTTTCAACTTTGGAAAATGACATATTTTCTTGAAATTTAGAGCTTTGTGAATAATTATCTAGTGCTATAAAAAGGAAATTACAGAGAAGGAAATCATTCAAACTTCAACACCAACAATTTTATCCTGGAAACCTCCAAGGAGGAAAACTAGTCGGGAAGGGAAACTACTCTTTCTTCCCACTTTTATTGGTCTAACATAGACAATTAAATATTACAATAAGTATGAAAAGAAGCAATAGTGTAAACCTTCTCTCCAATTAATTACTTTCTCCATTTCTACACCTTTCTCCTACAATTCCATTCCAGCACTAAAGATCTTTCTCATTGCTCTCATTAAACTCTTCTTCTCAATCTCTCTGGATATTTGAATGCCTATTCTCTTGTTCCTTTCAAGCATTTATAGGCCTTCCCATGTTATCCCGTGTAGCGAATGATGTGAAAGGGCATGGAAAAGAAGAGACATGGCTGGGTGCTTTAAGAATGTGTCCACTTGCATTCCATTCTTCTTTTCTATTTGAAAGTGTTAGGACTGCCTCCCTATGTAGACCGGAGGTCTCAGGACTGTTGTCCTAGCTGGGTAGTGGTTTTGAAACTACCACTCTGCATAAAGCAGTGGTTCTATTCAGAACCTCCGTTTACCTCATTTTTTCTCACTTTTCTTGTTTCTCCTTCTTGGTGTTGATGGAACTAATGAAGTGGTGTGTTTTTTTAGATCCCTATGGATCACATTCTAACCCTTTTTATAGATCCTAGTGCCATACAGAGGCTTCTGACATCCCTTACAACCGTTAGCACTAAGTTCTCTAATACCTAATATTCCTGCAACAATTTGTTACTCTAGTTCTTCTCTCTATGCATTCCCTCTATCTCACATCATCTCTTGCATTCTTCCTGTTTTTACCTCTTTGTCCCTCTTGTATATTACCATCTCTCCATCTCCTCTATGTCTTTATCCCAAACATATCTCTTTATAGGATCAACACCCACCACCATGCCTTCTCTCCTTAACAAATTGTGTGCAAAGTGTCGATGTGGTCCTCTAATGGTGAATGATTATCGCTTTGCAAACCCTCCACTCTCTGTAGTGATGTATTTTAGGAATATTCCCCATGTGGAATATCCTTTTCTTAACCTCCAAGATTCTAGGATGGCACCTTATCCATTCATCATGCCTAGTCAGGTCTTCACATTTTTCCTCAAGTGCATATAGAATGCCAAATATGGGTAAGTCCTTTAGAACTATGTTATGTTTCCCACACACACCTTGGTTTCACTTAAACCCTGTTATCCAAAATGTACCCCTTGCTCATTTTGTGGCTGACTCCTTTCATTCTTCCCTCTCTTGTGCCTCTGTCATAATTTTTTGCTTTTTAGGCACTCAAAAATTTCTGGAATTGGCACCATTGGATAGAGCTCTTTCTCATCTTTCCAAAAAGGTAAAGTTTTCCTCCTAAATCCATGTATTTTTGAAGTTATGGCCCGACCAAGTTTTTGTGGGAAAATTTCCCCTAAAAGGCCCACAGCCAATGAAATGGTGCCACATGTCCAAGGAAGTGGTGGGTGTCAGAGGAAAACTTGGTTTTTTACCAAGTGTTTGGAAAAATTTCAAAAGGAAAGATTTTCCCCACAGACCCGCTGGCGAATCGGATCCCGCCACGTGTCCAAGGGGAGAAAAGTGAAAATTTGACTAAGTGTTAGCGCATGGAAAGTTTAGGAGGAAAAGCCCGCAACCAATCATGTTGTGCCACGTGTCCCCGGGGGTCGGAGCTGTGGAGCGCAGGAGAAGATTGGGAATTTTTCCCAAAGTGATTGCGCAAAAGGAAAAATGTTCACACATGCCCTGCATCCAGTAAGATGCTGCCACGTGTCCTAGACTAGTAGAAGGTAGGGAGAATTTGGGAAATTTTCCCAAGCAAAAAAGAAGTAAATTTCAAAGGAGAAATTGCCCCCCCCCTCAAGCGCGAACCAATGGAATCTCGTCATGTGTCCACTTGGCGGTATAAAATATAGGAAAGGCCCACGGGAAAATGGAAAAGAAAAATCCCGCATCCAATAGGGTTTCGACACATGTCTAGATCAGAGAAATGGTCAAAAAGTGATGGAAAATTCAGGAGGAAATGCCCATGGTGAATCACCTACTGCCACGTGTCCTCAACTCATCAGCCTAGCGGGGAATTTTTAGAAAATTTTCCAACGGCAAAAACAAAGGAAAATAAAGCATTAAAGGCCCATGCCCAATCAAAGCATGCCACATGGCACCCAGAATGGCAGAGCATGGGGAATTTTTGGAAAATTTTCCAAATGACCAAAAGTGAAAAATTTTGCCTGCCAATCTGATTTGGCCCTGTTTTGCCCTAAAATTTCAAACGGCCATATCTTTTGATCCAAAGCTTGGCTTTTCACGTTCTTTATATCAATGGAAAGATGGTGAAATTATCTACAAGATTATAGGTTCATTTTTGCATTTTCATAGAGTTTGGAAAGAGAAAATTGAAAAAATCCTCTGGCATGTGGTCATGGACAGAACTGACATTTCAACCACCATTTTTAATGAAGAATGGCTCGCATTCTCTCCCAGCATGGCCAAAAATGTTAGGGGATGGGCCTACAAGGATGCCCATGCTATTTTAATGTGTTTTGGGTTGGTGGTTGAAGCTCTCCCATGTTTTCTCATGTTTCTCTCTCCTGGGGTCATGGTTTTGCACTGTAAAAGCCAGATTTGGCTCTTTTTTCAAAGGGTTGAACATTTTTTTTGTATTGCAGGCACCCTCTTTCACCTTGAAAGTGATTTTTTTGGAAAAATCACACCTTTTCCAAGACTGCAACATAGTTTTCCTTTCAGGTGTTTTAATGCAAGTGGTTTTTAATGTAAAAATGACAATACAGGTTCTGTGAATTAGTTTTTATCCTCTGTTTGTGTTGTTTGATTCATTTCTGACCCTCCATTACAGTTATCAGTTTTTGCATGAAGCTTTGTTTCATTTTTATGAACTGTATCAATTTGTAGAAGTAAGAAATGCTCACCACTCTTTTGGTGCATCACCTTATTAGCACTAGTTTCAGTTTTTACATTCTCTATCTCTGTCTAATTTGGAATTTAGAGTAGTTTTTTTGAGTTTGAAACCTCTATATAACTTGTAAGTGATATATATGATCAGAGGAGTTGAGGAACCAATCTATAATTTAGAGATTCCTCTCCCATTTTACAAGTCCCACACTTGGGGAAAGGATTCAATGTTGTGCAATCACACTAGATGTCTAAGATGTCAAACTAGAAGTCTGATCAACATCCAGGGGTGCTGCTGATTTGCAACAACAATTTTGGCATGCCCGGTGGGACCTTAGAGGTCTTCATCTTCTTTTCAACAAAATTTATGTGCATTTTTTGCAAGTTTCTTGCTTAAAAGAGCCCTAAATTACACATCTGGAAACTCCAAGGAAGAAGAATCAGCTGGTTTTAGCAATGCAGACCTGAAAACTCATGAGAATAATCACCACAAGGTCAAGAGTTTGAGAAGAAGAAGTGTTGTTTGAGTATCTGTAATTATCTCCAAGAAGAAGATAAAGAGGGAGGAGAATTCAAAGGTCTCCATCTCCACCAAACATAACTCTCTCAACTCCTAAACCTGGTAGGCCTTTCATTTAATCAACAAGGGTTCTAAGGCTAATTAGAATGACACAAAACAACCCCTATGTCAATTTCACTGGAAGCAGCCCACTTGCTCTCAATGCACAAAATCCAATCCTAATTGCAGCATTGAAAAATATCCCATACTTTACTGGAGAGAATCAGACCACTCCTGGTGATCATGTCAAGGACATTGCTAACATTTGTGCAATCCATGAGATCAATGAGATGCAAGTTGTTGTCAAACTACTGGCATCTTCATTCAAAGGGAAGGCTTTGCAATGGTTCAGGAGTCTTGCCTCAGGATCTATCCAAAATTGGAACCAGCTATGTATATCCCTCCATGAGTAGTTTGGAGAAAAGGGAGACAACTTGTCCCTTTTGGAACAGATGACAACCATCAAGAGAGCTCCCAATGAGCAGCTAACTGACTTAAAATTCAGATTTCAAATGACTTGGGAGAGAATTCTAGTGGTAGTAAGGCCAGTGGCAGAAGGTGCTTTTCTATATTACCTTAAAGCTTTAAATTCTGATATTTCTATGTTAATTCAATCCATGGGAGGCACAACCATCCCTGTTGCTTATAGCATTGCCATTAGAGCTGAAAATTGTTTGATTCAAGCTGGAAAGCTAGCTCCTAGGCCTCCAATGCCATTGTTTCTAAGTTTAGAGAGCCCAAATACTAGTCAAGTGCCTATTTTAGCTCCTATTCCCACTCCTAGAAATCAGAATTCAAGTGAAGCTTCTACTTCATCTTCTAGTGCCTCAAACAAACTTCAAGAAGTCATGAAGCAATTGCAAAATCTGGGCAATGAGCTGGTTACACTCAAAAGGTAGCAAGCCCAAGGTTTTAGACCTCCCTTCCAGCCTCAAGCTCAGCCTAACAAGCAGCCATACCAACCTCAAAGACCACCTAATCCAGCTGCAAATTTAAATCAAGCAAGACCTCCTACCAACAGACCATTTCAACCCTTTAATCCCAATGCTATATCTGCATCTAAGGCATTAGTGCCAGTGTAAAACAACATAGCTCAAGATTATGATTGGTGTGTTCCCATGCAATGAACCTCACAAATAGTCTATGTGTTTCAACAGTGCCTCAAATCAAGCATTAATGGTGACAAATACTGGTGTGGAGGGTGAAGGTAGTCAAGGAAATAACCAACAACAAGACACATTCCAACAACAATCAGTTCCAAATGATACTAGACTTGTAAACTGGCAAGCAGAGGATTTTTATGGCATGAACCAAATGGTTCCCCAAAGTGTTACAGCCAACACAAGGTCAAACAGGAGAAATTTGGGTGAAGAGCAGCCATTGGCTCCAAATAATCCACAACCTCCTACTATTCCAAAAATTATTGGCAAACAAAATGCAATCCCAAGCACGCAAGGGCTTCCTAAAACTGCTCTTAGGCCAACTCAAATGCTAGTTGTTGCTGCCCATATGCAAAGAATGAATATGCAGGCCAAGGGATAACAAAGAGATGCTTCATCTCCATTCAACATCATTGATCAGATGAAGAAGACTAATGTAAACATATCAATGTGGGAATCATTATATATCCCAGGAAAAAGAGATTTGCTACAAGCTACCATGAAGCACTAGTCAGCTTCAAATCAGCAAGTCCAAATGCAAGAAAAGGTGTTCACAAATGGTGCCCAACCGGAAGGAATCATGGAGGAAAGTGAGGTAAAATGTTGAATCTCCCTCCATTCTATGTTTCATTGATCATTGGAAACCAATTAGTACCCAATTGCATAATTGATTCCAGGGCAAGTAGCTCAGTAATGCCCAAGCAAATAGCTAATCAGTTGGGAATTCAATATGAATTCATATCCAAAGGGGTAGTGCAATTGGATGGGATAGCAGTAAAAATAGTTGGAGTGATAAAAAACTTGAGTCTTACCTTACATGCCTACCCCAACGTTGTTGTTTTACAAGATGTCTCAGTAATAGACCTTCCACCACTCTTTGCCCTATGTCTGTCAAGGGATTTCACAACCAAGATTGGAGGTTACTTATCTGCTGATTGGACACACATGTTGTTTAGAACAAGATATAGAACTAAAGCCACAATCAGATCTGAACCTATCGCAAACTTTCACATTGAGCCTTACACTCCAAGTCAGATCAACACCAATTGTTCAGCATTTGATCAAGAGGATTATCCAAGCACTGATTAAACTGACACCAAGGTAGGAAGCATCCCAGATCTAACTCTTGATGAATGGTAAAATAAGGTGCATGCTTTTGATCCTTATCAAGAAATAGAAGAATATGAGTTAGGAGTCTATTGCATGCACGGAGAAAATCAGCCTATTCCTAGCATCACCAAGCCAGACCACAAGGATGACAGTGAGGTATGGCAGTTGGTTTTTGATGGATCAGGGAGTAGACAAGGTGTAGGAGGGGGAGCTATGTTGGTTTCCCCTCAAGGAGTTAAGTATTATTCAGCTTTTAGATTTCAGTTTGCATGCTCTAATAACAGTGTTGAATATGAAGCCTTGATATAAGGATTGCATTGGTCAATCAAGAGAGGAATAAAGAACTTGCAAGTCTTTGGTGATAGTGATTTGATTGTGAACCAAGTTAAGGGGTAGCATGCTGTTAAGAATGGTCTACTCAAGTGCTACAAAAATAGGGTGTGGGACCTCATTGAATATTTTGAGGGCTTTGGCATAAAATCCATTCCTAGAAAAGAGAACCAAGCTATTGACAGGCTTGCAGCAGTTGGGGCAGCCTTTGACATTGTTGAAATCATTCAAAAAGAAAAGGTATAGCTAAAAATCCATGTGATTATGAGGCCTTTAGTGCTAGACAACAATTTAAGTTGGCAAGTGTTTGAGAATGATCAGCAAATCATCCATTCCTTGAAAGAAGAGGCTGAGTTCTCAGCTAAAATTTAGGATAAGTTGGAGCAGCAGTATGGTGACTAGGTGGTACAGCTGAGAACCAACAAACTACCAAAGGGACTTATTACTTTGGAGTCCATTTTCAATCCTAATGATCAGTTTAGGAAGGAGAAAGAAAACATTCAAGTCAAGGGAGAAGATTCAGTGTCCATCTCAATGGAAGAAGGCAAATCACTCCAAATTGGTAAGATGACAACTGAACAAGAAAGGTATGAGTTCATACAACTTTGTCAAGAGTTCCCTGACATGTTTTCTTGGAGCTATGAAGACTTGAAAGGTTTTAATCCCAAGTTAGCTCAACACACCATTGAATTGGATCCAAGTATCAAACTCATCAGATAAAAACAAAGGCCAGTCAATCCACACATGGAGCCTCTCATGAGAAAGGAATTGAATAAGTTGATAGAATCAAGAATCATATTCCCTATCAAGCATTCTAGTTGGGTGGCCAACTTGGTTCTAGTTAGAAAGAAGAGTGGGGAAATCAGATTGTGTGTTGACTTCAGAGATTTGAATAGAGCATCTCTCAAGGATCATTACCCACTTCCTTCCATGGAGCAGATTTTGCAAGTTGTTGTTGGTTCTGAGAGGTTTTCATTACTTGATGGCTATTCAGGGTATAATCAAATTATGGTGAAAGAAGAGGATCAGTTCAAGACAACCTTTACAACCAAATGGGGAACTTATGCATATAAGAAAATGCCATTTGGGTTGTCCAATGCTAGAGCTACTTTCTAAAGAGAAATGGACATGGCATTCAAGGGTTTGATTAACAACATTGTGTTGATATATCTTGATGATATCACTTTTTTTTCAAAAAATGCAGCAGACTATCTCTTTCATTTGAGGAAGGTGTTCCAAAGGTGCAGAAGATTTGGAGTATCCTTGAATCCTAAAAAGTGTATTTTTCTATCCCATGAAGGAAAAATCCTTGGCCAGATTTTCTCCAAAGAAGGATTGGAAATTGACCCAGAAAGAGTTGAAGCCATAAGAGCACTACCATTGCCAAGCCACAAGAAGGCCCTTCAAAGTTTCTTGGGGAGAATAAATTTTGTTCAAAGGTTTGTCCCAAATTTTGCAGCCCTAGTCAAGCCTATCACCAAGATGTTAAAGAAAAGCATGGCTTTCAAATGAACAACAGAGGGAAAGGAAAGTTTTGAAGCAATCAAAGAAACCATCTCTCAAGCCCCAACTCTCATTAACCTGGATTTCTCTAAATATTTCATCCTCTATGCATTTGGGGGTGATGATACTATTTCTGCAATTTTGGTACAACAGAACAAAGAAAATGATGAGTAGCCAATTGTTTTCTTCATCCAAAACCTAGAGGATTATGAGGTGAGATATTATTTCATTGAAAAGCATGTTCTTGCAGTAATCAGAAGCTTGAAGAAATTCAAGCATTTAGTTTCAAACAATACGGTTCGATTGTTGGTTTCTCATGTGGGAGTTAAAGACTTCCTCCTCAACAAAGACTTGAATGAAAAGAGAGCAAGTTGGATTACTTGTGTCATGGAGTATGACATTGAGATCAAAGTCACCAAGTTGGTCAGAGGAAAAGGATTGTGTGAGTAGCTAGTTTTTAGCAAACAAAAGGAAGCATGCAATGAGAAGGAGACTGTTTTGGCATTGCAAGACATCCATGAGCAAGGAAGCACTCAAAAGGAAAACAATGGTGTCCTCACTCCTTGCTGGACCCAAGACATAATGCACTTCCTAAACACAGGTCTATGCCCTCTAGAGATGGACAAGAACAAAAGAAGACACTTCAGATTGCAGGCTGTCCCATATGCCCTTGTTGATGGTGTTTTGTTCAAAAAGGATGTGAGTGGAGTGCTGCTGAGATGCATTAGCACAAATCAAATTCATAGGGTGTTGGAAGAGTTCCATGGTGGATCAGTTGGTGGTCATTTTGCACCAAGAGTGACGGCTCTGAAGATCATGAGGGCTGGCTATTAGTGGCCCAAGATTTTCAGTGATTATTATGCATGGATCAAGAGGTGCAAGAATTGTGAATTCTTCATAGGTAAAGAGAGACTAGCTTCCCTTCCATTGCACCAAATTTCAGTTGACCAGCCATTCATGCAATGGGGTTTGGACTTCATTGGAGTCATTAATCCCAATTCAAGCCAAGGGCACAAATGGATTTTAACAGCAACTGATTACTTCACCAAGTGGACTGAAGCAGTAGCACTCAAGGAAGCAAATGAATATAGCATCCTAGATTTCTATGAGGGAATAACAACCAGATTTGGCATACCTTCTACAATAATATCAAATAATGCATTGGCATTCATTGTGTCCAAGGTGACTGAATGGGCTGTCAAGAATGGGATCTACCTAAGTACTTCATCAAACTATTACCCTCAGGGTAATGGCCAGGATGAATCTAAAAACAAGAACTTGTTGAGGATCATTAGGAGGACTCTTGATGAAAATCAGAGATCTTGGCATACTAAGTTGAAATCATCCTTATGGGATGATAGGATAAATCCCAAGAGATCTACAGGTAACTCTCCATTTAAGCTCATTTATGGGAGAGAGGTAATTTTTCCCCTGTCACTTGAGTTGCCAACGTTAGAACTCATGAAACAGTTGGAGTTGTTAGAGTTTGGGCCCATGGAGGTTAGATATGCAGAGTTGATGGAACTCCAAGAAATCAGAAATCAGGCATCTCAAGCAATGGAGAAGGATCAAGCTTTGATAAAGAAGACCTTTGATAAAAAGGCCAAGAATAGATCCTTCCAAGTTGGAGATCTAGTGTTAAAATGGGATGCAGATAGAGCAAAACCGGGAAGGCATTCAAAAGTTGATGCCATTTGGAGTGGCCCATACATGGTCACAAAGTGCAAGGACAACAATGCTTTCTAATTATCTTCATTGGATGGTGAAGAACTGTAGATTCCAGTCAATGGGATCTATCTAAAGCATTGCTACTAAAGGTAATTCTCCACCTTGTACATATTAGCTTAGATTTTCATTCCTCCAAGTGCTTGTGCACATTGTTTTGCTGTAAATTAGCTTTGCTTTCCCTAAATGCTTTGGCACAAGCTTGTTGTTCCTGCAAATGTGTGTTACAGGCCTTGCTCAATCAGATGGTGTTCCATCCTCCATCTTCATCCTTGTAGTGTTCTAGTTAGTTGGGGTACCAAACAGAGAATTTGATGACTCCATGCCCAATGGATTGCTTCAGGCAACTGGTAACTTCATCCAGCAGGCAGATGACCCATATGAGTCGCCAAAATTGTTATCCAAAATGTACCCCTTGCTCATTTTGTGGCTAACTCCTTTCATTCTTCCCTCTCTTGTGCCTCAGTCATAATTTTTTTCTTTTTAGGAACTCAAAACTTTCTGGAAATGGCACCATTGGATAGAGCTCTTTCTCAGCTTTCTAGAAAGGTAAAGTTTTCCTCCTAACTCCATGTATTTTTGAAGTTATGGCTCGGCCGAGTTTTTATGGGAAATTTTCCCTTGAAAGGTCCGCAGGCAATGAAATGGCACCACGTGTCCTAGGAAGTGGTAGGGATCGGAGGAAAACTTGGTTTTTTACCAAGTGTTTGGCAAAATTTCAAAAGGGAATATTTTCCCCGCAGACCTGCTGGCGAATCGGATCTTGCCACATGTCCAAGGGGAGAAAAGTGAAAATTTAACTAATTGTTGGCACATGGAAAATTTGGGAGGAAAATCCCACAACCAATCATATTGTGCCACGTTTCCTCGGGATCGGAGCTGCGGAGCGTAGGAGAAGATTGGGAATTTTTCCCAAAGTGATTGTGCAAAAGGAAAAATGTTCGCCCAGGCCCCGCGTCCACTAAGACGCTGCCACGTGTCCTAGACCGGTGGAAGGCAGGGAGAATTTGGGAAATTTTCCCAAGCTAAAAATAAGTAAATTTCAAAGGAAAAATTGCCCCCCAAGCGTGAACCAATGGAAGCCCGCCACGTGTCCACTTGGCGGTAAAAAATATAGGAAAGGCCTGTGGGAAAATGGAAAAGAAAAATCTTGTATCCAATAGGGTTTCGCCACGTGTCCAGGTCAGAGAAATGGTCAAAAAGTGATGGAAAATTTAGGAGGAAATGCCCGTGGTGAATCACCTACTACCACATGTCCTCAACTCATCGGCCCGGTAGGGAATTTTTAGAAAATTTTCCAATGGCGACAACAAAAGAAAATGAAGCATTAAAGGCCCACGCCCAATCAAAGCATGCCATGTGGCACCCAGAATGGCAGAGCGTGGGTAATTTTTGAAAAAAATTCCAAATGACCAAAAAGTGAAAAATTTAAAAAAATTTGTCCACCAATCCGATTCGGCCCTGTTTTGCCCTAAAATTTCAAACGGCCATATCTTTCGATCCAGAGCTCAATTTTTCACGTTCTTTATATGAATGGAAAGTTGGTGAAATTTTCTACAAGATTCTAGGGTAATTTTTTCATTTTGATGGAGTTTGGAAAGAGAAAATTGAAAAACTCCTCTGGCACGTGGTCATGGACAGAAATGACGTTTCAACCACCATTTTTAATGAAGAATGGCTCGCATTCTCTCCCAGCATGGCCAAAAATGTCAGGGGATGGGATGGAAAGGATGCCCATAATGTTTTAATGTGTTTTGGGTTGGTGGTTGAAGCTCTCCCATGTTTTCCCACGTTTCTCTCTTCTGGGGTCATGGTTTTACACTGTAAAAGCCAGATTTGGCTCTTTTTGCAAAGGGTTGAACATTTTTTTGTATTACAAACTCCCTCTTTCACCTTGAAAGTGATTTTTGTGGAAAAATCACACCTTTTTGAAGACTACAACCTATTTTTCCTCTCAAGTGTTGTAATGCAAGTGGTTTTTAATGTAAAAATGACAATACAGGCTCTGTGAATGAGTTTTTATCCTCTATTTGTGTTGTTTGATTCATTTATGATCCTCCATTACATTTATCAGTTTGTGCATGAAGCTTTGTTGCATTTTTATGAACTGTGTCAATCTACAGAAGTAAGAAATGCTCACCACTCATTTGGTGCATCACCTTATTAGCACTAGTTTCAATTTTTTCATTCTTTATCTCTATCCACTTTGGAATTTAGAGTAGTTTTTTTGAGTTTGAAACCTCTATATAACTTGTAATTGATATATCTTATCAGAGGAGTTGAGGAACAAGCCTCTAATTTGGAGATTCCTCTCCCATTTTACAAGTCCCACACTTGGGGAAAGGATTCAATGTTGTGCAATCACACTGGATGTCCAAGATGTCAAACTAGAATTCTGATCAACATCCAGAGGTGCTGCTGATTTGTAACAACAAACCCTTCTTAAACCACTTTATCATGTGCTCTTTCCCCTTAGCACCCTTCTTCTTACTGGTCTTGCACGTGCATCCTTTAATACTTAGCCAATATTTCAAGGCCTAACATCACACCACACTAATTATGTTCTCCATCCTCAGAAACATCCTGCTTCTCCAAAGAATAAATAATAGTGGGGCAGGGACAATCTAAATAAAGAATGAAAGAATGGAAGAATGGAAGAATTTTCTACTGCTGTAGGAGGAGTGGGAATTATTTCTTTACTATTGCTTCAATATTTTCCCAAGCATCCACCTCACTCTATGCTTGCTGAAGTAGGTCACCCAATAAAGAGCTCACCTCCTCAAAACTCAATCCGCTGCTCTTATAATTCAATGTGCCTACAACTCCTTCTAGTTTCTTGCTAAGATTATCCAGCGTGTCCATTTTGTGGGTGACATAGGGATATAGTTCTTTAACCAAAGTATTCATCAAACCCCATAAGGTTTTGATTACTTCTAAATTTTTCTCAACCTTAGCTAGGATCTTATCACAGTCCACCCTATTTCCTTTCTTCTTTTATTAAAACTCCTCTAGATCCACCTCATGCATAGTAACTAGTATGCTTGTTACCCTATCTCTACAACGCAATTGTTATAAAAAACATCAGCCATTTGTGTGGAGGTCTTCACAGTGGAAATGGGCTTAGGATACCGAGTAACTGTCTCCTTGATATTAAGTTTTCTTCCTCCTTTTGGCATGCCAATTCCTCTTTTGTTGATTCCAATGTGAGTGGCCGCCTCTCCCCAGTGAGGATGTAGGTCAGGTCTTCTAAGCATTACATGGTCGACTAGTATTTTTTCTCAAGCAGGGAAAGGTCTAGGTGCTTCAAGATTATTTCATCTTAAATATTCTCTATCTTCTTATGGATCTCTAGTAACTTTTCCTTTTCCTCCCTTAATTCAAGCCTTAACTAGGCACTGATCAACACATCCTGCTTTAGCTCCTTGTCCTTTTCAATGATCTCTTCATTTTTTTGTACATGCTCTTCTTCCAAGACCCTTACTCTGTCATTTATCCCAAAGAGCCTCACCTCAATCTCCACTGACACTTTATTAAGTGCATTATAAACCTACTCATCTTATAGTTGTTGAGCATTCAGCAAAGGGTTTACTCCTTCGGTATCTGATATCTTCATCAACGCCTCACAATTGACCTCAAATTCAGGCTCATCAATGTGGTACTCAAAATCCCAAGACAACATCTTCCTTGTGCATGTGTACACACCATATTCCTCAAAATAAGACCATGTAAGGAGTTTTTTTGAAGGCACGATACTTAGGAAACACACTCACAATATTTTACTTGGATAATTGATGTAAGTCATCCCTTGTTCCTACACCACTACCATACCCTTTCCTCCTATGTTTGCTTCCTTTGGTAAGCTTACCGCCAAGATGGTATCTCTACCCATGCTTCCAAAGTTAGTTTGTATGCTCTTACTTCCCTTCATCTCCTTGAGAACTTCTTCAGTACTATCCTCCACCTCTTGATCCACCAAGTCTTTTATGATGCCTGCTACTTCCCTTTTTGTAGCTTCCTCTATTTTCTCCTCAGTCAAACTTGGAGTACCTTGATCTTTCATGTTGACTTCCTCACTTACCCCTTTGTCGTGAGTGCCTCCCATGTCCTCATCTTTCTCTTCATTAACCTCCTCCTCTCACTCATGTACATCGTACACTATTCTCCTAAGACTCATTGTGCTCTTCATCATCTTTTTCGGCATCCATTATCTCCATTTCTTCTTAGTCTGTCTTCTATGTTACTCTTTGTTTCTTCCTAATTGGTGATTCCAATATAGGAGACTCTTCTTTTTCTTCCTCTCTAGGTGGCTCCTTTCTTTCTAGAAACTCTTCTTTTTCAGGGGGCTTCTCTTGCTCTGGCACCCCTTCCTTAGGTGTCTTCTCTCTCTCTCTCTCTCTCTCTCTCTCTCTCTCTCTCTCTCTCTCTCTCTCTCTCTCTCTCTCTCTCTCTCTCTCTCTCTCTCTCTCTCTCTCTCTCTCTCTCTTCTATGGGATACTTCTTCCTCCATGCATAGGTTCTTGGTTTTGGGCCCAACTCCTACGCACCTACAGACTGCATTGTTTGTGTACTTGGAACCTTTTTCTTAGGGGCCTCCTCTCTCTCCCTTTTCCTTAGCACAACCTTATTCCTTCTTGTGGGGTGTTCTAGGATAGAGACATAATTTTCAATGTAAGCTCCCTTCTCATACTTCATCCTTATGTGCATGTATACCCTTGTCTTGGTCCTCCTAGCAACATGCAACGTTATTGGATTTATCATTTGTATGTCACGGGAGACATACTTTTCCACATATGTGCACTTCTTTGGATATATCAATGTCCTACTCACCTCGTGGTAATCTTGGTCTACTATGCTGAGGTCAAACCTTAGCTTCTTCACCTCCTTAAATCTACTGACTCCAGCCTGGAAGTATTGTGTTGTAAAGGAGAATGGAAATTTGCACCAAGGACCCTTAGCACCATTTGCTAGAGTAAACCTCCCAATGCAAAAATGTTGGTATATGAAAAATTTATCTTTGAATTATAGTAAAACAAGTAACTACTCAAGTATCCTCCACTTTGCGCCAAATTCGTCACGCATCTAATAATACCATTTTTCTAGGCACACATTTTGGGTGGTCGTCATGGTGTCACAAGTGTACTTCTAAAATATTTTAGCAGGGGAGGGTTTCTTATCTGGGTACTCCCACATAATATTATTTAGCCCATCAAGCACCTCAGTCTCTGAAAAGACGATGGTAATGAGGACATTATCAAACATGATCTTTTCTCCATCATGCATGGCATTGATGATTTATTATACTAGGAACTCCAAGAGGTTATAAATGGTCCCCTCCAATATCTTTTGCAAAATATTCAACCAAGCCTAATTGATTTACGTCCTTCTCTCCTACCCATTTAGTTTTGTGACCAAGCGCATAACCATCCTCATTAAAGGGTCAACAATCACAGAGATGTCAAAGTATCGTGACCCCTTCTTATAATCATAGGATTCAAAAGTATTTTTGATGGAATCCTTATTGTCCAAGTCATCATCAAATGGTTCTCCCTCTCAGGTAAGACCAATAAATTTAGAGACTAGTTTATGAGTTATCTGCATCCCATGTCCTACAAAGTAGAAATGTATTCATGTATGGCCAACATTAACCACTAGTGAAATCACTAAGGTTTTCAAAAATAGGAAAAATCATAGAATTTCAATAACCTGGCCTTCTCCATCTTCACCTTTACCTCATCATCATAGATAGGAATTCCATCTGGTGTCATTTTGTCTATAGGGAAAACCAGTTCCAATGCCATCTCATTATATGTGGTGCTCATATAATGGTTGTAGGAACTTACGGCCATCTTTCTAACATGAGACACCTATTCTTTGCTAAGCAACACGCCATTTGGATATTGAATCTCCACATACCATTATTCGTTGAAACTGGTGGAAACATCTTGTTTCCCTTTTCCCTTTCCCTTCTTTGGTGAAATGGTTACTACTTTACTTGGTTTCATTTCTCTGTCAGGACACTAAAAATTCTTTCTTCCTCCTCATCTTGGCTCTTCTCAATTCTATGGCTCTACCCTTTTGTGAAAATCCCTTCAATCCTATGCTTTAGCTACAGAACCCTAACCTATAAAACTCTTCTTTCCATAAAATGGTGTATTCACTTGTGGGATTCGAAAACTCATACAACCTTCTCCCTCACGCTCGTGTACTCTTTTTCCACTCTAGTTCACTAATCAAACTAGTTATCCACTCAAATATTCACAAGCATTTTTTATGTAACTTTTCTTTAAGGACACCCTAGTTTGCAAGAACTCTTTGATATCTTAAATATAAGGTAAACAATAATATACCTTGAGCTTCTACTTATATCTTTTTATTTTTTCCCATGATAAATGGCATGCCACCTACCAACATACCTTTGCAATAAAGGAGGATTTTTCTTTTAAATCCAACCTTCAGCTCTTTTATCCCCACGCCTAATCTTATGTGAAAAATTCTACAACCTTCTGGTGTGCAAAAACCCTTACTAACCGAAGATTCTTACACATGTGCTTGCAGGATCAAAGGAACTTCTTCTATCCTTACCCTAATTTTTGACATCACCCACCTCAATCTTTTCCTATTCTTCTCACTCTTGTACATGGTTTTTGTAAATCCTTCTTGACACCAAACTCCTGATGTTCACCTTTTCTGTGCAGTTCTATTCCTTCAAATAGGGCCATCGAAACACATCTTCCACTACCGACTTTAAGTATTTGTTGCATCACTTCACCCCACTCAAAAATGGATACATGGTCCTCTGCACATAGAATAATTTTGAAATTGTAAGTGGCTACCAATGCATAATGTGTACACAACAACAAAAATAAAAGGAGAAAGAAATGAGAAAGGGAAATAAAAAGAAAGGAAAATGCATTAAGCGAAATACTACCTTATTCACAAACATAAGGAAGAATTATTTATAGTAGGGCTTTAGCATCCTCCCATTGAAATGTCTTGGTAACTATGTTCCATCCAATGCTTATAACTGAAGTGCCTGAATCAATTATATCAGATATAATTTATGGTCCCATCCAATGGAATTTGAATTTCCCAGGGTGGCACAGAAACTTGGAATCATATAATAGAACCATCTTCCCAACCTCAAACTTTTTATTCTTGATGTGTCTATCATGGCATGCCTTATACCTAGATTTTTATATATTCTAACTCCACTGAGCTATGGCCTTCCTCTCATCGAACTACGTTAACTTATCAATCCTATCCTCAAGCATTTGTTCATCAAATAATCCTCCTACGCACCCGATACATAGTAATGGTAGCATAAATTCAATCGGTGACATTGCTTCCATGCCAAACACTAGTTGAAAATGTGTGGCCTTATTTAGTCTTTTATAAGTAGTCTGATATGAACATAACAGAACAAAATATTTATCATCCCAGTCCTTCCTTCCCACATCAAAAAATTTGGTCAGTGTGTGACTCAGTATCTTGTTAAATGCCTTAGTGATTCCATTAGCTTGGGGGTGATAATCGGTAGTCTTGTGGTGGAATACCATGAATTCTGCCAACAAGATTCTAATTGTCTAATTCTAATTTTGCCCTATCACTTGTTAAACTCAGCAGACATCCATATCCGTTGATTAAATTTTCACACAAGAACCTAGATGTTGTTACCACTGTGTAATACCTTGTAGGCACTGCCTCCACCCATCTTATTAAGTAGTAAGTAAAAGTAATGACATAACATGAACCAGTACTTTGAAAAATAGGTGAAATTGGCCCTACAAAATTAATCGTCCACTTCTCAAATGGTTTTGCACTAGCTATCAGTCTCAAGGGCATCTCATCTCTTCTTCTTGGTTTTCCAAGGCATTGAAAATGGTGACAATCCTTGTAAAACTCAATACAATCCTGGTAGATGCTTTCCCACCAAATCCCTACCAAAAGGATCTTACGCGTGGTTACATTCCCTGCATATTTTTCTCTTGCAATTCCACCATGTGCTTCCTCCAGGATTGCAATGCGTTCATGCTCTAACACACATTGGGACAAAACCGCATTATGGCCTAGCTTAATTAAGTCTTCGCCAATTAACATGTAGGGTGCAATGTGTATGGCTAATTAATTTCTTTCCATATTATTCATTCCTTATGGTACCACACATGTCTTGAGAAATACAACAATATATTCCAAGTTAGAGGGAGCATGCCATAATCTAAACAATTATGCAACTGACATTGTATCTTCAATGCTCTACACATCCTCCCCTGAGTCAATCCTAGATAATTGGTCAGTTCCTAAGTTATTCTTTCCTATTTTCACCACAACTGTAAACTCAAACTCTTGAAACAATAATACCCATCGACATATTTGCCCTTGTAAAATGGGCTTGTTCACCAAGTACTTCAATGCCGTGTGGTCCATGTAGAATATGAGGGGTGTTTCCAACAAACATTGCCTAAATTTATGCAGCATGTAGATAATGGAAAATGCTTTGTGCTCAGTAGTGGTATGGTTCTAATTTGTTGGTGTCAACTTCCTACTAGCAAAACACAAGGGTTTTTCAAAACTTCCTTCTCCAGGTTGTGCTAATATTGCCCCAATTTCCATCCCCAAAGCATTAACATGTACATGGAATGGCTTATCCCAAGAAGGGATACGTAATATGAGTATAATGATAAGCCTATTCTTAAATGTATCAAACACCATCTATTGTGCCTCTCCCCAGTGAAATGGAATTTTGAGTTTTAGTAACTCTTCTAATGACGCGGTGATCTTAGCATACCCCTTAATGAATTTTTAGTAATATCCCATATGTCCAAGGATTTTGTGCACTAAAATCTAGCTGGTACGTTCCCCCAATCCCACGATAACAGAAAATTTGGTAGTATCCACCAAGAAACCTTCCTTACATATGATATGTCGTAAAAGGGTTCAAAATCGAGTAATAAAAACATGTTTCTTAATGTTAAGGGATATCCTCAACTGCCAAAATATTTCCAACATCAACCTCAGATTGTCACAATGATCCCTTACTAATCCATATACCATCCAATCATCAAGGTAGAATTGAAGAAACTTATGGATGAATTCTTGAAATGCCTTCACTACAATGCATGAAAACATAGCAGATGCATTTTTCAGTCCAAAAGGCATGACTGTCTAGGAGAATATTCACCATTTAGTGGTGAAATTTGTCTTTTATTTGTCTTACTTTGCAATTCTAACCTGATGATGCCCAAAGAATTCATCTATGGAAGAATAGATCTCACTCTTGGATACTCCTTCCATAATCTCCTCAATGAAGGTGGTTGGAAAGGGATCAATGACACATACCGCATTCAAATCCCTATAATCAACACACATCCTTGTTAATGCTAATGACCAATGGGTTTAAAAATTCTAATTCCTCAACAGCCTCAATGATGCCTGATGTGATCATATTTTCAATGTCCTCCTTGAACTTATCTTGATTTTAATTTCCCCCAAGAAGTGGTGAACTCCTTTCAACTCATGGTACCCATGCGGAGATTATTCTTGAAACTCACATAATAGATCATTGATCTTCGAAACCTCCTTTTCTGATCTAGTAATCTCCAATACTAGATCCTCCTTAGGTTCCACCTCAGAACCAATGTTAACCTTGTTGGTTTACAGGGGTTCATGGTAGGTGTCACGCTTTCTCATCAGCACTATCCATAACCTCACTTTGCATACCGATCAGTATGGTTAACATCCAAGTTTTCCACCTCTTCACCATCTATCACATAGAACAACTTTTCCTTTCTCATTTCTCTAGGAAATGAGCGCTCAAGTTGCAATCTCCTATGATTTTTCATTATCGACAGCATGCTTCCAAGATAGGATCACCAAAAAAATCCAGTACTTTATCCTCCTGCCATGTCACTATCTCCCATATTTAGGTGTTTAAGAACTTGCAGTGCCTTATCTATCGATGGTTTAGTACTCTCGATACTTCAAAATATTGAATGATGATCAGCCGTTAACTCCTACCAGTTTCTTATCTGATGGTAAACATATCTGAATGAATGTACCACATGCCTGCAC
This sequence comes from Taxus chinensis, assembly GCA_019776745.2. Classification (NCBI taxonomy): domain Eukaryota; kingdom Viridiplantae; phylum Streptophyta; class Pinopsida; order Cupressales; family Taxaceae; genus Taxus; species Taxus chinensis. Next base: position 341,003,708 of record CM034151.1, read on the forward strand.
ATCCTTATAAGGCGGATTACAATATTATGCATGCATAATGAATTGGAGGAAGGGATTTTTTTCCTTCCATCCAAGCCTTCTCATATGCCTGGACGTGAAGTGATGCGGGTTCCTTCCCATGACATAGTCTTGTATAGATAGTAAGCACATTACTATCAGGAGGAACCTAACAAAGAACACAATTATCACCTCATGGAACTCTAGAATATTATCTGTGATGGGTCACCAACTAACGTGTTATGGTCTCTGAGAAAATTATAACTAAGCATACTTCTCCGTCTTGATCTCAAATCTCCACTGGGTCTCCATTTCTCGTAGGAAAACATCAGGGTTGGCTCCTCCAGAATAACTTGGTAACTTCTTTCCTCCTAGGTGCTTGATTGAGCACACCTTTTCTACCCTCATCATAGAGCCCCTTAACTACCTTCCCACCAACCCATATGTCTCGTGTACCCAATTTTCACATGCTATGCTAGTTATATCACTTTTAGATTGAACTTCTTCACATTGAATAACACCCTCCTTTATTGGTTGTATAACTTCATGGTCCTGGATAGTGCACATGTAAATTATGTCTAGGCCATCTTCTCCTAAAGGATCAATATAGGGTGCCGACTTCCCATCTATCAAAGGAATGATAAATTGTTCCTCTTTGTTCTCAAAGCTTATATGCCCCTTATTAAAACGTAAGTCCCAAGTGAATTTCACCCCTTGGATAATGATAACAACATCCTTTAAAACACCAATGGGCATTGCCTTTGTCTTATTGAACATGTATAACACATTTGAAGATGGATGTACCGGGGACCTTACCATTTGATTCTAAGAATCTAAGGTAAGTAAATTAACTTACGCACTCATATCTATCAGAATATTTCCTAGGAACCATCCATCAACAACTGCATTCAAGGTAATTTCCTTATCATAGTTAAGGCTATGGGGAGGAAGGTTAGCATGCAAAACTTGCCTCTTGCGCTCTACTTTAGTGCTTGGTATCTTATTCCTTAACTATTCTCCTAACAAAGGAATGATATTCTCTTGCCTCAACATTTTGCATACCTCGAAATCATCTAGATCATTTTATGGGGTCTCAGCACTCTTCTTCTACTCTAACTTTCAGGATTTCTCCTTCAGACATTGAATTTCCCCTTAAAGACTCCTGATTATGTCCATGGTATCTTGATAGACTTCCTTCTTATGGGTAGGGTCTGGATACTTCCCATCCACCACCTCTTCTCTTGTAATCAGTTGTCTCTACTTTGATATCTCCCTGGCATGCACAACCTCATCTCGTGTCGTCACAAGTACAAGTTCTAACTCTACCTAATGTACCACTCTTGGCATCCACTACGAGTCTAATTTCTTAATGCTTACCATCATGGTGCCTTTGTATTTTTGTTGTTTCTGAATCATGTGTTCAAATAGATCTGGGCACTCCACATACTTGTTCTTCTTTTCACACCAAGAAAATTGTAGTAGGTAAGGACACTCACGCTTATAGTGCTTCATAGACCAAAAATTGTAACAAGTTCCATGTAGGAACTCACTTCACCCACCTCCATAGTTTTCCATGCATATAAATCCTCTTAAAAATCCTCTTCAACTAGATCCTCCATCCAGGTGCCCTTCATAGTGATGACCATCGTCCTTGGAATTGTGTGCAATGTTGGTCTAATGCACACCAATATCAATGGCCTCTTGTATTTGGTCAATCAATCTATAATCCTTAGTTTAATGAGTAGTAGAGATGTAAATCTTGTAGTAAAAAGACACATTCTTGTGTTTCACGCATTGTAGTAATAGACACCTACTTGCATCATGATCTCTGTGGTAAATCTCAAAGTCTATTGTCATGATGCATAACAATATCTAAGGAAAAATTTATTTTATGTGCCCCTCTACTTCACAATCCATGCACCATAGGCCACTACAAGTCTCATGTGCCAAGTTCATAGATATCTCCTCCATTGTTTTCCATTACATCAATCTGAGCTTCAAGAAAAGGGCTAGCATGAGTATCTAGGCTTCCTACAACCTCAGTGTGCAAGGTGTTGGTGCCATTTTTGATCCTATAAGATTTTTCCCTAATTTTCCTTCATTCTGCATGCTCTAAATTTTTTTTCTCTCAAATCTATGGTCTGCAACTTTTCCCCTCTTTGTTGGATGCTTCGAAGTGCTCACAAACTTGTTATTTTTCCCTAATTTGAAATAAAACTGCATGTCTACCCTCTTTTGTGCCCTAATTTTCCAAATCCGTGGGCTCTGCTATTTTTCCATTTTTCTCGATCATAGATGCTTGAAAATGATCAATTTATGCTTGTTTGCCTTTGACAATCTATCCCCATGGTTGTAAATTGCTTTGAATCACTTTTCATTTGTCTTTTGATTGAAAAATCCTTCACCCACAAAGAAAAATTCAATTTTAGGCATCCCTGGCATTTTCTGTGTTTTTTGACTGTCAGACAGGTGTCATTTGCCCGTTAAATTCATCTTTAGCATCCTAGGGCATCGCTGGCAACTTTTGCATCTTTTGACGGTCATACGGGCGTCCTTTGCCCATCAAATTTTAGCTCAACATCTTCTCATACATGGCCATTTGTGATTGGACAAGATTCGGTGGGTCTGCTCAAAAAAATTAACATTTTTGTGTTTTATAAAAATTTAAAAGCTTCCCCCGCAGCTCTACAGGCCCCAAAGGAGGTACACGTGTTGTAAGCAGATGAAGGTGGACAGGTGGATCTTTTTGTGCCTTTAGGCATTTTGGAGAAAAGAGCTAAGTACAAAGAAAATGCCAATGGCCCATAATGAAATAGAATGGAACGAGTGGAGGCTTCAGAGCGTAGGCCCTCTGCGAATTAGAGGTGGACATGTGTCGTGTTTTCATCAAAAAAGGGATGGAAGGCTGGCGGAGGACTTAGAATTTTTTTTCTTTTTGGAAAATGGGGAAAAAGTTATGAAAATGTCGCGGGTCCATCAGGCTACTCAGGAGAGGACATGTGGTAGGAGTAGGGTCAGAGGCAGAACTTCGGGCCTCAGGGGAAACTTTAAAATTTTTCCCATTTTGGAAAAGTGGGTTAAAGTGGTAATTTGAAGCATGGATCCGCAATGAATTAGAGGGAGACACGTGTCAAAAGAAAATGGCAGAGGGGAGTGCGGGCCACCGATGAGTTTTGAAAACTTTGAAATTTTTGTGAAGGAAGTACAAAGCAAAAAAGGAAGTTATGGCCCCGCAGTGAAGTAGTGATTGACACATGTAAAGGACAGAAGCAGAGGTGCGGGTCCGTAGAGGAAATGCTGAAAATTTTCCTTTTTTCCAAAAAGGTGGAAATGTGTAAAATTGAATGGCGACCACGGATTCAATTATATTGTGCCACGTGTCAATGCTAAATCTCAAGGGTTGACCAACAGAGGAAATGGTGAGAAATTTTCTTTTTTCCAAAAAAGTGTTAAAATTCCAGAATCGATCCGTGACTCCAATGGAGCCCACCTTGGGACACGTGTCAAGCTCGGAGGGGTAGAGAAAAATGTCAAATTTTTACATTTTTCCAAAAATGTTAAAATATCAAAGAATGATCCCAAGCCCATTTCTAATCACATTTTGACATGTGGAGGGCTTAGATTGAAGGGAGAAAGGAAAATAAACAATAACTGTGCATTTTTCAATTTGGCCGCCATTTTTTCTCCAAGAAGTGTGGAAATGCATTTTTTGCATCGATTTTGACCAAATTTTTAGTGAATCCATGTCATTTTTGCCTTCAAGGATCAATGGAATCAATTTGAAAACTTAATTTACGGATTTGAGGTACTTTTGAAATGAAATTTTGTTCGAGCTCTAGCAAAAAATGTGAAATATCATATCCAAATGTTACAAAGTCAAATTTTGGAGGGATAAGGATGAAATAATGAAAGGAATGGGGTCTGCATGCTTTAAGGAGGAAAAACATGCTCCTAGTTGAAACTATGATGTGAATTTTACAATGATTCACCTTTTTGAGGCACCTGGTAACTTTTTGAATATTTTTCTGTTGGATGTCCCTTTCTGCGAGTCATGAGTGAATTTGTAACAAACTAAGATGCCATAGGATATTCTTTTCTTGGGAAAGAAGGATCAAATGCAATATAGAGATATGTAATGCATGTTTTGAGACATGTAAAAGGGTTAGGAAATTGAAAATCATGAGCAAATTTTTGAAAGAAGCTCATCTTCTAAGAAACCCTCCAAAAAACCTGGTTAATGTCTTCTGTGTTAGATCTTCATTCATGTTGAGTTGGTGACAAGTGTATAGCCATCACAAAGCTTTGAGATTGTTCCTGAAACTCTCCCCTGCTGATGAATGTAACAAGCTTTTGAATTAATTTGTGTTATTTTGGGCAATATGATGTCTGTTATCATGTTTAAATGTCTACAAACAATTTTCCTTGTTCTTGTTGCAATCTTATATTGAAATTTTTAGGAACCACATAGATCTCATCCTTATTGATTGTTTAGTGGCATTTACAATTTCATTTGTCAGAAGAGCTTTCATCTGGCATTGAAAATAAGCAGTTTAAAATCACTTCACCTTCATTTTTTTGATAGAATTTTCTTGTAAGCCTTTGGGTGTACCTTACGCGTGATTTGATCAAATATTTTGATGTTTAATTGGGTCCTTTAACTCAAGCTTTTGTGTTGAGGTCTCAAAGATTTTGTGAAGAGTGCTAACCTAGGCCTCCATTTGTGTATCTTTTCTAGTTAAAAGAACATCCTGACTATTTTGAAACATTTTATCTGATAATTGTTCAAATGTTGTAGAGGTTTTCAAAGATCTAGCATAGTCAAGTTCGTCTTGTCAATATCCCACCAAAAATCATTCTAAACAACTAATCCTACCCCATACTACCCTTGTTTTGACCTGTATACCCACAGTAGATCAAAATCCATTTGCTAAAGTATTTAGAACATATCAAGATTTCAAAATGTCTTCAGTAACCCTTGGCTTGCATTGAAATTATCTCCATAATCTTGAAGTGACAAATTGTGAAAGTCAGATTTGGAGTGTTGATCATATTTTCCCAAGGCCCCTTCATACTATTTACACTAATTGATAGATATCTTCATCTCCTTCACCATTTCAGGGTTACAAAACAGGTTCTCTTGCCTTGGTTGAAAGGAACAACCTAAAACAGTTAGGACAAGATCAAGTCCTATTTGAGTGCTATCCATCTCTCCACAAATATGAGTGTCAGTTAGATGACATCCCCAGCTACAAAATGACATACATCATGATCTATCTACCTTCAAGCTTCATGCCATATCTGTGATGCTGCTCAGACTGAAAAGGAGAACAAATTGGGTACCGACACCAGTGACACCATTGTCGGGGACATTCTTAGTTCAATCTTACCCATGTGCATACATATTTGAGATTTTTGAATGCATATCAAACCCTTGTAATGTCTCTTACAAGTTTTGTCTGCAAGTACATTGTTAAAGCATCATTTAATAATTAGATTTGTAAGGATTAATTGAAGATATAAGTTTTTCCTATAATTTTATCAGTTTCAAGCAGTAGTTGCACTTTATTTGCATTTTTGGTTGATTGATTCAAGAAAATAAAGGTATGATCTATAAATTTTGGCAAGATTTTCAGTGCTGATAAGTATTTGATAGAGTATTTTAGTGCATTTGCAAAACTAGGGTGAAAATCCTTAGTGCCAACTCCATGTTGATTTGATCTTGATGAATACCAGTGTCTTAGATTTCTGTCATTTATTTTTGTGTTGCTAATCTCTACAAAACTAGAAGGAAGATATCTCTTTAGGAGGGACCCAAGTAGAAAGTTATTTCAAGAATTGGGAAAGACAATTTTAAAATAAAGAAAGGTTTGGAAGGTTGTTGAGGGTCAAACGTCAGGAAAAGGTATATCCATTGGTGAGAGAGATCAGCCTTTGGGAGAGGATTATCACTCTTCTTTCAATGATTCTGATTCAAGCAATATTCTCACAAACTTGTTTACCTCAAATAGTGAAGGTCCTTCTGCTATAACTGGTGAGTTCCTTCTTCAATCTGCACCTGTGTGTTTCAATTTTAATAAAAATTTCCAAGAAAATCAGCACCTAGAGAATACCAATCTTGTGAACCACATTCTTGAGCCCCAAAGACCTTGCATTCATCATCAGTCTATGTCACCCCCAAGATCACCTCAAAACAATATGGCTTAGCCTAGACCTCCATTTTTTGTTAACACCTTTGGTCCTATAGACTTTAGAGGAATGGCTGGTTATTCTAATGTTGTCCCTTAAGATGTCAGAAATAGATTTCCAAAGTTCCAAAGTAACAATGCTATAGCTGGTGATCAACACCTAAAATTTTTTGCTAACATGATGGAGGATTTTGAGATTGAGCATGAAGATGTGTATATTAAATTGTTCATTCATACATTATAAGAGGATACAAGATATTGGTACAAGGCTCTTCCTGATAATTCTATAGACTCTTGGACTGAGATGAACAATTCATTTAGGTTGCAATATGGTGATAAGAATGTTCCTAGATTTCTCTTGGCTGAATTTGAAAATATCAAGAAGAACCCCAATGAATCAGTTCATGACTTCAACACAAGGTTTAACAAGAATTTGAGAAGGCTTCCAGTTAATTTGAGGCCATGTGATCAGTCATGCTTGATCAGATATGCAGATGCATTTGATAAGAAGGCAGCCTATTACCTAAGAGACAAGAACCCTACAAATTTGAGACAGGCCTTCACTGTGGCACTGTAGATTGAAAACAATATTAAGGCCATTGGGAAACCTCTCAAGAGAGATGGTGTAAAGTTAATAAAACATGAAAATTCTCAAGTAAGAAAGAGTGTAGACTCGGAGGAAGTGGTGAAAAATTTGGTAGGGGCTGTCAAAGACATCTCATATAAGTTGGCAAGAGTTGAGAAGGGAATTGGACAAACTTCCTAAGGTCAACAAAAAGCAAAAAACCATGATAGATTTTCCAATCATCCTAGAGGTGATCAAAGGGCAGATGATAGAGGGAAAGGACCCATGGGGTCTACAAATAGACATCCTCAAGCACGTGAAGGAAGAGTGTTACTTGATCCTCTAACTACTAGGGTTGCTACTATTGAGGAAGTTGTTGATATTGATTGGTGTGATAGGTGTTTTCTGCTCCATCCTCCATGTGAAGTGGACCAGCAAGATGGTAAAGCTGGTAATGATGATGGTACTAATGAATATATTTTCATGGTGGGTTATTCCTCAATCTCACAAGAAGGAGCAACATCAACTGAGGTCATAAGTGTAAGGATAACAGCAACCTTTTGGGATTGCATCAAATGGGTACAAGTATTTATTTCCCCTCATACTCTTGAAGTTGATGTAGTGCAAGATTTTGAAATTCCTAACAATGACTTTGAAAGTACTATAGAGAAGACTTTGATGATCAGCATGATATTCCTCTTGAAACAAATGGTATACCATTCATACAGGAAGATAGAGGCCAATTGTTAATGAATGTTGTTGTGGCTCAAGAGAAATGTATTATAACACTAGGAGCAAAGTTGTTAATGGAGTTGAGGCCTCATTCAGCCAAACCTAAGGAATTCACCCTTGGCTTGACAACCTTATTCCAGTCAGAAAGAAAGCTCCTAGATATTAGACTTTGTGTAGACCTGCCAAAATCTGAATAGAGCTGTCCCATTGCAAGGACAATTACATTCCTCCTCATGCCCAAGCATGTCAAGACATGCTGCACTCCAGTGACTGGATCTGAATTTTCTTGTCTCCACCTCCAATGGTTTCCTATGGCTATAATCAAGTTGTTGTCCAGGAGTCAGAAACATTTAAAACTACCTTTACCACTCCTTGGGAACATAAATCAAAGTGAGTGTTCCAATATTTTGGTCTCATGAATGCTAGAGCTACCTTCTAAAGATAAATGGATGTTGTTTTTTCTGGTTACATAAATGACTTCATTGCAGTTTATCAGGATGCTATGACTGTGTTTTCAAGGAGCAGAAAAGATCACTTGTAGCACTTGGAAAGGATGTTGATTAGATGTAGAGAATATGGCATTTCTCTCAATCCAAAGAAGTGTCACTTTGGGGTGTAAAAGGCCAAGCTACTTGGTCATATTGTTTCAAAGGTTGGTGTCATGATTGACCCTGAGAGGGTAAAAGCAACCAACAAATTTCCAATTCCAAGAACAAAGAAGGGCATCCAATCCTTCTTTAGGAAGATCAATTTCATTATAAGATTGGTGTCAAATTTTTCTGAATTGCTCTTCCTATTACATGCATGTTAAAGAAATACCAAGTTATCAAGTGGGAGGAAGCTGCTATTTAGGCTTTTGAAGGAATCAAAGAAGCACTTAAACATGCACCTATCTTGGCAGCTCCAAATTACAAGAAGCCTTTCCAAATCTTCTCCTTTGCTTATGAAAATACCATTGCATTTTTTTTTCTACAAAGGATGAAGATGTGGTTGAGAGGTCTATTGCCTTCTTTAGCAAGGCTTTACAAGCTGTTGAGCTAAAGTACACAATCATTGAAAAACAAGAATTTTCCTTTGTGAAAGCAACAAAGGTTTTCAGGCCTTATATCTTAAGTTCAAAAGTTATTTCTTATGTTCCCCACACCATGGTAAAAGACATCTTATTAGAGATGGAGATCTCAAGAAAAATATGTAGATGGGTGAACAAACTACAGGAGTATCATATGGACATCCAAACCACAAATTTGGTAAGAGGTTTGGGTCTTGCTAAGCTCATGGCTGAGAGCAACCTGCAGACAATTGAAGTGAATGAAGTAGAGGAAGAAAGGGAAGATGTTGTTGAGAGTTTGACAAGTTATAAGTCATATAAGGATGTAATATTTTACCTCAAACATCTATGCTACCATGATCATGTAAATACAAATCAGAAAAGAGCCCTCAAGCTAGCTTCTCAAAAATACATCCTTACTGACTTTGGGCTAGCTTGGAAGAACCCTGAAGGTTTCCTATTGAAATGTGTAACTGAAGGTGAAGCTCCCAAAATACTTGTTGATTTCCATGTGGGAGTTTGTGGAGGACACTTTGCTGGAAAGGTTACAGCACGCAAAATTTTGAGGGCTAGTTATTGGTGGCAAACTCTTTTTAAAGATGTAACCCTGTTGGTTAGAAGATGTGAAAGCTGCTAGCGTTTCTTTGAAAGAATGAAAGCTTCAGGATCCCTTCCTTTGTAGCTTGTATCAATTGAAGCTCCTTTCAAATAATGGGGAATGGACTTCATTGGTGAGATTTTAGACCCATCTATTGTTAGACATAAGTGGATTCTTGTAGCCACAGATTACTTCATAAAGTGGGTAGAGGCAATCCCCACCAAGAAAGTAACACACCAAGTTGTTATGGACTTCTTGTTGAATCATATCATATGCAAATTTGATGTGCTAGTAAAAATTGTTGCTGATAATGCCATCTACTTCAGAGCTAAACCCTTGATTGAAATGTGCAAGGATTATGGGACCAATATGACTTATGCTTCAAACTATAACCCTCAAGGAAATGGAAAAGATGAGTCTAGAAATAAGAACTTATTGAAGATCATTAGGAGAGGCTTGGAGTTAAACAAGAGAAAATGGGGTGAACAACTAAAATTTGTAGTTTGGGCTAGTAGAATTACTACCAAAAGAGCTACTAGTAAGATCCCATTTGATTTGGTGTATGGAACTCAAGCTCTACTGCCCTTACATCTGTAATTATATTCATTTCATTTTGTTCAAAAACTTGAAGATCAAGAGGTCATTCCATATGAAGCAAGGATTAATCAGATTGTTGAGTTGGATGAAGAAAGAAGAGCATCACACCAAAGGCATGTTAGATTTAGAGAGAAGTTGAAGAGGTTTTTTGACAAGAAGGTCACTCCTAGGGCCTTCAATGTTGGAGATCTAGTTTTGTTGTGGGATAGCATAAATGAAGATAAGGGAAAACATGGTAAATTTGATGCATTGCGGATGGGTCCTTACTCCATTGATATTAGAATAGGTGAAAATACCTTTTTTCTTAAGGAATTAGATGGGGAATTGCTTGAATAGCCTATTAATGGTAGGCATCTAAAGAATTTCTTAGATTAACCCCCAAATTTGAGGTATGCACCACTTGTACAGTGTATAATGTTTGGATTTTTCTCTGTATTTTCCTTTTTTGTCGGTTTGTGGTTTGCCCTATCCTTGGTAGCCATTTTTTGTTGTTTGGGTCTAGTTTTTCAACTTTGTAACTTTGAAGCCTTTGCCCAATAAATTATTTTGGCACTTGGTCTACTTTTTTTCTTGTGGCAATCACTGGGAGTGCCCATCCCCGAGTAGGAACCGATGTTGATGGCATTTTTGATCCTATAAGATTTTTCCCTAATTTTCCTTCATTCTACGTGCTCTACAACATTTTTCTCTCAAATACGTGGTCTAAAACTTTTCCCCTCTTGCTTGGATGCTTCGAAGTGCTCACAAACTTGTTATTTTGCCCTAATCTGAAATAAAACTGCATGTCTGCCCTCTTTTATGCCCTAATTTTCCAAAATCCATGGGCTCTACTATTTTTCCATTTTTCCTAATTGTGGATGCTTGAAAATGATTGATTTATGCTTGTTACGCCTTTGAAAATCTAATCCCCATGGTCGTAAATTTATTTGAATGACATGTTCCATTTGTCAGTTCAATTGATCAAGAAATCCTGTCATCCTTAGCGAAGAAAAAGTCGAATTTGAGGGCATCCCTGGCATTTTCTATGTTTTTTGACTGTCATGACGGGCGTCAATTTGCCCATCAAATTCATCTTCAGCATCCTAGGGCATCACTGGCAACTTTCTGCATTTTTTGATACGGTCATACGGGCGTCCTTTTGCCTGTCAAATTTTAGCTCATACATCTTCTCCATATGTGGTTGTTTGTGATTGGACAAGATTTGGCGGGTCTGCTTGAAAAACTTAACGTTTTTGTGTTTTGGAAAAATTTACAAGTTACCCCTGTAGCTCCGCAAGCCCCAGAGGAGGTACACATGTCACAAGGATATTGAAGACAGACGAGTGCAGATCTTTTTGTGCCTTTAAGGAATTTTGGAGAGAAAGAGTTAAAGTACAAAGAAAATGCCTAAAACCTACAACAAATCAGAATGAAACACGTGGCAGATTCAGAGTGCAGGACCACAACTAAATAGAATGGAACACATAGTGGCTTTAGAGCATAGGCCATCAGTGAATCAGAGGTGGAAACGTGTCATGTTTTCATCAAAAGTGGGATGGAAGGCTGGTGAAGGACTTAGAAATAAATTTACATTTTGGTGAATTGGGGAGTAAAAGTTATGAAAAAGGCCGCGGGTCCGTCGAGCTACTCAAGAGAGGACACGTGGTAGGAGCAGGGGTCAGAGGTGGAACTGCAGGCCTTGAGGAGGAAACCTTAGGGAATTTTTTCCATTTTGGAAAAATGGGTTAAAGCGATAATTTGAAGTGTGGCTCTGTAATGAATTAGAGGGAGACACCTGTCAAAAGACAAATGGGAGAGGGGAGTGCGGGCCGCCGATGATTTTTGAAAACTTTAAAAATTTTGTGAATGAAGTACTGAAGCAAGAAAGGGAGTTATGGCCCTGTAGCAAAGTGAGGGACTGACCAACATGTGTCAAGGACCGAAGTGGAGGTGCAGGTTCCACAGAGGAGAATGGTGGAAAATTTTCCTTTTTTCCAAAAAAGGTGGAAATGTGTAAAATTGAATCGGCGACCTCGGATTCAATCATATTGTGCCACATGTTAGCGCCAAATCTCAAGGACAGAGCAGCAGAGGAAATGGTGAAAAATTTCCTTTTTTCAAAAAAGTGTTAAAATTCTAGAATTAAGCCTCAATATCCAATGGGGCCCACCTTGGGACATGTGTCAAGCTCCGAGGGGCAGAGAAAAATGTCAAATTTTTACTTTTTATCAAAAAAAAATGTTAAAATATCAAAAAATGATCCCAAGACCATTTCTAATCACATTGTGACATGTGGAGGGCTCAAATTGAAGGGAGAAAAGAAAATCAACAATAATTGTGCATTTTTCAATTTGGCCGCCATTTTTTCTCCAAGAAGTGTGGAAATGCATTTTTTGCATCGATTTTGATCAAATTTTTGGTGAATCCATGTCGTTTTTTCCTTCAAGGATTAATGAAATCAATTTGAAAATTCAATTTGTGGATCAAAGAGGTACTTTTGAAATGAAATTTTGTTCAGGCTTGACCCATCCAAAAAATGTTAAATATCATATCCAAATGTTGCAGAGTCAAATTTTGGAGGGATAAGGATTAAATAATGAAAGGAAGGGGGTCTGCATGCTTTAAGGAGGAAAAATGTGCTCCCATTTGAAAATATGATGCAAATTTTGCAATGATTCTCCTTTTTGAGGCACTTGGAAACTTTTTGAATGTTTTTCTGTTGGATGTCCCTTTTTTGCGACTCATGAGTGAATTTGTAACAAACTAAGACTCCATAAGATATTATTTTCTTGGGAAAGAAGGATCAGATGTAATAGAGATATATAATGCATGTTTTGAGACATGCAAGAGGGTCAGGAAATTGAAAATCGAGAGCAAATTTTGAGAGAAGCTCATCTTCTGAGAAACCCTCCAAAAAACCTGGTTAATGTCTTCTGTGTTGGATCTTTATTCATGTTGAGTTGGTTACAAGTGTATAGCCATCACGCAGCTCTAAGATTGTTCCTAAAACTCTCCCCTGCTGATGAATCTAACAATATTTTGAATTAATTTGTGTTATTTTGGGAAATATGATGTCTTTTATCATGTTTAAATGTCTGCAAACAATTTTCCTTGTTCTTGTTGCAATCTTACATTGAAATTTTTAGGAATCACACATATCTCATCCTTATTTATTTTTTAGTGGCATTGCAATTTCATTTGTCAGAATATCTTTCATCTGGCATTGAAAATAAGCAGTTTAAAATCACTTCACCTTCATTTTTTTGATAGAAATTTCTTGTAAGCCTTTGGGTGTACCTTAGGCGTGATTTGATCAGAGATTTTGATGTTTAATTGGGTCCTTTAACTCAAGATTTTGTGTTGAGGTCTCAAAGATTTTGTGAAGAGTGATAACCTAGGCCTCCATTTGTGTATCTTTTCTAGTTGAAAGAACATCCTGACTGTTTTGAAGCATTTTATCTGATAATTGTTCAAATGTTGTAGAGGTTGTCAAAGATCTAACATAGTCAAGTTTGTCTTGTCAATATCCCACCAAAAATCATTCTAAACAACTAATCCTACCCCATACTACCCTTGTTTTGACCTGTATACCCACAGTAGATCAAAATCCATTTGCTAAAGTATGCAGAACATATCAAGATTTCAAAATGTCTTCATTAACCCTTGGCTTGCATTGAAATTATCTCCATAATCTTGAAGTGACAAATTGTGAAAGTCAGATTTGGAGTGTTGATCATATTTTCCCAAGGCCCCTTCATACTATTTACACAAATTGAGGGATATATTCATCTCCTTCACCATTTGAGGGTTAAAAAATAGGTTCTCTTACCTTGGTTAAAAGGCACAACCTAAAACAGTTAGGACAAGATCAAGTCCTATTCGAGTGCTATCCATCTCTCCACAAATCTGAGTGCCAGTTAGATGACTTCCCCAGCTACAAAATGACATACATCATGATCTATCTATCTTCAAGCTTCATGACATATCTTTGATATTGCTCAGATTAAAAAGGAGAACAAATTTTGGTACCAACACAAGGTATCCTCCAAGTCCTCACGCGGGTATGTGAAATTCTTGTGCAAGAGTGATCTCCTAAAAGGTGTTATCAACCCTCCAGAAAACCAGCGAGCATGCTGAGGAGGATGAATATCATAAGACAATTTTGATAAGAGAGTCTTAAAATGTGCATCATATTCTAACACACTCTTTTCCATACCTTGTTTAATTTCCTTTAGTGTGATAATTCTCTTTTATTCAAACTCAAGAATATGTTATTCAGCTAAGAAGGCATTACACAACATGGTGTAATCTACCATTGTCTTGTGGGGTTCATACTTCCATTGAAAACTATGTGCATGTCCCAACAACATTGTTACTAACTGACTTTCCTTCTGTTCTGGGGTAGTGATCCCCTTCATGCACCATAGTAGCTTACACTTGTGTACATGTAATGCAGCATCCTCAATACCTTTGTAATCTAGTAGATGCAAATAAATTTTGAAAAATAATTTCCGAGGTGGTTGAGGCCCTTGTCATCCTGATCCAAAACCTTTATTTCCTCCATTGTTATGTCTACCACCAGATCCACTAGCACTTATCCCTCCTAATCCACAAGATCCTCCTCTTGTGCTTGGAAATGGTCCTAAAGTGGTCATGCCTTGCGTCTCCATTGTTGTGATAAACTATGCATTAACAATCTATGATACTGTGCCACTACCAGATGTGTTTCCCGTGCCGCTTCCAGATGTGATACCCAAGCTTTGTTTACCTGAATTTGCCCAAATTTTTCTCCAGAAAATATACCTCAAAAAACAAGAAATGATTATGTATCCATAGATCTTCCAAATGAAAAGTTATACCTCTTAGGTGATGATCGGTCACTTCCACCAATACCAACTAGGTTAGAAATACTTATCTTTGGATTTGGAAAACTAAGCACCAGGGGTTGATCACGAGGTGGATTTAGATGCACGCTGACAAATCTCCTTTCTCTAAGTGACAAGATCTAATAAGAAGCTAAATAGGTCTCTCTCCTACGCTTTCCAAGATGGGGTAGCACAAACTACTCAAACTCCACGTCCTCTGTGTGAACATCAATTCCTTCTTGCAACATCTGCCTCCATAAATCCATTGCTTCTACAACTTCACGTTGTCTATCTAACTCCCTCTCATGAGTTTCATTATACTTGATTCATCTTCTTCCCTCTTCTTTTCATCCACAAGTTTTGTCATCTTCCTCCACCCTATCTTCCTTGCCCAACGCTCAAAAGTAGCTTATTCGGTCATAAGAACTACTTCCAAACTTAGTGTAATGATCAGGATCTTTATAGCTAAAGGGATAACATGCAAGAATGATCTGCTTGAATCCTTTAGGATCTCAAACTCATAAATACTTGGATAAGAATACATAGAAATCACATTTTCCAAGGTGTAACTCATCAACACTCTAGTCCACTAATGATCAACAACACGTGTCTAGGTCAAATCAACATCATGAAGCCTCTGATAC
The DNA here is from genome assembly GCA_019776745.2 of Taxus chinensis. NCBI lineage: Eukaryota > Viridiplantae > Streptophyta > Pinopsida > Cupressales > Taxaceae > Taxus > Taxus chinensis. Next base: position 341,018,918 of record CM034151.1, read on the forward strand.
TTATCTTGTTTCCATACGTGAGGTCTATAATACTAACTTGATCTAGATACATACGTCGAACTCCATTCATACAACTCCACTGGAAAACAACAAAATAAGGTCTCACATAGCTCATAATAAAAATGCTCTTCTACCGATTTACTTTCATCAAACTTAGGTATTTTACTAAATCTCTAAGAAAAATCATCCTATGTTCTTTTAAGCCATCATTCGACACTATGCAAGGTCAAACACTTTGTCATTATGCACCATTCTCACAACAACTTCAAAAAGAGGTCTCGGCAATGGAACACAGATGTAGTCATTTATTCACCCTTAATAACTTTACCAACCCCAAGCGTGTCAGCCTATCACCTAGTGGGAACTGGGTACTTACCAAAGGAATGTATGGGAGAAAATCCCCTCCTTTATGTGAGTTTATGAGAAGGTTCTGCCATTAATGGAGGATGATTTAAAGAAACAAAAATACATTCACTTATTTAAAGAGGTAGAAAATGTAATTAGTAGATCTAACATTAGTGCATCATAAAAGCTAAAGAACATTGCAAAAAGCATAATAAAGTAGATCTGAGCCATAATAATTCTAATTACACAAGGGTTTACACCCTTAAGAAAAATATACATAATGAACCCAAAGATATATTTTTTAGCATAGTTTAGGTAGCCACATTATAGTCAAAAGGGTCATCTAAGACTATATATAATAAATGACATGGACTTAACTCTTGTAAATACTCCATGGTATGAGACCTTAACTATACCTTTCCCATTCAAGCCCTTGTTACAAATCCTAGGACCATATAGAGGCTTATGGCATCCCTTACAATGCTTAGCGTTAAGTGCTCTAAACCATAGTATTACTGCAACACTTTGTTACTCTACTTCTTATTCTTTATGTGTTCCCTCTGTCTCCCGTAATCTCTTTCATTTTATCTTTTTCTACCTCTTCATCCTACGTGTGTATTACCCTCTCCATATTTCTTATGTCTTTAACCCGAGCATATCTCTTTGTAGGATCAACACCCAACACCATGCCTTCTCTCTTGAATATATTGTGTGCCAAGTGTCAATGTGGTCCTCTAATGGTGAATTTTTATCCATTTGCAGACCCTCCACTCTCTACAATGTGTCTTCTAGGAATATTACCTACATGGAATATCCTTTTATTGGCCTCCAAGGTTCCAGGTTGGAACCTTATCCACTCATCACACCTATTCTGGTCTTCACGTTTTTCCTCAAGTGCATCTTGAATGCCATATGGATAAGTCATTTAAACCCATGTTCTTCTTCCCGTGTGTGCCCTGGTTTCACTTAAACCCCTTTTTCCTACGCACTTTCCTGTGAGCACCCTTCTTGTTACTAGTCCTACACATGAATGCCACTTGTTACTTAACTTATATTTCAGGGCCCAATACGAGGCATCTATTTTCGTATAACATATTGTCCTATCCTATAATGATATTTTTAATGAACCTATTCACCCTTCCATATCTATTCATCCCTACCCCATGGAATGAGAGCTACCCAAATTCAACCATTTTAAAAGTAAGGAGGACCCCTAACCACACTTTCATTCATTTAAGAACACTTTTTATTTGATATGCGATGATGATGCCTTACTCCTTCAAACGTTTTCCATGTCCTTGTCAGAACCTGCCTGAGACTAGTACAATCCTTTGCCCAGGAAATCAGTCTTTTCCTTCAAACAATTTTCCCAAACCTTCGTTGATCACTTCTCAATCAATATCTCTAATAAGGTCTCTATAAAAGAATTATACTCTATTTACCAATATGACAATGAGTCTATCATCAATTTTGTTAGATGTTGACGGGGCCTAATCAATCAACTCTCCTCATCTCTACCACAATTTGAAATCATATAATTTTTTACCATGGTGTGTTCAAGACACATTTCCTCAACTCTTCAAGTTAAAACATTTCATACATTTGATGAGGACTTCACTATGGCTAAGAAGCTTCAAATCCGTTCCCTTGAAGAAGATAAACTTAAACTGTGTAACAAGAACATTTCCTTCAAATCCAATTACTCTTCTTCCAAACCACCTAATAGCTATTCCAAGTCCAAAGGATTTGCCAACACAGTGGTTCTGAAGATTTTCCCTTCTTACCCATCTAATCAGCCCAAACCTCCTTCCAATCTCTCTCTTGTTCAAAATTTCCAATACAAATATGAAAAGTGGAGTTACACTCCAATCAGAGAATCATGTTCTTCTGTGTTGGAAAATTTGTTAAAAGCAGGAGCCATCACACTACCTCCTATTAAACTACAAACTATTTTTGACCCTTCTCACCCCACATTAACTTGGTATAAAGAGAATGGTTTTTGTACATACCACCACGTGAGAGGTCATAGTGACAAAAATTACAAGACCTTCAAAAACATTTTCTAAGGAATGTTAGATAAGGGTGATCTTGTCCTTGACAACCCTAATGTGTATGCTAACGTAAAATCATAATTTTTTAGGAAATCATTTCTTAACCATGCCCCCTCATCAAATCATGCTGGTGAGACATCTAAAGATGAAACCAATGTGCATTTGGTTCATGTAATCTTCACCTCAGCATCTGATTCTTCTATCGAGCATCCTCCTCTAACATCTATTGATGAAATTATCTCGTGAAGTCCCCTACTCATAGAGAAAACCACCTTACCAGTTCCTTTAGCCACAAAGGAATCCACATCACCTATTCCTTTAATCATACAAGAAACCTCATTATCAGTTTCTTTACTCACAAAAGAGCCTACAACAATCACCTTGCCTTCTCCTCAACCTGTAGAGGAGTCAACCTTACCTAAATCACCCTCCTTACCTTCTTCTCAACCCATAGAGAAGCTAACCTTATATACTTCATCCACTTTTCCTCCACCTCTACACATAGAAGATTCAATCCTATCTACTTGTTATATTTGTGATACCTCGCCGAAATATGCCAAAGATCCCATCACTCTTCTTAACTTGCTCTTACCTACAAAATCTGGGGCTAAAACATTCCTTGTCTCACAAAACTTAGATCTTATCATGGGGATTAGCACTTGTGCATCATCCTATTTATCCAAACGAAAACCATTCTTTCGTTTGGTTGATTGCATGGAGTATGGTGATTAATCTACTCTCTTGGGGCACCTTAGACTCCTAGTATCCACCCAAATGTAAATTTTATCCTCGGATACCTTGACCATTTACCAGAAGGTATTAAAAGTGACTAGGACTAATGAGCCTGAGCCTATGATTTTATCCCTTTATTCATTATTACCCATTTTACTCGGGCCTTTTTCTGAACCAAATCCTAATACAAATTTAGGAATCTTATCAGTACCAAGTCTATCCCATCCCGCTATGAAGCGTGATTTGTCAACTTCATCGCCACCTGTCACAAAATCTAATCTAGCACCTAAAAGGAAGACCCAATATTTTACATCTTGCACCATGATATCTCCCATGCCTTCTTATTCACCTTTTCCTCTGCCATCGATTTTAGGTTCACATCCTTCAATCTTGGTCAACTTTTCTCTTCACCAAGAAAAATATAAAGTGAGACAATCTAGACCCCAACCTTCACCTCCTATTCTACCCACACCTGATTCAATAACTTTACCTTCACTCTCATAAACACCCTCACTTTCACCTTGGCTTACTCCAATATCTACACCTTCTGAGTCTCCTTCATCCTATTGCAATGTTCCTTCGCCTTTACCCAAGAAGGAACATCCAAATCCCAAACCTTCACTACTTACAAAAAGGTAGTTGCACCAACACGACCACTCACCTTGACCTCCTCGTGAAGGTCACCTACACCTTCACCCAATAAAACTCTGACTTCTCATTGTGGTCATTTGGCAAGATTTTACTCTGACATCCTAACTCATTTATTAGAGACATCTTGCATATTATTCTTACTATCAATCCTTATGACCATCTCAAACCTAAACAAGTAAGGTTTAACGACATGAAGATTTTTTCTTATCATTGCTCACCAGGGCATGATGTCGAGAGTTGTAAGGCTCTCAAAAATATTCTCTTTTAGCTTTGTAATCCTGATGGTCTCTTTGAACAAAATTATCTATTGGAGGATTATTCCATTCTTTCTTCACTTATCACCACATAACCTTCTTTTCCTTCTCAAATATTTTAAAATAACATGGTGCATGTAGCCACTTGGCCACACCACATGAAAGCCAAAGGAAAGGAAAAGAATAGTAAACCTTCTATCTCACCTTCAGTTACTGTTTCACCTGTACCACCCCCCAAGATAACCATCCTTGGAATGGAACCCCCTACTTCTTCTAGGGTTATCCATCACTCAATGATAAAACAAGTTCACCAATCCACATTGAAGATGTCCTTATTCGAATAAATCCAAAACTCTGATTCTCATTGTCAATACCTCATTGTGGTCTTGTAATCCATTGAGGTACCACCCAAGGACACTTCACCAATCGCCACCGTAATTTCTCCTCATCGTATTGCTTCCATTAACTTCTCCAAATCAGAGATTCCCCTTTAAATTCTGATGATCCAGATCCCACTCTTTTCATCTCCACCTACAGTAATGATATTCATGTTAAACACATCATGATTAATAGGGGCACTAGCATCAACATCATATCATCTCATGCCAATGAAAAAATGTGAATACCTGCTAATTGCATGTCCAAAAATGTCATTATGCTTTGATCTTTCAATGATTCCATGATCACTACCCTTGGCACCATTTTCCTCCACATTTGCGTGGGTCCCTGAACCATTCCCGAACTCTTCTATGTTATTGAAGGAGATTTCTAGTACAACATGTAGCTAGGTCATCCTTGGATTCACACCATGGCTTGTGTACCTTCCACCCTTCACTGTTGCCTCAAATTTTAATATGAAGGAGAAACTTACAACATTCAGGAAAATCCCTCCCCCTTCATAACCTATAATATGCTTTACCATCATAATGATATCTTAATCCCAATAAAGGGAGCCACCACATCTACCACTTCACCTTCCTCATCTATCCCACCTACCGAAACTCCTATTCCACCTTCTATTGATGCCCCATATTCTTAGTCTTCAAATACCTCATCAATACCGACTACCCAAGTACCAACCACAAACCCCTTGGTAGGCATTTTTTAATGCCTTTCACTTGGAGGATATCACTTCCTTAGTATTGAAAAATTCTTTACTCCTCAAGATTATGGAAAAATACACCAAAAATATTCATATTACTCATGGTTTAGATTTGATTCCTCTATGTTGATATAATGTTTTCATTCTTACTATGGTGCATTGGTGTTTGGATCTAGCTTTTTATTTTTTCTATAGAATGTCTATATGTATGTCTATGTACTATTCCTCCATTAATGTTAATCATTCTTACAAATCTCACATAAAGGAGGGGCTCGGCTCTTATGTGCACCTCAAGTGAGCACCTAGTTCAGGATGGGTGATATTTCGATGTGCCTGGGAGTTAAAGGGTAAGGAAAAGTGACTACATGGTTACTCCTTTATGGTGTATATACATACATACAGACATATGTGTGTGTGTGTCTACATGCACACACACATATGCAGCCCGTTATTTCTTTATAACTTGATTCATTGTTGTTAAATAAGACTATCAATAGGTTGTCTCCTTGTTTATCTTAGCATTTGATACCAAAGCTCTAGTTAGATCGTGGAAAATGAAACATATATTGTAGGAGAGAATGTAAAGGAATTTGATATGTTTTAGGGAATAATTCTACCTCCTTAAAGACCTTGTGTTGCCTTAAAAATATTTCTAACCTGACCTTGCACCCCCACAATATGTATTTACAAATTCTAGGAAATTCTCAAAAGTAATCTTTGTACTAGGAAAGGAGGGGTCCCCATGCACCGCCTCTTGCATTACGATATTGTGCAAGAAATTTTGGTTGATATAAAAATAATTTTCTCCCTAATATGGGTTTTTCCACTAAATTTAGTGGCTCAGTTAGCTATAAATAACTTTGGTCTTACCACCAATTTTAGCCTGCTCTGCTAAAAGTGTGCTACATTTGGAGTACTATGAGTTTGTGTTGAGCTCCTAGATGAGTGAGATAGTTGAACATTGACCAATTTGAATTGTGTTTTCAAGGTGGGTTACATATTGGTGAGCCCTATTATTAGTATCTTGTAGTGGGATTGGTCGATCCTGCACATTTTCCTCTGGACCGAGCCATTTGAAGCATACTATCCACACACATTGGTGAGTTGGAGGAATCCACTAAAATATATAAGTAGAGCATTGAGATTTTTTACACATTAAAAACCAAGCGATGTTAAGGGTATTTCATGGAAGTGAGACATGTCCCTGGGCTTCAGAGGTCACAAAACATGAGTTAGATCTAACATTGGTGGGTTTAAAGAGATCTAATAGTAGAAAATCCTGCTACTCCTATTTCACACCATACATAGATTGAGCCATATCTTAACATGTTAGCCTATGGATTACATTAACTAAGATCTTTAAATCTATCTATGGAGTGACCCTACTTCAAACGGAGGAGAATAATACAAAATGATGGATCAAAACCTCAATCCAAAATTGTGGAAAATAATAACAAATGTCAAAAGGAATCCAAACAAAAAAAAGTGAAGTGACCCAGTATCTCAGGGAAACCTAAAACTGACATCCTCTCATTGAGCACCACATGGATCCTCCAAACAAAGCCACATCATCATTTAACATATAGTTTAAATATATCATCTTCTATTTCATATATTATGTGCATCATGTGCTAAATTGGCTAGCTAACTGCATTTAAGACATTGGGAGTTAGAAGGTCCTAGGGTGGAACCACCCCCATCATCACCTTTTTTATTTTTGAAACTTGGAGGAATTTTTAGTGCCTTCCACCAAAGATAGTGGTCCAAAATCTCCTCTATAGCTATAACTAATCCCACCCCCAAAATTAGTAGAAAAACACTAATTTGGGATTGTTTTCTCCCATATAACTTAAAAGTTAATTCTAGGACACTTTTTAAAAATGAGGGGTGGTCAAAAAGTTCAATTTCATATTTTTTACATATTTTTATTTTGAGCCATTTTTAGCTCTAAAGGCCACCAGAGCCCCGCAAAAACATTTTTTTCCTACCATTCAATTTTTCCACATAAGTAGTTGTAAGTTAATAGTTTCACTATATTATTGTATTGTTTTGTTCTAATGTTCCCTCTAGTTAGGAAAATTTTAACAACCAACTATTGCAAACAATGCTCCCAAATTCTTCTTACTTGACTTGCAGCTACTTTGTGGTGATAATTACACCACGTGGAAGACCAAAATTCAAACTCAACTTGAGTTTGAAGAAAATTGGACGATTATAAATGGTTTTGTAACCAGATTAGCAGATGATGCATCCCAATAACTTCAGTTTGATAGGTCCATTCAAAAGGCCAATTTGATAATCTTATTCCCAGTGTCTGATGACATACAATGCAAAATTTGAGATGCGAAAAAAACCAAAGAACTATGGGATAAGTTGAACATAGTGCACAAAATAAGAAAAAATTATTAAATTTATAGAGTTAGTTTCCCACATTGAAATTCAATCCGAAAAAGAAAGTGAAGTCTTTCTTAGATAGAGTTGTAATATTGAGGGATTCACTTATAGCCCTGAGAGAGGAGGTTTGTGATACAGTTCTTATGCCCATTTTTATGAGAGCACTTCATCCTTCTTATTGAATTTTTTTGATGACAATCAACTTATCAGATCATATCATCAATTTTGTGATAGTGAATTTTCTATAACAAGAAGAAGCACTTTACAAAAAATATGAAGAAAAAGAGAAAGCACTATCTTCTCATCATAAAGAGAAGGGAAACATTCAATCTTCCCAAAATTCCTAAAAACAACATCAACAAGGGGAAAAAAACAAATAATAAATGTTATATTCGTAAACAAGGACATGAGTTAAAAGATATTTGATACAACACATACAAGAAAGGGTCTTTGAGTAGTTTTGTACCTCACAATCAACAATCAAAATAGGGATAGTCACACTACAAGAAAGCACAAAAGAAGGGGAACTAGAGAAAGAAACCCCATCACCAAGAAATGTACCTAAGCAAGAATACCATTTGAAAAAAAGGGAATTCTTGTACACTACCCATCCTAGTCAAGAAACCACATTATCTATTGCTATCTGATACGTTGATTTGGGATCCACTTGACATATGACCGGATGAAAATATTGGTTCATCATAATATGAGACACACCCTCCAAAAATCATGTTTCATTGGGTGATGAATCTTCCTACATATTCATAGGTATTGTAAACATAAATCTTCCTCTTATTTCATGAAATTGTAGGTTATCAGATGTCTTATATGTTCCTTTCTTTGAACAAGAACTTATTATCATTAAGTCAGCTTCTAGATCATAATATGAAGATTATTGGCATGTTGTTGCATAGGTGTTGTCATTGATGCAAAACATTGTTAATGAAAAATTAAATGATGGATAAGGGTGATATGATTCTCATAGTGATGATGACATGGAGATTCAGGTATGCTCTTTCTTGCACAAGATGATTCAGTGGGCACGACTTGTTCTAGTAAACCCATTCAGGTGAACTAGCTAGCCTAGGTGATGTTGCATGGTAATTGTAGCTTCTTGGTTACTTGAGAATAATGTCAGCATGATGGAGATAATTTTTGGATAGTTCTTCGGAACTCATATGAGTTTCAAGATGTAGATACAGGTTCGTGACCATGTTTTAGGTGTTCATGTGGAGTAGGTATGGATGTTAGGAGGTATGCGATTGAGGTATGGAACTATATGATCTCATGAATTAATGTAGGTAGGTGTACCATGGTCTATTAGGTATGTTCGTGCCTTTTTTATTACTTTCATGATGAGTTATAGTGTTATTTTAGTTGGACTGAGCTTCTATTGTTTAAAACCCTAAGGGGTAGCTATGCATGTCTTAGTGGTTGGAAATATTGAGAGGTAATCATGAAATTATAATGATTATAAATTTTATTAGGATGTGTCCTTATCTTTTATGAAAAAATTTAGGTTTTCATGGTGTGAATTTTTTAAGATATGAGGTTTTTTCATGAAACAAGGTTAAGAACAAGTAAATTTCCATCTCGAATTGAAACTTCTAATGTTCACCCTGAATTATCTGCTTTGTATGGGACCTTGTGGATTTCAAGGATGTTTTTACATTTAGTTTAGAAACCTTTAAAAAAATTAATGAGGTCATTTCATTCTCACATTTTTATTAGATAATGTTAAGAAGGTAAATAACTTGTTATGAATTTGAAACCCTATCTTGAAAGTGGTTTGAGATATTTTCTTCCTAATTGGAAAGAATTTATTCCTAGTAAATTGATGACGATTTGAAAATTTATATGAATCCTTAATATTTCCATAAATTTATGGTATACATCATGGTGATGAGTAGACCCCAGTTAAACAGGTTAATTTCTGAACAAGTTTGTTTTGGGACAAGATCGTCCAAAGGATTTACAAAATAAATTGCTATTTTGTGATTTATATGAGTTTTAATTGATTTAAAAAGATTTTTTAGGTCATGGTGATGTAGTTGCATGGTCATGTATGCTTCATTTAGGTTGAATGGTCAAAGAGCAGTTTTGAGGCAATAAAAGCAGTCTTAAGTGAAATGGATATAACAAGAGCTACATGTGGAGTTAGAAGGTGATTAAAGTTGTGTTAGAAAGATAATTCATAATTATTTCTAGTGTTATAAGTTTTTATTCATGATGATGAGTTTTTATATGGTTTATATGTTAATTTGTGGAAAAGAATAGTTTTGACTATCCAAGACAAAATTGTTTTTAGTGAAGAATTGAGTTTATTAAAGAATTAGATGGATTAGGTGATGCTTTATATCACATAGAATTTAAATAGGTAATTTTTGTATACAATGAATCCATTTTTAGGAATTGAAAGTTTCACGAAGGGTGTTAATTTTTTGATATTTTAAAAAAAAAAATTGGGAAGCATGTTTTTGTGAAGACAAAAGATGATGTAGTTTGAACCAGTGATTGATTCAAGACTTATAAATTTATTAGAAGTGTTCTACAGGTATTTTTATTTTCATAATTTTTTCACATGCCATATTTTAGTTGATTTTAACATATTTTTTATGCCCCAATTTAGAATCAGGGTCCTGCAAGGTGCTAGAAATAGGTGTTTTGAGAAGTATAAAAAGCAATGGTCCCATTTAATGGAATAATCTGATTGGTTAGTGTAAATTTAGACCATGTATGAAGTTTAAATTTTATTTTAAAAATGTTTGGTGACTTATGGGTCATGAAAAATTATTATTTTAGTGTTAGTATATTTTTGGCATTCTAATGCATGAGTTTTGGTGATTTTTGGTGCATGAAAGAAGGGTTTTAGCTAGGCCGACCCATATGGGTTACTTGTAGATGTAATGAAAATTATATGATATGTTTTTATCATTTATTTTTGATGTAAAAGGAGGGATGATATTTTATTTTGAATTCGTAATGTGAAGGAGTTTATAAAAGCATTGTTTTGGGTGATTTTTGGAACTAGTTGAGAGTGTGTGATGTGTGCAAGAAGTGTGACCTAGGTAAGATATTTTTATAGGTGTTGAATCATTAATTGATATATGATAAAGTCATTGATAGGTTGCATATTGATGGAAATCATGTGTGTAATATTTTGAAGACTTGAGAGGTGAAGAAAGAGCTAGATTGTGAGGAATTAAACACCTAGGGTTTGAATTAGGGTTTGAAGAAGTATGGGATGAATAATTGGTCTTTATAATTTGTGGAAAAATTAATTTATATATCATAACATTAAAAGATTTTTTAGTGGGTTCTTGATCATCTTGGGGGTCGTATCCTCCTTGTGGAGTTGGTGCTTCACAAAATTAGGGGTTGGTTCCCCTTATAAGGTTATAGCTCTACTAAACTAGGGGTTGGTGGTCCTTATGGGGTTGGTTCCTCACTAAATTTGAAACATATCAATATAAATATTATGTTTTATTGGTTTCTCTTCCCTTTTATGGTTTACCACTTGTATGTTGTGTCTTTGTGTTGATTTTATGTTTCATGGTTCATTGCATTTATGAGATTTGATGATGTCCATACATTAATGATAAGATAAGTGAATTTGTGGTTTGATTGAGTAATATAAAATATGAATTAAATTTTGTAAGGAATGATTCAACCGCCCTCTCATTTCATTTTTATTCCAATAAAAATTGATTTTGATAGTCATTCCAGTAAGAAAGTATGTTTGATTCAAGAAAAATATAGATGTTTTAAGATTACAACAAGAGATTTCAATGTGGGACATATGTTCAAGATTTATTTATTTTCACATGAATGAATAGGAATTAATGGATAAGAATACTTCTTTTACATAGTTGTGGTATCAAATGTCGTGTCACATTATTTTTGGATATCTTGATACACTTCCTTGATACAATATGGTGAGTGGTTTTGAATCTCTAAAAAGGATACAAAAAAATTTCCTAACTACCTCATAGGAAAAGATGTAGAGCCTCATTCCAGAAGAGTACTTATTGATCTTTAGGCAATATTTATTTTCTTCACACTAATATTTGCAATCTAATGCAAGATAATCATTATGGATTTCAATATTTCATGCTTTTTGTTGATGATTATTCAAGAAAATATGTTTTTTTTCTTCATAAAAAATTGAATCTTTTGAGAACTTCAATGAGTTCAAAGTGACTATTGAGAATGAGACTGGTTCCAAAATCAGATCTCTCTTGTAGTGCCCACTCTCCTTTGACACTATTTAGATACTGATCCTGACACTATTGATCATATTTTAGACATTATTATGTTTTGATGTAGTATGATGTGTATATGCTAGATCGTGGATTCCTATGGACATTATTATGTTTTTCTTAGTATGATGGTTAGACGTTAGACTATGGATTAATATTAATATGGATTTAGTTATTAGGCTTGATGATCATTGAAACATTATTATTATTATGTGGATGATGATATACTAGTTGACATGGACAGGTGACATTGATATTATGAATAGCTCTACTATAGAGATATATTGGATGATGATATAGTTGCAAATTAAATTTAAATGATTAACGTTAAATTCTTGATATTGTTGTGATTTGGATTTAATAATTATATGTTGATTATATCATTTGGATGTTTCTGATATGGCCATGAGGCCAAAGGGGTATTTTGCATTTTGCAGGTTAAAAATCACAACAATGTCGGGTGATTGGAGACTAACCATATTGGAATTCTATGTGAGATAAACAAGGTCACCATGGCAACTGTGTATGAGTTTGTGTTTGTTGTGTTTGGTTAGGATTTCCCATGGGGGGGGGAGAATTCCATTATTGTGACCATGGGACATATGTGCTTTATTTATGTCTTCCCTTTTATTATTTTGATATGTATTTTATTTGTAATGTGTTTCTCCTTTTTATTAATTTAAAAGTGATAGTATAATGTGGGAGTCATATAGTTAAATTTTAATTAAATTACTTGGGAGGTGGAATGTAAGGAAATAATATTATTGTCTTGATTAATAATTATATTTGATTTATATTATGTATAACCATATGATAGATAAATAAATATTTATGTAAAAACATGTAATAAATAGAGTCATAGACATTAATGCATGTGTAAGAGGATGTAAGAGTTGTGTAAGTTAAATGATGGATTGTTTAAATCAGATTTTTGGAGTATAGAACACTCCATCCTCCTTGAAACTCGGATTTGGTCTTGGGAGCCTAAATTGGAGGCTTGTGGGACAAGTTAAACTTGTCCCACACCTATGAAAATCCTCCACCAACCATGCCTATGGTTTGGGATTAGATTTTAGGCCTTTTTATTAAATTTTGAAATTATTTTGTGTAAGAATTTATTGCACTTGTCTTACATATTTTTAATGCATCCCTTTTGGAGTATGGGTTGGAATTGTGTATGTAAGTGATTTTGTCATATTTCTTTTATGTGATTTGTTGTTGATGTTGATTGCATTCTTGGGGGATGAGGAAAAATGATGTGGTATCCCACATGGATCCACATCACCCTATCTCTTTCCTTCCCTATAAAAATGAAGCTCATTTCTCATTTGGAGGTTTTTGAAACTTTGTCTTGCTTCTTTGGGTCAAATTTCTTGGCTGATTTGGGAGCTTGCTATGGAGAAATCTTGGATTTAACTTGCATGCTTCTTACCTTGATGTTTTGGGACTGATTTTTTGCAACAAAGAACTGTTGTTTGGAAACAAATCTCCATTATGGAGAGGTAGGGTCTAAATCCTTTGATTTGCTGTTTTTTCTTCTCCTTGCATGCATTGTTGAATGATGTTTGTGTTGCATTCTTGATTGGAGGGGTAGAATTATTAGGGAAAGGTGTAGAGAGAAGACTATGAGGTTATATCATAGGAGGGATAAGGGATTGCCAAGGGCACTTGTTCTTGTGGAGGGAGTGTTGGTTTGAGATCCACCTAGGAAAAGAATATGCTTGCATTTCTTACTTTGGGGGTGGGGGGGCATAAGGGATAAATTTGGAGGAGGGATAAGGAGGGGTTAAGGAGGGATAAGGTTTATGGGATTGTTATGTTTTTGGTGGTTTGTTTTGGTGGATGCCCAATTCCAACATGGGAGGCACAAGGAGACCTCCATAGATCTTGCTCTTGTTTGGCTTGCTTGGAAGAAGCCTTTGTTTTGATTTTAATTGTTTGTTGTAGTTGAGAACTACATATTTTTTTATTTTTATTTCTTTGTGAATGTGAAAATATGTTTGTTATATGTGAAAGAATCCCATGTTTCCATGTGTTGTAAATCATGCTCCTTTTCAATATGGTTGGGGCTCGGGGGCCAATGGGGAAATATGGCTTCTCTTTTTCCCATTGGATGTCTTGGTTGGGTGGAGAGTGTTTTCTTTCCCCCTTCCTTGTTGTGATAAAAATATGAAAGAAGAAGAAAACAACATGCTATTGTTTGGAGAAGAATTCCAAAATTTGACAGTCATCTCCTTGAGTAGATTTGAATATAACCTTTCCCACTTTGAGTGGATGAGTGTATATATCTTTTAATGTGAAATGATGGCATTGTAATGGAAGTTGTAATTAAATTGAGAAATGTAAAGAATAATTATATTCCTTGTTTTACTTGGAAAGAAAATGTGAAAGATGTTTCATACTATGTATTAGACAAATTGAAGTCAAATTGAAAAGGAAATCAGTTGTAAGTTATTTGAACTATCAATAAAGTGTTGGCAATGATTCTCTTAAATTTTAAATATGGAAATTTATTCTAGATTTTTATTGTTGTCCTTGAAAGAAATTTTGTTTTGAAAAGAAATAAGAACCTCTGTTTTGGAATGTTAAAAGATGCATGTGGAATGAAAGCCAATGTTGTTTCTTTGCATGATGCATAGTAAAACTGAAATTTGGAATGTAGTTTCATTTAGAATCAGATGGATGATCTTAAGAAGTATTATAAGTGATTATGTTAGAATTCCTTATTGAACATGCAAATGACAAATTTTAAAGTCAATTTAAAAGGAACAATTCACTGTTTTGAAGTTCATAATTCTGGAAATTTAATTTTAAATAAAATGAACAGTTCACATTTATACTTCCTAATAAACTTCAAAAGATTATGAAATTAATATACTAAGACCTATTTAAACCCAGGTTGACAAAGAGAACTTGGAGAAACAATTTAACCATCTCCAAAACTTTAAATCAATTCCCTTCATAAGTCATTTTCTGTCTCTTGGTGAAAAAAAATACAACTTGAATAATTGAACAAATTTACCTCACTAAAACATTCTAAATCTTTGCTATATTGATCCTCCATGTCTGTTTGACATGTTGAGTAAAGGAAGAGCTCAAATTTTGTCAAATTGAACAAATATTACAAGTTGAAAAAATTGCCAGTCCTTAAAATTAAAATCCCTGCAGATTTTTTCTTACAAATTAACCCTTAAAACCTCTTCAAAAATTCTAAAATTGATGAACTCCTGTGTAAAGAGGACTCTGAGATATTTTCAGAAAGTCCTCGTTTTTCCAAAATGGAGTTTCCTATCAAACGTTATGGCCATTTGAAGTTTTACTTCAAAATGGCCATCCCAAACTAAAAATGAATTAATTCGACCTTAGAAAAATTTAAATTTTGAACTTTAGAAAAATTTCCAAAAAAAAAAATTTCCATGGCCCCGCCACCCTCTTATCTAATCATATGATGCCACGTGGCATCTTGGAGGGGCGGGATGCTTAATGAAAAACTTAAACTTTTTGAAAATTTTGTCTTGGGAAAATTTTCCCATTTGTCACCGTAACCCTGCGGCCCCGTAACCAATCACGTGCTGACATGTGGCTTGGCAGGCATGCGGGAGAAATTTACAAACTTAACTTTTTTCACCTTTGGGAAAAATTTCATATTTTTCCCTGCGGACCCACACCCCCATAGCCAATCAGGGTGTTGATACATGTCCCCTTGGAGGCACGTGGCCCATGTAAATCAATTTATTATTTTTTTTACCTCTTTGGCGAAACATTTCATTTCTTTCTGCCTTTCCGTCGACCCGTGATCCCCACGATGAATGATAATTTGACACGTGGCCTTGGGAAATACCACGTGGCACCAATTTTATCCTCAGTGGAGGTGCACGTTAAATTTTTCCGTTGGGATTTTACTTGAAATCTCCAATTTCTTTTTTTTGCCCCGCCGGTCCGTGCCGCCCCACGCCAATCAGGATGTGCCACGTGTCATGCTTCATTGGCCCCGTGGGCAAGCGGAGGTGTTTTGCGCTTTGTGCCAAAGGAAGGAAAATTTCCAATTTTTGTCCCCACTCTGCCAATCCACCCTAAGGGAAAAAATTTCTCCCTAACCCCGCGGGCCTCCCAAGGGAAAATTTCCCCTAAAACTCCACCCGGCCATAACTTGAGTTTTACAAGGAGTAAGAAGGACTTTTTTATATGGTTGGAAAGGTGAGAAAATTTCATATCCAATGAGCCTAATCTAGGAAATTTTTGGTAACTCTAAATGTGAGAAAAATATAATTGAAGTTCTGAGCCTATCAGAGACCCGACATGAGGGTAAATTGTTTCTTGAACCTAAGTAAAATATGTAACCCTAAATTTGGAACCTTTTGCTCTTGTTATTGTTTGAAATTAGAAAACTTTTGTTTTGGTAACTAGGTTTTGTTCTGGAACCTGTAGTGTAAACTGTTGCCTTACAGCTTGGTTGTAGACACTTCTTGTCAAAAAAAATTCCATAATTTTCCTAGTTTGTTTCTTGGTCTCAAGTGGTAGTTTGAAGCGGGCATTAAATCTCTACTCAGATCAAAGGGGGGAATTATTATATAATGATTTCAAAGTGTATATGCAAGATCATGGGATTCATTGATAGATGTCTCCTCCACACACACCGTAAAAAACATCATTGTTGAGTGAATGAGTTGTAATATCATGGAGATGGTGTGTTTTATGATTGATGATTCAAGACTGAAGGAGAAATTCTGGGATGAAGCAATGGAAAATGTAGTGTATTTTATGAATAGATCTCCCATATTTTATCTATACATATTAAAACCACATGAGGCATGGTAAAATCATAAGCCATACATTACACACCTCAAAGTATTTGGGTAAAAAGACAACATACACATACCTAGGAAAAAGAGAAATAAGTTAGATATAAAATCTAAGAAACTCGTCTTCATTAGCTGTAATAAAGAGGATATTGGGTATATATTGATGGATATGAAGATGAGGAAAGTCTAAACCATCATATAATTTGAGTTATTTGAAAATAAGGAAGTTGAGGCTCTTTTGAAACACTCACTTGATGTAGATACAACACTAGTTGTAAAAATAGAAGCATATGTTCCCACTTCTGATGATAAAGATGATGCGAATAATGGTGATGACTAGAAGAGGCCAAAAAACATGAGAATAGTACAATGTAATCCTAAATTGAATACAAACATTATTCAAAATGCTAAGTTGGATTATCCTCTAGACATATCCACCATTGGACCATGGACTTGCAGTAAATATCGTGAAGAGATAAATTTTACTTTGATTTAGTTCACACTAATATTTGCAGTCTAATGCAACCTAATCATTATGGATTTCAATATTTCATTCTTTTTTAATGATTATTCAAGAAAATGTGGTTTTTTATTCATAACAAAAGTGAAGATTTTGATAACTTTGATAAGTTCAAAGTGAATGTTGAGAATGAGTCTGGTTACAAAATTAGATCTCTTCGCTCAGTCCAAAATGGGGGAATTCACCTATAATGAGTTCAAATCATATCTATAATATCATGGGATTCATTGACAGATGTATTGATGTAAAAAGAGGTCCTCCTCCACACACACCGCGAAAAAATGTCATTGATGAGTGAAGGAGTTGTAATATCATAGAGATGGCATGTTTTATGATTGATGATTCAAGACTGAAGGAGTGGAAAATGTAGTATATTTTATGAATAGAGCTCCCATATTTGATCTAGATATATGAACACACATGACGCATGGTCAAATCATTAGCCTTACAACACACCTCAGAGTATTTGGGTAAAAAGACAACATACACACACCTAAGAAAAAGTAAAATAAGTTGGATATAAAATATGAGAAACTCATCTTCATTGGCTATAATAAAGAGGATCTTGGGTATATATTGATGGATCTAAAGATGAGTAAATTCTAAACCACCATATAAGTTGAGTTATTTGAAAATAAGGAAGTTGAGGCTCTTTCCAAATACTCACTTGATGTAGATAAAACACAAGTTGTAAAAATATAAGCATATGTTCCCACTTATGATGAAAATGATGATGCAAATAATGGTGATGACTAGAAGAGGCCGGAAAATATGAGAATAGTACAATGTATTCCTAAATCGAATATAAACATTATTAAAAATGCTAACCTAGATGATCATCCAGACATATCCACCACTGGACCATGGACTCGCAGTAAATATTGTAAAGAGATAAATTTTACTTTGATTTGGTTCACACTAATATTTGCAGTATAATGTAACCTAATCATTATGGATTTCTATATTTCATGTTTTATTTATGATTATTCAAGAAAATATGGTTTTTTATTCATAAAAAAATTGAATATTTTGAGAACTTCAATAATTTCAAAGTGATTGTTGAGAATGAGACTAGTTACAAAATCATATCTCTTCACTTAGATCAAAATGGGAGAATTCACCTATAATGAGTTCAAATCATATCTGCACGATCATGGGATTCATTGACAGATTTCTCCTCCATACACACCACAAAATAATTCCATTGTTGAGTTAAGGAAATGTACTATCATGGAGATGGTATGTTTTATGATTGATGATTCTAGATTGAACAAGATATTTTGGGCTGAAGCAATGGAAACCATAGTATATTTTATGAATAGTGTGCGCATAGTTGATCTAGATAGAGTAACACCACATGAGGCATGATCAAATCATAATTCATCCATTACACACCTTATAGTATTCAGGTAAAAAGATAACATGCACATGCCCAATAAAAAGTGAAATAAGTTGGATATAGAATCCAAGAAACTCATCTTCATTGGCTAGATTAAATAGGATCTTGGGTATATATTGTTGTATTTGAAGACCAAGAAAGTATACACCATCATATAATTTTATTTCTTTGAGAAAAAGGAAGTTGAGGATCCTTCCAAATACTCACTTGATGTAGATAGAACATGAGTTTTAAAAATAGAATCATATGTTCCCACTAATTATGACATTGATGATGGGGCTATTGGTGATGAAAAGACAAGACCAAAACCCATGAGAATAGTATAATGTATACCCAAATGGTGTACAAACATGATTCAAAATGCTAAGTTGGATGCTCCTCCATACATATCCACCACTTGAGCATGGAATCATAGTAAATATCATGAAGAGTTAAATTTTACTTTGATGAGTATATTTTTTGAATTTGTTCAGACCTCTAATGTCCAAGAATCCTTACAATCAAAATCTTGGCAAAATGAAATGGATGTTGAGTATTAATTAGTGATGAAAAAAATACCTGGAAACTTGTTGATCTTCCACTAGGGAATAATCCCATTAGATGCATATGGATATTAAAAAAAAATTACAAAATAAATGGGACTATTTCCAAGTATAGAGAGAGAATCATAGAAAAGGGGTATGCATACAAGGAAGGCATAAACTACTAGGAGAAATTTTCTCCCACAACTAATATCAAAACAATAAGTATTATGGTGTGAATTATGATTTTTGGAGCTTGAGGATGAAGACATTTATCATGGATCAATGGCTTAATGTTTGGGATATTGTGGAGCATATATACACTCTTCCTACAATTCCTTTAACTACTAAGGATTAAAATAAGGAATGTACTAATGGCTCAAGGGATTTTAGTGCCATTAAAAGTGGTCTATGTGAATAAGAATTGGGAAAATTAATACACTGCAAATCAGCAAAGGAAGCATGGGAGAAATTGCAAGTTCTATATGAAGGTGACTCAAAGGTAAAAATTTATAAGATTTAAACCTTTAGAAATCAATTTGAAAATATTAAGATGAATGATAAAAATTCTATTGTTGCATACCTCGTTAGAGTTGATAAAGTTGTAAATAACATGAAAGGGTTAGTAGTTATTGTGAAAGAAGAAGTTGTTCAAAATTTTCTTAGGTCACTAACTCCCAGATTTGATTCCAAAGTATCTAGTTATGAAGAAGAAAAGGATATAAATACTTTGAAATTGAATGAGTTGCATAGTAACTTTACTACTTATGAACTGGAATATGTGATTTCAAATTAACCAAGAAAGAGATTGCATTCAAATCTGAAATGAAAGATAAAATGCAAGAAGGTGAAGGATGGTGATGCTAATCCTGAATATGAAGATGAAGAACTCTTAGATTTGATGGATAGAATATTGAAGCTTGGATCTAGTAAGTATAGTGGTAAAATTACATTCAAATGTTTTAATTGTGGTGAAATAGGACATTTTGTTGTCAAGTGTCTGTTATCACCAAATTACACCACCCTTTGATTTTTCATGAACTTATGAATGAGAAATTAGTGTAAGTGGGTAACATGGGATTGTCTTAAGGTGAGTGACCTTTGCGAATGAGACAAACCTCTAGAGAAGGTTGGTTCCTCTACCTATTTCTATGCTAAAACTACTCCTAGGAAGGGAAATGCAAATATTCTAATACTAACCTAGATTTCTAAGGGATCGGGTAAGAGAGAGATGCATAAGATGAAATTCCTAAACTAAGGGAGGTGTTATCAACAAGAAACAAGGGC
The DNA here is from genome assembly GCA_019776745.2 of Taxus chinensis. Classification (NCBI taxonomy): domain Eukaryota; kingdom Viridiplantae; phylum Streptophyta; class Pinopsida; order Cupressales; family Taxaceae; genus Taxus; species Taxus chinensis. The sequence goes on from CM034151.1 coordinate 341,039,235, forward strand.
TGGAGATATCCTTATTGAGTGAAAATGGAAGAAAATGAGGTAGAAGAGGGCAGACAAAAGTTCCACAATTCAAAGAACACATTCAAACATCCAGTTTCATAGAGCACAATGAATTTAAATCCTACAAAAGAATACAACAGAAATATAATTAAAAATGAAATGAAACAAAAATGAGGCAATAAAACTCGAGCTAGGGAAAGAAAATCCACAAAACATCAATTTTATTGCTTAAAATGACACACAATCCATTACAATATAGGCACGAGGCATAAATCCTTTACAAAATGCAAAATTCGAGGCTTGCGGCTCATAAGAGTGTTAGAACAATTTTAGCAGAGTTCCTTTACATTCTAGAATCTCTCCTCTACAAATGACGGGGAAATACATATATATAGAGAAGGGGAAGCTACCAACTGATAACCGTAATTAATTTCCTAGAAGGAGGTATGGACAGTCATACCGGTTCGCTCTCTAATGGTAATTTTCTTTCATGGTGAACAAGGGTGACATACCTCATTAAACCAGTTGTTGAGATACCTTGTAAGATGTTATTAATGCCTGGTCCATATCTAACATTCCTTACTGATGCTTAATAGGAACCACCAATTCACAGATGATAAGAATGGAAGTATTCACCTCCAATAAGGGAAGGGGTTTTCGCATGAAAAGAACAAACATTTTTACTTGACAACGAGGTAAGGTTGAAATGCATCAAGATGGAATGTTATTGCATGATATCAAAGGTGGTATGACATGGGAAGGAGTGATGATGCAAAAAAAAGAGGGAGAGTTGTCTTGCAATATACAGGAATGTTGTTGTATGATAAGAACGAGGTGGTGACGTGTGATAAGAAGGCAGAGGTGATGTGCATTAGCAAATGGCTCACTGATGTGCATCAGTGATCCAATGGTTGACACATGTCTACAAGAGGTAGTTTATGAGTGACAATAAGACATGTTTGATGCATGACAGTAAGAGGCAGTTGAAGCACGACATCAATATTTGGTTGACACGTGATACCAAGAGGTGGTTAACGCATGAAATTAAGAGGTGGTTGATGTGCGACAACAAGAGGCCACAAACTTTCACTACGGAAAGCTGGTTTATACCCATTGGAAAAGGTTACTGTAAGATAGAAAAGTGACTGTGAGCATGAGAATCTACAAACATCTCTTCTTCGTACTAGACCTCCCGAGGTCGTGCTAAGATAGATGGTGAGAATGGAATATATGTGGATACAGAAAAACTAGTTGGGTAATCTTATATCCTCAACATGTAATAATGGAATCTGTAAATCTAAGGCAAAAAAGGCCCTCCTAACCTGAATTGGTGTAATGGATCGTTTGGATATAATAGCTATTCGGAGGCTCCAATCAATGTCGAGCTCTATCGAGATCCTATTTATTGGCCATTGGATACGTGAAAAATGACCTATAAGTGCTTCGTGTATATTTCCAGACAAGGTCATGAGAAATGGTGATGAGAGGTGTAGTGGTTCCTCTAGAGTTTTATGGATGATTCTTTGGTATAGTCCAGATATCCCTAGCCCAAATGGCTGCTACGTTTAATATAGAGAACTATGTAATGATGTCTGGCAAAAGTGGTGAGGATTTGAATATTAGTGTGCATAAACTGGCGTCAATGTCTGATTGATCAGTAGTCCCATTGGGTTGGGACCTATGGATCACAATCGTAAGTTTTTGGTTGTGGCAGACCTCCTATGGTCATATGAAGAGTCAATCTCTTCTTCCGACTATCCAACAGTCGTAAGCTTTTCCAGCTTCTATGTTTAGAACTAGAAGTTGTATGATTTTCTCAAAATACCTTACGGGTGTTCTGGAAACTTGAATACATAAGCTAGTATCTATGTTGATGAGGAGGTCTCCTATGTTGGGTTGTGGAACTAAAGGATCACAAAAAAATATTTGTTCTCTTTCGAGTTCTTATATAGTCATGTGGTTGTCCTATCAAGGCAGTTTGTAGTTGGGTTGATTTGACCAGAATGTGTATGCCTTCTCGTCTTCAATATTCAACTCTCTCAATTGTTCACTAATTGCTCATAGCTTTATTGTTGTTCAAAAAACCTGAATCCTAAGCTCTTGATCTATATCAGCTAATGTTGTGGGGAAATTTGGTTGAGGCACTATTGGTTCAAACATGTATTCTCTGGGCTCTCTAGTTCTCGTGATTGTCATACAAAGATGATTCAATTTTAACTGAAATGACTAAACTAATTATGAAAGATGTATCTACACTATGCATATATTCTTTTATTTTTGTATTTTCGATGAAGTATTTTAACTAAATTAAAAGAGAAGCTTTTCTTATATATTCAGAAGATGGAAAATTAAGCTAATAACAAAATCAAAACAAGAAAGGTAGCTTAGTATAGCTATTTGCCTATGTAGTTGTGAGTTTATCCTAAATATTTAAATAACTAGCTAGTTTAATTGAAAAGACTTCCGATCCTACCTCAGAAGTGAAGAATGAATCATAGTTTCTTAGAAACTATCATTCCCCACAGCTTCCCTAGCAATATCGAAAGTGAGCTTTAACTGAAATTAAATAATTTAATACTCTATTTGATATATTTTAACAACAACTTTGATAGCTCAAATCTGGAGTTTATAGAATAGTGGTAAATCCAATTGTGTGTGAATTTTTCCCCTCAGTGTGATCTCCGCGTTCGTTTGTGTTCTCGTGAATCTTGAAAAGTGTGTATATGATAGCGTCAGTAGAAGAAGATACTCAAACAATGGTAGATTTGGATATAAACCGAATACAATGCAAGTAAGAGAGGGATAGTGCAAGTGAACAGAGCTTCACTATGTAGTTCCTAGCAGGATTTATTGCGGGAATACAACACAAATACACTGAGAATTCTAAAAACTACCTCTTGTGACAAACAAAACCTGTAACTCTAAATGGATTCTAATCTAAAAAAAGAAACTATCTTATGCTAAACTGATTTTATGGGACAACAATGAAGTAAGATGAAAGAAAGAAGATCAAATGATCACTAATACAAAAATGAAAGACTGATAACTCGTGCAAAATATGAAACTATTGAAAATTATGCAATAATTTCAAGAAAACTGAATAATCAAACAAAAAAGGAGAGGGACCATTTATTTGAAAATAATATGGCTATTTATAGCATTTGCATTTACCAGAGGGTAAGTCCAAATTGATCTCTTTTACTATAAGCAAAGGGAAAACACTATTTACTAGGTGGCCAAAACATAAATGCAAGCTAAAGTGGTTGAAGAATGCAGGTGAAAGTTGAAATTTTATATTTGACTCGATCGTCGGAACATTCTGGAAAATGTGCACAAGATCACCACCTTGCACAGGGCTGTGGTTACAGGACCACCACCCTGTCCTGGGCAGCAGTCACAAGACCGCTGCCTAGGCAGGGTGGTAATCCTCTCACATAAGACAAAAATGCCAAGAAAAAGGGGGTAGAGGATAGAACACATAGAGCTTGGATAAAGTATTTGGGATGCAAACATACACTTGGTGAGATTTTCTGGATTCTGAACACCTCGCGAAGAGACCTAAATCATCATTGGGGTTTCCATAACCTCTTTCTTGCAATATAGTACCTACATTTTTGGGGACGTACATATTGCCCCCTCATAGAGGTGTTTTAGCCATGAAGAGGCATAAAATGGTGGGTCCGAGTATGGCAGTCCCAAAATGGGGAATTTAGAGGTTATACCTGACATTCCTATGTGTTGCAATGTTGCCATCCAAATTCCCGCTACCTATGAAACAAAAAGAGGACTCAAGTGTAGATAGATAAAACAAATCAAAAAATAAATACTAAAATAATATGAAATGAAGACTTACCATTTGCGTGGGGATAATAACTTACCTCCATCAGTTCTCTAACTCTACGTAAAACAATCAAAACCAAATTAGAATACTATATATATATTTAAAATGAGATTATTTTACTATTCATTTGTGTACGTCGATTTAGTGGTTTTTGAGCTCTGGGACCCACGGTGACTGTTTTCAATGAGAGTATAGTCAAAACATCTGTTGCAATATTGTGATCATGCCTCCGCAAGTAGGACATCAGCCCGCGAAGTCTTAGGTTAGTTCTTCCACTGTTATCCTTTTTAAATCCAGAATATAGAAATGTTGAAATCTTTATCTTGGGGAGATTATTTTTGAAAGTGTTAGTCTTAAATGATTCTCTAGGGGGGCGCCCATAGGGTAGGTTTTTATTTCATCCAAAATGATGTATTTTTGCATTTTAAAAGTGTTTTAGGGCTTAATGGGCATTTTGCTGATTCAGGACAGGACTGTTACCCTACACAGGGTGGTGGTCATGGGACCGCTGCCACATAAGGAGGCAGTTACGAAACCGTCACTCTGCATAGGGTGGCCGTTTCAAACAGAATGTAAAAAAAGATGTATTACTTGATTGTTTTTTCATTTTTGGCATTTTTATATGTTCTTGATGATTTTTCCAGTTGGATTATGTTACTAACTTACTCCTTTTCTATGTTTTTGGATGAATTCAGAAGGAGGAGTACAATAGATGGAGTAGAGAGAGGGAGTGTGATTAGCTCCCTACATTGCTATAGGCACTTACTCAGGTAGAGCAGGATACTCTACAGAGGGATGGCATTTAGAGGATTTCTCAGGTCCCTCATGTTGCATGTACTAGTCACATATTGTGTGACTTATTTTCATATTGGGACATAGATCAGAACACTTTCTGATTTCTAGGAGTTAGGGGTGAGTTTTCCATCACCCTTGAGGGTGTCTACCGTATATTGGGTGTCCTGATTCTTGGGAGACGACTGTATCTTAAGACAACAATGTCCAAATATAAGATGGTTCAGTGGGCCACATATATGTGAGATGTTCTTGTTTCCATGGGATTGAAGAAGGGGGTGAAGTTCCATTCTATTGTTGGTTCAAATATCCCTGTGCTCCACTAGGCAATTATGGGTATCCTTGCCTCACGATTGATTGGGGACAAGGGAGGGTATACTCTCTTATACTATTGGGCACCTATCATTGCATATATTGAGGCACATGGCTACATTTATGCTTGGGGAGAAGACATCCTTGGGACCACCTATCATGATTTGTATAGGGTGGTCAGATTATAGGGGCAGTCATTGAGTCACCCTACTCTAGTCATGAGTTAGATGTATGAGCATATCATTCCCTATGGGACAGGTGTACAGGAAAAGGATCCCAGGGCTATCAGGGCAGCGAGGTGGATAGGCATGACCGTACTTAGGATGCCACACCAGCCAGTGGCTTCTTTGAATATTGTAGACATGGAGGCCACTCCTTATCAAGCCATGATAGAGTTATGGGGAGAGGAGGCACACACACTTATTGCTTGCTATACTACTAGTTAGTTGATAGACAGAATGGGGAAGTTTGAGATCCTCCCCTTTAACAGAGTACCACAATAGTTTGGCCTCCCCTACATTGATATGTTTCCTCCAGCGGGGATAATATACAGGTCTGTTCGTGAGGCCAGGGGAGGTCTTAGAGGCTAAATTTGGACTATGATCACTCCTGGTGTTCCCATTGAAGCTAGGAGGATGGTTCATGCTTGAGGGGTAGCTAGTGCTCCTTGAGCACCTTTACTTCAGATTGGAGCTAGTCCTGCTCATAGTGGAGAGAGCGATGAACCTATTTATGTGGACTCAGACTCTGAGGAGTTCACGGGGGAGGAGATGGAGGGAGGAAAGAGAGGTGGGATGGCTAGGAATGATGAGAGTGACCCTAAGTGGTATGACACTCAGGACATCTTGTGGTGCCCACATTTTACACACCCAAATACAATAGCAAAATACCAGGAAATTTTTATTATTATTATTATTTTTACTTACATTGCTCACTACACACAACACAGTAAGGGATCCAAGTACAGAAACTTGACTCGCATACGATAATAAAAAATTCCATCGACTCACATAAACACATGAAAAAAACATAGGCATGTTGACGCTACGATTTTCCCAATGGAAGGTTGCTAGTACAAACCCAACAACAAGAACCATGATTTTACCACAGCGAATCCCACAATATATCATTTCTTTAATTACATCTTAGTTCCGATTAACATTCTAAGAAACATTATTGTACAAGGCTATCTTTCTCCTTTTACCATCTGTAAAATCTTAAGTTCATTCCACGTTTAATTTACAGTTCGACCATTTTAAGTTGGCTTCCTTTATGCATCACGGAAATTTTCCATAGCTTACTTGCTTATTTGGCACAATACAAATCACATATAAAGTACTCAATTATCTTGTTTTTATGTTAAGAATATGCTTCTCAAACGTTTATTTAATGTTTAAAATTTACTCTTGCCACATAAGAGAATCTAACGTGATGTCAAAATGAAATCTTAGGATTAAGGAAGACATAGATTCGAGATAGCTTTTTCCCTAGAACATCCTTCAATCACAGAATAGTTATTTCACTACCAAAATTAATAAAGTTCAATAACTTATTGACTCCCATTTATATTTATATATATATATTTTTTGTTTCCTCAAAGTTCGGTCACACCAAGGCAATACATATTCTTTAAAACACATAAAGATGTTTAAATTAAGTTATAAGGACTCCAAGAGTGACCTTAATCCTAATATCCAATCTCATTTTCATCTTATATGACATGCTCTTACATCGCACTATGGTCTCATTCTTAGCATCATCTCAAAACAAAGATTTATGAAAGCACTTGTCTGACATATTAAGGAAGTACATGGTTAGAAGCATTATAAAATACACATGAACCCCAAGTGACCTATGTTCACAAATATCCCATGTCTCTACATTTCATGATTTCACTTAACAAATATTCCTTATTCCTTAATGCCACAGAATGACATAACAAGAGATTATGGGACAAGATTCAGTTTTTAAGGTTCTATAGAATCAACATCTTTAAAATTAATTTCGTATGCAAGGAGTTAGGTTATAGTTTTCTAACCACAAGTTAACATCCTAGTCAACTAGGGTTTAGTTTAATTCCAATTTCCCCGTAGGGCTTTACGCTCTATTATAGATTTGAATAATATTCAAAACATATTCACCCTATAATCCCTCCGTAGGAGAAAAATCACTATATTGTCACTAGCCAAAGATAATACATATAGCTAAGAGGATCTATTCATTAACAAAATCTTAAGTGGTAGAACCACTATTTCACTAGCTCCATGATGTCATCTGGATCCCACAAGAAATCCCTTCGATGCAGAAGATTTATTTGACTCTGTCGCTCCTATATGTCTAGTTTATGTCAATGTCACTAAACGTACCTACTAAGATGATAAACCCCTTTTTTTGAGATCTTATTTGCCTATTCTAGGATGTTCCATCGAGTGTAAAGGTTCAATTTTAAGGGTCACAATTTTCTACACTAAGGGATTAACATAGAAAGGTTATTTATATACAAATTTTGAACAAGAGTTGACTATTGTGGTTAGGTTCTTTTATTACATTTTCAAGGTAAGAAACACAACACCAATTTATTAAACCAATAAAAGCACAATGAAAGTTCACTACAAGGTATAAATTTCAATTCCTTTTGACATTTTTATTCCAATTTTACCATAACAATTTTGGGATCAAAATAACATCCATGAAAGAAATACCAATTTCTTAAGCACTTATTAATCTAGCGACTTTTGCATACTACCAATTTCCAATAATAAGTCTTTCAATATAATACCAAAATAAACAATGAATTACTCAACGCCTTTACATCATCATTCTTTCATCCTACAAAAACCACGTGAGCAAGATAGCAGCGATAAATCACTGGCATGGCATCCACCCTAATCAGGCATCATTATCATTTTTTAGTTTTTCCATGTACATATACTAATAATTAAAATTTACAAGCGAGAGAAAGATTTTAGAGACATGTATTCAATGCATTTCATTTCACTTTACTTTGTAACCCAGGAGAGAGAGAAAGAGAAGTGAAGAGAGAGAAAACACCATTTTGTCAAAAGTTCAATTTCACACAACAAATACACTAAAGGATTTTAAGTAGTTATTTGCATGTGTTAAAAGTTTCTAGGGTGGTTTGGCAACCCTACGAGGGTCCACAACTTTCTATTTTTACATTTCCTTACTAGCTACAAAAACGTAAAAAATGGGCTCAGAGGCTAAGAAACCGCTTCCAAAAGTTATCTTCCAATGAGAACGCACACCACGATCAACTTTCTATGTGTCCCCAGATATACCAAGAGTTCAGAGAAACTGACGAAATTGAAAAAGAGTAAATGGTTTGCATTTGGTGGCTAATTCTCTGGGGCCACTAATTATAGTTCACCTAGTTGTAAAATGACAAAAGTTAGCTTGAGGGCCTATTGGTGCAAATCAGCAGCACCGCTGGATGTTGATCAGATTTCTAGTTTGACATTTTGGACATCCAGTGTGATTTCACAACATTGAATCTTTTCCCCAAGTGTGGGAATTGTAAAAATGGGAAAAGAATCTCCAAGTTAGAGGCTGGTTCCTCAACTCCTCTGATCAGGTGTATTACTTACAAGTGGTAGAGGTTTTAAATTCAAGATCCTACTCTAAATTCCAAGGGGATAGAGATAGAGAATGCAAAAGAAATTAAAATAAGGCTAATGAGGTGATACACCAAAGTAGTGGTGAGCATTCTTTACTTTTTAAAATTGACACAGATCATAGAAATGCAACAAAACATCATGCATAAATTGATAAAATGTAATGAAAGGTTAGAAATGCAGTAAACAACACAAACAAAGGATTGAAACTCATTCACAGAGCCTACATTGTCATTTCCAATATCAAAATACATGCATTACAACATCTGAGAGGCAAGAGACATGTTACAGTCTTGGAAGAGGTCTGATATTCCACAATATCACTTTTTTAGGTAAAAAGGGAGCCTGCAAAACATAAAATTGTCCAACCCTTTCAAAATGAGCCAAATCTAGCTTTTACAATGCCAAAAAATAAGCCAAGGAGAGAGAAACATGGGAAAATGTGAGAGGAGCTTCAACCACCAACCAAAATGTAATAAAATAGCATGGGCATCCTTACAGGTCCATTCCCTGACATTTTTCACCATGCTGGGAGAGAATGCAAGCCATTATTCATTAAAAATGGTGGTTGAAATGTCATTTCTGTTGATTATCACATGCCAGAGGCATTTTTCAATTTTCTCTCTCTAAACTCCATAAAAATACAAAATTGACCCTAAAATCATGTAGATAATTTCACCATCTTTCCATTGATATAAAGAACGTGAAAAAGTGATCTCTGGATCGAAAGTTATGGTCGTTTGAGAATTTAGGGCAAAACAGGGCCAAAACGGGTTAGCAGGCCAAAATTTCGAAATTTTCCCACTTTTTTGCATTTGGGAAAATTTCCCAAAAAATCCCCACACTCCACTATTATTAGTGCCATGTGGCATGATCTGATTGGACGCGGGCCCTCTGCGCTTCATTTTCCACTGTTTTTGGCCATTGGAAAATTTTCCAAAAATTCTCCGCCGGGCCGATGACCTGAGGACACGTGGCAAGATGTGATTCACCACAGGCATCTTCTCTTAAATTTTCCATCGCTGTTGGCCATTTTTCTAACTTGGACACATGGAAAAACCCCATTGGCTATGGGCTTTCTCTTCCATTTTTCCCTACGGACCTGTCTTGCATTTTTTTTCCGCCACTTGACACATGGCAAGATCCATTGGCTCACGTTTAGGGGACAAACTTTTCCTTTCAATATTTCCTTCAACTTTGCTTTGGGAAAAATTCCCAAATTTTCCTCACATTCCACCAGTCTTGGGACATGTGGCAAGCTCCCATTGGATGCGGGCCATGGGGGAAAAAACTCCTCTTTGCACTATCCTTTGGGTAAAATTCCTAATTTCTCCCTGTGTTCTGCCAGTCTTGGGACATGTGGCACGATCTTATTGGACACGGGCCTTGGGGGAGGCTTTTCCCTTTTGATTTTTTCACTTGGGTGAAGAAAAAATAATATTTTCATGCCCCTAACCCCTGACGCCACGGCAACACGTGGCGTGCTCTGATTGGTCGGTGGGTCGACGGGCTAATATTTCTCCTTTGACCTAACCAAAACACTTTGCCAAATTTTTAAGTTTCCCTCTGTGGTCTGCTAGTCCTGGCACACGTGGAGTGATTTGATTCACCTGGGCCCTTTCTGGAGATTTTTCATGACACTGATACTTAAGAAATTTTTCTAATTTCTTTCCCTTGGACACGTGGCAGCATCCAATTCATCGACAGGCCTTCGGGGAGAAAAATTCCTTTTGAAAATTTGTCAAACACTTGGTAAAATTTCCAAGTTTACCTCCACCCTCTACCACTCCCGAGGACATGTGGCCTCATATTATTGGCTCAGGATTTTCCTGGGAAAATTTCCCACAAAAACTCCTTCGAGCCATAACTTCAAAAATACAAGGAGTTAGGTGGAAAACTTTACCTTTCTGGAAAGCTGAGAAAAAGATCTATCCAATGGTGCCATTTCTAGAATGTCTTGAGTTCCTGAAAAGAAAAATTTGTGACTAAATCATAAGAGAGGGAAAAATGAAGGGATTTAGCCACAAAATGTGTAGGGGGAACATTTTGGATAACAATTTTGGCAACTCAGAGGGGTCATCTGCCTGCTGGATGAAGTTACCAGTTGCCTGAAACAATCCATTGGGCATGGAGTCATCAAATTCTCTACCTGGTACCCCAACCGATTAGAACACTGCAAGGAGGAAGATGGAGGGTGGAACATCATCTGATTGGAGCAAGGCCTACAAAACACATTTCTTGGAACAACAAGCTTGTGCCAAAGCACTTAGGGAAAGCAAAGCTAAACTACAACAAAACAATGTGCATAAGCACTTGGAGGAATGAAAACCTAAGCTAATATGTACAAGGTGGATAATTTCCTTCAGTAGCAATGCTTCAGATGGATTCCATTGACTGGAATCTGCAATTCTTCACCATCCAATGTAGACAATTGGAAGGCATTGTTGTCCTTACACTTTGTGACTATGTATGGGCCACTCCAAATGGCATCAAATTTTGAATGCCTCCCCAATTTTTCTCTTTCTGCATCCCATTTTAACACTAGATTTCCAACTTGAAAAGATCTATCATTGGCCTTTCTATCAAATGTCTTCTTTATCAAAGCTTGATCCATCTCCATTGTTTGGGATGCCTGATTTCTAATTTCTTGAAGCTCCATCAATTCTGCATATCTAACCTCCATGGGCTCAAACTCCAACAACTCCAACTATTTCATGAGTTCTAACTTAGTATGCCAAGACCTCTGATTTTCATCAAGAGTCCTCCTAATGATCCTTAACAAGTTCTTGTTTGTAGATTCAGCCTGACCATTACCCTGAGGGTAATAATTTGATGAAGTGCTTAGGTAGATCCCATTCTTGACAGCCCATTCATTACCTGACCCAATGAATGTCAATGCATTATCTGATATTATTGTAGTAGGTATGCCAAATCTGGTTGTTATTCCCTCATAGAAGTCCAGGATGCTAGATTCATTTGCTTCCTTGAGTACTACTGCTTCAGTCCACTTGGTGAAGTAATCTGTTGCTGTTAGAATCCATTTGTGTCCTTGGCTTGAATTTGGATTAATGACTCCAATGAAGTCCAAACCCCATTGCATGAATGGATGGTCAATTGAAATTGGATGCAATGGAAGGGAAGCTAGCCTCTCCTTACCTGTGAAGAATGCACAATTCTTGCACCTCTTGATCCATGCATAAAAATCACTGAAAATATTGGGCCAATAATAGCTAGCCCTCATGATCTTTAGGGCTGTCACTCTCAGTGAAAAATGACCACAAGCCGATCCTCCATGGAACTCTTCTAACACCTTGTGAATCTGATTTGTACCAATGCATCTCAACAGCACTCCATTCACATCCCTTTTGAACAAAACACCATCAACAAGGGCATATGGGACAGCCTGCAATTTGAAATGTCTCCTTTTGGTATTGTTCATCTCTAGAGGGCATAGACCTATGTTTAGGAAGTGCATTATGTCTTGGGTCCAGCAAGGAGTGAGGACACCATCATTTTCCTTTGGAGTGTTTCCTTGCTCATGGCTGTCTTGCAATGCCAAAACAACCTCCTTCTCATTGCATGCTTCCTTGTGTTTATTCAAGACCAGTTGCTCACATAATCCTTTTCCTCTGACCAACCTGGTGACCTTGATCTCAATGTCATACTCCATGACATGAGTAATCTAGCCTGCTCTCTTTTCATTTAGGTCTTTGTTGAGGAGGAAGCCCTTAACTCCCACAAGAGAAACCAACAATTGAACCTTGTTGTTTGAAACTAGATGCTTGATTTTCTTCAAGCTCCTGATTACTGCAAGAACATGCTTCTCAATGAAAGAATACCTCACCTTGTAGTCCTCCAGGCTTTGGCTGAAGAAAGCAACTAGCTGCTCATCATTGTCTTTGTTTTATCGTACCAAGGTTGCAGAAATAGTATCATCACCCCCAAATGCATAGAGGATGTAATCCTTGAAGAAATTTGGGTTAATTAGAGTTGGGGCTCAAGAGATGGCTTATGTGATTGCTTCAAAACTTTCCTTGCCTTCTTCTGTCCATTTGAAAGATATGCTTTTCTTTAACATCTTGGTGATAGGCTTGACTAGGGCTGCAAAATTTGGAACAAATCTCCAAACAAAATTTATTCTCCCCAAGAAACTTTGAAGGGCCTTCTTGTGGCTTGGCAATGGTAGTGCTCTTATGGATTCAACTCTTTCTAGATCAATTGCTAATCCTTATTTGGAGACAATGTGGTCAAGGATCTTTCCTTCATAGGCTAGAAAAATATAATTTTTAGGATTCAAGGATACTCCAAATCTTCTACACCTTCGGAACACTTGTCTCAAATGAAAGAGATGGTCTGCTGAATTTTTTGAAAAAATAGTGATATCATCAAGATATATCAGCACCATGTTGTTAATAAAATCCTTGAACGCCATGTACATTGCTCTTTGGAAAGTAGCTCTAGTGTTGTACAGCCCAAATGGCATTTTCCTATATGCATAAGTTCCCCATTTGGTTGTAAAGGTTGTCTTGAACTGATCCTCTTATTTCACCATAATTTAATCGTACCTCGAATAGCCATCAAGTAATGAAAACCTCTCAGAGCTGGCAACAACTTGTAAAATATGCTCCATAGAAGGAAGTGGATAATGATCCTTGAGAGATGCTCTATTCAAATCTCTGAAGTAAACACACAATCTGATTTCTCCACTCTTCTTCCTAACTGGAACCAAGTTGGCTACCCAACTAGAATACTTGATAGGGAATATGATACTTGACTCTATCAACTTATTCAATTCTTTTCTCATGAGAGGCTCCATGTGTGGATTGACTGGCCCTTGTTTTTTCCTAATGGGTTTAATACTTAGATCCAATTAAATGGTGTGTTAGGATAACTCAGGATTAAAACCTTTCAAGTCTTCATAGTTCCAAGAAAACACATTAGGGAATTCTTGAAAAAGCTATATGAACTCGTACCTTTCTCACTCAGTTGTCACTTTACCAACTTGGAGTGATTTTCCTCCTTCCACTAAGATGGACACTGAATCTTCTCCCTTGACTTGGATGTTTGCTTTCTCCTTCCTAAATTGATCATTAGGATTGAAAATAGACTCTAGAGTAATAATTCCCTTTGGTAGTTTTTTGGTTCTCAGTTATACCACTTGGTCACCATACTGTTTTTCCAACTTTTCCTGATTTTTAGCTGAGAACTCAGCCTCTTCTTGCAAGAAACGGATGATTTTTTGATCACTTTCAAACACTTGCCAACTTGCATTGTTTTCTAGCACCAAAGGCCTCACAATCACATGGATGTTTGGATGTACCTTGTCCATTTCTATGCTTTCAACAACAACAAGGGCTACTCTAACTGTTGCAAGCCTGTCAGCAGCTTGGTTCTCTTTTTTAGGAATGGATTTGATGCTAAAACCCTCAAAATCTTCAATTAGGTCCCACACCCTATGTTTGTAGCACTTGAGCATATCATTCTTGATAGCATGTTGCCCCTTAACTTGGTTGACAATCAACTCACTATCACCAAAGACTTACAAGTTCTTTATTCCTCTCTTGATTGACCAATGCAATCCTTGTATCAGAGCTTCATATTCAGCAGTGTTATTAGAGCATGTAAACTGAAATCTAAAAGCTGAATAATACTTAACTCCTTGAGGGGAAACAATCATATCTCCCCCTCCTGCACCTTGTCTACTCCTTGATCCATCAAAAAACAACTACCATACCTCATTTTCATCCTTGTGGTTTGGCCTGGTGATGTTAGGAATAGGATGATTTTCTTCATGCATGTAACAGACTCCTAGCTCAGATTCTTCTATTTCTTGATAAGGATCAAAAGCATGCACCTTTTTTCCCATTCATCAAGAGTCAAATCTGGGATTCCAACCTTGGTGTCAGCTTCATCAGTGCTTGGATAATCCTCTTGATCAAACATTGAACAATTGGTATTGATTTGGCTTGGAGTGTGAGGCTCAATGTGAAAGTTTGCAATAGGCTCAGATCTGATTGTGGCTTTAGTTCCATATCTTGTTCTGAACAATATGTGTGACCAAACAGTAGATAAATAACCTTCAATATTAGCTATGAAATCCCTTGGCAAACATAGGGAAAAGAGTGGTGGAATGTCTATTACTGAGACATCTTGCAAAACAACAACGTTGGGGCATGCATGAAAAGTAAGACTCGAAGTTGTTGATCACTCCAACCATTGTTACTACTATCCCATCCAATTGCACTACCCCTTTGGATATGACTTCATATTGAATCCCCAACTGATCAGCTATTTTCTTGGGCATTACTGAACTACTTGCCCCAAAATGAATCATGCAATTGTTTACTAATTGGTTTCCAATGATCAATGAAACATAGAATGGAGGGGGCTTCAACATTTTACCTTGCTGTCCTCCATGATTCCTCTCAGGCTGGGCAGCATTTGTGAGTACCTTCTCTTGCATTTGGACCTACTGATTTGAAGTTGACCAATCCTTCATGGCAGATTGTAGTAAATCTCTTTGGCCTGGGATGGATAGTGATTCCCACATTGATATGTTTACATTTGTCTTCTTCATCTGATCAATGATGTTGAATGGAGATGAAGCATATCTCTGATGTCCCTTGTCCTACACATTCATTCCTTGCACATGGGCAGCAACAACTGGCATTTGAGTTGGCCTAGGAGTTGTTCTAGGCAGTCCTTACATGTTTAGAATTGCATTTTGTTTGCCAATAATTTGTGAAGTGGTAGAAGGTTGTGGATTACTTGGAGCCAATGGTTGTTCTTAACCCAAATTTCTCCTTTTTGACCTTGTGTTGGCTGCAACACTTTGGGAGATTGTTTTATTTATGCCATAAAAATCTTCTGCCTCCCAGTTTACAAGTGTGGTATCATTTGGAGCTGATTGTTGCTGGGATGTTTCTTGTTGTTGGTTATTTCCTTGACTCCCTTCACCCTCCACACCAGTTGTAGTCACCATTAATGCTTGATTTAAGGCACTTTTGAAACACATAGACTGGTTGTGAGGTTCATTACATTGGAAACACCAATCATACTCTTAAGCTATGTTGTTTTGCATTGGCACTATTGCTTTAGAGGCAGATGTAACATTGGGATTATACGGCTGAAATGGTCTGTTGGCAGGAGGTCTTGCTTGATTTTGATTTGCAACGAGATTGAGTGGTCTTTGAGGCTAGTATGGCTTCCTGTTAGGCTGAGCTTGAGGCTGGAAAGAAGGTCTTAAACCTTGGGTTTGCTGCCTCTTGAGTGTAACCAACTCATTACCTAAATTTTGCAATTTCTTCATGACTTCCTGAAGTTCATTTAAGGCACTAGAAGATGAAGTAGAAGCTTCACTTGAATTTTAATTTCTAGGAGTGAGAATAGGAGCTAAAATAGGCACTTGACTAGTACTTGGGCTCTCTAAACTTGGATACAATGGCATTGGAGGCCTAGGAGCTAGCTTGGTAGCTTGAATCAAACAATTTTCAGCTCTAATGGAAATGCTATAAGAAACATGGATAATTGTGCCCCCCATGAATTGAATTAACATAGAAATATAGGAATTTAGAGCCTTAAGGTAATATAGAAAATCACCTTCTGCTGTTGGCCTTACTGCCATTGGAATTCTCTCCCAAGTCATTTGAAACCTAAAGTTGAAGTCAGTTAGCTGCTCATTAGGAGCTCTCTTGATGGTTGTCAATTGTTCCAAAAGGGACAAGTTATCTCCCTTTTCTCCAAACTACTCATGGAGGGCTATACATAGTTGGTTCCAATTTTGGATAGAACCTAAGACAAGACTCCTGAACCATTGTAAAGCCTTCCCTTTGAATGAAGATGCCAGCAGTTTGACAATAACTTGCATCTCATTAATCTCATGGATTGCACAAATATTAGCAATATCCTTGACATGATCACCAGGAGTGGTCTGATTCTCTCCAGTAAAGTATGGAATGTTCTTCAATGCTGCAAATGGGATTGGATTTTGTGCATTGAGAGCAAGTGGGCTGCTGCTAGTGAAATTGACATAGGTTTATGTTGTGCCATTCTGATTGGCCTTAGAACCCTTGTTGATTGGATGAAAGGCCTACCAGGTAGAGGAGTTAATAGAGTTCTGTTTGGTGGAGATGGAGACCTTTGAATTCTCCTCCCTCTTTTCCTTCTTCTTGGAGATAATTGCAGATACTCAAACAACACCTCTTCTTCTCCAACTCTTGACCTTGTGATGATTCTTCTCATGAGTTTTCAGGTCTGCACTGCTAAAAATAGCTAATTCTTCTTCCTTGGAGTCGCCATATGTGTAATTTAGGGATCTATTAAGCAAGAAACTTGCAACAAATGCACATCAATTTTGTTGTAATGAAGATGAAGACCTCTAAGGTCCCACTAGGCATGCCAAAACTATTGGTGCAAATCAGCAACACCCCTGGATGTTGATCAGATTTCTAGTTTGACATTTTGGACATCCAATGTGATTGCACAACATTGAATCTTTTTCCTAAGTGTGGGACTTGTAAACATGGGAAAAGAATCTCCAGGTTAGAGGTTGGTTCCTCAACTCCTCTGATCAGGTGTATTACTTGCAAGTGGCAGAGGTTTTAAATTCAAGATCCTACTCTAAATTCCAAGGGGATATAGATAGAGAATGCAAAAGAAATTAAAATAAGACTAATGTGGTGATACACCAAAGGAGTGGTGAACATTATTTACTTCTTCAAATTGACACAGATCATAGAAATGCAATATAACATCATGCAAAAACTGATAAAATGTAATGAAAGGTCAGAAATGAAGCAAACAACACAAACAGAGGATTGAAACTCATTCACAGAGCCTGCATTGTCATTTCTAATATCAAAATACATGCATTACAACATCTGAGAGGTAGGAGACATGTTACAGTCTTGGAAGAGGTCTAATATTCCACAAAATCACTTTTCTAGGTGAAAAAGGGAGCCTGCAAAACATAAAATTGTCCAACCCTTTCAAAATGAGCCAAATCTGGCTTTTACAATGCCAATAAACGAGCCAAGGAGAGAGAAACACAGGAAAATGTGAGAGGAGATTTAACCACCAACAAAAATGTAATAAAATATCATGGGCATCCTTACAGGTCCATTCCTTGACATTTTTCACCATGCTGGGAGAGAATGTGAGCCATTCTTCATTAAAAATGGTGGTTGAAACGTCATTTCTGTTGATTATCACGTGCTAGAGGTTTTTTTAAATTTTCTCTCTCTAAAATCCATCAAAACACAAAATTGACCCTGAAATCATGTAGATAATTTCACCAGATTTTCATTGATATAAAGAACGTGAAAAACTGATCTCTTGATCGAAAGTTATGGTCATTTGAGAATTTAGGCCAAAATGGGTTGGCAAGCCAAAATTTCGAAATTTTCCCACCTTTTTGCATTTGGGAAAATTTCCCAAAAAATCCCCGCGCTCTGCCGCTCATGGTGCCATGTGGCACAATCTAATTAGATGCAAGCCCTCTGTGCTTCATTTTCCACTATTTTGGCCATTGGAAAATTTTCCAAAAATTCTCCGCCGGGCCGATGACCTGAGGACATGTGGCAAGATGTGATTCACCGCGGGCATATTCTCTTAAATTTTCTGTCACTGTTGGCCATTTTTCTGACTTAGACACATGGCAAAACCCCATTGGCTGTGGGATTTATTTTCCATTTTTCCCTATGGGCATGTCTTGAATTTTTTTTCTGCCATTTGACATGTGGCAAGATCCATTGGCTCGCGTTTAGGGGGTGGAATTTTCCTTTCAATATTTCCTTCGACTTTGCTTTGGGAAAAACTCCTAACTTTTCCCCACATTCCACCGGTCTTGGGACACGTGGCGAGCTCCCATTGGACGTGGGCAATGGGGGTGAAAACTCCTCTATTCTCAATCCTTTGGAAAAAACTCCCAATTTCTCCCCACGTTCCGCCGGTCTTAGGACACGTGGCACGATCTTATTGGACGCGGGCCTTGGGGACGGCTTTTCCCTTTTGATTTTTTCATTTGGGTGGAAAATAAAGAATCTTTTTCCACCCCTAACCCTCGACACCATGGTGACACGTGGCATGCTCTGACTGGTCGACGGGCCGATGGGCCAATATTTCTCCTTTGACCTAACCAAAACACTTCACCAAATTTTTAAGTCTCCCTCCACGGTCTGCCTATCCTGGGACACATGGCATGATTTGATTCACCTGGGACCTTTCTGGATATTTTTCACGGTGCCGATACTTAGGAAATTTTTCTAATTTCTTCCCCTTGGACACGTGGCAGCATCCAATTCATCGGCAGGCCTTCAGGGAGAAAAATTCCTTTTGAAACTTTACCAAACACTTGGTAAAATTTCCAAGTTTACCTCCGCCCTCCGCCAGTCCCGAGGACACGTGGCCTCATATTATTGGCTTGGGCTTTTCCTTGGAAAATTTCCCACAAAAACTCCGCCGAGCCATAACTTATAAAATACATGGAGTTAGGAGGAAAACTTTACCTTTCTGGAAAGCTGAGAAAAATATCTTTCCAATGGTGCCATTTTTAGAAGGTCTTGAGTGCTTGAAAAGCAAAAAATTATGACTGAGGCACAAGAGAGGGAAGAATGAAGGGATTTAGCCACAAAATGTGCAGGGGGAACATTTTTTATAACAGGGCCCAGAAAACCACGTCCATAACTGACGTTCGATGGAGGAGAACGCAACGAGACATCTCCTACTAGTTCCCCTATATAAGGAGAATTCATCAAATTCGACAGGACTATGGACTAGAAAACCATTTTCAAATGGCGACAAGTTTTCTGGAGCGACAAGACGAAATTGGTCCAGTTTGACCTCATCAAACTACAACCAGAGGCCTACAAAAGGGCTTCGCCAAACTATCCTGAAAAAGTGTGCTTTCCTATATTGAATGTTCCATGAAATTGTCTATTATAAACACTAGAGGTTTGCAAAGACGGGAAGTAATTTCTCCATCCAGGTTTTAAAAGGTGGTTCAAACTGAAAGCCAACTTTCTAGATTTAACAACTTTCTACTAATGTAAACCAATGTACTAGGGCTCTTATAAGAGCATCAAAAGGATGTCATGTGTTCATTTCGGATCAAACCAAAGGTCAAGGTGACTCCTCGTATGCCAAGGTACATGAATGAAACTTCACATCTCGTATCTAGAGTTACAAAGGGTACTTAGTGAGTCTCCGAAAAATGCAAAATTTAACTATTTAAAACAGGGAGATGGTCAACTTTATCAATGGAGAGTCAAATTCGTCTAGTCGATAAAACAATATTGGAGCGATCAAGATGAGTAAGAGTTTTCTAAATCATCTCGCAATGAGGGTGATAGTTCATGGTTTAAAGTAGACGAGTTATAATGACTTCGATAGTTACGACATGACAATTTTTTTGTTTTGTAACGAGTTGAAGGGACATTTAACTGTATTAAAAAATCCTAATAATTTAAAATTCTATTTAGATGCAAAAGAGAACTAAAACACAAGAATTATGAGAGGTAAGGGAAGAAGAACCATGCTTGGAAGGAATGAAGTCAGTCAAACCCATAGGCTTCAGTTTAGCATCTCGCCTAACACTTCGTCAACCAGTTCACGAGCCTAGATCAAATCTCCACCACATCACACCAACTTCCCGATAACTTGAATTTTTCCAACAGCATAAGTAGTTGCTTGAAAGTTTCTAATCTTTTTAACATACCCACTTCGTACAAATTCTTTTAATCGATGATGTAGTGTATGAGGTGCCCCAAGCTAGTTAGAACACATACAAGCAACAAGTCCACCACATGACAATCTTGCTCCAAGATTCACATTTCGGGACAAGGAGTTAGGATGCTTGCAAAGGTTATGAAATTTGGATTTCACCCACCATAGTAGGTTATGAGCATGCATATCTCCATGAATGAATCCAAACTCAACTGATCTTTATGAGCACCAACTTGTTTGTAAATCCACAACTGGCATACAGATCTAACAAACCATGGTTGTGCATACTCTGCAAATCATGTTGTCCATGATAAAAGATCTCTCTGGGGTATTTTAAAAATAGTTAATGTGCTCTGTCAAATCTTTCACATTTTGCATCCATATCTAACATACCCATTTTGTGCAGACCCTACAAATCATGGCACTCCATGAGACTGCATTTCTTTGAGGCATTCTGTCAAATAGTTCAAATGCCTTTTTAACAGAGCCATTTTTTTGCATATTCTACTATCATTGCAGTCTAGGAGACCACATATCTTCCAGGTATTTTTTGAACAGTTCACATGCGTTGTGTATGCCTTCACATTTTTCATACATGCCTATCTGGGCACTTGACAAGACATTTAAAAACATTATCTTTCCATGATGCTTTGATGGATGTCCATGTACTGTTCTAATTTTCCCATCTTGGCATAGGTTGCGGAGATAGTAGCAAAGGTTGTGGGGTGTGGCTTCAAACCTACCAACCATATTTTTCTTGAAATGTTCCACTAGAGTTTCAACAAAAAAAATTTGTGCAAATCCCAAAATCATTGCAGTCCATGGAATTACATTTCTTCCATGCATTTAGTCGAATGGTTCACATTCTGAAATGGTGTGACTACCTTATGAGGGAATACACGTCTTCTGAATGCTGCCATTACTATATTCCATGAGTAGCTGTCTCATTATTTTCTTTAGTAAAACATGAGGTGGCGCCCCTAAAGAAATTTGTAACAGCAACATCTGATGCACTCTCTCTTCCCATTCTGCTCTGATGGAATTCCACACTTGACAGTCTGGTGCAGCTGGGAGGATGTTAAAATAGGGTGTTGATTCTAGCTTTACATGTACCAATTGCATTTTCTTGAAAGTTTCCAAGGCCTTTTCAAAAAACTCATTTTGTGTAGATCCCTGTGCCCCCAAACCAGCTGTCCAACCCTAAAACCAATGCATTGCAGGCTTGCGCTTTCAAAACAAGGGAAAGATTTTTTCCCTAATCCGCCCCTTAGGTTTCATTGGTTTTCATTTATTTATTTTTAATTCCTTTTAATTTATTTTATTTTTTATAATAAGAGGAGGCATTACATTCTCCTCCCCTTAAGAAAGCATCGTCCTCGATGCGACATACAATGAAGAAAGAGAAAAGGTATGCAAGAAGGGACGAATGTGGTGAAGGTACGCTCTAAGGTTAAGATTTTAGACACAAAACCATGGTTACGGGGTGGCCCTATGAACATCAGGTACAAATTTTAACTTTCAAGGTTATTTGAAGATTGGCAGTTCTCTCTTATTCGTTATTTCATTAATTTCTTTCCATTAACATTATTCTTAATTTAAGTCCTTTAAATTTTCATTTTTTTATAGAATTTTGGTTTATTCATTCCTGTGGGTTCCCATCATGAACTATAGTCACAACACCCTACCAGGGTCATACACAACACCAAATTTTCACAAGCATACTTTTACATACTTCATGACCGTACCACAACACTAGGGTTTCACCAAACCATGGAATGACAACGAGTATACCACATAACAAATAATTTCCAACAATTACGTCCTAGACATAGATCTAGTACACACATATGAATAACAAACAGAATCAACACGTTGATTCATATACAACGGGTATCACAAGCCCCAAAAATCCATGACTACACCAACATAGTGCCAAGACAATATCCAATAGTCCATACCAACCAAGAGGAGAGTCAAGCCTCATACATAACAAGGTGTCAAAAAAACTCACACAGGTATACATAACTCACTATACCAATCTCCACACATCACAAGGCATCATGAAACAACTCCAGATATCTCCAAAAGTAGCATAATACGAATCCATATACCTCCCCAAAGCATCACCAAATAATCTCCATATACCTCCTAAGAGGAAGAAACATAGTGCCAGAACCAAGTCGGGTCACTCAACCATAGAGCCCCATCAAGAATATCAGGTCACTCCACCATAGAGTGCCATAAAGAATAACAGGTCACCCAACCATAGAGTGCCATAAATAATAACAGGTCACTCAACCATAGAGGCCCATCTCCTTTCTCCTTTTAATGAGGTCGGGTCACCCTATGGCCCTGGGCACATAGAGCCCCGTCACCCCCAACCCAAGTGACATAATAACTCATGGTTCAACAACCCATTAGTTACCTGTAACTCCTTGGGGCGTACCCCCATACAAAAAAGTGGGTCCATAGGTTCAACCACTCCATGGTTAATTTGATGACCCTAATCTAACACATTACGACATTACAACCAGTATAACAATCCATTCAAATGCCAAGTGGCAAAATCAAAAGCCTTAGGCTAGGCTACAAAACTTTCAAATAAGAAAAGAAATTTTTAAAACCAAGAAAAAAATGGCTAATTAGCCACGGTTAGTGTAAAATCCAACTGTTAATGCAACAATCAAATAAATGCCCAAAATATAAGAACATGTCAATTAAGAAAATGGCTAGTTCTAGCTAAAAGAGAAAGATTAATTTACGAATAAAATATGTAATGAGAAAATAGCACAGCACAATCACTAGGTGGCCTCATACCACCACCAAACGGGTACTCATCAAGTTGTTGGCACTCAGACATCAAGCCTCAGCTTGTGAAAATATACATGTAACCAGAAATGAGTAAATCAAATAATGTATTTGTCATCATCTCTTCCTGAATCATAACTCCAAACTCCCACAAGAATCAACATAGTCAAAATCACATAGGATTATTCAATGAACAATCCAATAGGAAAGAGTAGGGAACTCTAGTTGCTTAAGTTGATCCTAAGGTGGTGCGCACCCACAATATACTGAGCAAGCTCAAAGTATACTAAACAGATAAAAGTGGGTTTTCAATCTATATAAGACTCCACTTTCTCACTTGTACTCAGCTCAAGATTATGATAACCTGGTCCACACATCCTCTCTCCACACATACACTCTTGACAATTTATCCCCTTAGGGTCGTCTAGTGTAAGGTCCACAACATACACATAACTACATCACAAACACAATGGTAATTCACACACAACAACCATAACGTCTTGCGCATGGTATATATATATATAGGTATAACACAATCATTACTTTCACGAGTTACGATACATCACATTACCTCATCCCACACCCAAAGTGCAATCAGTGTACACTAGGGATCATACTCACCATATGCCCCTAACTCACGACATGAACTATCACATATTACATAAATTATATGTATGAGAAAAACATTGTCTAACATTACAAAATATAATCCCTTTGCGATACAACACAGTGATACACACGACTCATAACAACATGGTGACGACATCACAATATGATTCAATTCACTCTACACCAATTTTTGTCATGTAATACCTCAATACACCTTCATATCACATAAAGCCAAAACGTTTCAACCCTTGGCAATCCACAATAACATTTCATTCACAAACAACAAGACATTACATTACAACTGAATTCCTCATTGGATCCATGAAAAGGAGAGTCAATACTCTCATCACAAGTAGTAATGCACACGTGAATTCTTCATAGAATCCACAAGAAGGAGAGAGAATACTCCCATCCCCGACACATCAACATAATAAAAAATACACACTAAGTGACATACACATCATGTGCGTTCACACTATCACAATTACGACATAAATCACATCACTCTTAAAACACATTACTCTTCCAATATTTATCACCATCATGAAACACCGTCACCATCATGCAACCCATCATGTAACACCATCCCCATCATGCAGAATCATCACAAATCCAATCCATCCTAGAGGTTCGAGAGCATGAACCTTCGCTCTGATACCATATGTAGTGCCCACATTTTATGCACCCAAATACAACAGTAAAATACCATGAAATTTTATTATTATTATTATTATTATTATTATTTTTACTTACATTGCTCACTACACACAACATAGCAAGGGCTCCAAGTACAAAAACTCAACTCGCATACGAAAATCACAAAAGTCATTAACTCGCATAGACACACGAAAAAAACATAGGCATGCTGACGCTACACTTTACCCAATGGAAGGTTGCTACTAGAGACCCAACCACAAGAACCATGAATTGAGGATGGAAAATCCCACAACACATCATTTCTTTAATTACATCTTAGTTACAATTAACATTCTAAGAAACATTATTGTACAAGGATAACTTTCTCCTTTTTCCATCTGCAAAATCTTAAGTTCATTCCACGTTTAATTTACAGTTCGACCATTTTAAGTTGGCTTCCTTTATGCATCACGAAAATTTTCCATAACTTACTTGATTATTTGGCACAATACAAATCACATATAAAGTACTCAATTATCATGTTCTTATGTTAAGAATATGCTTCTCAAACGTTTATTTAATGTTTAAAATTTACTCTTGCTACACAAGAGAATCTAACGTGATGTCAAGATGAAATCTTGGGATTAAGGAAGACAGATTCGAGATATATTTTTCCCAAGAACATCCTTTGATCATGGAATAGTTATTTCACTACCAAAATTAATAAAGTTCAATAACTTATTGACTCCCATTTATATTTATATATATATTTTTGTTTCCTCGAAGTTCGGTCACACCAAGGCAATACATATTATTTGAAACACATAAAGATATTTAAATTAAGTTATAAGGACTCCAAGAGTGACCTTAATCCTAATCTCCAATCTCATTTTCATCTTATATGACATGCTCTTACATTGCACTATGGTCTTGTTCTTGGCATCGTCTCAAAACAAAGATTTATGAAAGCACTTGTCTAACATATTAAGGAAGTACATGGTTAGAAGCATTATAAAATACACATGAACCCCAACTGACCTATGTTCACATGTCTCTGCATTTCACGATTTCACATAAGAAATATTCCTTATTCCTTAATGCCACAGAATGACATAACAAGGGATTATGGGACAAGATTTCATTTTCTAAGGTTCTCTAGGATAAACATCTTTCAAATTAATTTTGTATGCAAGGAGTTAGGTTATAGTTTTCTAACCACAAGTTAACATCCTAGTCAACTAGGGTTTAGTTTAATTCCAATTTCCATGTAGGGCTTTATGCTCTATTATAGATTTGAATAAGATTCAAAACATATTCATTCTATAAACCCTCCATAAGAGAACAAGTACTATATTGTCACTAGCCAAAGATAATACATATAGCTAAGAGGATATATTCATTAACAAAATCTTAAGTGGTAGAACCACTATTTCACTAGCTCCATGATGTCATCTAGATCCCACAAGAAATTCCTTCAAAGAAGAAGATTTATTTGAATTTTTTGCTCCTATATGTCTAGTTTATGTTGATGTCACTAAACATACCTACTAAGACGTTAAACCCCTTTTTTGAGATCTTATTTTCCTATTCTAGGATGTTCCATCGAGTGTAAAGGTTCATTTTGAAGGGTCATAGTTTTCTACACTAGGGGATTAACATAGACAGGTTAGTTATATACAAATTTTGAACAAGGGTTGACTGTTGTGGTTAGGTTCTTTTATTACATTTTCAAGGTAAGAAACACAACACCAATTTATTAAACCAATAAAAGAACAATGAAAGTTCACTACAAGGTATAAATTTCAATTCCTTTTGACATTTTTATTCCACTTTTACCATAAAAATTTTGGGATCAAAATAACATCCATGAAAGAAATACCAATTTCTTAAGCACTTATTAATCTAGTGACTTTTGCATACTACTAATTTCCAATAATAAGTCTTTCAATATAATACTAAAATAAACAATGAATTACTCAATGCCTTTACGTCATCATTCTTTCATCCTACAAAAACCACGTGAGCAAGATAGCAGCGATAAATCGCTGGCATGGCATCCACCCTAATTAGGCATCATTATCATTTTTTAGTTTTCCTGTTTAAATATAATAATAATTAAAATTTACAAGCGAGAGAAAGAGTTTAGAGACATGTATTCAATGCATTTCATTTCATTTCACTTTGTAACCCAGGAGAGAGAGAAACAAAAGGGAAGTGAGAGAAACACCATTTTGTCAAAAGTTCTATTTCACACAATAGATAGAATAAAGGGTTTTAAGTAATTATTTTCATGTGTTAAAAGTTTCCAGGGTGGTTTGGCAACCCTACGAGGGTCCGCAGCTTTCTATTTTTACATTTTCTTAATATCTACAAAAACATACAAAATGGGCTTGGAGGATAAGAAACCACTTCCAAAATTTATCTTCCGATGAGAACGCACACGAGGATCAACTTTCTATGTGTCCCCAGATATACCAAGAGCTCATAATAACTGAGGGAATTGAAAAAAATTGAATGGTTTACGTTTGGTGGCTAATTTTCTGGGGCCACTGGTCGTAGTTCACCCAGTTGTAAAATCACAAAAGTTAGCTCGAGGGCCCAAAAAACTGCGTCCATAACTGATGTTTGATGGAGGAGCACGCAACGAGACATCTCCTACTAGTTCCCCTATATAAGGAGAATTCATCAAAGTTGACGGGACTGTGGACTAGAAAACCATTTTCAAACAGCGACAAGTTTTCTAGAGCAACAAGAAAAAATTGGTCTAGTTTGACCTCATCAAACTGCGACCAGAGGCCTACAAAAGGGCTTCGCCAAACTATCCTGAAAAGTGTGCTTTTCTATATTGAATGTTCCATGAAATTTTCTACTATAAACACTAGAGGTTTGCGAAGACGGGAAGTAATTTCTCCATCCAGGTTTCAAAAGGTGGTTGAAAATGAAAGCCAACTTTCTAGATTTAACAGCTTTCTACTATTGTAAACCAGTGTAGCAGGGCTCCTATAAGAGCATCAAAAGGATGTCATATGTTCATTTCAGGTCAAACCAAAGGTCAAGGTGACTCCTCGTATGCCAAGGTACATGAATGAAACTTCACATCTCGTATCTAGAGTTACGAAGGGTACTTAGTGAGTCTCTAAAAAATGCAAAATTTAACTATTTAAAACAGGGAGACGATCAACTTTATCAATGGAGAGTCAAATTTGTCTGGTTGATAAAACAATATTGGAGCGATCAAGATGAGTAAGAGTTTTTTAAATGATCTCTTAGTGAGGGTGATAGTTCATGGTTTAAAGTAGATGAGTTATAATGACTTTGATAGTTACAACACGACAATTTATTGTTTTGCAACGAGTTAAAGGGGCATTTAACTATATTAAAAAATCCTAATAATTTAAAATTCTATTTAGATGCAAAAGAGAACTAAAACATGAGCATTATGAGAGGTAAGGGAAGAAGAACCATGCTTGGAAGGAATGGAACCAGTCAAACCCACAGGCTTCGGTTTAGCATCTCACCTGACACTTCGTCAACCAGTTCACGAGTCTAGATCAAATCTCCACCACGTCACACTAACTTCCCGATCACTTGAATTTTTCCAACAAATTAAGTTTTTTCTTGAAATTTTCTAAGCTTTTTAACATACCCACTTCTTACAAATCCTGTTAATCGATGATGCAGTGTATGAGGTGCCCCAAGCTAATTAGAACACATACAAGCAACAAGTCCACCACACAACAATCTTGCTCCAAGATTCACATTTCGGCAAAAGGAGTTAGGATGCTTGCAAAGGTTATGAAATTTTCCTTTCACCCACCATAGTAGGTTATGAGCACGCATATCTCCACGAATGAATCCAAGCTCAACTGATATTTATGAGCACCAACTTGTTTGTAAATCCACAATTGGCATACAGATCTAACAAACCATGGTTTTGCATACTTTGCAAATCATGTTTTCCATGATAAAACATCTCTTTGGGGTATTTTGCAAACAATTAATGTGCTCTATCAAAGCTTTCACATTTTTCATTCGTATCTAACATACCCATTTTGTGCAGATCCTGCAAATCATGGCACTTCATGAGACCGCATTTCTTTGAGGCATTCTGTCAAAAAATTCAAACGCATTTTTAACAGACCCATTTTTTTGCATATCCTGCTATCATTGCAGCCCAAGAGACCACATATCTTCCAGGTATTTTTTCGAATAGTTCACATGCATTTTGTATGCCTTCACATTTTGCATACATGCCTATCTATTCACCTGACAAAACATTTAAAAATATTATCTTTCCATGATGCTTTGATGGATGTCCATACGTTGTTCTAATTTTCCCATCTTGGCATAGGCTGGGGAGATAGCAGCAAAGGTTGTGGGGTGTGGCTTCAAACCTGCCAACCATATTTTGCTTGAAATTTTCCACTGCAGTTTCAACAAAAACATTTTTTACATATCCCAAAATCATTACAGTCCATGGAACTGCATTTCTTCCATGCATTTATTCGAATGGTTTGCATGTTGAAATGGCATGACTACCTTTTGAGGGAACCCGTGTCTTTTGAACGCTGCCATTACTATATTCCATGAGAAGCTATCTCGTTCTTTTCTTTGGTCAAACATGAGGCGGCGCCCCCAAAGAAATTTGCAACAACAACATCTAACAAACTCTCTCTTCCCATTCTGTTCTGATGGAATTCCACGCTTGACAATCTAGCACGGCTAGGAGGATGCGGAAACAGGGTGTTGAGTCTAGATTTACACATACCGATTACATTTTCTTGAAAGTTTCCAAGGCCTTTTCAACAAACTTTTTTTGTGCAGATCCCTGCGCCCCCAAACCAACCACCCAACCCTAAAACCAACACATTGTAGGCTTGCGCTTTCAAAACAAGGGAAAGATTTTTTCCCTAATCTACCCCTTAGGTTTCACGGGTTTTTATTTATTTATTTTTAATTCCTTTTAATTTATTTGCTTATTTTATTTATTTTTATTTTATTTTTTTATAATAAGAGGAGGAATTACACATCTTGAGGGCTGAGAGGGTGGAGGAGAGTGCAGAGAAGGTGACCCTGATCTCAGAGGAGTTTCCTTCTCGAGACATTAGGGGAGATGATGAGTCCATAGTAGGATGTCACCTCTTTCCAGATTTGGGGAAGGTTCCATAGTCAATGGTAGGGTCAGTGGCAGGTGTGGATTCTAGAGACCCCACCTGGATGCTTGGAGATCCGTGTGATTTACTACTCTTTTCTCAATTTTTTGTTTTAGTTAGAAATGTTTAGTTGATATTTCCCTTTTGTTGTTTCGTTTATTTTCTACTTTTATCATGGACAACTTTCTAACTTGTTTATTTCTCCTTTTTTATTTGCAGTGACTGCTGAGGGATGGCAATAATTTATTCAGAAGGTGTGTGTGGACACCCTACTTCTCCCTTTGGATAATACACGGACCAAACTTACTACAAACGTGGGAGAGCCTTCAGCATCTGGTAGACATACCGATGTGTTTACCCCTATCTGGAATGTGATAAAGATCATGACTTCTCTCCATGCTGAGGAAGCTAGATATAGGAATGCAGAGTGCTTGATGAGGAGGAGTCATTCTCACAGTGAGACCACAATGACTAGCCATGATCACGAGCCCTCATTTCATTCAAAGCATCGTCATAGCAGGAGTCCTAGATGAGGTGGTTCACCTTCTGAGGGATCTCACAGGGATTGAGAGATTATGGTGCCTTTTGTAGTGATTTTTGATTAGATACTTCTACGAGTGTTTTTGTATTTTCTGGGCTCATTGAGAATTTTGACCATGCCTTAGTGCATGATGGCATTGTACACAAAACATGATTCATATATATATATATATATATATATAGATCTAGATCTTCTTGTGTCTAGAATTTTTGTGATTCATTTCCCATGTGTACACTAGATGTTTTTAGAGTATTTGTTTTTATATGCTTTTCAAAATGTATGCAACGGATGACAAATGACAACAAATACTAAACAAAATATTTTACTTTATTTTCTTTTGTAATGCTGATGTGTGATGATGTAAAAAATATTGTATTACTGAACTTCTAGATTCTTTGGGAAATGTTGGTTGTTTCTTCTTATATTTGCAAAATGTGATGACCATGCAGTAATGAGAGAGATGAACTTGCCCCACTCCTAACTCCATGCAACTAGTAAGATGTGATGGTTCATCACCAAGATTTGGGAAGGGCGCAATTTGTATGAGTTTGACCAAATGAAATGATGAAAGATAGAAAAACTAGTGACATGAACCAAACATAGACCTACATACTTACCCTACTCAAAACTACCACCAAGCTCAGAAGGCAACTTACTTTCCAGTTTATCTAGACTTAGATCTTATAAATGGCAACCTGGTTGACAAAATCTAGTTTTGAGGATTTGTTCTCTTTGGAATTTGAATGCTTATTTTCACTCAATATAATTTGATCTGTATTTCTAAAATACCAAGATTTGTTAGTTTATGTGAATGGACCCCCCACACCCTGCCCCATGCCACTAGTAAGAAGCATGGGTTTGTCACCAAAGGAAGGATATAGGCTAGAAAGTGCACTTCTTTCCTTTCCCAACCTCACATCACTAGTAAGAGATGTGGGCTTATCACTGAAGATTGGTTGGATAAAGAAGTGTGTAAAATAAAATATTCTATTTGCTTGGTATTTTTTATTTTATTTTATTTTGACACTTCTGATCTGTGATTTTGGAATATCCTTATTTCAAAGAGACGTAAGAGGGATAGATGTGACACCAAGAAGGTTCTAGAACAGACCATAGGTAAGAACAACTTCACCTATTATAAAGAAAGAGAAAAACCAAGTATGCAAGCCTTAGTATGGTTTTCGCCAATATTTGTCTGTCAATCTTGATGAAAAGATTTTGGAATTATTTGATGATATTATGAAAATTGAAGAGATATGAGTTTGAATGCTTTTTCCAATGTTTTCATAAGCTTGTAACGAATTACTTAAGAATAAGTTCCTTGACCACAAAAGTTACAAAACGATGTGAACGAAATGAAATAACTAAATGACTAATGCAGTGTAGGTAGATATAATATACAAATGGTGACGTTGATACCTTACGCGCAAAACCGTTTAAGATGTAAGGAATTGACTGTTTCATTGAACTCCTCGCCTTCTAATGTACACAAGAGATACGCACCATTTCCATAGTCTTTCATGACTCGGTATGGGCCCAACCACTTGGGCCAGAACTTCCTTCCTTCGCCGATTTTCTTATCAAACCGGTTGTCTAATCATAGAACTAGATCTCCCTCATATATTTCTCATTCATAGACTTTTTTGTTATATTACCAGCACATTCGGTCAGCATAGGCTCGGTGCCATTGTTTTGCATTCATCATGGCCTCATCAAGGCTTTCTAGTTGAGATACGCATGCCTCTCTATAGGCTTCTTCTCCCAGAATCCCTTGTAATGAGATGCATAGACTAGGTATTTCGACCTCAAGCGGGAGAACTGCTTCTACCCCGAATACTAATGAGAAAGGGGTTGCCCCCGTTGGTGTTTTTATTGATGTTAGATGGGCCCACAAGGCCGGGTATAATTTTAAATGCCAATCCCACTTATTCTCCTTAATTTTTTTGAGGAGAATAACTTTTAACATTTTGTTTGTTGTTGTGGCTTGTCCATGGACTTGAGGGTAGTAAAGGAAGGTCGTATGATGGTTTATCTTGAATTTACTACATAATTCATAGATCTCATCATTCTTAAAGGATGTGCCATTATCTGAGATAATGAATTGCAGGACATCGTACCTATAAATGATTTGATTCAGAATAAACTTAGCGATTACAAAACCTAGCATGGTGGTGAGAGGCATGGCCTCTACCCATTTGGTAAAATATTCCATGGCCGTGATTATAAAGTTATGGCAATCCATTGATGAGGAAGATAATTTCCCTATAAAATCTAGACCCCACGTGGATAAAGGCAATGGGGTTGCTATCAATTGTAGAGATTGTGCTGGCATGTGAATCTCGTGGGAGAATTCTTGGCATTTGTGGCACTT
Source organism: Taxus chinensis (assembly GCA_019776745.2). Classification (NCBI taxonomy): domain Eukaryota; kingdom Viridiplantae; phylum Streptophyta; class Pinopsida; order Cupressales; family Taxaceae; genus Taxus; species Taxus chinensis. The sequence continues at coordinate 341,071,651 of CM034151.1, forward strand.
ACGCACAAACTCTACCACATCATGTTCTAGAGTGGGCCAGAAATATCCCATCCGATGTATTTTGCAAGCACTGACATGACCACCAAAGTGGCCTCCACATATCCACTGTGGGATTTGTAAATAATATTTTTAGATTCTTCAGTGTCGACGCATCTTAAAAGCATTCCATCGAAGGCTTTACAGTAGAGCACTTGTTCTAAGATAACATATTTAATAGCGATAATGCATAGCCACCTTCTTTGTTATGATGTGGCACCTTTTGGGTACATATGGTCCGTGATAAAATGGACGATATCGGTGTACCAAGGGCATGTAGAGATGGGGTTCTAGTTTCGACAAAGTATATGCACTCATCGGGAAAGTCCAGATTTAACAAATCACCTCCATCTAACGGATTGTTAGCTAACCAGTTTACAATGATTTGTCCTTTAACGGATTTCTAGTTTACAAATGTTAATTCAAATTCTCCCATTAAAGTTATGAAACATCCAACCTTTTTAGATAAAGACCCTTGTGTGAGGAATGTTCGTAAATGATTTGTCTTTACAATGACCCTTGTTTCTTAGTTTAACATGTAATGTCTTAAACATTTGGTTGTAAAGACTATGGCAAGGCATTCTCTCTCTGCCTATGTATAATGTGTTTCATAATCAAGTAATGTTTGGCTAATGAATTAGAATGCATGTTCTCGTTTATCATTGTCTTCTTGAGCTAACATGCAGGCTAACAAGACATCATTAGCCCATGAATACAGGATCAAAGGATGATCTAGTCTGGGAAGCATTAGCATGGGAGGAGACAACAAAAAGTGTTTAACCACTTCGAAGGCCTCATTGCATTCTTCTGTCCAATCAATGCTATAATCTTTCTTTAATAGATTATTGATTGGATGAATAGAAAAACTTAAATTTGGGATGAACCTTAAAATTGTACCTACTTTCCCAAGAAATGATTTGATACTAGACTCATTTGATGGTGGAATCATTTCAAAGATAGTCTAGAAATTGGCTAGATCAACATCAATCCCTCGTGAGGATATAATGTAACCTAGAAGCTTGCCTCCTGTCACACCAAATACGCATTTCTCTGTGTTCAAGGTGATGTCATACTCAATCAATCATGAGAGAATGATACGGAGTACCTTGAGGTGATCACAGAGCTTCTTGTCCTTGGCCAATAAATCATCCATGTAGGATTCCACAATTTTATGAATAAATTCGTGGAATATGTATGTCATTGCCCGTTGGTATGTAGCACCGGCATTCTTAAGACTGAACGACATGACAGCATAACAATAAGTTCCCTAAGGAGTTATAAATGTGGTATTAGCTTGATCCTGATAAGATATTTTAATTTGATTATACCCTGAGAACCCATCCATGAGGGACAACAATTCAAATCCAACTGTTGTATTAACAATAACGTCAATGGATGGTAACGGGAAGTCTTCTTTGGGACAAGCTTTGTTAATATCCCGAAGGTCTATGTAAATTTATATATTCCCATTCTTTTTTAGAATAGGGATGATATTAGATACCCAATGTGAATAGTCAACTTGTTTGATAAATCCCACTTGGAGAAGTTTCATTACCTCTTCTTTCACCATGAGAGCCACTTTTGGCTTCATTGGTCTTGAATTTTTTTTAATTGGCTTTGCGTCTGGTTTAGTGACAAGATTATGTACTACGATATGTGGTGTAATTCTTGTCATTTATTTTTAGTTAAACGCAAAATCATTTTGATGTTATTTGAGGATTTGGGTGTGTATTTCTATCTCCTCTGGAGTTAACGAGGATCCCAACTTCAAAATTTTTGGTTCTTCCTCTATTCCAATGTTTATGTCGATTGTTTCTTCAATTAAGGAAGCATTGCCTTCTTCGAATTCAAGCAGGGCCAGAGGTAGTTCCAAACTTTCTCCATCCTCTACCTCATAGATATCGAGATACTTTTGCAGAGGAGACTCTATCATGGGATTTCCAAAATAGGAAGAGGAATGTGGTATTAGGGAAAGATGCACAATGTGATAAGTGAGATGTAGATCCACATAGGTGTTTAGATATTTGAGAGTGACTCTATCACTATCAAAGTGATCTAGGATAGAAAAACCATTCTCACCTTCTATATGAGTTAGGAGTGGGTTTGTTGGTATTTTACACACCAATGGTTCAGTATGAAGTGATACCGTGAAACTTGTGTTTTTCAACTCAATGTTTGGAGTGAAGCAGGAAGCTAAGGTTGCTATTGAATCTATGAGAAGGTTCTACTCTCGTGGGATTGCTTCAATTGATATGAAGTTAAATCCTTTACTTATATTTAATACCACCATTTTATAGAGTTGTAAATGTTCAACTCTAGTCTCATATACCTTAGAGACTTGGTTTGAAACTAGTTGTGAGTCTCCTAGCACTCTAATGTTATCGACACTCATTCTTTTGGCTATGATGAGGCCAAGGAGGAGGGCTTCGTACTCAGCCTCATTTTTTGTACATTAAAAGTTTAATTTAAAAGCAAAAGGTAGGATATTTCCCTTGGGAGAAGTGAAGATCACACCTGCCCCAGCTCCAAAGTGACATATAGCTCCATCTAAGTGGAGAGTCCAATATTTTCTTGGAAAAATGTATGTTAGGCTATTCATCGTGTCTATTTATTCTGCCTCGGTTACTTCTACCATACAAACTTCATCTGATGGAAGGAAACTAATTCCTAGGGTGTATCCCATACCCATATAATCAAATGGTAGAAGAATGGGTAGAACTTTCTCTAGTAATTCAAAACAATTTGTGGTAGTCCCTAATGATATTGTTTCTAAAATGTTAGCTTCATTTTTGAGTGTTGGAATGTCCTCAACTAGATTTGTAATTTCTAATTTTGTGGTAGGTATTAACTTCTCTTCTGGTTTTGAATTAATTGGTTTGCTAAGTTGATTCATTGGGAGTTCAAACTCAAATTGAATGGCTAGTCTTTTCTTCAAGTCAGCTAGGTTTATATCAAAGGGTTTTGGGTCACCTTGTGCCACAAATATTTTCCCTAAGTGAAAAAATCTTATTTCTTGGAGTAACATGGAAGGGATTGCCTTCATGCGGTGTATCTATGGTCGACTAAGGATCATATTATAGTTGGTTTCCTGATCTATAATATAAAATTCGGTGAGGACTGTCTTGGGTCCTAAGTTGACTGGTAACACTGTGGTTCCAATTGAAGTAGCTTTGAGGCTATCATAACCTCTTAGCGTATTTCGTGTTGTGGAACAATTTGTTTCTCCATATCCTAGATTTTGAAGAAAAGTGAAGGGGACTATGTTAATTGCTGCCCCATCATCAATCATTGCACGTTTAACATAATTATTGTATACCCATATTTGTAAATGTAAACCTAGGTTGCCTCTACGTGTAATTTCAGTGTTTGTTGGCATTTTGCTTATATCAAATATAAACTTAGTATCCCTATCTAGCTGCCCTAGAGGGTAGACATAAAAGTCTACATGGTTTAGTTACATTTCCGAAGGAGGATTTCTGTTAATTAAATGACCAAGGCCTAATGCTTCTAAGAGAGAAGCCCTATGGGTGGGAGAGCTCTTCAACAAATCCAAGAAGGAAATGTAACAGAAGGTCTTTGTTAAGTCATTAATTAAATCAGAAGTGTCTATAAGATTTACCAATGTTTGTTATATGTTGTTTGGTTCAAATGAATAACTTGAAATTGGTTGATAATAATAATCCCATGTTCTTGTTATGGTTTCTACGGGTAGCTCGGTGTCTAGTTCTACCAGGCCAACTATCTTGGTTTGCGGTCGAGTTCCTAATTGGGGTGTGACCGGTGGATTTAATGAAGTTGAGGCTTCATGATCGTTATTTCCTGTCATAACACCCTTGTTTGTTCTACTTGGATCTAACCTATTATTGTTAGAATGATTTGGGAGCGGATCATTAAAGATCTTGAGTGGTGCATTTTAAGGGAGACTGTCCCTGTGTAAGTGTTTGGCATGGGTATTATAGAATTTGCTAAGAACATATCTATAAGGATTTTTTTTGGTCTTCTGGAAAATGCTACATGAATTTATTATAGTCACAACAAGTCCTAGTATCATGGCCTTGAATCTTGTGGAAACCACAATACAAATTGGGATTATAGTTTTAAGGTTGTTGATTTGAAATTTACTATGGTCTGAAGTTCTGATAAGGTCGTTGGTTGTTAGAGTTAAAATTTTGAGGTTGTTACCTTTGGTTTTGACTCTGATATCCAGTTGGGTTTCGATTTGGACCTTGCGTTTTGATTTTCTGTTGTTTTTGTTGTTTTTTTTGTTGTTGTGGACAATTAAAATCCACTACATTGATTGTTGGAGTAAAGTTTTCATTTCACTGATTGTTAACGGGTGGTGAAATGTTTACAACGTTTTCTCTTTTAACTTGGTCTGTTACTCCATCTGTTGTAACCCCATGGTTTTTGTTAAGGATTTTGGGTCCTTGATTGGTATTCCCAACATTAGGATTAGATGTAGTGTTTTGATTGGGAATGATTAATTTCCCGTTTTTGACGTATGTCTTACGACCACTATCTATTTCTGCTTGATCTATTCGGAGAGCACTCTGGAGTACTTCATCATAAGTTCTTACTTGGAACTTCTAGACTTCTTCCTTTATCTCTCTATTGAGGGAATGAAGGAATAAATCCCATAGTTCCATCTGATCCATTTTTGGAGCACTTACTAATGAGTAGAGAACCGTATGCCATCTTTGAATAAAATGAGAAGCAAATTCATTATTCTCTTGTTTAATATGCAAGAATTCCCTGATTCCTATTCTCAATAATTTTTTCATATCAAAAGCTTTGATAAACTCTGACATGAGTTTTTTAAATGAGTGTATCGAGGCTTTAGGTATTCTATAGTACCAATCAAGAGCAATACCCTCTAAGGTTTTAGGGAATATCTTGGTAAAAACCCCATCCCAAGGGAGTAATTCTCATATGGTCAAGGCATAGGCCTTGATATGCACATTTGGATCTCCCTCCCCTTTGTATTTGGGTAAATCGAGAAGAGGTATTGGAAGCATGACACTTCATATGGTGAATTCTAGGGGCTATTTCAAATATTATGAGTAAGTTCCTACCACATAGGCTTCGACCATTGATGGTGCCTGTTGAGGGGGTGGGGGTGGCATGGTTTGTTGATATGGCATAGCATATGTATTTGCAGGGACATAAGGAAATCCCTGTGGTTGAGTAAACATCCCAGGAGAAGAGAACATTTCTCCTTGTGGTGATTTTGAATAAATATTCAAGTAGGGAGGAGCATTTCTTTAGTATGGGTTGTTTGGTGCTAAGCCGGGAGGTATCATACTTTCAACTAGAGCGGCATCTGAAAATGTAGTTCTAGTTGTTGTTTGTTGTAGATATATATAATAATGTTGAGGAGGCATGCCTAACATGCATGTTCCTGTGAGGAGGTCAACTTGGCTGGGATGATGCGGATGGCTGAGAATTCCTGCTTTCTCGAAATGTGAATTTTGATTTGTTTGAGCAAGTTCTAATCCTCTAACCTTTTCAACTAAGGCTGAGATGACTTCGATTAGTGAAGACATAGTGTTTTTCCTCAATGGTGATTGTTGTACACCTTGAGGTTGTAAAAGGGTATGATACCCTGCTATGAATTGATCATTACCCTACCAAGCTTCACCAAGAGTATTTCCCATAGGTGGAGGAATGGGGGTGTTTTCTTGGAGTAGGGTATCGGGTTGTATTTGCAAACCTCCTATAGGTGGTTACATGTTTTGGAAGCATTGTTAGCTTCTAGCATAGCATGCTAAATACTCCTCATCTCAAAATGGGAGTGGATCTGACTGTCTACTAATTTGTGGTCTGAACAAAATCCAAGGAGATGAAGTGGACTCTCCAATAAACGTCATATTGTTAGAGCCTGAGCGATCTGGTTATTGCGTTGTGTAAGCTGATCCAACTCCTCAATTCAAAATGAAGAACTAGAGCTAGTTTATTGAGGAGGATTTTGTGATGATAAGTAATTACTTAAATAGTTTTCATCCCATGCAGAAAGTGAGGGTGACGGTTGTCTATTTGTTTAACCATAATTTTCTTTGAGACCTGAGAGATATCTGCCATATGCATCGTATCCTAACATATTTTGGGGGTATATGAATACCCAAAAAATAATGGGAAAGAGCGAAGGTGGATGAAAGAAATTAAAATAAAAGGGTAACAAATGTTAGTTCACGTCGGGTTCACCAATTTTGTTGGTGAAGCTGATGTGAAGGCTTGTGAGGTAGAGAAGATGAAACAGTTTGTTTGATTCATGTCAGGTTCACCAATTTTTTGGGTGAAGCTGATGTGAAGGCTAGTGAGGTAGAGAAGATGAAACAGTTTGTTTGTTTCACGTTAGGTTCTGTAGACACTAAAATTAGGTAACACTCCCCTTTGGTCCCTCAACAAATAAACACCCTTCATTACATTCACCTAGCCATGGCCCCTTTCACCTCACTAATATTAATTTAATTAAATTAATGCATTATCCTCACTATATTTATTATTTAAATGTCATATTTTAAATAATATCCACACATACAGTTCACTTAGACACCTCACCAAGCCAACTCAACCTAAGATCTATTCTTAGTAAGTTTCCATAACTACCTAAGACTTACCTAAACCCTAAAAATCAATTCCTACATTCCCTCTAACCACATTTCTGTATGCTTACAAGAAGCTCCCAGTCTAATCCGTGGGTTAATAACATGAGATCTGAGGAAATCAAGAGGATCTCCTTAGTTTAGTAAACCTAGGAAATCCCATCTTGACCAACGCCAGTTACCCCTAACCGTTGTCGGTTAAGCCATAACCGTCATCGGTTACCCTTTTAACCCCAAAACAACCTTATTCTCAAGGTTGGAAAACATTGGAAGAATGTTGGTGAGCATTAACACGTATTCAGAGAGAAAATTCCAGTGATAATCCACATGTAAGGAAGGAGATCAAGCATTTTCTCTTGCACAGCAATCCCAGCCATGATCTGATCTAAGCAAGCCAAGAGGAATGTACATGCAGCCCATGTAAAATCTTCTCTTCATTTGGTGATCACTAGAAGCATTCAAACCTCTCATCAGCACCTCCATCCCTCACTCATAAGTGTCTAGAATCAAAATCCAAGTAAGTATAATGTCATACTTCTCTGGTTTATTTCATTTCGTCATTATTTTACCATCTATTGTTTACCTACCCACCTATTGACCTTCTCCAACCCTTACACCTCCATACACCCATTAAAATATCACCAAACCCTACCCAAGTCACCCAATACCTCATCCCGACTAACAAAATCCTTTGTACAATTACAAAGAAGACCCAAATCTTGTTCTGTGGCATTCCTAGATTTCCACAATAATCGGTACCAGTTACACCTTACCACCGTCGGTCACCTTTAACTGACATTGGTATCTGTATTTTCCCATACAGCCCAGAATAGAGACCTACCCACCTAATTTCACCTCACCCTCATCCACCTGTGATTTACCTGAGACCTTTATCAGACTTGCAGAGACCTAGAACCAGTTACTTGACCTTTAGATCCTATTATAGCCTAGCCTGTAAGATTAGATCTATTTCTTACTGTGTTTTAAGTGATATACCTAAATAATTTTGAATTACAATAGGATTTACTTTATTTACAACATTAAATTGCTTAAAACAATGGACTGACAGCCATCTTGGAAGTATCACACTTCTCAGATCTAGCATATGCTAGGAAGTTCACTGCACATATTGTTTAATTCCTTTTAGTGGTCTTGCTTTTATTACAGGTAGTTCCTCCTAGCCAAAAATAAGTTCTCACAATCAGTTGTGAATTTGGAAGTCATACACGTGCAACAACCCATCAACCACCATTTGAATAGGTATTCCTCCTATGCCCATTACCCTATTTGTTTCGTCAATACTTCAAAGAAATGATCTAGAATCAGGTGAAACAGGTTCACCAATTTTGTACAATAGAAAACTGACATGCGAGCATGAGAATCTACAAGTATCTCTTCTTTGTACCCGACCTCCTGATGGCATGCCGAGATAGCTGGTAAGAATGGAATATATGTGGATATAGACAGACTAGTTGGGTAACCTTATATCCTCAACATGCAATAATGGAATATGTGAATCTAAGGTAAAGAAGGCCCTCCTAACCTGAATTAGTGTAATGGATCATTTGGATATAATAGCTACTCGGAGGCTCTAATCAATGTCAAGCTCTTCTGAGATCCTATATATTGGCTATTGGATATGTGAAAAATGACCTATAGGTGCTTTATGTATATTTCTAGACAAGATCATGAGAAATGGTGATGAGAGGTGTAATGGCTCCTCTAGATTTTTATGGATGATTCTCTAGTCTAGTATAGAAATCCTTAGCCTGATTGGCTGCTACAATTAATACAGAGAACTATGTAATGATGTCTGCAGGAAGTGGTGAGGATCTGAATATTAGTGTGCATAAACCAACATCAATGTCTAATTGATCAGTAGTCTCATTGGGTTGTGGGACCTGTGGATCACAATTGTAAGTTCATGGTTGTGGTGTACCTCCTATGGTCATATGAGGAGTCAATCTCTTCTTCCGACTATCTAATAGTTGTAAGCTTTTTTAGCTTCTATGTTTAGAACTAGAAGCTGTATGATTTTCTCATAATACCTTACGGGTGTTCTAGCAACTTGAATACGTAAGACAATATCTATGTTGATGAGGATGTCTCCTGTGTTGGGTTATGGAACTAAAGGATCGCAACCAAGTATTTGTTCTCTTTTTAGTTCTTGTATAGTCATGCGTATGTCCTTTCAAGGTAGTTTGTAGTTTGGTTGATTTGACCAGAATGTGTATGCCTTGTCATCTTCAATATTCAACTCTCTTAATTGTTCACTAATTACTTGTACGTTTATTGTTGTTCGAAAAATTTGAATCCTAAGGTCTTAATCTATATCAGCTACTATTGTGGGGAGATTTGGTTGAGGCACTATCAGTTCAAACACGTATTCTCTAGGCTCTCTAGGTGCCGTGATTGTCATACAAAGACGATTTAATTTTAACTAAAATGACTAAACTAATTATGAAAGATGTATCTACACTATGCATATATTCTTTTATTTTTGTATTTTCGATGAAGTATTTTAACAAAATTAAAAGAGAAACTATTCTAATATATTCAGAAGATAGAAAATTAATCTAATAACAGAATCAAAACAAGAAAGGTAGCATGGTATAGCTATTTTCCTGTGCAGTTGTGAGTTTATCCTAAATATTTAAATAACCAACTAGTTTAATCGAAAAGACTTCTGATCCTACCTCAGAAGTGAAGAATGAATAATAGTTTCTTAGAAACTATCATTCCCCACAACTTCCCTGGAAATATCGAAAGAGAGATTTAACTAAAATGAAATAATTTACTACTCTATTTGATATATTTTAAATACAACTTTGATAGCTCAAATTTGGATTTTATAGAATAGTGGTAAATCTAGTTGTGTGTGACTTTGTCCCCTCGGTGTGATATCTACATTCCTTCATGTTCTCATGAATCCAGAAAAGTGTGTATATGATAGTGTCAACAGAACAAGACACTCGAACAATGGTAGCTTTGGATATAAACTGAATAAAATGCATGTAAGAGAGGGATAGTGCAAGTGAATAGAGCTTGAATATGCAATTCCTAGTAGGATTTATTGTGGGAATACAATGCAAATACACTAAGAATTCTGGAAACTACCTCTTGTGAAAAATAAAACTTGTAACTCTAAATGGATTCTAATCTAATAAAAGAAACTGTATTATGCTAAACTAATTGTATGGGACAGAAATGAAGTAATATGAAAGCAAGAAGATCAAATGATCACTAATATAAAAATAAAAGACTGATAACTCATGCAAAATATGAAACTATTGAAACTTATGCAAGAATTTCAAGAAAACTGAATAATCAAACAGAGAAGGAGAGGGGCCATTTATTTGAAAACAAGATGGCTATTTATAGCATTTGCATTCACCAGAGGGTAATTCCAAATTGATCTCTTTTACTATAAACAAAGGGAAAACACTATTTACTAGGTGGCTAAAACATAAATGCAATCTAAAGTGGTTGAAGAATGTGGGTGAAAGTTAAAATTTTACATTTGACGTGATCATTGGAATGTTCTAGAAAATGCGCACATGACTTCCACCCTACACAAGGTAGCAGTTATAGGACCACCACCCTATCCTGGGTAGCAGTCATGGGACCGCCACCCAGGCAGGGTGGCAGTCCTGTCACTTAAGACCAAAATGCAAAAAAAATGGGGCAGATGATAGGACAAAGCACACAGAGCTTAGATAAAGCATTTGGTATGAAAACATACACTTGGTGAGATTTTCTAGATTCTGAACACCTTGTGAAGAGACCTGAATCATCATTGGGGTTTCCGTAACCTCTTTCCGGTAGTACATTACCTACATTTTTGGGTACATACAGTTACTCTACAAAATTTCAAAGTGTTGCACCGATTAACCACCAACGTTCAAACTTGTTAAGTTTTCCATTTTACATGGGTACAAAAATATGGATAACAGTGTCCTTATAGGCATCAAAAGGAAGGTGATGATGAATATCATGAGGTTGAACCTAGAGAGAAGAATCACAAGTTTGGTAAAGGTAAGAATAACTGAAAAGTTTTAATCATAAGAAGGAAAAAAAAGTTTTTTATACAAATTACTATGATGAATTATCTGATGCTAGTAGTTTTGTTTTAGATTTTGAATCTGAATTAGATTATGAGGATATATGAAATGAGGAACTGTTCATGACTAATGATGAAAAAAGATCTTCTAGTGATGGTTCTTCTTTATTAGGAGATTTTATATCAGGATATTGTAGCTATTCTAATGAATATAATGAGGATGTCACAAATGATTTTTAAGGAATTCAAATGGAGTTAAAGCATGCTGAGAAATAGAAAAATAAGATGAGTTTACATGTCAAGGAATATGAAAATCAAATGCAAATTATAGAAGAGAAGTATATGGATGAGTCAAGTAAACAAAATGAGTCAATCATATTGCTAGAAGAAAAGGTAAAGTATCTTGTTTCAAGTTTTCAAGATAAATAATGTGTGTGTTAAAAATTTTAAGAAGATATAGAGTTCTTAAGGGTTGAGGTACTAGAGGTTAGCAAGAAGACCATGTCCTTTCATAAGTTTGAGAAAATTGCAAATGATCAAGATGATCTACTTGGTAAACAAATATAAGTAGATCATAGAACTGGTTTGGAATTCAAAGAGGAATCTAAAGGAAAGGAAGTGAAGAAATAAGACATGGTTTCAATCAAGAAATTAGGTGAATCTAGCATCAAGGAAGATAATAAGGTGACTCTCATCAAAGACAATGTGAAACTAAGACCTATTAGTAAACCTAATGCCTCAAGATATGAAAGAAATCTTAATGGATATTGCTACAATTTTAATGCATTTTTAATAGGGATAAAGAGTATAGGAGGTATCTTAGAGATATTCAACCATGGATATAAAATATAATTGAGTTTTCTAATAATGTGGTGTGTTATAATTGCAATTAACAAGGTCATATTGCTAGATTTTTCTTGTATGATCCACCTAGTCAAGATAGATGTCTCAAGAGGAAGAATTCAGTAGTATGTTACGATTGTAATGAATTTGGTCATGTGGAAAGGGTTTTTTTTCATGCTTATTCAAGACAAAATCAAAGGGCTCGATTTTTTGGTGTACTAGGAGGTAGCTTTCAAGGTCTAAGAATGCATAACTATAGTCAAGGAAGAGTATGAGAACCTAGAAGAGACCTTTGTGTCTCATAAAGAACGAGTAATGATGGAGTGAAAGGTAAAACATAGAGTTCATATTAGAGGAAAGCTAATGACAGAGTTCTTTTAGTACCTAAGAGGGATTGGGACCTCTTTAAGACATTATTTTAGGTCTTCATAGTGTTCATATATCTCCACTATGCTTCTTGGAGTTATATTAGTGAAAATGAATCATTGGAGTGAGGGTGAGTTATTTTGGTCAGTATATGAGTCTCCTCTTATTAATAAGGTATGTAACTTCATGTTCCTATGTATGGTATGACAAGTTAATATGGTCACTCATGTGATATTTTTCTTGGTCTCAATGACTCATATGGGGTATGAATGTGTCTACAAGATTGAAATTTCATTGTGATGATGTATTTTAATTCTTTGTTGAATCACTATGTTCAAGATTCTTGGTGTAATGTCTTATGAATTTTGTAGTATTGTGGAATTCATCAAGTGAGTAAACTTTTTTGAGCTTAATAGTGTTATATTAGTTTGTGATAGTGATGCCTCATGATGTCAATTCTAGGTCATGTGGTATATGTGAGTGTGTCATGAGTTAGAGAGGAAATTATAAAGTATGTCTATCAGTCCATGATGAGTGTGATGTTATGTATGTGTCTCAGAATTTGTTAAAAACAATCAATGGTATTAGTCTATTCATTCTCCTCATATACTATATAGTAGTCATAATGAGTAGTCTTGGAATGTCCATTAGTTTTAAAGTCATTATGTCTTATGATATTAGTATCTAAGGGTATAAATCATTCAAAAATTGTGCTTGGAGATTCTTTTTTGATATCGAGTATGAGAAATTGATCAATTATTATGAAGGTGAAGTTTTTTACAGAGTTCTTAAGGGTTTATGAGGCATAACCAAAGGAAATATTGTAATTTGATGGCATTTTTTTGTCTTATAATCATGTCAAGTGGTGCTCAGCGAGTTAGAAGGTGTATCTACATTGTTAATGGTTTAGGTTGAGATCGTGTGATCAAAATTGTGCATTTTGGTGGTCTCTCTGCCTTGACTGGTTTGTCACAGTGTTCTGCTAGTGGTATGAAGATAAATATGCATTTGAAAGTGAAATTGGTGGAGTCAAGTGCTAAAAACTTGTATACATCATCTAGACAGAGTGAACTACAACATTCAAAAGGTTTTATGCCTAAAATTTTATTTTATTCTTGTGATTTCCTATCAGAGTTCAGGTTGACTATGTTTGCACTAAAAAGACCTATTTTGGGATGATTATTTTGGAAGTTGGGTGTATGCAATGGAAAGGTTTGAAAATCTATGGGATGAGGTTAAAGAGCCTCAAGCTTGACTAAACTCAGCCATGCACCATAAGATTAGAGCTAAACAAGAAACTATCTATGCATATATAAATTTGAAACTAACATTCAAACCCTAGCATATATACTACTCTCTAATCCATGAAATTTTAATGAAAGTGAACCTAGTTAGATTCTAAGCAATCAAATTATGTATTGTTTACTCTCAAACATAGTGAAGATATCTCTTCAATTTGGCTACATGGCCAAGCTTTAGATCTTCCCTTACTAACTATATTTGGAATGGATGGATGCAAGATGGGGGAGCTCTTAACAATGGGGTATGGCCAAGATCCAAATGTTCTATAGCTTAAAGACTATCAAAAATTATTTCTAATGCCAAGATCTCCAAATGTGAGAGATTTTTGACTTGTGAGTGAAGTTCTAAGTTTGAAAGGGAGTGGTGACCCTTCTATTTATAGATTTCCAAATGAGAGGATGTTTAACTTTGGGTGCATGTGGCACTAAAGCTCAAAAATCACTTTTAGATTAGATTAGGATAAACATGCTTTAGACTTAGTTAATCTTGGTTTAGTCTAGTTAACTAGGGTTTGGGCTAGTTAAACTTGATTAGAAAGTGATTAGAGACTCATTGAGAGTTGGGAGGGGTCTGGATAACCAATTGTGACTTATAGATAGCATACAAAGCCAATAGAAGTGATCTGGAGAGAACTAGGGAGGTTCTGAATGGTCAAAAGGAGGAACCTTTAGCTAATAAGAGAGATATTAGCCAAATAAGTTGAATATGGGAATAATATGACCGATAAAGTGTCGTAAATGGGCATCCGAGAGTGGGGAAAACAATGGGGAATTAAAAAAGTGTCGTTAATCGAGTTGAATGGGAGGAAATTCTAAGTGTAAGAATATTTCAGGTGTCTACATTTTCCCCTCTTTGAGGTGGCATAAGTAACATCACTTCAAAGAAAGTAGACAAGCATAAACAGGTAGAAAATCTGAAGGGATAGAATAAAATGAGTAGAATGAAGGATGCCCCCTCGATTGTCGGTGGGGTGATAGAAGAACTCGATCAACGATTGAAAAGATGATAGAAAGAGAACAAAAGAAAGAATAATGTGAAGAAGAAGAAAGGGGATATAGAAGAAAAAGGAGTATGAGGAAGAGGGAATGAGCTAACATTCATCCAGTGCCTTTTAAACAACTTTATTTTTCATCATATTGCTAATGATGTTCGTCATCGATCCTTATTAAAAAGAATGAACAAAGGTGTAGTATGACATGAAAAGTCATATACGAACAAATGTCCATTGCTAAAAGAACTATCTCCATCTAACATACAGAAAGCAATGCAATACAAGAAAGTGAAATATGCCTAAATCCATGCAACATACATGATGTAATGCAATACGATGAAGTAAACAAACTTATTTAACAGGGAAATAAGTACAATTACACACACTTAAACCAACAACATTCAAGATAGTTGCACAAGTATTTTGTTATCAAGATGCAATCCCAATTGTTTTGATAAATGACAAGGGCAGGCATGACGCCCCAAGAAAATTGTACATGCAAGGGAAAGGATGGAGGACACTTTGGTCTGATTGAAAAGCAATGTGCATGACAGAAAACAGTACCAGGAAACCATGATAGTGCCCCAGAGTATAGACGAAGTAAGTAGCGTAGATTTTGTAAATGGTTGTAGATCAAGGTTATACGCAAGTCATTGTTTCAAAACACATAAAAATGCCTAGAAAGATATGAGATGAGTGTCATGCAAGAGACACAGATTTCAGCTGCAAATGAGATGATTACCAATTTTAGTCCATTTTCGAAGTGCTTATGATTTTTTTTTTGGATTTTTGAATGGTTTTATAATTTTAAAATTTTTAATCGGTAAGAAGAATTTAATAGATAGGAAATATCCTAAAAGTACACATAAATTCCCCAAGGAAAAGAGAGCAGGCATCAGGTGGACAAGAAAATGCTTCGGCGAGAAGACAAATGGGCCAAACAATAATTAAAAAATAATAATCATGATGATAGATGAAAATAGATGACAAGTAATTCCTGGAAACATTTAAGCATGCGCCAGTGGTGAAGAGATAAATGCTAAGTGGAAAATAATTCCCCAGGATGGTGTAGATGATATCAAATATCTTGTACATGAGATATTTTGGTAGATGCTAGCACTTGGGATAATACTAGATGATATTGGTGGGGGGGATATATTTGTGATCATACGCAACCCCTCTTGCCCCATTAATGATACGATACATGATGATTAGCTTAGCATACATGCATGATGTAATACTTAGCATTTTTGTATATATGATGTAGTAAATGATGTTATATGTGATGAATGATAGATGTGATAACACATAGATGTGCAGTAAAGAAACACATAAGAAAAAGTTAACAAAAATAAACAGAAAACCAAAACTATACAAAACGACAACTAAAAGCAATTTAACCACTACTTTGTGTTCGTAGGACAGTATTGATATATTTTATGATGTTTTTGGGTTATCTTAAAAGACAACTAAAATATTCATCCCTAGAAGGGAGATTTTCTGAATGTTTATATTTTTGCATATCCATTTTTTGAATGTTATTACATTTTCTAAGGTAATGTTCCAAAAGTAATGTACAAGAA
This sequence comes from Taxus chinensis, assembly GCA_019776745.2. Classification (NCBI taxonomy): domain Eukaryota; kingdom Viridiplantae; phylum Streptophyta; class Pinopsida; order Cupressales; family Taxaceae; genus Taxus; species Taxus chinensis. The sequence continues at coordinate 341,087,434 of CM034151.1, forward strand.
AAAAGAAGCATGGATGCCCCCAACGTGATGTGGGAATATACAAAAGGTAGAATGTCACATGCGTATGTACAAGATAGTGGAATGTGAAGGGGTCCCAAGCGTTGGATGGGAATATACAAAGGTAACATTCTTCACACAAATACAAGAGTAAAACAAGCCATATCATAGGATTTTGCATGGTAGACTTGGTAGGTTTCCTAGACCTAGTAAAGGAAACTAACCCTAGAAAGTGACGAGAATTACCCATCCCGAGGCAAGAGTAACTTATGAACGACAGATCCTCCTTAAGAGCTGGAAACCATGGTTTTCACTCAAAGACCTACCCAGTGTGCCATAATTGTGTGGTTTTCACATGTGGATGACCTATTTTTTTCTTTGCTATTTTCTCAATTTTTCATTTTTTTTCCTTTTTTTAAATTTTTTTTCTATTTTTTAATTCTTATCTAATATTCTCATCATGCTCACCAATGGGGTTTGGGTGGATCGGTTAAGATGGGTAGTTGTGTCTGGATCCACCCAAGTTCAAATCCTGCAAGGCGCAATCCCTTCGGGTGGTTTACCGATGGGTGGCGGGTGTTGCATCACCGATACGTTGTAGCGGTTCAGTGGTGGTAGGGTGTTGCATCACCGATGGATGCGGCTCGTGGCTTTGACAGGTGGTTCTCGACAGTGGTGGTATTTACATCATTGGCATTGGTGTTGGTGGAAACTTATGGCTCTAAAAAAGGTGGTGGAAGAAAATTACATCGTCGGTGCGGGCTTAGTGGCCATGGTGGTTTGTGTTGGTCTTAATTGTAATATCTTGTCTATGGACATTGTTGTAGGGTGGGGCCCCACCAACCCTCTGGTTCATAGCTCCAGTCAAAAGCATTTATCAATAAAAAAAATATTCTCATCATGCTTAAGTGTAAAACTGATTGAGGTGCATGGTATTCATAGGTTCTGGAATCTCTTCACCATCTGAGTACACAAATTTATAGGCCCTTGATCCATACCTTAGCAACCACCACATAAGGGCCTAGCCAATTGAGCTTCAAAATTACCTTTGTTTTCTCTATCCTTGACAGTAGTTCTTCTTATTTTCCTTCAGGACTAGATCACCTACATCAAATTCCCGATGAATGATGTGTTTGTTATATCCTCTAGATACTCTTTTTTGATATACCTTCAAGTGATTGAGTGCTTTGATACACTTTTCATCTAGATAGTTCCAACTCTTCCAGTTGAGCAACTATGTAGTCCATTTGTCAAAGGTATGATGGCTTCGGTTCCATAAACAAGTGAATATGGGGTCGCATCTAGTAGGAGTGTGGATGGAGGTTCGATAGGCCTAGAGAACAGGATGTATCTATAAGTTCCAATTACGGTCCAGTCTTACTTACCATTTTCTCCATGATTCTTATAAGGGTTTTATTAGTAGCATTTTCTTATCCATTATCTTAGGGGTAATAGGGGTAGACCATTTAAGCTAAATATGGAAGCGTTGACACAAGGTTTTAACCATTTCTTTCTTCAAGGATTTACCATTATCAGTAAAAATGGCTGAAGGGATACCGTAATGGAAGATGAGATGGTTCATGATGAATTTTGAAATTTGTGCACCGGTGGCACAAGTAAGAGGAAAAACCTCTACCCATTTTGTAAAATACTCTGTGGCATTGATAATGTGAGTGTGGCCATCTGAAGAAGAAGGATGGAGCTTCCCTATGAGATCCAGACCCCATTTAGAAAATGGCCAAGGTGTTGCAATAGGCTGCAAAGATTGTGTGGACACATGTATTAATTTTCCATATTTCTGGCATAGTTCACACTTCGTTACAAAGTTACAGTAATTTGATTCCATGGTAGGCCAATAATAGCCTACTCTCAATAGCTTCTTAGCTAAGACCATGCCACTGGTGTGCGCTCCACAAATACCACCATGTACTTCCTTAATGGCATGGATCAAGTTAGTAACATCCAAACAACAAAGTAGATTTCCGTTGTAGCCACAGTGATAAATATTTCCTCCTAGGAGGGTATAACAGGCTATGTGGCAGATAAGGGATTTATTTTTAGAATGAGTAATGTCTGGTGGAAATGTGCCATCTTATAGATATCAAAATATTGGATCATACCAGGGGGATAAGGGACCAACAACTTCACATGCCAAACATGACTCTGGCATATCATATGCAGGCATTTGTAAATGATTTATGAAGAAAGGAATTTTACTGTCCTCAGGTGGGATGCGTAAGAGAGACCCAATAGTATTCATAACATATAAAAATCTATTATGTGACCTTGGATTTTGCTCAAATATGATTTGTGTAAAGTACTCCTTCAGAGCTTTGACCATTTTCTTATATGGAATGAGTTTCTCATCTTTAACCTTGTATTCATCATTAACTTGTTTAATGATAAGTTGAGAGTCTCCAATGAATCGTATTTGTCTGATGTTCTAAGTAATAGCTAGCTTGAGGCCAGTGATGAGTGCCTCATACTCTGTAATGTTATTAGTGCATGTAAATCCCAACTAGAATGATCTCAATATGACATCAGATGTGGGAGTGATAAGCACCACTCCCAATGATCCATCAAAATGGACCTGCCACTCTACAGAGTCTTCAATGTACTTCATAGATGTGTCTGAAAGATCTAGACACAAAGGTTTCATACTTGGTAGAGGCACTTTTGCCAACTGATCATCCAATACCTTTCCTTCTAGGGAATTTTGATTCACGAACTCAATATAAAATCCACTCAGGAGAGTGATCCACTTAGCCATTTGGCCTGTGAGGGAAATTTTGGATAAAAGGTATTTGAGAGGGTCAACTTTGGATATGAGTCTTGGTTTTATTTTTTAGGAGATAATGACGAATATTTTGGAAGGTAAAGACAACTGCCAAGCAAGGCCTTTTCAATCTGGGGATAATTCAACTCATAGGTAATCAAGGTGTGACTGAGATATTAAATTGATCTCTCTTTATGGTTCAGATCATATTGGGCAAGCAGTGCACCACTAGCAAACTGGGTAGCGGAAATGTACAAGAGGAGAGGTTTTCCTAGGGTAGGTATCATGAGTATAGGTGGATTGAACAAGTACTATTTTAGCAGTGAAAAGGCATTTTAGTACAGTCTAGGTCCCTAATTAAATGCAATGTCTTTCTTCAGTAAATGAGTAAATGGGTGACACTTATCTGCAAGCTATGAAATGAAGCAACAAATTTCCTGAATCTTTCCTTGTAAACTCCTTAGTTGCTTGAGAGTTGTAGGTGGAGGCATTTTTGTAATAGTTGTGACCTTAGTATGGTCCACTTCTATCCCTCTCCATGAGAATATGAAACCTAGGAGTTTTCCTGACAAAATGCCAAAGACACATTTCTTTGGATTCAAGCATACCTTATAATCTTTAAGGCGCTGAAAAATACACCTAAGAACCTCCAGGTGCTCTTCTCTGCTCTTGGATTGGCTAAAAGTCATCAAAATAATATTTCTTGATGTCATTCATCATATCATGGAAGATGACAGTCCTTGTTAGTTGATAAGTAGCCCCAACATTTGTAAGTCTGAAAGGCATGAATTTATAGCAAAATGTTCCCCATGGGGTGATGACGGTTGTATTATGTTGATCTTCTTTTGTAATCTATATCTAGTTATAACCTGAAAATCCATCCATTAAGGACAAAATTTTCATAACCAGCTAGTGGAATCAACTATCATGTCAATGTTAGGCAGGGGAAATTCATCCTTAGGACATGCCTTATTAATGTCACAGAAATCAGTGCAGATTCTTATGCCGACAAGCTTCTTCTATATAGGGACTATGTTAGAGATCCACTCTGAATAATTGATAGGTTTAATAAAGTCAACAGCTAGTAGTATTTCCAAATCTTCTTTGACAAGGAGTGACACCTTAGGATGCATCTTTCTCAACTTTTTCTTGATGGGTTTGGCATCTGGGTGTACGATGAGGTTGTGCACAACTAGTTCTGGTTCCAGCCTAGGCATATTTGTGTATGTCCATGAAAATATATCTACATATTCCCTTAATATCTCTACAAAGATCTTATGTTCCTGAGCTGAGAGTGAAGCCCCCAACTTTATCATTCTAGGCAGCTCTGCTGGGCCAATGTTGACACTAATTGTTTCCACAACAAGCATCTTAGAAGCATCTTCCATCCATGTAGGATTAGGGGGAAGAGTAAGATTGACCTCCTATGGTAGCTCATTATCATCTCTAAATGGATAAACTAATTCATAATTAGACTCTTCATTATGTTTATCTATGAGTGTTTCTAAAATTTTGTCACTATGAGATTTTTGTCTATCCTTTTTGTCAGGTTTCTCGTAAGTGGTTGTACTCTTACTTACCATATTCTTATTTAAACGTCCACACATCTCTTCTTCTTCCCCAAAGTATGCATAGGTGTGTAGTTGAATTACAAACCATTTCTTGTGGTCCCCAACTGGAATATAATCCTTGAGTCTCATGAACTCTTCAAATGCCTCATCATTTTCAAAGAATTCTAGCGGCACATGAAGTTGTTCATCCCAATCTATAAGTTAAGGATATACAAGGGCTACTTGATAATTATTTAAGGGGATGGATTCGGATAAGGTAAGGACCATTGAATCTGGGAATAGGTTAGTGGAAGCAAGATCCTTGTAGAGGCTACATTGGGAATTTGTGTCATTATCAGAATGAGATGAAACATCCTCACGTTCAGAAGAGGTGGCATCAATCTCAAAGGGTAGAGTGTTATGAGGCCTTATCCCCAGGCCATGCTTATCTGACTTAAAATGAGGGATGATAATAGGCTCTAGCTAGCCTTGTGCATTAATGCCACATCCAAACCCACTATATCCCATGAAAAACATCATGCAGTGACCTTTGATGTATTGGGGTGTTTGATGGCATGAAGCCATGGTACCTTCTGGCGCTCTATTCGTAGGATCTTCTAACATTTTCTCCTTAGATAGGAGACTGCTATAGATAAACTTTTCCAAGGGTTTAGGACACTACTCCCAAGTGCTCTTGAAATGAAAATAATATACCCCTTTTTTTGGGATATATTGATAAATCTGATATTAACAAAGCCTGTTTAAGAGTGAATGGCTCACCTAGGCCATATTTTTCTGACGTTTCCTCCTATGAAGAGAATGGGTTGACTAATGAAGGAAAATCTTGATTATAAGGCATGAGTGACTCTGAATCTACCCATTTCTTAATATATTTCATTTGTAGGGGGTTAACAAAATCAAACAAAGGACATCCATATACCACACGAGAAAAGATGTGCAAATCCCTACAATGTGTGAATGGTTGTGGGTCACCCAAAATGGTAACTACTTGACCTTCATGACATAACTTGATGCACTGATGAAAAGTCAATGGAAATCTTAGATGGCATAGATCCATGGGCACCCTAGGAGCATGTTGTATGGAAGGTCCAAGTCAAGGAAATGGAACATCCTGTCATGAAAATTTGGGCCTAATTTAATGGGAACTACTATGGTACCTGTTGATTCTCATTCTTCATTATCATATGATGTGATTGTAATAGTATTGGCCTCTAGATCCATTTTTGAATGGCCTAGCTGCTTGACCAACTTCAAAGTGCAAATGTTCAGACCGGATCCACCATCCACAAGTACCCTCTTGATTTTATGACGAGCAACCACCACTTCTAAGTATAAGGGAAAGTTGTGTTCTGGGTTGTTATGTGGGATTATGGTGCGATCAAAAGTAATATGATCACTAGGGTATAAGTGTGCAATCATGGCTTAGAGGTGTGTAGGGTCTACATCGGTAAAGATACTCCTGAGTTTTGTAATGTTTTATACACTATTTTCTTATGGGCAGTAGATATTTTGAGGAGACCAAGAATAGATATCCTAGTAGGTGTTTTCTCTAATTGATCTATCAAATTATATTGACCTTCTTGAGGGATAGGCATGGGATCTGGTATGATTAAACGTGCCCGTCTCATCCCTATTTCATAACTATTTTCTAAGATACAGATAGTGTTGACCTATTCATTAGAGGAGCGAATACATCCTATGAGAGAATCAAAGGGACTATCATTAGTAGGGTAAGCATAAGTGGAAATTCTATAGTCATTGGAGGTTTTCCCGTGATTTGGCTTCCTTTTATTTTTATCTCCATGATTAGGAAAAGGCTATTTGTAGATGCCCATTTTCTCATTTGGACCTTGTCCTGAATCCAGGGGAGAATCTATGGCAATTTTACCCTCTTCAATGAGGTCTTGTATGTAATGACGTAGTCTTAAGCACCTATCTGTCTTGTGCCCTTTAACACGATGAAAGTCACAATACTCATGGTCTTTGAACTAACTAGGTTTTGGGGCATCCTCTGGATATGGTAATGTCGTAGTTGAGATATTCCACCATTTTTACATTGTTTAATTGCTTTAGTATGGCTAATAGGGATTCTGTTAATTATGTGAATGTGTATTTAGTGGGTGCCTTGGGACAAGGTCCTTAAGAGAGATTTAAAACTGTGGCCATGTCTGCACATGGCTTGGACTCTTCTAGAGTCTGTAATGCCATCACCAACGACATGCTTGTTCTTATTAAAGAACTTCAGTTTGTCCATTTATTTAGCTTCATGTTTGTCTTTAACAAATGGTTTAAGTGTACCCTTTGTAACGAGGGAATTATCAATTTGATCTCCTTTCTCTATGAATTATTCGAAGTTAGAGCCGTGGTGCATTTGTAAATGGAAGGCTATTTCTGGGTTTAAGTTAGGAACAAAGATGCTCACTAGCTATTTTTCCTGCAACACACAAGGGAAACAGCTTGCCAACCTGCGCCATCGTTGTAAGAAACTTGCAAAGGTCTTATGGGGCTTTTATTTGGCATTACAGAGGTCATTCATTATGATGTCATTTTCCATGTTGAGTGAATAATGCCAAAAAAATTTCTCTACTAGCGCGGGACCATGTTGTAATAGATTCTTTAGGTATGCTAAAGAAAAATTCTAATGCCAATGCCCCTAGACTACGAGGAAAGAGTCTTATCAAGAAATTATCACTCTATGCGACCTCTTGGAAAGCCATATAAAATTATTTGATGTGATCCCAAGGATCACCCTTGCTTTTATATTTGTAAAATTTTGGAACGTTAAAGTGCTTTAGGAAGGGTTTTCATAGCATGTCCTTGTCAAATGGGTAAGGGCACAACTCCTCACATAACTATTTCCTAATATGGCCCACGTTTTCCTCTTGTAGGGTAGTAAACATGTGTCTTTCATTGATTGTAAATAGTTATGAATGAGTTGTTCTTTAGTAGAAGTCACATCAGTCCTTGTGGTTTAGCCACCTTAAAGGTAGTGTCAGTGTATGGATCAAAGTGAAACTCACTAGGTTTCATTTTAATCTTTTTCTTTGTACATGTTTCTTCTTGAAGAGCCTAGGTTTGGTAATTTATGGGTCAATTTCAAGATCTATTTTTGAAGGATCTCCTCTTCAACTAGAGGGTCTTCCTCTTCATCAAATTTGGGAGGAGGTGAAGCCTTACATATAACCTTCTCTTTACGTGAAGCTTTGTAATAAGGCCGTCATGATGGGTCTCCTTGAACAGTGGCATGATGTTGCCTGGAAGTAGAAGCATATCCTGTATAGAAAGGGTTATCTATATCTAAGAGCAACACTCATTCTTCTAGTTTGTGATTAATGAACCCTTGGTTTCTATTATGCGTTCAGTGTGGAATTTTTTATCCTAATTCTAGGACTGCTTGCGAGTACCTAATCTCTGTTATAATATAGGAGTTCATCAAATCTTCCTAGGTCTAATCTCTTGTTTCTCTCTGAAAGAGTTTGACTCTTCTCCACTGTGGTCAATTAGTGGCTCCACATACTTGACTTGAGAAAAGAGAGGCACTAAGTTGTTTCCACTAAATGGGAAGGTTTCGAAATGGAATTATCTCCTAAGTCATGTTCATTTGATTTGGTTGCCATAGTTTGTGATTTTAGGTATTACTAGCCAACATTTATATGTAGCTAGCATGAATCCTAAAATGTATGATTTTTTACAAGTCATCCGAGGTGATGTTTGAAATATGCTACAGTGTGTCCTAGATGTAGTGCTATACAGTTGTTTTATCAAAGAACACTGATATGAACACCTAGATGTAATGATCACTTGAATTTGTTATTATTCCAAGTTTACACCCTAAAATAGATAGTGACAATACAATATCATTATGTACCAGGTCAAGTTATAATTCTAACAAGGCCTAAGTATCGACACGGTATTGACGCAGTCTCTCGATGAGGTATACTAAAACTAGTTTGAGTGCCGATGACAGCTAATTTCTCTGAAAAATGGAAGTCGCGACTAGATATAATGTAACAACGTTATCCTGATACATTAACTGAGCAAGAAAAGGTGTTAGTATCAAGACAACATCATCACAATATATAAGGTGATATTAACACTTTTAAAAATACTTAGATGATGTCGAAACTAAAACCAAGTAATGAATATAAAAAAAAGTTCTTTAATCGTGTGAGAAGCGTAACCATGCAATAAAGGGACTTATATCACGTTCTCAAGAAATTTAAAATACGATGTAAGTCACCTAGATTGCGCTACTAGAATGCAACTAGAATTGAAAACTCAAGAAGAGACAAATGATGAATTGAATTCGCAGTAGTGAAGATACAATCTTGAAATCAAGATTGAAGGACTATCATCAAAGTTACAAAAAATGTACCTACACATTTTAGACATTTAACAACCCATTCACGTAAACATGAATGTGATGTAAATAAACAAAAAAGTGGTGATTATTGTCTTTGATAAGGTGCGCAAGGTATGCTATCCCCTCTCAGCCCAAAAAGTGGAAAGTGAGAATGCATGGGTATAGATCGAAAAGATGAAAAATAAACTAAGTCCCCACTTGGGCAAAGCTTCACCTCATCCGAAGGCGAGAAAGAAGCTAAAGCTAAGTGAGATGTCGTCTAATTTTCATGGTAAAAAGAACTTAGATCAAACTTAAGTGGAATATTTTTCTTGTTTGATAAACAAGGTTTAGACTCCAAGTAAGTTGCCACTTCATGATGGCTCGACATGCAACAAAGGACTAGCAAAGTGGGCTGCTAAGATAGAATGGCCTCCCTAATAAGATCTCTCAACTAGGTGTTACAAAGCTATCTTAAGCGAGCTTGATTTACCCAAAGAGTCATAATGAATAAATTGGGAGTATCTCATGGCTTTACTTTACCCCCTTTAAGCACAGTGGGAAATAGGGCAATAAATGCGTCAATGTTTACTCTCACTAGGGTCACCATATGGAAAACCGGTAACGCTAACTCATAAGGAAAAATTAGTCAAGTGGGTAAGCGGAGCGCTTCCTATTTCATCCATGAGGTTACTCAGTGGTGGATTACTTTAGGGTTCCTAGAACCACCCCCATTATTGTAGCTTAAGGTGTTATGCCAAAGGGGTTATGTTCTAGTTAAGTGGATAGGGACATACCCTTTTCTGAAACCTGTAATATAGTGTGATGAAAGTGGTGTGTTTTTTATCTTGCTTATCTTAAATGTGGTTTTAAGTAGCACACCATTTGGTCACTTGTATGAAACACATGTATTAGAAGTGTTTTATTTTGTCTTAGCTCCTCCTTTCTTTGACATGTGATTTTGGTCCTACATACCAAGATTAGTAATTTTCCACAAAAGATCATGATATCAAAAGTAGAGTAAAATGTGTTACTTTGATTTCCTAAGATCATCCAAAAGGTGCACAAGGAAAGAGCATATGTAACACGAAAACTCAACTCAAATTTGCAAGTTTATGGAAAATACATTAAGTGTTTTTGTGAAAATTTTGAGTTCATTTTAAACATTTTTGAAATGTTCATCCATTAGGAAGCGTAAAGTAAGTGTTTTTGAAAGCAATAAGAGGGTTTTGAAATTATTTTTGGTTCCTAAGATCACCTAGAAAGGCGCGAGAGAAGAGCATACACATTTCAAAATTTCACAAATGAATATGCAGACATTTTTAAACAAATTAGTACAAAATAAATTAATGAAGAGTAAACCTATAAACCACTATTAGAACCCTCTAAAAGTTAGAAAACCAAGAAAATCATAAAATTCTAGAAATCTATTTTTAGCAATTTTTAACAGTTTTAGTATTTTGCATTTTTGGAGGTCTTTGGAGCATTTTTGGGTGTTTTGCGATATAATTAACTATAGAAAAGTGACATTAGTTTAGAAATTTACCTCAAAAAATATGCTTCATTCTCTTTCTGACACCTATTCAAACTCTAAAAATGGGTTAACAAGTCAAAAGATATGATCAAAATAAGGAGCACTAAAAAGTTGTAACCAAAACCAGATTAAACAGATATACCTGCGCCCCCTCAGGGCATGTGCATGTCATTTTATGCATGTGCACGCCCCCCTATAGAGACACCTGCATACAGGTTTGGGTGCATATGCTACATTTATGTCATGTGCGTCATGGCTTGGGAGTATGCGCCATGGTTTAGGCATGTGCGTCAGCTTTAGGGTACCTACGCACAGTTTTAGGTTCCTGTGTGCCTCTATAAAAAAATGACAGTCAAAAAGTGCTTGTGCTAGTAGGAAGATGTATGCATGCCCTTCCCTGTAGGTGGCTAAAAAACATTAGATTTTTCAAAAAAAATCTCAAAAAATGTCAAAATTTTGTTAATTTGTTTCAATTTCGGCAGCACTTTACCTCCTTCAATCATGCAAAGAGCACAAAGGCAAGACAATCCTAGTTAAACTAGATAAGAAACCTAATATTTAGCCATTAATACAATAATATTAGTGAAATAAAAAATTGAACTAATCTAAAAAAACTTTGAAAAATAAATCTAGAAATCTTGAAACTAACCTAAAAATATTGAGACTAAGAAAAGTTAGAAACTAAAAATAAAAGCTTCAAAATGACTCAATTAATGGAGGATGGACTACTGTCCCACCAGGAATGTCAAATTTATGCAATGAAAAGGTTTGAAAATCTACGGGATGAGGTTAAAGAACCTAAAGCTTGACTAAACTCAACCATGCCCCATAAGATTAGAGCTAAACAAGAAACTATCTATGCATATATAATTTTGAAACTAACATTAAAACCCTAGCATATATACTACTCTCTACTCCATGAAAGCTTAATGAAATTGAACATAGTTATATTCTAAGCAATCAAATTATATAATTTTTACTCTCAAACATAGTGAGGAGATCTCTCCAAGTTGGTTACATGGCCGAGCTTTAGATCTTCCCTTACTAACTATATTTGGAATGGGTGGATGCAAGATGGGGGAGCTCTTAACAATGTAGTATGGCCAAGATCCAAATTTTTTATAGCTTAAAGATATCACAAATGATTTATAATTCCAAGATCTCCAAATATGAGATATTTTTGTTATGAAAACAAGGTGTAAGGTTGAGAGGGAGGGGTGACCCTTCTATTTATAGTTTTCCACTTGGGAGAGTTTGGAATTTGGGTGCATGTGGGACTAAAGCTCAAAAAGATCTTTTAGATTAGATTAGGATAAACATACTTTAGGCGTAGATAAGCTTGGTTTAGGCTAGTTAACTAGTATTTATGTCTATTAAACTTGATTAACAAGTGACTATAGACTCGTTGAGAGTTGGGAGGGGTTTGGATAACCAATTGTGACTGATAGATAGCCTACAAAGCCAATAGAAGTGGTCTAGAGAGAAAAAGGGAGGTTTTGAATGGTCGAAAGGAGTAATGTTTAGCTAATAAGAGAGATATTAGAAAAATAAGCTAATTACAAGAGGAATACAACCAATAAGGTGTTGTAAATGGGCATCCGAGAGTGGGGCGAAGAATGGGGAATTAACAAAGTGTCATTAATCAGTTGAATGGGAGGAAATGCTAAATGTAAGAATATTTTAGGTGTCTACACTAGGTGTGTCCTCTATTGAGTGAGCTTTCAAAATTTATGATGGAGTTTATATGGTCAAATGGGTTCTCACATTAGGTCATATTTCTCTATGAATGTTTATATACCGAAAAATATTAGTGATCCTCATTGTTGCATTGGCTAGTAAACTATGTGTAAGAATTTGATGATCAAACGAAGGTATTGTGAGATTTTAATGAATTATATGAGCTTATTGGGATTGTGGAAGATGTGATATCTTTGAGTTAGTGATAGTTTATGTTGCAAGAATAAATTGTATGATAATTTTCAATTCATGTACTCTTCAAGCATTAGGACAATTCTTTATCTTGTTACAGGCCTAGAAGTAATCTCTAAGTACTTAGAATATTTCCAATAGCATTCCATGAGTCTAATTGATTTAAGATTGTGTTTTGAGGGATAATGAATTGATCTTGATATGTTATCTAAAAGATAGGATCAGTAAAGGTAAGGTGGTGCTTTATGATCTGTATTGAGCCGCTACAGTGCAAAATGTCCACCTATAGGATTACAATATGTATAAAAGGAAGAACATGCAAGTGTCTATAGGTATGGGTGTATAAAGATGACTATGAAATCATATATATTCTCTTAAAAGTGTGTCATAGGCATGAAAATGTGATTAAAGTTAAAAATTACTAAATTTAGTGTAGTTAAGAGCTCGGTGAGCTAAAATGGTAGTGTGACAAGATACATGTGAAGAATTTATATAAGAGGTAGGGTATGATACTTATTTTCATGACTATTGTGTGATATGTCTACTTTTAAGTGTTGAAATGATCTTAGCATAGTTCTTGACATTGGTAAATTGAATTGATTAAGGCATATAGTCATCCTGACCTATGGAAAGGTTGTTTGATATAGTGTCTTAGAGTTAGTGAATACATTATTAGAGTATTTGTAAAGTGGTTTTCTCAAGTGAAACATATGTATGAGTATCATCTATGATGCAATCAAGGTGATATTTAAGGTGGAGTGATTGTTATCTTAGATGAAGCAATCAAGTATCTTGAGGTCTGAGCTATGACCAACTAGTAATTGTCATTTTGTTTCAATGATGATATATAAAGGCATATAGGTGTTGTTTTAAGCTTGATGATGATTTTTTCGAAGTAATTTAGTGTCTTCTCTACTTCTTAAGTGTGATAAAGGTATTGGAATGGGGGTAAGATATTATATGGTTTTATAATTCATGCTTAATTCAATAATAATAATGCGAGGATTTAGTCGGTTAGCTATAGTTCTACAGTGCTCACAAATGTTGCTTAGGTGGATAAAGTTGTGTATGAGCTCAATCAAGTCAGGGGGAGCAAGTGATATTGATTCTAGACCATGATATGGAAATATAAAGACATATGAGGTATGTAATGCATGTCATCTTTATTAACTAGCAATTTTTAACTCATGAATGCATTTTTTCACCCAAATGTGACTGTCTAAGCCCACGAAGATGGTTTAGGGCTGTGTTAAAGTATCCAAATTGATTTCTAAGAAAAATTGCAAGGTAAGTTACTTTACTTTGATATATTCTAATTGAGATGGTGGTCTTGAGTCTAGGGGGAGTGATGGAATGTTGAGCCAACTAATTAATGGTATGTTGTAGCATGTCGAAGTTGGTCCTAAATGCACTAAGATGCCTATTGAGGGACATGAGTCCTTGGGTTTTTTTGAAGATAAGAATGGTAGGTAACAAGCCAAATTTGTTCCTAGTCAAGCTATGCAAGCTCATGGATGAAGGTAAGGACGTTATCTCATATCTTGTCCAATATTTTTGGCATTGTTATTGAGGTGTATTATTCATATGTTGGTATGTTATAGTGGTCTCATATATGACAGGACCCAAAGGACCGAAACAGGGAGGTAGCCTGTATAATTTTATTAATCTGTAAAACCATCAAAATTACATAGCAATGGATGACTGCAATATATATAGGTATTGCACAGTCATATCCATACAACCAAGTTGTTAAATAGCTATAACAAAATACATATGGGAATGAATAAATACAAAATATATTTTCAACAAATAAACCATACGAATAAACAATATAACAAAATAAGAATTTACCTACGGTAAACACAGCCAACTAATGTAAAATTACTTACACTAAGTTTTACCTAACATTCCCCCCCTTAATTTTACATTGCCTCAAGGGATGAGGAGAGGAACTCTCTGAACAACTCAAAATTTTCACGTGCAAGTGACTTTGTGAAGATATTTTCTCATTGTTCAACTGTTGGGAAAAATTGAAGCTGTATATTGTGTTTCAAGACATATTCTCGGATGAAATGAACTTGTACCTCAATGTGCTTCGTTCTCTCATGAAACACTGGATTTTAAACAAGCTTGAGAACACCTTCATTGTCAACATACATGGTGGTAGGTTTCTCCTGTGGTACTCCAAGTCCTTCCAGTATGCGACGTAGCCATATCGCTTCACAGAAAGCTTCTCCTGCAGAACGATACTTGGCTTCTATGGAAGAGCGTGAAACAAAGTGTTGTTTCTTACTTCCCCATGATATTGGTCCAGATCCCATAAAGAATAAAAATCCGGAAGTGGATTTTCTATCATCAATGTTACCTGCATGATCTGAATCCAAATATCCAGTCAAGAAGAAGTTTTCATTCTTCTTGTATTCTAGACCAAGATCCATTGATCCTTTGAGATATCTCAAAATGTGCTTTTCTGATTTCCAATGACAAAATTTGGGTTCTTGCATGAACTTGGATAGATAACTTACTGCAAAGATGATATCTGGTCTAGTGTAAGTCAGGTAAATGAGACTCCCAATCAGTTGCCGATAGAGAGTGGCACTTACCTCAGGAGATGGATCTGAACGAGATAAATGTAATCTGCTCTCCATAGGTGTAGCAATTGGTGTGTAATCCATCATCCTAAACTTCTCAAGCGTAGTCTTGGTATATTTCATCTGAGAAACAAAAATATGATTCTCTTTCTGCCACACTTCTAATCCAAGACAATAGTGCATCATCTCAAGATCGGTCATGTCGAATGATCGATTAAGATCTTTCTTCGTTGCATTGATCATCCTCACTGAACTTCCAGTGATGACGAGATCATCGACATAGACAACAACAATCACCATCTCCCCCCCTTGCTTTTTGAGGTAGAGATTGGGATCGTATGGATTTCTAACAAATCCATGTTGTACGAGATGCTCATTAATCTTGATGTACCATGCCCGGGGTGCCTGTTTGAGGCCATACAGAGATTTCCTGAGTCTGCATACCTTTGTTTCTTGACCAGGTATAACATATCCCTCAGGTTGAGTCATGTAGACTTCTTCTTGTAAATCTCCATTTAGGAAGGCACTTTTTACATCCATTTGGTGAACTTTCCATCCAAACTGAGCAGCTAGTACAAAGATCATCCTGATCGTTTTGATCTTAGCTGTGGGAGAAAATGTCTCCTCATAGTCAATGCCTTATTTTTGTGCATACCCCTTTGCTACAAGTCTTGCTTTGTACTTGTCCACTGTCCCATCTGCTTTGTACTTAGTTTTGAATATCCATCTGCATCCAATGGGTTTCTTCCCTGGTGGAAGATCAACAAGCTGCCAAGTGTTATTCTTCATCACTGATTGATATTCAGAATCCATGGCATCTTTCCAAGCTTTTGACTGTAGGGATTCCTGGACTATAGGGGGCTCATCTGATTCAATCACTCTACTCATCAAAGCAAAGTTAACTTCTTCTCTTGCTTTACTGCGAATCCGTGGTCCAGGGGTGGATGTATCTGGTGGAGCATCCAATCTTACATCTCGTAATGTACTTGTACACCATTTAGGCATACGTTGAACTGTTCCCATGGGTTGTGGTTCTATTTGATCAACACCATCATCCCCATCATCACTTTCATCTTCTGAGGGACCATTAGCTTCAATTTTTACAATAGGTGAAAAATCTACATCTTGCGAGTCCAGAGGAGGAGACTCTGCTTCCTTCTTCTTGAAAAACTCAACATCTCTGCTGGTGTAGACTTTTTTGGTCTTAGGATCCATCAATCTATACCCAAGAGTCTCTTCACTGTACCCAATGAAGATGAGTTTTTGTGACTTCATGTCCAATTTCTTTCTATTTTGTTTGGGTATGTGCATGCTTTCTTTGCACCTGAATACTCTGAGGTGTGCAATGGATGGTTTCCTTTTTGACCATGCTTCTTGTGGTGTAATTCCATCAAGAGTAGTTGTGGGTGCTCTGTTTAACAAATACACTGTTGTTTTTGCTTCTTCTTCCCAAAATGTCTTTGCAAGTCTGGAATCATCGATCATGCATCGCACCATTTCCATGATAGTACGATTTCTTCTCTCAACAACACCATTTTGCTGCGGTGTGTGTGGAGGAGGCATTTGTCAACGAATCCCATGAGTTTGTAGGTAGTCTCTGAACTCATCACTGGTGAATTCGCCCCCTCGATCTGAGCGGAGAGTTTTGATGTGACGACCAGTTTCTTTCTCAACTGCTACTTTGAACTTTTTGAAGGTTGCAAACACTTCACTTTTCTTGCGAAGACAAAAAATCCACATTTTCCTTGAATAGTCGTCAACACAAAGCATGAAGTACTGGAACCCAGAATGACTTGGATGCATCGGACCACAAAGATCAGTATGAACCAGGTCAAGTTTACCATGAGCTCGAAAAGTACTCTTTTGGAATGAAGCCCTATGTTGTTTTCCTGCTAGGTAGTGAGGAAACTTGTCTGTATCCTTCTGAAGAGAAGGTAGCCCATGTACCATATTACGCCGGTGAAGTGTTTCGAGATATTTAAAACTAACATGACCAAATCTCCGATGCCACAACTGCGCTGAGGTGGAATTTTTAGCCACAAGTGCTTGATCATCTCTATAAACAAAATCAAGTTGGAACATGCGTCCCACATTGGAGGCTTTTGCAATTATTTTCGAGCCTCTTGATTTATCTCGAATCAAACACGTTTTCTTGCTAGATTGACTATCAAATTCAATTTTTAGGTTGTGATCTAGGAGTTGACTAACTGAAAGAAGATTCTTTGTCAACCCAGGGACATATAGGACATCTGATAGTCTGCATTTGCATGAACCAAGGGGTAGAGAGATGTTCCCAATCCCCTGAACTATATATGAAGAATCATCTCCCAACGAAACATGATTTTTTGATGGCGTGTCCCTCATTGAGATAAACCAGTCTCTGTGGCCGGTCATGTGTCGAGTGGCTCCCGAATCAACATACCAGACATCACTAGATGACGTGGATGGTTCACTTGATCAAGCAGTGAACAAGAAGTCTTCATTGTCTGATTGTTCTTGTTGCTCAGCAATATTACCTTGCTGGTGGGGTCTTCTTTTCTAGTTCCCCTTTTTCTGCCCGTGATAGTTGTTAGAATGCCCCTTGTAAGATTGTTGTTGTTGTGGTCTAGATTTGCTTGATGAACCTTTCTTATAAGTGTTATACCAACAATCTTTTAAGTCATGTCCTCTTTTGCAAATTGGACATTACTTCTTCTGTTGATTGTCCCCATGATACTGATTCTGATGTTGGGACTTCTGATAGAATTTAGGTTTTCCTTTACCTTTTCCTTTCCATTTTTGATGTGAAGACAGTGCCTACTCCTCTTCATCATCCTTATTGTGCATTGCTTCCTCTTGTTGCAGTAGGTTTACCAGCTTGTCAAAACTAATTGTCGTATCTGACAAGTTTAGAGTTGTGACAAAAATGCGGTAAGAAGAAGGGAGAGCTCTCAAAACAATGGGAATGAGAGATTCATCTTTGACCTCTTCTCCTAGGGCTAGAAGTGAAGCCCTCAACTCTACAACTCTTCTTAGGAAAGCTTCAATTTTCTCATTCTCCTTGAACTTCAATGTATGTAACTGACTCTGCAAATTTAGTATGACATTCTTGTTCTTGGCCTCATATATTGTGCTCAGCTTATCCCACGCTTCTTTTTCTGTTGTGGCATCTCGAATGTGGGCTTGCACATCGTCAGACACTCCAAACAAGATGATGAGTTTTACTTTCTGATCTGCTCTATCAAACTGTTGTTGTTATGTTGTATCAGTTGTTGATCTGGTTAGAGTACCAGTCACAATAGGCCAGATTTCTTCAAACTCAAGTTGTGTCTTTATTTTTGTCTTCCATGCACCATAGTTGCTTCCTCTGAGCAATTGTGAATCCGGAAGAAAAAATTTGGGGGCATTGGTGCCCATTTTGTAGAGATCACTAACAGGGTTTGGCTGTTATCACTCCAGGTATTAGGTATCCTAATCTATATACCATCAGTCCGATATACCAAACCTTTCTATATAAATGCCCTTCTGATATACCCGTCGGTACGTGGAAGAAGCTCACCCTTTCTATATACCCGGTGGTACGTGAAAGAGGCGTTAACGTACGTGAAAGAATTCAATACGTGGTACCAAGATAGTACTGATGGGGTCTGTGTGATTATTGACACCGGCTCAAAGAAATATCCTCATACGCATGCGTAACTTTGCTATATACTTGGATAATTTCTCAGTCCGGATTTATGTCATGCAATCGTTCACAGATGGATGGGATGGTTCATAGTGTGTGCACTGTGACCTTATTACTCCCCATCGATTTATAGGGACGATGCCCAGACGACGTTGTTGCAGCTATATTAGGCATTAAGTGCAGTAGTAGTCATGATAGCTTTACCCGTAAGTGCTTCCCAGAGGCACCGTATATACCAAATGCTGTGAATGAGATCTTGGATCTCGTGAGTGTTACAAAACCAATTTTTTTATTGTTTTTTATTACAATTCTGCCAGTTTTTGAGAAGTTACAAAGTTTTTATTTGACTATGGCAACCTACAAATTAGTACAATATGTAGCAATATACAATTTACATTCAAAAAACTGGACAATTTGAATGGCAGGCAAAAATTTCTGTTTCGCGGGTCCTGGTGGCCTCCTGAGCCCAATACGACCCAAAATGCTAAAAATTGCAAAAAAAATAGCTGAAAATGCAATTTTTAGATGGGTCTCCTTTTGCAAAAAAATGTCCAAAATGAAAAATCAGGCCGAATGGGAGAAAAAAAAATTTACCCTAAATTAGGGATTTCTCTGCTAAATTTAGTTAGTTATAACTAAATTTGAATTTCCTGCTAAATTTAGCAGTTCTGCTAAACTTCCCGCCAAAAGGTTTGAGAGGGGGGATTTGACCCCTTGACCTCCTTTAGTGAGAGTGTCTTACAAAATAATAGGCTAGCCACTTGGGCGGCCTAGTCAAACTAAACACAAAGTGAAGACATTTTATTTAAACACTTGTAAACTGTAAAACCTTACCTCTATGAACCCACGGTTTGCTCAAATGTGGTTTTGAGTGAATTTTCCAGAAAAGAGAAAAAATGATCAGTGGTTTTTGAAGGCGGTTTTGTGTGAATGAAGGTGGTTTTGACTGTGTATAACACTTCTATCAATTTTCTCCCCTCCTTTGAGCTTGCAATCTCTTCCTTGGCGGATTCTATCCTCCTCGTGCTTGAATTGCAAAGACTATACATGGTTTTGCATAGATTTAATAGTGGTTTTGAAGAATTTGATGGTGGTATTGCAAGGGATGGGGGTGGGAAGTTACAGGAGGCAACTCTGGCTCTCCTTTGCTTGCAAAAGCTTCTCCAATGCTCCTCAACCTCTTCTGCAATCACTATGCACCTTCCTTTTATACAGGTCTCTCAAAATTCCTACTCTGATTCCAAATGAGAGGACCCGAAGGACCGAAACAGGGAGGTAGCCTGTATAGTTTTATTAATCTACAAAACCATCAAAATTACATAGCAATGGATGACTGCAATATATATAGGTATTGCACAGTCATATCCATACAACCAAGCTATTAAACAGCTATAACAAAATACATACGGGAATGAATAAATACAAAATATAGTTTCAACAAATAAACCATATGAATAAACAATATAACAAAATAAGATTTTACCTACGGTAAACACAACCAACTAATGTAAAATTACTTACACTAAGTTTTACCTAACAATATAAGCTAAAACAAGTTGAGGCGAGAAATGTATTGTTTGTGCATGCCTAGAAGGTGAAAAATGATTAATAAGATCAAATAAGGGTAATATGATTCTTTATTAATGTTTTCCTAATGTAGTCAGATGGTATATATTCTTTTTCTAGGGGGAGTTTTGTGTGTACATTCTTGAAAAGAGGATAAAAATTAGATTTTCAGTGGAATTTCAACTCTTTGAGCTTGATTGAGACCTTTGGTTAGTGTTTCTAATAAAGAGGTGATCCTAAAATGTTGAGAAATAAAAAGATCATGTAGGTACATGTATATTTTCTCATTAATGTAAAAAGGGGTAAAAGTTCAGGTAGTTTTCCATCAATGACAAATGGGAGATTGTTGGCATGGTGTTGCATAGGTGTTGTCATTGATGAAAATCTCATTAATAATGAATTAGGTGATGAAGTATGGTCATATGATGGTAAAAGTCATGATGAAATGGAGATTTGGGTATGTTCTTGGTTGCACAGGATGATTCAGTGAGGATAGCTTGTTCTAGCAAGCTCATTCAAATGACCTAACTAGCCTAGGTGATGTTGCATGGTAATTGGAGATTTTTTGTTAATTGATAGCATGTTAGCATGATGGAGATCATGTTTGGAGAGTTCTTGGGAACTCATATGAGTTACAGGGTGCAGATACAGGTTGGTGACCATGTTTCAGGTGCTCATGTGGAGTAGGTATGGATGTTAAGAGGTATGAGATTGAGGCATGGAGCCATATGAGCTCATGAATGCATATAGGCAGGTGTAACATGATGTATTAGGTATTTTTGGACCTTTTTTTATGCTTCCATGATGAGTTATAGTGTTCTTTCAGTTTACCATAGCTTTTACATCGCAAAACCCTAAGGGGTAGCTATGAAAGTCTCAATGGATGGAAATATTGAGAGATAATCATGACATTAAGATGATTGGAGATGTTTTTTCAGATGTTTACTTATGTTATGGGAAAAATTTTAGGTTGCAACATGGAGAATTTTTGTGGGGAATATTTGTAATTTGGGGAATAGTAGGAATTCAGGAATACAAAATTAGTTATTTTTATGACCATGGCAATGACCAAATTTCGACCAAAAAATCCACAAACAATCATTATTCATATGCAAATAGCCAACAAATCACCAATCCCAATGTATATTTTTTATTAAATCACTACATAATCGACGAGAAAATATATTTACAAATTCTCATATTTGTCAATAAATACATGGAAACTTCTTAGTCCTTTAGTTTCATTCTTTGGACACATTTCACCATTTGAGAAAACCTCAAAGTGATGGGATTAGGTGGACTCTAGTCCATTGAATAAGCCACATTTAATAGAGTTTTGGGTCCACAAGTCCCTCTTAAAGTTAACGAACCCAAACCTTCAACTAGTACAAGGTTGACATGTTGGAAGTACAAGAAAATAAACACGTAGGAAGGAACACCCTACTACTAATTAGAACTTTATAGTCCCAACGTGTCAACTTCATGTTCATTCCAACCTATAAAACTTCAAATGACCGTAACTTCCTCCTGAGAGCTCCAAATCGCACAAAGTCATTTTTTTGGAGATGTATCATTGTGGACTTTATTTTTCAATTCTCATAATCATATTTTTGTTAGGTTAGGTTTGAAAAGTGATAAAAATAGTTGAGACTCCATTCTCTGCTCCATCCATAATTTTCTTCAAAAATATTATTTGCTTCACCAATGCCACAAATGTTGATTTTAGATAATTCACTAACCTAGAAAATATTTTTTTCAGTCATATTTTCCATTATTTATATAAGTTTTTTAAGGGGGTTCCTTAAAATTTTCCCTAGTTGCGAAGATGTGAATTTTATAAGATATGAGGTTTTTGATGAGACAGGGTCAAGAACAAGTACATTTCTAGCACAAATTGGAACTTCTGATGCTCACCCTAAATTGTGTGATTTACATGGGAACTTTTTTATTTCGTATTTTTTTATAAATTTAGTTTATAAAATTTCATAAAAATAATGTGTTCATTTCATCGTCACATTTTTATGAACGAATGTTAAGAAGGTAAACAACTTGTTATGAATTTTAAACCTTAGCTTGAAAGTGGTTTGAGATATTTTCTTCTTAAGTGGCCATAATTTATTCCTAGTGTATGGATTATAATTTTAACATGTATATTAATCCTTCACATTTACATAAAGGTATGGTAGAAGTCATGGTGATGAGTGGACCCCACTCAAACATGTCATTTTCTGAAAACATTTGTTTTAGGACAAGGTTTTCCAAAGGATTTGAAAACTAAATTACTATTGTGCAATGTATGTGATTTTTCCTTGATGTATAAATAGTTTTAAGGTCATGGTGATGCATTTAAATGGTCAAGTAGGCTTCATTTAGGTTGACTGGTCAAAGGTCATATTTGATGAAGTAAAAAGTAGTCTTCAGTGACATGGACATAACAAGAGATTATGGTGGAATCAGGACATGATTAAAGTGGTGTTGAAAATATAATTTAGATATATTTATAGTGATATGATATTTTATTCATGATGATTATTTTTTATGGTTTCTAGGTCAATTTGTGGACAAGAATATTTTTGACTATTTAGGACAGAACTGGTTTTTCTGAAGAATTGAGTTTATTGGAGAATGAGATGGATTTGATGATGATTTATATCACCTGTAATGTT
Organism: Taxus chinensis; assembly: GCA_019776745.2. Lineage (NCBI taxonomy): Eukaryota > Viridiplantae > Streptophyta > Pinopsida > Cupressales > Taxaceae > Taxus > Taxus chinensis. The sequence goes on from CM034151.1 coordinate 341,110,070, forward strand.
AATAGGGATGAATTTTTCAACCAATGAATTCATTTAGAGGTATTGAAAGTGTCAGGAAGGGTGTTAACTAGTTGCTTTTTGAAAACAACTTTTTGGGTAGCATGTTTTAGTGAAAACAAAAGTTGATTTAGTTTTAACCAATTATTGTTTCAATAATTATAACTTTATTAGAAGTGTTCTACAGGTCTTGAAATTTCCATAAATTTTTAAAATTCCATATTTTATTTGATTTCAATAGATATTGATGCCCCAATTCAGAATCAAGGCCCTGAAGGGTGGTGGAAACAAGTGTTCTGAGAAGTATAAGAAGCAGTGGTCCCATTTAATGAAATAATATGATTGGTTGATGTAATTTTCGACCATGTATGATGTTTAAATGTTATTTGAAACATGTGTGGTGACTTATGGGTTATTAAAAAGTATGATTTTAGTGTTAGGATATTTTTGGCATTCCAATGCATGAGTTTAGGTGATTTTTGGTGCATGAAAAAAGGGTTTTTGCTGGGTCGACCCATATGGGTCACTTGTAGATATTATGAAAAGTATATGGAATGTTTTTATGATATATTTTTCAATTAAAAGGAGGGAAATTTTTTTATTTTGAATTTGAAATGTGAAGGAGCTTATAAAAGCATTGTTTTGGGTACTTTTTGGAGCTAGTTGAGAGTGTGTGATGTGTGCAAGAAGTGTGACCTAGGTGAGAGATTTTTGTAGGTTTTGAAGCATGAATTGAGATCAGATAAAGTGAGTGAAAGGTTGAAGATTTATGGAAATCATGTGTGTAATAGTTTAAGACTTGAGAGGTGAAGAAATATCTATATTGTGGGGAACTTAACACCTAGGGTATGAATGGGGGTTTGAAGAAGTGCGAGCTGAATAATTGGTATATATTAGTTGTGGAAAAAATAATTAATATATCAGAATATTATAAGGTGGTTTAGTGGGTGCTTGATCATCTTGGGGGTTGTACCCTCATTGTGGATTTGGTGCTTCATAAAATTAGGGGTTGGTGTTGTTTGGTGGTAGCTCTACTAAACTAGGGGTTGGTGATTCTTTTGGGGTTGGTGCCTAACTAAATTTAAAACTTATCAATATAAATATTGTGTTTCAGTGGGTTTTCCACTTATATATTATTTTATTTTATTTTATTCTATATTTCATGGGTCATTACATTTATGATATTTGATTATGTGCACACATTAATGATTGGATAAGTGAATTTTTGGTTTGATTGAGTAATCTAAAATATGATTTAAATTTTGTAAGGACTAATTCACCCCCCTCTTGTTCCATTTTTCTTCAAATAAATATTGAATTTGATAGTCATTCAAGTAAGAAATTATGTTTGATTCAAGAAAATAACAAAAGTTTTAAAATTATTACAAGAGATTTCAATTTTTTTTTTATTACAAGAGATTTCAATATGGGACGTATGTTCAAGATTTATTTTTTCCATGGGGATGATAATGCACTAGTGGATAAGAATACTTCTTCTGCATAGTTGTGGTATCAAATAATTGGTCACATCGGTTTTGGATATCTCAATACACTTCCTTGATATAATATGGTAAGAGGTTTTCCATCTCTAAAAAGGGATACAAAAAAGTTTCTTAACTACCTCATAGGAAAAAAACATAGAGAATCATTCTGGAGAAGATTTCTTATCAATATTCAGGTAATCTTTATTTGGTTCACACTAATATTTTCAGTCTAATGCAACCCAGTCATTATGGATTTCAATATTTCATACCTTTTGTTGATGATTATTCAAGTAAAATAAAAAAAATTATTCATAACAAAAGTGAATCTTTTGATAACTTCAATAAGCTCAATGTGACTATTGAGAACAAGTATGGTTACAAAATTAGATCTCTCCACTCAAATGAAAGGGTGAATTCACCTATAAATAGTTCAAATAATATCTAAAATATCATGGGATTCATCGACATATGCCTCCTCCACACATACCACAAGAAAATGTCATTGTTGAGTGAAGGATTTATACTATCATGGAGATGGTGTGTTTTATGATTGATGATTCAATACTGAAGAAGCTATTCTAGGATGAAGTAGTGGAAAATGTAGTATATTTTCTTAATAGAGTTCCCATATTTGATCTAGACAAAGTAACACCACATGAGGCATGGTCAAATAATAAGCCATCCATTACACACCTCAAAGTATTTGGGTAAAAAACAACATACACATACCCAATCAAAAGAGAAATAAGTTGGACATAAAATATGAGAAACTCATTGTCATTGGCTATAGTAAAGAGAATCTTAGGTATAGATTGATGGATCTGAAGATGAGGAAATTCTAAACCATCATATAAGCTGAGTTATTTGAGAAGAAGGGAGTTGAGGCTCCTTTCAAATACTCACTTGATGTAGATAGAACACTATTTGTAAAAATAGAAGCATATGTTTCTACTTGTGATGAACGAGATGATTCAAATTATGGTGATGACTAGACAAGAATAGATTCCATGAGAATAGTAGAATGTATGCCTAAATCATATACAAAAATTACTCAAAATACAAAGTTGGATGTTCCTCTAGACATATCAAGCTTTGGACCATGGACTCATAACAAATATTGTGAAGAGGTAAATTTTCCTTTGATGAGTAGAGTTGTTGATTTTTTTGATCCCTCTGCTATCCAAGAATCCTTACAATCAAAATCTTGGAAAAATGTCATGGACGTTGAGTATCAATTAGCAATGAAAAACAACACCCAACATATTTTCTATCTTCCACCAAGGAAAAAACCCATTAGATGCAGATGGATATTCAAAACAAAGTACAAAACAATTAGGACTACTCACAAGTATTAAGAGATACTCATAGAAAAGGGGTATGAAAGAAATGAAGGCATAAACTATGACAAGACATTTTCTCCCACAACTAAGATCAACACAATAAGGAGGATCTTTTCTCTAGCTGCACAGTTTGGGTAGAAATTCCATTAAATTGATGTGAAAAGTTCCTTTCTGAATGGAAATATATAGGAAGAAGTCTACATGAATTAACATGAGGGTTTTGTCATATCTGGATAAGAAATAAAGGTATATAACATCATCAAATATATATATGGCCTTAAACAGGTATCCCGGTCTTGGTACATCAATATTGATAAGCATATTATTCAACATGGATTTTTGAGAAATCCATATGATCCTAATCTCTACATCAAGAGATGGTGGTGAAAATTAACTAGCAACAATTACTATGTTTTTTTAATATTGGTAAATAGTTTTTTGAAAGGGACTATACCCTTGTGTACAAAAGGAGGCCTAAAAGCCTGAATAAGAGAGAGGAGCAGAGAAGCTGTATCAAAGCACAAAAGTTACAGCAAAGAACACCGAAGCCTAGAAACAGCAACACAAACGAGACTTAACAGCAAAACAACGGCAACAAAACAGCAAGCCTACAGCCAAGAAGCAGTAGTAAAACTGGACTACTTCTTGGCCGCTTGATCAATACTCATCTTTACTTTTTTCCAAGCATGGTACATACCCAGCGTGGTCATATGAGCAGCATCCGTCTTATCGAGCTCCTCTCTGGTTCTTTTACTCTCTTTCTCATTGCCCCAAAGAGTCATCGGGACACCGCTGAGATGCGAAACACTTCTTGCATGACCTTCGATGAATTCCTCTATGGCCCTGAATGCTGCAATATTATACTCATGCCTAGTCTTCGTTTTCCCAAGGCGGGAGTCTAGGGAGGTCAGTTTTTTGTATATTTCATCAAGCTGGCTATTGCCAATGCTCCCTTCTCCCTCAATGCTTTTTTTGCCTTTTTGCTTAGCAAGATTTTTTACCTCATCCTTCAGCAAGTTAAGCTCAGCCTCTAAGGCCTCCAATCTTCTAGAAGGGTTATCCGTTGGTGCCGCCTAGGGACTGGCACTACTAATGTTCAGCAGATCACGAGCAATGTCATCCAAAGGTTCATCCCCCTCAGCAGTAGACTCAAGGTTGAGTCTCCTAGAAGCCTTGGTAACACGTTTAGAAGTAGAGACAGTGTGGAGGTGGCAGGGGCAAGCTAGCAGGAGGGAAAAGAAGGAGAAGCATGAGCAGCCTGCATGGGGGGCATCAGCACCGGAGGCGGGGGGCAGCAGCAGGGACAGCAGGGGAGACAGGACTGGCAGCAACGGAACCCAACAAAGCCAGGCCGGGAGAGGAAGGGAGACCGGGGGAATTTAATAAGGCAGTGCTTGTGAATAAGCAGAATAAGCCCTTGGTGAAGGGGAACCGCCCGGGTATGCTTCTGGAACTCCAAAATGGAGCGCTCAAGAGAGTTTTAACAGATAGTGGGGGGAAGCAAACCAACCTAATCCTACGAAAGTGATTCAAAAAGACAAGGTGCTTGGCATGGGACAGTAACAAACCTGCCTTCCAAGGATATGTAGCGAATCATCATGCGGGTGACTTCATCATACGGAGAAGGAATTGAATTAACAAGCAGACCCACGGTGTTGAATATAAGCTTCTCCTCCTCCTCCACAAATCTTCTCTCTTCAGCCTCTTTGATAACCCTCTTGTTGAAGAAGCGGTATCCTTCCAAGCTGAGGCCAGTCGCTTCGGCTATGAGTTCGTCATTAATAAGAATCTTCTGCCCTCCATAGTCGACCATCCTCTCATTCCATTCCTTGGCAAAGTGAACAGAGATGCTTTGATCATGCCCTTGCACTCTCTCCACAAAGTTGGTGAATCCGCCAATACTAAGAATGTTCCAGAGCTCAGTGTTATCTTTCCAGTCAGGGTCTGCACACGGCTCAATCTGACAGGGAGGCCCTCCCATCTTCACAAGGATGTGCTGGTTACAACAATTTTCAGAATACCTTTGGGCGTTGAGAGTGGTTCGTTTCTCACCGTTGCGTGGTCGCATAAAAATGGGAACTGTAGCCGTTGGTCCTCCCACGAACGGCTGTAGGATTGCCGATCTGAGTCTGCGTGAAGTCACGCGTGAAAACCCTTATCCTGTCAGCTTTCACCTTGTAGTTATCTTCGGTTTTCGCGGAGCTTGGCAACCGAATATCAACAGCTATTGTACTTCCCGCGTGCGCTGTTTTTAAATTTAGACAACTCCACTTGAAGTTCCTAAACAAAATCTTGCTATCATTTGGAGTAGATATCATATGCCACACCAAATAAACTAAAACAACACCTGTGGAAGAATTTATGGATTTCCTCCAAAGATTAAAGCATATCTTTAGAGATTGTTTGCGTTGTGAAGGTCCGCATGTATGCTGTTGTGAAGCTGATTAGGGATACTATCATTATCCCAAATAGTGAAATTTATATTAATGCCATAATTGGCCATTGCATCGGCTAGCTTGTTACCTTCCCTGTAAGTATGTATGTTTCTGTTGCTGTTGTTGGTATGACTGATGCTTATGGACTCAGAGATAAAATCTTTGATATTCCAGCTAGGAGAAGAGGACTGATTAAGTAGATTAATAATATTAAGGGAGTCCCCTTCAACAATGAGGTTCTGGATATTTTGGGCCCGAGCAACTCTCAAACCCCAGAGAACAGATAAAGCTTCTGCAAAATGATTGGTTTGGATTCCCATTTTTCCAGCATATGCAACAATCAAATTACCTTTATGGTCCCGTATTGCTCCTCCTCCAGCTGCTGTTCCAGGGTTCCCCTTAGAGGCACCATCAAAGTTCAGCTTGAACCAATTGGATTCAGGGGGATGCCATTTGACCAAAGATCTATCCACACTATTCCCGGGGTTGCTCCAATATCTGATCTGCCAATTTGATAAGATGTGCTTTTCATTTTCAGGGTAACAATTGTTCTTAGGAGGTTTAAATCTGGCCATGTCCTCTTTGATGCCTTGGGAGATCTTGCCAGTAGTGAGTTTAAAATTCTGCTTCTTATTTCTAAAAACTATATTATTTCTATCCTTCCAGATCCTCCAAATTAAATGCGGGATGGCTAATTTCCAGATTCTTCTGATAGCAACAATTACTATGTTGTTTACTAATTCAAATTCATTTAATCATCAATTTAAGGGATGTAAAATTTCAACAATGTTAATGTTGTATACACAGTTACAAAAAAATTAGGATGTGTGGAAAGAAATTTTGTCACTACAATAATTGAAATAACAATGCATGAAAGTACAATGCTTGAAACAAAACTCAGAACTCAAAGAAAATGGATTTTAACACTATAACTAAAAACAAAACTTATAAATTTAGAATGCAGATAAGACGATAAATTACTTGCTAGGATACTTATACAATAAAATGGAACAAAAAACTATGGAAGAATTTAGTAAACCTTAAGTGGGCCCTGCCTAGGTGTTAATCCCTCCTAAGAATTGTAACTAAAAGATACTGAACAAAACTCATATTCTTTATTGAATTGGCATGAATACTACAATTAGGAGAAAAGAAACTTTTGTATCTATGTATCCTCTATTATCTAATTCTCCAGCTAGATCTACATACATTTCCAGCATTAATATCTTTCTCTTGTACTCCTTGATTACAAAGAAACATGAGAAGAAGAGTTCAACTAGGAGTTCAAACATACTAAGTAAAAGATAGTCAATGCAACAAGTGGAAGATCTTAAACAAAATAGAAAGAGTTTAAACACTTGCAATGAAACTAACTAATACTTGTCCAAATATCAAATACATAGCTCAAGTAACCATAAATTTATAAAAATCATGTATTTAATTGATCAATAAATTCATCAGTGAGTTGCAATGAGTAGTCAGATCTATTGTTGAGTTATCTTTAGTTTTCATGTTCCAGTTTGTAACTACTTGTTCCACAACACGTACATACTTAGATTGTCATCCTTCACGTTTCTAGAGATCTTCATAATCATGGCTCCTTTGTTATAGGTGATCTTCTTTGGCTATGGATGGGTTACCATGGACATCTCTTTTAGATTTAGGTGATTACCTTTTTTTGTGGATGATTTGTTGTATACATGTCTTTCCTGCGTATAGGTTTTTCCATATAATAAGTTGCCCGCAAATAAGAGTGACATCAAAAATCATCATTCAAAAAACTTATTACAACCAATAGAATAAATACATATTCAAAATACCACAAAATAAAGATATTAGTCATAACTATATTAATTAGTATATATGCCATAATTTGAAGTTATGATGATAGTGTTAAGTAGTATCTAGGAAATATACTAACATAGCTTCACTGAATTAATAAAAGTAAAAATGAGGAGGTGTTTATAAAAGGGAATTTATATGACTCATCAAACCCTCAGGCTTAATTTCTTAAATGTCCTCATTTAAGTGGTTCACTTTCCTGCTGCTCAAAAGAGCATACATGCCTGAAGTCAAATGGTGTCATTGTCCCTTCCTCTTCTATGAAGAAGTACCCATCATTTATCCTTAAAATTTTCATAACTCTATTATGTATCACTTCATTCAGTGGTTTGTTTTTTTTCCATACCGGTATTCGAAAGTCGAAGATTGGGTGATGATAGAAAATGGAAAGCCAAGTACTTGCACATTTGATATAAGTTAAAATTTATGCATTCACTCTTCTTAGAGTTAACATGATATTTGGATAAGAATGAATTTATTTCTATTATAGCTCAGGATATATCTCATTCAAGTGCATCCTGTATGTTTGAACTCATTAAATGTCGTAGTCCTTAATCATGTCTCTGGATTCATTGTGCACTGCTTTCCTTATTTTCCATACTCTCCTTCGGATTTCCTTCTTCTGAATCTAATTTTCATACTATTCTACAACTTCTCTAGTTTTATTAGCTTCAAACCTCACCATTAGTGGTTGCACCTTATCCAAATGCATGTATTCCTCCATTTTTCTTTCTCTATCTAACTCCTCTTTCTGAAAAAAACATTTATATCGCTTGACATTGAAAAATCATCCCACCTTATTTATGAATGATCCCTCTATAGGGTATGCTTTATCATCATGGTGATGAGGAAGTGGTGTGAGAGTGCAGATTGACCCTTTTGTGCCTCCCTACTCATCCTCTCCAATATATCATGTAAGAAATTGAGCACGATCACTTTTCTATTGTTCTTTAAGTGATTTAAAAATTAAAGTGAACCATATTCAACCTAGAATATATTCCCTCACATGTAAACTAATTAATAATATAATTTGAAACCTCAGCCCAGAAAAGTTTAAGATAAGTTTTGTTTGTACCTTACCTGTTTGAGATAAACTGGTCATCAACATCTGCAAATTCCCTCCGAGTTGCCTCTGGATTATCCTTCTTTGGAAATGATTCTCCCTGTGTAGGCAGTCCACTTACCTCTGCCAATATGTCATCATTGATTCTTACTGATACAACCTTCACTTTTACTTCCCCACCACTGAAGTTTTTACAAAAATCTTCAACCATTGATTAATTGAAACCCTAGAACCAGTTTATGTAGTCTAGCCACCCACTATATTCAAAATAATTTAAAATTCATGGATGGATAAGAAGTTGAGAGTGCTCAGTGGGTTCATGTCATATAAAATATCCTCCTATTTATAATATGCAGCTTGTTGTGGTCTCTACACATAATCACACATATTTTTTCAAATAAACGATACACAATTAAGTTGTGTGATGTTGTTTTGATTATTTTTTTAAACTTTGAGACCGAAGGACATGAAAAATGGTTATGGGAGAAATCATTGATTGATGTGACTTCTTCAAACATGTCAAGTAAAGTGATTTAACAATGTGGGATTATGTGGAGGGACACATTATGGCATAAAAGATGACGATGTTTTAAATATAGTAAATACTTAATGACTTGACACAAATACGAATTAAAAATAATCATTCTAATTATACTTTAATAAAGTTGTAGTCAAGTGCACTTATCTCGATGTTCATTCTGAATGATTATTGTGCATGCTTATTGAATTTGTGCCTTGGCTGCATACAACCTTGCTATAATGTTGCAGATGTTTCTATGATTTTGCATACGTGTGTTGAATTTATATTTTCCACTCCTTACTAAAAATAGATAACACCTGGAGAGGGAATGTCGATCCATTATGGTGTCATTTGTCTCTTTTCCATATTTCACATGTGTATATATCTTTTATCTTCTTCATATAATCATGATCTCATACATACATGAAAACAAAACATGGGTCTTGTGCTTGTTATTGCAAGTGGACCTCCAGTCATCACATGCTCTCCTTATGATGTATATCATGCACTCTTACAACTATATAAAATTAAAACCCTACAAAACATAAATTCTAAGAAAAAAACTTATTATATGAGTGTTTTTTATCACCAAAAGGGATGATCAAAACAATTTTATTTTCCCTTGGAATAGTCAGCAAGCTGATTATACAAAGGCCACTATAATTTCTCAATATTCTAGAGTTTCAAAAGATGAACTAACAAGATCAACTTCTGATTTCAATTCTAATGTCATTACTTCCATCCTATTTCGACCTCCTTAGAAGTGTTGCATGAATGTATTTCTATTAACTGGTTTCTTGTACAACCTCAACTTGTGACCATTTACCAATAGCTTGAACCTCACAAGATCTATGGTGGTGATTTTTACAGTTCCATTAGGAAAGAGTTTATCTATCTTATACGGGCCTAGCAATCTTGTCCCAAGTTTTCCCATATGGTCCTTGTACTTTGAATCAAATAAGATTACCCAATCACCTTCTTGAAAATATTTTTCTTGATGTACCGGCCATGCCATTTTATTATTTTCTTCTGCACTACCTCTATATTATGTACAGCCTTTCTTCTCATTTCATCCAACTCATTGAGTTGGATAATCATTTTACTTTGAGATCTATCCCTGTCTCAAGTGCAATCCTCAGTGTTTTGTGCTCAAATTCAACTAGAAAAATAACAGTCTTACCATACAAGAGTTCAAATGGTGTAAAATTAGTTGTTTTCCACTTGTGATGAATTACCATACTTCCTCTAGAATTATGTCTACCCAATTTTGTATGTGAAGTGAAATAATATTTTTCAAGATGACCTCTATTTATCTATTTGTAACTTCTACTTGGAAATTAGATTGGGGATGGTATGTTGTAGACTTCCTATGCTTGATTTCATACTCCTTAACTTTATCAAAAATTACATCATCAGTAAAGTGTATACCTTGATCTATAACAATTTCTCTTGGAACTCCATACCTGGTGAAGATGTGATCATAGATAAACTTGACTACTTTCTCACTTTTTTGATTTGGTAATTCCTTCACGTCTATCCACTTGGTTAGATAATTTTTGCATAGCAAGATGTACTCCTACTAAGATTTAGGATCTATGGTGCTAATGAAGTCTAAACCCCACTTGTCAAAAGGATGCAAGACCAATTGAGGCTGCAATGGAATTTCATCAGATCTGGTAGGCTTACCCATTCTTTGACACTTATCACAACTCCTGGTGTATAGTTTTGCATCCTTATATAATGTTGGCCAATAATAACTAGTTTTCAACACATTTTGTGTTGTTATTTTTGAAGAAAACTTTCCTCTGTAAGGTTCACTGTGCCATGATATGATGACATCATATATCTCTTTACCATCTATACACCTTATGATTTGATCATGTTTTGTATGAAATAGAAATCGAGCTATCCAAGAAAAATATACACTCTTTTCAACTATGTATTTCTTCTCAGCGTATAAGTAGTGTGGATGTGTTTTACTTGAAACCAAATAGTTAGCTATGTCTGCATACTAAGGTGTTTTGGTAAAACTAGCAAATATGTGCTCATCTAGGAAAGAGTCATCAACTACCTATTCTTCATCATTAGTATCCATCCTTGAAAGGAAATTTTCTACCATGTTTTCCTTACTAGTCTTGTGCAGTAATGTGACATCAAACTCTTCTAGAAGGAGCAACCTTCTAATGATTCTTGTTCTTACTATTGTTTTATTTATCAAATATTTTATTATACCATGGTCAATATAAATGAACACTAGATAACCTATGATGTAGTGCTTGAATTTATTGATATCATATACAACTTCTAGAAACTCTTTCTCTGTTACTGTTTAGAGTAGTTATGCATGCTACAAGTTCTTGCTAACGTAATAAATTATATAATTCATAACTCCATCCATTTTTCCTAATACAACTCCAATGAAATGTTCTGATGCATTAGTGTAGATATGGAAAGGAAGGTTCCAATCATGTCCTCTTAATACAAGAGCAATAGTAAACATTTTCTTCAAAGTTTTGAATGCAGTCTCACATTTTTTAGTCCACTAAAAGGAAATATCCTTTCTTAATAATAAAAAAAATGGCACTACAATCTTGCTGAAATATTGTATGAATATATTGTAATAACCAAAATGGCCTAGAAATATCCTAACAAATTTTTGTTTCTTTGGTGTTGGCAGGTTAATTATAATAGATACCTTGGTTGGATAAACTTGAATTCCATCAAAAGAAATATAGTTTCCCAAAACTATACCTCCAAACATCATCATGTAGCATTTTTCATTACTTAAGGATATATTTTTCTCCTTGCACCTCTTTAAGAATTTATCCAAATTTTGTAGAGCTTCCTCAAAATTTCTTGCATGTACTATGAAATCATCGATGTAGACCTCCATGCAGTCACTTGTTAGATCTAAAAAGATGCTCAAGACTACCCTCTGGAATGTAGCAGGTGCATTACACAAGCCAAAAGGAAGAACTGAATAAGAAAATGTTCCCCATGGGCATATGAAGGTATTTTTTTCTTGGTCCTCTGGTGCAATTTGAATTTGATTATAGCCACTATATCTATCAAGAAAAGAGAAATATTTCTTACCAGCCAAAGTGTTAAGTACTTGATCAATGAAAGGAAATAGAAAATCATCTTTAGATGTTGCTAAATTCAACTCTCTATAGCCTACGTAGATTATCCATTTCCTATTATTATTTAGCACAATGACAAGAGGTGATACCCACTAACTGTTTGATATTGGGTATATAAATATAGCATCTAAGAACTTCTTCAATTCTCCTTTTACAATCTCCCTTACTCTTGGGTTCATTATCCTTTGTGGCATCATGATTGGTTTACAAATTTCTTTGATATAAATCTTGTGTGTGTAAATCCTAGGATGAATTCCATGCATATCACCATAATCTCATAAAAATGATGATTTATGTTTTTGTAGAAGAGACATCAGCAATGTCTCTTATTGTCTATGCAACAAATTATTGAAATTAGGTGATTTTCCTAGTGTTATTTCTATTTATTTAGAGATATAAATCATTGAATATGTGTTACTCCTAATGGAATTCAGTATGCAGTCATGGGGAAGAAGTTGATGATGAATAAAATACTTACCTAGTATATCCATGGTGATTTACTATGGTAGAAATTTGTTTAAGGGGAATTTTAATCACCTTAGTCTATCATCCACTTCTTTGTTTCTTCTATAGTTATTCTGTAAGAAATTAGATAGAAAATCTTCTTCTTGTCCTTCAATGGTACAGTAATTCTCTACCATTATGAGCTATTGTATAGATCTCTGATATGATTCTGGTTCTTTAACACAAATTATCTTATCTTCATCATCTAATGGTTGAGCGGGAGGATAGAGAATCATCTTTTTAATACCACTTCCATTGGGAATAACCATATTTCTATACTTGAACACTAGGGTTTGAACCCAGGAACACAGATATTCAAGACAATCCATCATATATCGATTCAAAAATGTTTACAATAGCCAAATACATCAAGATTTCCATAAATGGACCAAATACATCACAAAGTTTTAGTATTTTCCTATGATGGCTCCATTAAAGAAGTTACAATAGTGATCACACATATCTCCGAGCCTCGTCTACATTCTTGCACAAATTCCTTCACACATTACGCACTCCTCTTTATCTCATGCCTCTCTCTTTTTCCGTGTAAATAAATTCATAATAAGGGACTCGAAGGAATCTTCTCTTTACTTCCTACTCATCACTCAGAGTGAGCCACCTGCCAAATTTCATCATGTCTTACCATACTCAAGTATATTCAGCATGCAAGTGCTAGGTAACCATAACTAACTCCACTTTACACCTCCCATAGTAACTATATCCTAGAATATTCCTTCCTTGGGTAGCAAGTCTCCATGTTTAAGCCTTATCCGCAATCAGATCAGGCCTCATCTCAACATGTCCCTCATTGCAACTTTGAGCGTGGTCCAAAATATGGCTAATTCCTAAGCCTATTCTACCTAGGTGCAAACCTACGCATTTTCCCCAAAGTTACTTCAGTGTGAGCCTTTGGGCCTCATTGACGCATGACAAAAAAAATTGTGCCTTAGGTTCCTAGTCTCCTTAGGGGATCATGATTATCCCAAACTAGTTTGATTTCTGCTATAGAAATCTTTTGCATTTTCTGAAAAAAATACCATCAACCCAAAAATCAGCTAAGGAAAAAATCATGCATGACATGAAAGTCTAGACGAATAATTGGAAGAGTTCAGGGAATTCCGTATCTATCACGCCCTTCAATTTCTTCCATGCTTCAAACTATGCTAAATATTTTCTCAGTACCTCCCCTACTATGTCAGGAACTTGGTCTGGTGTAATCTCTTTAAATTTCCCCTTATTTTCCCCTATGACTACCACCAACGCCACGTAAACTCCCTTGAATTCATCTAGATGTTCTATGATAGAATCTTGGAGTTTGCCAATCCAGAATTCCAATTTCTCATGCTTGGTTTTTATCTTGTCCTTATGTATTGTGGTATCAGTTACCAGCTGGCAACACTCAATTTTATTCATCGGGACCTTCTCCTAGAAGGCCTTGAAGATGAACTCTTCATCTATTACCCGCACGTCAATAATTTTCTCACAATTTCAAAAACTATCGAAACCCATGTCTGCCAATATATTTTCTTCCTTGAGTTGGTTGAGCAAATCCTCCAACTTAGTAATATGGGCCTCCACATAAATCTTGTTTATTTCCCTCTCCTTACCAAGCTCCTTAGATTTAGGTCCCATGTCATCCTTGATGTTTGTCAGAAAAATCCCCACTAAGTCTTCTAGGTACTCCATTTCATCATTATAATCTATCCTAGCTTGTCTTACCAGTGCCGGACATTATCCCAAGACCTTCATAACCAAGGCGCCATCTCGATCATATGATCCCTTGGTCCATGCCTTCTCACCCCTCAACCCATGGTGAAGCCTCTTTATCTCCATTTCCTTTTCCTTCTTAGCTATGACCAAATTCTGAATAGTTGTCCCCACATCAAAAATTCACCTTACAACCTTTGAAGACAACTTTTGTAGAATGTTACATGCTTGCTCATCAATGAGGTGGCTTGGTTCGAAAACCTTATAGGTTTCTCCTTTCTTCTTCTTTTTCTTTAAGTGAATGGTCTTGACCATATGATTTTTGACCTTGAATTTGGGATCTTCTGCATGATAATGAAGATTCCATCTTATCTTCTTCTTCGTCCTTGGTACACCCCCATCTTGGTCCAAAAGATCCCAACCATGTAGCTTCTCAAGAGAAAGGTTTCTCTGGAATCAAGCGCACAACACCTTTGTAGGATTATCCACAAATTACATGTGAGGGGTCATAAGTGTCTACTTATTCCTCTCTACCTTTCTCTTTGAGCATTGTTTCCATGGGGTTTTTGTCTCTACAGTGAACCCTTTATCCTCTTTGATAAAAAAAGAGTCTCGTTTTCTTTTCTCTTTTGGGCTAGTGGGTTGGATAGGTGAAGCCCCTGGCATTGTAAGCTTCACAGGATCCTCTACAGAAAGTGATTTCTCCTTGGTGCATGCATCATTCGTTGAATTTGTATCCACCTCATCCCTTCTCTTATCCTCCTCCTTGAGTAATGCCTCGAGTTCCTCCCTAAATACTATGTAATATTTTTCTGAGCCTGTCTCAATCACAAAACTAGAGACATTGCATGCTTGTGATTTTTCTACTTCAGCTCTTCCCCTTGTGATTGTTTAACATCCTCGTGCTATGATTGTGTAGCCTCATTGGTTCCCTACTGTGATGTACCTATGCCCCCACTATTATTCTAGTGTGTATAATACTTCCTCTTTTAGGAAGTGTCTAGCTTTTCCTCACTTCCTTCTTTCTGGAGCACTCTCATGGGTGGGATTGGTGCCTCCTATGGCCTTAGAAAAGTGGATTATGTAACGTCTACTTCAACTCCTCCCTACATCTTAGGGTGTAGATACACAAACACTTATGTAGTGCCCACATTTTTATAGCCTCAATTATTTGTTGTTCTCTTTACTCATAGACATGTTTTGACATGGATTTGATATATTTTGGACATTATGTTAGGATATTTGACCTCCTTAGACATATATGGAGATCTGGGCGTATAGAGCCAATTTGACTTGATTACTATGTCGACACCTTATCTTATGATGTTACGGATACTAACTGATATGCTGTTGTTTGGACCTTACTTATATATGATGGATACTCAGTTTAGTTGCTTGCATGTTTGGATTTTATGGATGTATGTCACTTTTGTTTATTGTTATGGCTAACTCATGGTAAATTGTGTATAATTATGCATGTGGTCGTATTTTTGATTCTGAGATGATGATATGCTAGCATAGAAATTCATTGATCGCTTATTGAGTAGTTGATTTCCATTGTATTGGACATGTGCGTTTAATGTGTGCAATGAGTGTGCAGGTGACAGGTCACAGGAGAACATGGGATTCAGGGCAGCTACACACTTTTGCACAAGTGGCCCATGGGGCTAAGTCCTAACAATATTTATTTTATAAGGCCTTTGTATTAGCTTTCATTATTTTGGGCACCATGAGTGACCCTCATTTGTAATGTAGTATATCATGTACTATTAATCTTTTTTAGGATGTTTAGTTTACTTTGTAAACTTGATTTGGGGACTTAATGGTCCATGTTTACATTTAGTTTTGTGTTTAGGTAATGGTGTATTTAATTAGAGGGCATTAGGGTCACATGTGAACCCTTGGGTGGGCCCCATGTCCTCTACACTTGTGCCCAATTGTGCCAAACCCGAAATTTGGCTATTTTAGGCATTTTAAGTGACCCCTTTTAAGTTTGGGAGTTCACTTAACATGAAAATAGGCCCTTTGACCCTACCTAATAGGTAGGGGGCTTAACTCCAAGGCATAGAGGGATTTTCCCTCCCATTTTACCTCTCTTTGGTCACCATCCATGTAAGATGGATTGGTATGTGTGTTTGTTAAAAGTTGCACAAGTTTGTTTTATTTTTCATTTTGGGGAATTTGGGAGAAGAGTGTTAAAAGCTATCTTATCTTTTCTCTCTTTTATTTTGAGAATCTTTGACCTTGAGGGAAGAGAGGGGTGACACGTGTCACCCCTTCATTTGTGAGGAATTTTTTTAGCTTCTCTTCAAATTCTCCCTCATGGGGAAAGAAGAGAACTTTTTTTTTTTTTCTTTTTTTCTTTTTTTTTTTTTTTTGGGGGGGGGGGGGGGCGCTTTGGCTTGGATTTTTGGGAGTTAGAACTTGCTTGGATAAAGAAGTGGAAAGTTAGAGTGTTGGAGAACTTTTGGTGGTAAGTTCCTTGATCTCATTTTAGGTTTTATATTATGTTAGATCTTAGTCTTTTTTTGTTTAAAATGTGTGGTACTTTTTGTGTGTGGCTATTTGTTGATTATGCTTGTTGTTTTATTTTTCTCCATCCATCATATGACATGATGGATTTTGTAGTTTGTGGGGGAAGAGAGGGATTTTTTTTTCCTCTCAAACCTCATGGATTGATGGGCAAGCCATGTAGGATTCTTGTTACTCCCCTAAAATGGTTTGAGGTGGGGAAGGTGGTTCATATGGTTTGAACCCTCTTCCCCATTCTTGGAGTGGAAACCCATTTTGTTTGGAAATCCTCCCAAGAAGGATTTTGGTGAATGGGTGGAGAAATAAGGAGGTTGTGGAGATTATTTTTTTTGTAAATCCAATGTTGGACTACACTTTTGGAACTTGGAAATCTCATTCTTCTCTTACCCATTTTGGAAGTAGAACATCATTTCTCCTCCTTTTCTTCTTTACAAAATCTGGTGTTTTCTAATTATTTGTCTTTTCTTATATGTGAAAATAATTTTGTATTATCTCCCTTAATCTTGTGCAAAGTTTGTGGAAGCTAGTCCTCTCTCCCAGAGACTTGGGGGAGGCTACCATGTCTTCTAACCTTGGAAAGGCATGTAATGATGCCTAAAGGTTGGGTGATAAAACAAGCCTTCTCTTGGTGTTGGTCTCTTGGAAAAACATTCAAGGTTGGATCTCAAATGTGGAAGATGTTTGGAGGTTCTTTTTACCATGGTGCTTCATTATTTTCTCTCATTTTTGGTGATCATTACTCTCATTGTAATCTCATGAATGTGGCCATTTGGAAATTTCTTTATCTTGTGAAGTATCCTCTTTGGGATTTAGAGTCACTTGTAAATTAGTGTCACTTTTGTAGGTGTGACCTTCCTTCAATCTTGGAAGGAAAACTTGTTATGTTGATTTCTTATGTATTTTAAGTGTTTTGGAATCATGATGTAAATTGTGAACTTAAGATCCTTATAAAGGAAATATTGTAAAATAGATGTTTCCCTTAAAATGAAATCTTGTAATAGAATATTCCTTCAATATGAATTTTTTGTAGCTCCATTTTGAAAGGAGAGTGGGTTTATTTGATATATATTTTTTCCTCACAAAATAAAAATATTGTGATGTTACTAACACTAAAAGAAAATGTGATTTCTTCCTTGTTGGAATCTCCCTTTTTTAGAAATATGAAATATTTATTTAGTTATTACATTTGAAGGAAAGTTAGTATTACATGGAGCTTGAGGATTTATTTTAAATGGTTATATTTTCATTCTTAAAATAGATATTTTCTTGCAATTGTTGGTAGTATTATACAATGAAATAAATTCAGTTTTTTCTTCCTTTCCCATGTGAAACTTAACAATGATTGTAGTAGGAAACCAAATATTAATCTACACCTCCTTCATTAAGTCATGAACTTAATTCCAAGCCTCTTTCATCATTGAAAAATCTTGCTAAAATCTTTTATCTCATTCTCTAGTAAATCGTCTAAATATAGGCATGTTGAAAAGTAATAATGCAGTTCATATGTCACAACCATACCTGAGCATGATCTATTAAATTTTATATTTGAAATATTTTAAGATTGTAGGCAATATAAATATATTTACATGTATATTTAGTATAGTTAAATTTTCACATTATTTATATATATATATCAATATGATTATATATTATAATGGGAGGTGTTAGTATGTTTTTATAATAAATTATGCATTTTGTCTTATTTGTAATATAAAATTTATCGTATTACATATATATATATATATATATATATATATATATATATATATATATATATAAGATAAACTATTAACTTTTATTAAAACAAAAAAAACAAAAAACAAAAAAACAAATTTTGGTGGGAATGCATCATTTTGGTGTGCATTGCAAAAATTAGCGAGGAAAACATGGGGAGGGTCGAACCCCTCCCCAAACCTGCATGCAAAGCCTAACCTCCCACCATACCATCACTCTTCCCACTAACCCCTTACTGTGAAAATCCCTACCACCACTTCCCCCTCCCTCTCGTAGGTCGTTGTAACCTTTCTCTATCACCGCTCCCATCCTCCACGGCCCCTTCCCTTCTACGCCGCCCCTTTCCTCTCCCCTTCCACGTGGATCATCACTTCCCCCTCCACTCTATTTTTCCCTCTCCAAATGTGCCACCAGCAGTTCTCCTACTAGGGCGCCATTAGCATCTTCTGATGTTAGGGTATCAGTATATTTGTTTTATTCCGGTAATATTATTATGTTTTGTTTTATATTTATACATACATATATATATATATATATATATATATATATATATATATAAGATTAGGAAATTATACCTCTACAATAAAAAAGTAACTAAAATGACTTGCGGCTATGGAAGAAATGCCTAATCTAAGGAGATATAAGTGCAAATTTGTATACAAAATAAATAATAAGGGAATATTATCAAGCTACTTCTCATCAAGAGAGAAACCCCCATGAATTCCACCTCTTCCTTGAGCTCCTCCATAACCTGTATATTCAATGGCATCATAAAACACAATGAGAAGAGGAATAGATAGGGAAAGAAAAACATAGAGATGTTTAGGTCAACTTTAGGGTAAAACCCAAATCTAGGGTCAAGAATTGATCCATCCTAGGGCTCACATTAAACCCCACACACTTTAAGTCATGGAAATTTAATGGGAATTGGGAAATAAATTAAAGAGGGGTGTGTGAGAAAACTAATTAAAAGGGGGGGGACTAATTTAGTTATAAAGGGGTGAAGACTTCTATTTATGACCCTAATGAACTTAATAGAATAAAATAATTAAGTAGTTATTAGGATAGTGTATAATTAAATTAATATATTTTCATTATTTAACGGGAAATAGTGAATCAAACATTAGTATTATTTTAGTTTCACTTTAAAAAATAAATTAAATTACCCAAAATTTTGGTTATATTCAGTAATGGTTTTCCGGTGTCCCAAGGCGGGGCATTACAACTTAATGGATGAAGCCCTTAATAGTAACATTGACATGCAGATGAAGATCCAAGAAATATGGCTCCAAGGTTTCAATGTACGTTGGCCTTGTATCATATTTATAGGTTGCGTGAATGGTGTGAACATCAGCGTCCACTTTATCAACATTGAAGGTCAGATTCTATGCATCCTTTAAGTAATTGATGGAAAACTTCATGCATTTAGCAATCAATGAAAATGGGAGCTTGCACAACAGCCCCATTTCTCCTTTATCTATCATGAATTTTTCCAAGATGAAGTGTTACGTAACTGCAAACTTCACATGTTCCCTAACAACTTGTGGAAACTCATGTGGGATGTGTCATTCATTCTCAAAAGTTTCATGTAGTCTTTTATAACAATTTTTCATTCAGGCCTTGTAGGTGTTTGAAATGGTGCCATCGTAAGTGAACTGTGAAAATTGCACTACTTGAGATGAATGTACTAGTAGGTAAAACCACACATTTCAATCTGCCCCATCAGGGACACCAATTTCCCAAAATACAATCAACAGTGGTTTTGATCCCCATGTGATATTTTCTCCAACCTTATTCTGCACCCACACATCCTTAATGATATTATTCACAAAACATTGCACAAATTTGTAGTACGCCCATTTAGATACCATGTATGCAATATACAAGAATCTCTTATTTATATATGTCCACCATTCTGATGTGCATAATTTATAGCTAATGAGTCGAGATATGATCCTTAATGTCGGGTCACCAAGGTCTGAGATAACATGGGAACTTCCCCCCTTCTCATGGTTAAAATACTTTTTTAATTCCTTAATTTTTGTATTGGCACATAAATTGAGTGCCATGTCTTCACCAGTGTTTCACAAGCCTGTTACTCTTCCAATCAATTGGCCCTTAAGTCCCATTCTTTTCCCTGCAAAGTAGAAGTCTTCGTGCACCTATGACATTAACCATCGAAAGAGAGGGGCAGGTTTAGAGAAGAAGGGAAGCTCCCAGAGCTATAATACCCCAGTCTTCTATAACTCCTGTTGCACCGAGTCATCCACCTTAGGGTTTTCAAGCTCATCTAACCCTGGAACATATTTTTCTAGATCCACCCACATCAAATTGTCATGTTCATTTTTCCTATGGTTGAATTCATTAATTTTACACCTATAAAACTTCACACTCCAGTTGTCTACCTTAATCACACCAAGGGGTATTGTATTTCTAAGTATACCTCAAAAGGTTCCTCTTTCTCCACCATCAGTTTATTGGTTTTTTCCTTCTTCGGTGCCATCTCTTCTTCTTTAATCCATGCCCTAGGTGTTTTTGAATCCTCCTTATCTACATGAGATTGTTAACTTAAGTATCTTTAATTTCACACCACCCCTTACTGGCCTACTGTTTTCTTTTCCCCTTGTTACTCTACAAGATCGTATTACAGTTCACATAATGCCACTGGCTCATGGAAAGTATGTCGCATCTTTATCACACCTTCGTTGCACTTCAATCACTTAGGACCAAAATAATAATCAAAGGAAAGGTAGTTAGAATGAATACCCTCACTCCCTATTTATAATTTTTCAAGACCTCAATGTCCCTCCGACCCATGTGTCTTAATGCTAATTTTTAATAAAGTACCTTTTTCCACTTAAATGAACTTCCGCAACTCCACATAGCCCGCTACAGTCATAACCTTCTAGCATGCTACCATTACTTCCCTACCACATAATTCCTCTGCATGCCCTACTACACTGAATTAATTAACCTTTGCACCATCTACTAAGTAATTTCTCATGTTACCACCTACCTCATGTTATAATGCACGATCTTTGTTTCTCTCCTATGTGGTCCTTCATCCACTCAACTTTTCTCAAAACACCTCTATTATAGAACAAATCCAAACACCTTATATACTACATAAATCATTCATCTTCCTTTGTGCCAATCATTCCAAGATGATTTTTTGATCAAACCAACCTTCTTAGAAACGTACCACTAATTTCTGAATTTATACGCCAATCCATCCCACACTAAATTTATGTGCGGTCCTCTGTGCATGGAATCACTTATAATGTAATTAGAAAATGGTGCGTTGACGTGTGACACAACAACGAATTTAAAATAAAAATAATAGAGATGATGAAAGGAAACACATATAAAGGAAAATGTATTAAATTATATCCTAAGCTAATTGCTGACATTGCCTTATTACAAACACCACGAAGATTTATTTTTAGTAGGGCTTCAACCTACTCCCGTTAAAGAAACCAGGAAATCATGTTTCATCCAAAGCTTATAACTATAAATTTCCTGAGTCAATTATATAAGTCACAATATATGGTCCCAACAAATTCACTTGGAATTTTCCAGGGTGGCGTAAAAACTTAGAATCATACAGAAGTACCATTTGTCCAACTTCCATCTTCTTGTTTGTAATGTGTCGATCATGTTAGGATAAAAATATTACGCGTGTTGGCTTGACTTGTATAATGTCCATAAACAATCCCTCCATGAGTTTTGTCCATAATCCACACGCACTCATGCTCTAGTACACACTGGCAAAAAACCTCATCCTAGCCAAATTTTTAGAGATATACACCTATCAACATGTAAGGCATGAGGTGAATGGCAAGTTGTTCCTTTCTATCTCTTGATTCCATCAAGCGCCACACATGTTCATAAAAAGATAACAATATCCTCAAGGTCAGAGGGAACATGCTTTAATTTAAAAAATTGTACATCCGACATGGTGTCTTTAATGCTCTATGCATCGTCACCTGAATTAATTCTAGAAATATGGTCAGGTCTTGAATTACACTTCCCTGGTTTGACTAACACCGACAAGTAGAATTCATGAAATAGCAAGATCCACCAGTATATGCGCCCTTGTAAAAAAGGCGTTTTCACCAAATACTTAAGTTTCATGTGATCTTTGAAAAATATAAATGGAATAGCCAACAAGTACTTCCTAAACTTATGCAGCACATAAATCATAAACAATGCTT
Source organism: Taxus chinensis (assembly GCA_019776745.2). Classification (NCBI taxonomy): domain Eukaryota; kingdom Viridiplantae; phylum Streptophyta; class Pinopsida; order Cupressales; family Taxaceae; genus Taxus; species Taxus chinensis. The sequence continues at coordinate 341,132,582 of CM034151.1, forward strand.
TGCGCTCTGTTATTTTGTAATTTTTCTCAACTGGAGTTAAATTTCTAATTGTAAAACATAAGGGGTGAGCAAAAATTCCTTCTCTAGGTTGTTCTGGAACTGCTCCAATTGCCATACCTGAAGCATCCACATGCACATGAAAGGTCTTTTCCGAAGAGGGAAAGCACAAAATGGGCGTAGTAGTAAGCTTCTCCTTCAATGTATCAAAATCCATTTGTTGTGCCTCATCCCAGTAAAACCTTCCTTTATGCCTTAATAATTATTCTAATGGCACAACGATCCTAGCATACCCTTTTATGAATTTCCTGTAGTAGCCCATATGTCCCAAGAATCCATGTACTACACTTTGATTACTAGGGTCCTCTAAACCTAAGATAACAACTCTGGTTAGATCTATTGATAAGCCTTCCTTACAAATGATATCACCTAGTAATGTACCAAAAGGAGTAGAAAAAACACATTTATTAATGTTGAGAGAGATACTTAACTATCTGCATCTCTCAAACATCAGTCTTAAGTTGTCACAATGATATTTCACCAATCCACATAGTGTCTAATCATCTAGGTAGAATTGTAGAAACTTATGAATAAGTCTTGAAATGCTTGCACCACGATGCGTGAAAATAGGGCAGGTGCATTCTTAATTCCAAAGGGCTTAATTGTATAAGAAAAACTTCCCCATTACGTGGTGAAATTAGTCTTCTCCTGGTATTATATAGCAATCCTTACCTGGTGATATCCTAAGAATCCATCTGTGAAAGAGTAGATCTCACTCCTAGCTACACCTTCCAAAATTTCTTTAGTAAAAGGCATTGGAAAAGGATATATCACACATGCAGCATTCAAGTATTTGTATTCCACACATACCCTTATCCTCCCATCCTTCTTGATACTAATCACCATTGGGATAACCCATTTAGACTCTACAATAGCCTCAATGATCCCATATTCCAACATTTTTTCTATTTCTTCTTTAACCTTAAAGAGAATATTAGGATTCATCCTATAGGTCTCTTACTAATCGGGCACACACCTTCCTTCAAATTAATCCACATCTCTCCCAATGAGGGATGAACGCCCTTCAATTCATGGTATCTAAGTGGGAACAAATCCTGGAAATCACGCATCAACTCAATTATCTTTGTGACCTCTTGGTGTGTCTAGTTTTCGTGCCAATGTTGACCTTATTTGTTTTCAATGGCTCATAGTAGGCGCACACCTTCTCATCTGCACTATCCAATACATTGCACATACCCTCTGTATGATAAACATATAAGTTCTTGACTTCCTCATCATTTATTAGGTACACCATGTTTCCTTTCTCTTTTTCCAGGTAGGCACGCTCAAATTATACTTCATCAGTTTCTTCTTCTCCCTTGATGCACGCCTACAATTCAAGCTCCCCTACCAAATATAGAATGAGTTCCTCAACTTTGACACTATCTCCTTGAGTAAGGTGCTTGACTACCTGCAAGGATTCCTTCACTCGTGGGTTAGAAGATAGATACTCAAATTTCTAAATAATACATGCCGTCAAATCTTTCCCATTTCATGTATGATGATGTAACTCTGAATGGATATAACATGTGCATGCACAACCCTGAAAGGTGGAATAGAAATTATACACCCAGAGTGAAGGGGGTAAAGCTTTTGAGCCTTCCATCCAGGTCTTCTCACATGCTTGAACATGGTATAAGGCTAATTCCTTCCCATGATAGTCATGTATATTTTAAGGTGCATTACACTGGAGAAATCTAATAGAGAATGAAATTCTTACTTCATGTCACTCCATAATATTATCTAGATGGGTTGTCCACCAACACGCTACTATACCACACCAGGATAAACAAGCATATTCCTCCGCTCCACAGAACATGTCCATTGTACTTCGATAGTGTGTAAAAAGACATGAGGGTTACCTTCTCCAGTGTAACTTGGTAATCATCCTCCTTCCAGGTTCCTAACTGAACATTCCTTAACAACATGAGTCACACTTCCCTTCAATTCTCTCCCAATCAACTCATAAGTCCCATGCACCCAATTATCACATGTAACATTAGTCATATCGCTTAAGGAATGAGCATCATCCCACTGAATGTCTCCTTCTCTTGATGGCTCAGTAACCTCTAGATCTCTTATGGTGTGCACATAAATTTTGTTCAAGTCTTCTTCACCCAAGGGTTCTACATAAGTCATAGACCTATCATCTATTAGTGGAATAATAATGCACTCTTTTTTGTTCTCAAAGCTGATGTATCCTTTGTTGAAGCGCAAATCAACATTATTCGCATAACACCAAGGGCATCCGAGTAATGATGGGAAATTATCTACCTTGGAAAGCACTAAGACTTCAAACTCCCCAGTGAAATTGGCCCCTTGAATGGTTATGGAAGCATCCTTCAAGACTCCAATGGGTGTAGCTTTAGTTCTATAATCCATGCACAAAAAATTTGAAGATGGCTATGATGGTGGTCTCCCCATCTAATTCCATGCATACAAAGTAAGAACATTAACCTCTACACCTGTGCCAATTAGCATGTTACGCAAAATCCATCCATCAACTACTACATTCAACATGATCTCCTTATCATAATCAAGACTATGAGGGGTAAGATTAGCATGCAATATTTGTCGATTGTGCTCACATATAGTGCACAGTACCTTTTCTCTCAACCATTCTCCTAACATGGGAATGATATTCTCCTCATGCAACATCTTACATACCTCTTTGAAATCATCAACATCATTATGAGGTATCTTAACATTATTTTCTTGTTCCAACTTCCATGACTACTCTTTCAAGCATTGGATATCTTATTAAAAACTCCTAATACACTCCATAGTCTCCTGGTAAACCTCCTTCTAATAAGTCAAATCAGGGTTCTTTCCATGCAATACCTCTTCTCTTGTAATGAGAGATATTTCCTTTGGTATGCCTCTACCGCATGTAGCTTCAACACATGTAATTACTAATACAGGCTTCAAGTCAGGGTTAGATGCTACTATAGGCATGACCAAATATTCAACTTTCTTTACACTAACCATTATCATGCCCATGTCCTTATTCTAGTTCTATCTCATGTGATTATAGAAGTAAGGTCACTCCTCATACTTGTGTTTCTTTGTGCACCATTAACATTGCAACAAATCTAGGTATTCATGCTTGTAGTGATCCGTAGATCCATAATTGAAACAAGCTTCATGGGGGAAATTCACATCTTCCTTCACTGCAGCCACTACGTCCTTTAAATCCTCCATAAAATCTTATTCCTCTTCCTCCCCCATCTTCATGCCCTTCATGCTGACACCCCTTGTTCTTAGAACTGCTCACAATGTTGGTCTGACGCACACTAATATCAATTACATCATGAATATGGTCTATCCACCAATACGCCTTAGTGTCATGAATAGTAGAGGTACAAATTTTACAATAGAAAGACACATTCTAGCAAAGCACGCATTGTAACAAAGGGCATCTACTTAGATCATGATCATCGTGAAAGATTTCACAATCTACTATTATGGCATGCACCAAAGTTCAAGTGAAACTATTCTTGGTGTGTCCTACTTCAAAATCTGTACACCAAATCCCACTAGGAGTTTCATGTGATAAATTTGTAGATAAATTCTCAAGTTATTTTTACATGGAAGTAATATGTGCCTCCAAAAAGGGACTTACCCCAGTATCAATGCTTCTGATGGATTTAGCACACAAATAAGCCTCTAGCGCCTTGCATAGATCTATGAAAGTATTATGTGAAATTATTTGTCTGAAATTTGTTATCAATCCTCAGAAAAACCACTAAGAATTTTGTGAGGGGTGAATATCATAAGATATATTTGATAAGAGATTATTAAAGCACACATAATACACCCACACACTCTCTACCATACCCTGTTGAATCTATTTAAGCGTGTTGATGTTATTTTGCTAAAATTCAGGACTATGAAACTCTTCCAAGAAGGCATCATGCAACATTTTATAATCCTCCAGCATCTGATGTGGGTCATACTTCCGATACCAGATATGTGCAAACCCTTGCATCGTAGTTACAAACTGGCTTGCCTTCTTCTCTGGGGTGGTGATCCCCTTTGTCACACCATAGAAGTTCACACTTGATTACATACTCTGCAGCATCCTCAACACCTTTATAATTAGGAAAATGAAGAGACATCTCATAAAATACTTGCTGATAGGGTTACGGTCCTTGTCCACTAGATCTAAAACTTTGAATTCCTCCTATGTTTCCTCCACCACTAGATCCACTAGTTCCACTAACACCTGATCCTCTAGATCCCCTAGATCCTCTGCATCCTCCTTCTATAGTAGGAAAAGGGCTTGAAATAGTGCTACTCTGTGTTCTCACCATTTTAATAAACTGAGCTCCAAAATTATGTCAAGTTGAACTGCTTCTAGACATTATTCTTGCACTCTGTGTGCCCACACCTTATAAAAACGATGCTCCATACAGAATCCCTCCAAACATAAGAAATGTCTGCGTGATCATAGATGAATTCAATGAAAAATGATATCTTCCGATGCTACTCTCTCACCAACACCAACCAAACTAGAAATATTGGTCTCAGAAGTTAGGAAACTAAGCACAAGGGCTAGGTCACCAAGTGGGTTTAGATGCACACCTACGGTCCTCCTTTCTTCATCTGATGAGCTCTCATCAGAGGCTGAGGGGTTTATTCTCCCACACTTGCCAAGATGGGGTATCATATATTTCTTAGGTCCCATGTCCTCCACGTGAACCTAAAATCCTTCTCACAACTTATTTCTCCATTCAACCATCACTCCCGTAATCTCGTGCTATCTCTCCAATTCCCTCTCTCAAGATTCTTTATACTTGATCCATTTCTTCTCTCTTTCCACTTCTACCGTAGGATCCACCATCTCTTACCATACCAGATTCTGTGCCCCGCACCTAGTGGGAGTTTAGATATCCATAAAAATGCTTCTAAACTCAGGGTGATGTTTAGGATCTTAATGGCTAATGGAATAGTACGTAAGAAAGAACCTCTCGATTCTCATAAGAAATTGAAAACAACAACCTCTAAGAAAGAATAAGTAGACACCACGTATTCTAATGTGTATCTAGTCAACATAACACTCCACCAATGATCAACAACACAAGTCTAGATCAAATTAACATCATGAAACCGCTGATAGTCTTATTGGGTCCAAACATGAGGTTGATAGTACCAAGTCTTCCTTGATGCATATGCCGAAAACCATCCATATAGTTCTACTAGAAGGTAGAAAAATAATTTATCATACATCTCATGATACAAATGCTCCTCCACCCATGCATGTGAATCAAACTCAGGTCCAGTGTTAAATCTCTGTGCAAACTCATCCTCTGTGTTCTTATTCCAATTTTCTACATTGTCCAAGGTCAAGTGTTCTAGCATCACACACCATTATTGCAACAACTTCAAAAGAAGTCTCGACAATAGAACCAAGATGTAGTCACTTTTCCTAACCCTTTAACTCCCGAATGTGTCGGTATATCACCCATCCTGAATTGGGTGCTCACCTGAGGTGCACATAGGCACCAAGCCCCTCCTTTATGTGAGCTTTGGAATAATGATCACCCTTAATGGAGGGATAATGAACAAACATACATATAAACATTCTATAATAGAAATAAAGAAGTTAGATCCAAACACCGATGCACCATAGTATGAATGAAAACATTATATCAACATAGAGGAATCAGATCTGAACCATGAGAAATATGAAGAACAATAGGATCTGAACCCATGAACAAAAATATTTAGGAAAATCCATCATATATTGACTCACAAATGTTTATAGTAGCCAAATACATCAAGAGTTCCATAAATGGACCAGATACAACACATAGTTTCAATATTTTCCTATGATGGATCCATTACAGAAGTTACAACAATGATCACACATATCTCTCCTAGCCCCCTCTACATTATTTCAGATACTTCCTTCACACATTATGCACTGCTCTAACCATCCATTCTCTCATGCCTATCTCTCTTGCCGTGCAAATCAATCCATAACAAGGGACTCAAAGGAATCTTTTCTTTACCATCTACTTATCACATAGAGTGAACTTCCTGCTAAATGTCATCTTGTCTTATCATACTTAAGTATCTTAAGCATGCAAGTTCCAACTAACTGTAACTAACTCCACTTTACATCTCCTAATCCTATCATCATAACCATATCCCATAATATTCCTTCCTTGGGCTGCAAGTCTCAATGCTCTAGCCTTATCCACAATCAGATTTGGCCACATCTCCATGTGTCCCTTATTGCAACTTTGACCTTGGTCTAAAATACGGCTAAGTCCTGATCCTGTTCTAGCTAGGCGTGAACGTATGTGTTTTCCCCAAAGTTACTTCCGTGTAGGCCTTTGCACCTCACTAGAGTGTGATAAAACCTTCTGTACCTTAGGTGCCTAGTCTCCTTAGGGGCTTAACAAGCCATAAAATAGAGAATCTCACCCAATTTGAGAGATCATTTAGCATAGTTAAAATCACTGAATTCAGAATTGATTGATCAAGTAGAAGTTACTCTACAAGATTTATAGATGATTTTATAGAATTCTCTACTTCCCTTCTACCACCCCAAAATCTTCAAGTTAAGACCATTCAAATGCTCCTTTTCTCCATGCATAAAATAAACCAATAATTATATGTGTGTGTATGTATGTATGTATGTATGTATGTATGTATGTATGTATGTATGTATGTATGTACGTATGTATTGTATAGTGAATATTACAAATAAATAGTTATATGGGTGTAACAATACATCAAAAAACAAACCAAATTGAATATAAAACAAATATAATTGCTATAATAATTTAACCATACAACTAAATACAAACCACCTAATTACCTAAGTGACTAACTAGTCACCTATGGTAACTATGGTAAATGTAAAATGATGAAAAATTACCATAAAACTAATTTTTACCTAACACTCGTGCCCCCTATAACTTTATATAAACTATGTAATTGGTATTTGTAACTATGCAAAAATCCTCTATATAGCTGAAAGAATCTATAGAAATTGAAAAATGCATCAAATTTTCCCTTTGTATGGGAATGTAGGAAAATGGTCAAGACCATACCATAGTTTGATTATATTGTACAATTTTAAATTTGTTTGAATTCTACCACATTTCAATATCTATGACCTTTTTTGAGGATCTAAACCCTGTAAAAATTTGTTTCTATATTTTTTAATGTGTATGTAATTATATGAATAACCCAATGAAATCCCCTTCTTTTGAGGAAGTAATTAATAATTTGAGCATGGAGATCAAAAGAATGTACCCATGTTGTAGTTCTCACTTCCCTTTGACACCTTTTGATACTGATCTTGATACTGTATATTACATTATGGACATTATTATGGTTTTGATTTAGTATGATGTTAGATGTTGGACCATGGGTTATTGTTGATTTTGATTTAGTTATGATGCATGATGATTATTAGAGACACTTCATATGTGGAGGATGATATAATATTTGACATGGATATATTTTGAATGTTGTTCGGACATGTGATTTTGGATATTGTGAGTAGACCTAGAAAATGGACATTATATGATGATGATATAGTTGTGGATATAAATTGTAAGCGATATTGTTGATTGCCTTGATGTTGTTGTGATTCATATGAATAGATGATTTTGTGATTTTATTTATATCATGTTGGATGTTCTAATATGGCCACAAGGCTGAAGGAGGTATTTGTGTTTTACAGGTTAAAAATATCACAACAAACATCGAGGGATTGGAGACCAACCACAATAGAATTATAGGTGAATTCAACAAGGTCACCATGGAAATATGTTTTCTGTGTGTGTGTTGTTTTTGTTAGGGATTCCCATGGGGGGATTACCTTGAATGTGACCAAGGTGTTTTGTGTATTTTTATTAATGTGGTTCCTTTTTATTATTGTTTGTACGTATTTTATTAGTGATGTGTCCCTTTCTTTTATTTAATTAAATTGTTGTAGATTAATATGAGAAAACATATGGTTAAAAGTTAATAAATAAATCAAATTTGGGATATAAGAAAGTCATAATGGAAGTTGTTGAATTTTTGTATTAAACATTGTAAGTATGTGTAAGTGATGTGTAAGTATGTGTAAGTCAGATTTTGGAGTATGAAACACTCCACCTCCTTGGAAATTTGAATTTGTCTTTGGAGGCTATTTTTGGAGGCTTGTGGGACAAGTAAAACTTGTCCCATACCTCTTAATTTTATTTACCAACCATACCTATGGTTAGAGGGTTGAGTTTAGAATCTTATAATACATTTTTTAAAATCAAGTTGCATGTTTTAATTGCACTCTTCTTACATTTTATTAAATTCATTTATTTGGGGTGTGGGTTTTTTGGAGTGTGTAAGTTTATTTGTCATATTATTCACCCACCTCTTAATTATGCATTGGAGAATGAAATTTGAACTTTGTTGTTGGAGTTGAGGATGTGTGATGTGGCATCCTTCATGGATCCACCTCATCCTCTTCTCTTCCCTCTTCTATAAAATTTGAACTCCTTGCTTTGTTTTTGGGGTTGTTGAAACATTTTGCATGCTTCCTTGGGGGTGAATTTTCTTGATTGGAGCTCTTGCTTTTGGAAGGAGATTGGAGAACTTGCATGCTTGTTGGTTGCTGATTTTTGGGACTGTATTTTGACATTGAAAGCTTGTTGTTTTTGGAACAAATCTACCATGGAGAGGTAGGACATTAGCTCTTCTTTTATGCTATTATTTATTTTGGTGTGTGTATGAATGGTGAATGTTTTGTGTGTTTATTGGTTGTTTGGGTAGATTGCCATAGGAATGACATAGGAGAAGGCTATGGGGAATCCATGTGGGGGGCATAAGGGAATGTCAATGGCATCAGAATTCTTATGGAGGGAGTTTGGGTTTGGGATCCACCATGGAAAAGAAATAGCTTGCATTTCTTACTTTGTGGGGGGCATAAGGAAAAATATGTGGGGGGCATAAGGAGGGATTTTGGGGGGCATAAGGATATGTGCGATGAATTATATTGGTGGTTTGTTATAAGTGGATGCCCAATTCCCATTGGGAGGCATAAACATCTTCCCCCATAGTTCTTGCTCCTTTGTCTTGCATGATGAAGCCTGAGTTTTGTGTGATGTTTCAATGCAGTTGTAAAACTGCTATTTTGATATGGACTGTGTTTTTAATTTGAAATGTGCATGTTGAAAGAATGTTGTGTGCTTGTGGAAGCCTGTTGTTGCCATGTGTTGAAATACATTTCTTATTGCATTGTAGTTGGGGCTCGGGGCCCAATGAAGAAGGATGGCTTATCCTCTTCATTGGATGTCTTGGTTAGGTGGAGAGCATTGTCTTTCCACCACTTTTGTTGTGATCAAATTAGAAGGAAAAGGGAACTTGCATGTTGTTGTTCTAGAGCAAAGGAAAATACAGTTTTCCCGTACCTTGTGAAATAAAATCTTTTTTAACCTTTCCCACTTTGAAGTGGATGAAATTGTAAATGTCTTGTAATGGAAAGATATTTGTATTGAGCTATGAAAGTTATAAATTTGAAATGTGATAGATTTATATAATTTGTTCTGTTATTAGAAAAGAAAGACATGTATTATATATGTTATATTTTGAAAATATATATATGAAAGGAGTTGTAAAAGATTCATTGGATTAATGGAAGTTGTCTTACCTTGTTCAGAATGTCATTGTTATATTTAAATTTTGTATTTGAAATCCCTGGTTGGAAAATGGAAGAAAGGAATACGTATGAAGGAACTGTATTACTTTGTTATTTTGAAAATATGATAGAATTGGAAATCAAACTTTGCATTTTAGTTAGTAACTGGTTTATTGTATCAAATAAATGGATTTGAATAGGATTAGAATAAAATTCCATACTTGCATGATGAAAAATGATAAACAGATCCCTGAGAAATTGATCTTTGTTGTAAATTTTAAACTGGCAAATAACTTATATAAAATGTACAGTTTGAACTTGCAAACAATAATCAACATTGAAACATTAAAATTTAGCATGCTATAATATCAATGAACTCATTTTGATAAAAACACTTAATGAAATCATTTAAAACATTGCAAAATCGGGCCCAAACCTGTCACAATTATTTTGTAGTCTTTTTCTGTCAAATGTTGGAAAATTAGAATTATAAATTAATTGAGAAAAATTGCCTTTCAATACATCCTAAAATCCTTCTCAGAATAATTCTCTATGTCTTTTTGGCATGTTGAGTGAAGGAGGAGATCAAATTGAACAAAATTTTACAAGTTAAAATTTACCAATTACTTTTAAAAGGCCTTCAAAAAATTTTCATGAAATTGACCCCTTAAATTTTATCAAAATCTAAAATTAATGATTCTTGTGCAAAGAGGGCATCGAGATATTTTCATAAAGTCCTTGTTTTCCTAAAACCAAGCTTTCTATCAAAATTTATGGCCTTCTAAATTTTTCTTCACTGGCATTAAAATTTTGGGAAACATTTCTTTGGTGGGCCTGCGGCCAGAATTTTTCCCTTGGGACTCGCTAAAATTTTTAACATTTTCCCCACCGGCCCGATGACCCGCAGCCAATCAAAGGCTGCCACGTGGCACGGTGGAGAGGCGGAACTTTTCTAACTTATCTTTTCACAAAATTAGTTTTTGGAAATTTTTTGTAAATTTTCCCGCATCCTCACCAACCCTCAGCCAATAGGATGCTACCATGTGGCTCAGTGGATGTGCAGAGATTTTTTTGGAACTTACCTCTTTTCCCCCTTTTGGAAAAATTCCTCAAACTCCCCCGTGGCTCCGCACTCCTGCCCCTGCCTTAGAAATCCATTCCGTAGACACACATGCCCGCGCGTGCCACTTATCCCTACTCCCCCCTTAGTGAATTTCCTCAAACTCCTCCACTACCCCACCCTTTCCTCACTTTTTCCCTACCTTTCCTTAGAGCTCGACACGTTTCCCTGGCGGCACAGCGGAAGCGCGGGCGCAAAACTAGTTTTTCACCCTGCGAGGGAAAATTTTTAAAACATCTCCCCACAACCCGCCAACTTGAAAAAGTGTATTTTTCCCCGCTCGACACCTGTCCCTTTTGGAAAATTTTCATCCCTGGGCCCGCATGCTCGTTCTTGGGGGAAAATTTTCACCCCAAGGCCCATCAGCCCATAACTTGAGTTTTATGAGGAGTTAGGAGGACTTATTTATATCATTGGAAAGGTGAGGAAATTTCCTATCCAATGGGAATGATTTAGGGAAATTTTGAATGTGTTAAGTGTGAGAAAAATAAAGTTTAAAATATAATCTTGTTAGAGAGTGGGTATGGTAATAAATTACCCCCATGAACCTAGTTGAAAACTTCTAACCTAGATTTGGACCTTGTGACCTCTAATAATTGTTAATAAGATAAAATTATGTTCTAGTAAACTAGAATTGTTTTGGAACCTTTTAGTGATACATGTTGTCTCGTAACTTGGTTGTAGACACTCTTAACCGAGTTCTGGGAGTGGGTAAGTAAGACTTTACTCTTATGATTTTAAATATGTTTTCCTTTCCCCACTGTAATTAAACCTTGCTCTTGATTTAGATCTTGTGGAATTAAATACCTTGGGTATTTAATTGTTTTGGTCCCTTAACCATAAAATTTTAATCAGAGAATATTTAGGTAAAATTTCATTATAGTCAGTTATTAAATTAATCCCTAAGGAATTTTGAGCTAGGTGTACACTTATTACACTTTTTGCTTTATATTGTGGAATTAGTAATTATTATAATGGGAAAAGTTATCAGTTGAATTAAATTTTCCTTGAGACTTTGGTCGTTAACACTTAAAAAAAAATTATTCTATAATTTTCTAACTAAACCTAGGTTGTTCATGGGTCTTAAGTGGGTTGTTTTAACGAGTGTCACACATATACCATACGTCTAATAATTTATGTAGGATCAAATAAAAGGATATAATTGTGGCCACATATAAGAACCTATACTTAGAAAAATAGTTTTTGTATGGTGGAAACCATGGCATGGATAAAATGTAACATGCAACATGCAACATGCAAGAATACATGTGTAAATAAAATAGAATCAACAGATAAAAGTATCAATCATGTCCTATTCCATAGTAGGAAAAGTGTAGAAACATAATAACAAGTATGTCAAAAGTAATAGTATAATAGTAGTGTAAATACAAATAAGCTATAGAGTATATAAACAATTCATATGTAGACACAGATCTAGAAACATGGAACGTCCACAATGTCATAAGATAATCATAGTAGGAGGCACATTGTTCCATATTTAGAATAAAAAGTGCATACACACAATATAGGCATAGAGCCACAAACATGGGACAATCATGTTGTCACAAGATGAGTAAGGAAATTAGGTCATATCAAGTAAAGATTCGTTGTATTGTAATCATGTAAGATAAACACGTAAAATTATGTAGTTAAAAAGAAAGGAAGAAATCCATATAAACAAGTACTAATAATAGTGTATTAAACAAGTATAAAACATAATAACAGTGACAAGAGAAATAATATGATAGGATAATATTTCACAAGACATGTGTATTCTTCATGTTAACCCTATAGGTAATAATAAACAATGTATGTAATTAATAATGATGAGGAAGGTGTAAAGTAACATATAATAAAAAAAGAATGTGTATAATGTGGAGGGATGCCCCTAAAAGAGTAGTGTAAGGAACCAATCCCACTCCTATCATCATCTAATAATTTATAAGTATCATGCATTGATTCCAATATACCAAGTGAACATGTGTGTAAAGAATAGATATGTTATCTATCAAATCAATGAGATAATAAAAATGTTACAAGTAATGAGCTAGCTAATCAAATTAAAACATGTCTTGAATTTGCATTTTTCTCAAATTTGAATGTTTTTGTATTATGTGATTATTTTAATGTTTTTGTAGTGTTTTTAAAATAACTATGTATAAGAAAATGGGCATCACCGTAACTACCTAATAAAAGACTCATGAAGAGGGCTATATTTCATCAAGGATATCATACTTGTCAAGGTCAAATTCAATAAGATCTAAGGGAGTAAGATCCTCAAGAGGATTAATTTGTGTTCTAGTATCCAGACTAGTTGTAGCATGTGTCTAGGATCGTACATAAATAATACGCATGTCTATGGAAATATGAATATGTGATCATTTGTTGGAGGTAACTATATCAAGTTAATATGAGCTTTTAAAGTATAGGAATACTATCATAATTACTATGATAACCCCATCAACCTTCAACGGAGTAATGTTAACAATGAAATATTTACAGTGATTTGTGTCATGTCCATATATGATGTGATATTCAAAAAAGGAGTTACCGGATAACTAAGATAACCTAGTAACATATCGTTTCCATGTAGATGGTAAATTAAGTAAATCAAGGTACAAAAAGATATATAATAAATCATATGGGGTGTCAAAATGTGCCAGAATAGTGAGAAAACCAACAACCAGAATGGGATCAGTGTATTAATAGAATGTTATAAAGGATAAGAGCTAGTTATAATATATGTATCTTGAGAAGCCATGGTAGAAGAAGTAAAAGTGTCAAATGTAGTGTATTTGAGTCGATAATATGTAGGACTAGTGGAGATAAATAGAGGATGAAACATAAACTCTTCGTCATCAATAGGATTAAAATATAATTTTTGCAAGTTATCATCTACAAATGTTGGGGTGATAATATTAATTGGGGACACCATTTACATGGGCCACCACTTTACACTCTTTTAATGTTTTACTATAAAACTTATTATTATAAATTTATGTGTCAAGTCCCCACTACACTTAATGGAATTTATTGTTTAATTAAATTAATTAAAAAGGTAAGAGTGAAATGATGCCCACCATAGAGATGGGGGCCTAAAGAAAACTCAAATGCGGCCTCCAAATAAAAAATACAAAAATTCTAATACGACCTGAATAATTTCAAATTGCCCTCATAATCACCTAGTCACCTGTATAAAATAGAGAAATTTATAGGAAATATGTAGAAAATAAAAAATACCTCTATAAACATAAAAACATCTTGTATATTTATGAATCGATCTATATAAAATTGATTTACAGTGAATAAATTTTAAAAATGACCTGATTTCTCTTTAAAATGCTTATACGAACTGGAAAAAAACCTGATTTACCGTCCTTTTCCATAGACGCTCCTGAAAAAACAAACAAGAAATATGAACTCAAAAAAGATTCATAAAAAATGTTAATAGAACCAAAACCCTAATTTTTTTGGGATTTCGTCTTTTCTTATTTAAAAGTACAAACAATTAAAAAGTAATTTTTTAATCTTGTCTCTTGTATATGAAATAAAATAAGGCTATAAATTTTATTTCATTGTTTTATTTTTTATTGTTGTATAATTTAAACATTAGAAGATAAAACTAAGTGAACTCATTAACTAACTCATAGAGATAAATACTTCTATTGGCTAAGAAAGGTTCATGAAAACTAAGAGGTATGGAGTTTGACTCCTAATCCTCTCTTTTTTTATTTAGCTAAAACATTGATTTGAAATAAATTAGTCTATTTTTCCTTTTTTACCCTCTGGAAATTTAGCGCATATATATATATATATATATATATATTGAATTTTTTATTAATTTTTTTTAAAACAAAAGAAAAGACATTTAGTTTTCTAGATTACCTAAATGTATTTGAAAAACTAAGGCTTTATTTTGAGTTTAATTAAGTTTATTGTTTTGTCAATAAAATTAAATAAATAATTATTTTTTAGTACAAAAACTAGTTTTCAAGTAATTAAAAATTTAAGTTAATTTCTTGCACTTTAATTAGTGTCGTAGTTGTTCATATTTATCATTTAAAATTGCCAAAATGGCCAATGTTTCAATGTATAAATCCCAAGTACTAAATGGAACAAACTATAGCATTTGGTGGGTTAGGTTGAAATCCATTTTCATAGAAAGAAAAATGTGGAATGTCATCATCATTGTGGAAAAGCAACCCACCGAAAGACAAGAAAATCCCAAAAAACCTAATTACTTTCTCCTAAAGATCCCAGGAAGCCATGTCAATCCTATTGCAAAGCATAAAAGATGAATTCTTACTGCATACATAGGACACATGGACTCTCTTTTTGACGGCTAAAAAAACTACAAACAATGCACGAGGGCAGCCTCCTCTCGAAAATAATTAAACTCATCAAGGAACTATTTATAACTCCCATAAAGGGGATGAAAATATAGTTAATTATTTATCCAATCAACATTTTATGGATGAAATTATGAACTATTTCAAGATAAATTAGTATATTTTATCATACAAATTAACATTCATGAAAAATTCAAAACTGTATCTCAATTTTGAACTCTAAATACCAAAAATGAGACTAATTTACTTGATCTTGATACCCTATCATCTCTCTTAATTCAGGAATAAAAATTCATGGGAAAATTTGATTCAAAAGAGAATGCCTCTCAAGCATTGGTCTCACACAATCATAAACCCTTTCAAAATCAAAATAACAGTAATCCAAACCAAAAACTGAGCTTCAAATCAAAATTTAAAACTAATCCTAACACTAATCCTATGTCAATAACAGTCAAAATTTCAAGGTGAAGTTCAATGTCACGTGTAATAACTATAGGAAATTTGATCATAAAGGGACTAATTATCATGAAAAAATAAATAAATATGATAACAATACTAAAAATAAGAAGTTGAATGATAAAAATAAGAATCAATATCAAAACTTGAATCAAAATCAAACTCAAAACCAAGAAAATAATGTTGAGCAAACTATTGCCTTTTATATTGCACTCTTGACTTTGAATGAAAATGAATGGATCCTAGATAATGGTGCCCTTATGAACTTGAATTCCATTCATGAAATCGTCATAGATGTTGTAGAATGCTAGGAAAATATATATCTAGGAGAAAATTCTATCATTCTATCTGAAATTTGTGTTAATGTAAAATTGAAATATGGAACAATCAAGAATCTTTTATTTGTTCCTAAGTTAAAAACAAACCTTTTATCTTTCTCACAATTAACTAAATAAAATCCTGCAATTGTGTTATTACAACATAAATGGTATGTGATAAATGGGCTTAGTAATATTATTTCTTATGGAATACAGAAAAATGGTTTTTACATAAATGACGGATTTGTTTCTAAAACTTGTTTTTCTTCTACTTCTAAAAATGATATTCAACTTTGGAATGAAATACTAAGACATGTGAATTTTAGAAGTATGTATAAAATGTCTCATCTAAACCTAATGATAAGTCTCCATAAAATGAAATCCAACCATAAAACTTGTGTAAGTTGGTTGAGTGGTAAGAAACATGTTGAACAATTTCACAGACATCGTGAGCTGAATTATTCTATGTTATTAGATTTTATTCATAGAGATGTTATAGTTTCACTCGAAGTACCCTCTCTTGGTGGATCCTTGTATGTTGTAATCTTTATTTATGATTTTTCTAGGATTATCTAGTTATACTAAATTAAGAAAAAATTTCATGTCTTATTTAAAATTTCAAGAGTTTAAGACTTTAGTTGAAAACATGACTAATTTGAAAATTAAAAGGATTATAATTTATAATGGAGGTACGTATGTTATTAAAAAAATTGATGAGTTTTTGATGTCGTGCATGATTTAGCATGAGTTGACAACTCCCTATTACCCACAACAAAACAAGATCACATAAAGAAAATATATAACCATAGTAAAAATGGATAGGAAAATGATTCGTGTGTCAAATGTGCCTCAATTTCTATGGGAAGAATTCATGAACATTTTTGTCCATGTTCTAAATAGGGTCCCTAATAAATCCTTATATCAAAGTACACCTCATGAAGTATGGATGAAACAAAAATGTGATATCTCTCATTTGAAGATATTTGGTAGTCCTACTTCCATCTTTTTTTTGAAAGTTAAATAGAAGAAACTTGATCTTACCTCTTACTTTTTTATCATTTTTATATATGAAGTTCTTACAAAAGGATTAAGAGTAGATGATCCATTCAAAAATGAGATTGTAGAAAATACATATGTACATGTTCTAGAGAAACCATTTAGTGACCTCCTCTATTTCACCGAAGGAAAAAAATCCTAAAGTTTGGTAATCCTTCTCTGAATAACATAGAACTATAAGTCCAAGAGGATTAATATCCTTCTACAGATATGATGGATATGGATATTGAGGGGTATTAATTACAAAATATGTCACATTCTAGACTTTGTAAATGTGCTCAAAATATAGGTAATAACTCTCATCTTGATAGCTTTAGAAAAATAACCTAGAATCATCATACTTATCATGTTGTGATGACCCTATATGAGCTTTAACCATAATATTTCAAAGAATTCAATCAAGATGAAATATGGATCGAAGCTATGAAATTTGAATACAAATCCCTAATTTAAAATAACACTAGGAAACCAGTCTGGGTTCCTCATCATTCTAAAAGTAACACTGTAGCATCTATGTGGTTGTCTAAATTTAAGTATAACTCCATAGGAGAAATAAAAAATTTCAAGGCAAGATTAGTATATTGTGGGTTCACTTAGAAACCTAGTATCAAATACATTGAAAACTTTACTCTTGCAGCCAAAATGAGAACTATTAAGATTATCCTAGTATTAGCTACTCAACATGGGTGGGAGATTCACAAAATGAATGTTAAAAATTATTTCCTAAATGGTGACCTAAAAGAAGAAATCTACATGTGTCAACCTACATATTTTGAATAACTTAGTAAGGAAATACCTAGTAAGGAATTATATGTGTGTAAACTTAAAAAATCAATATATGGTCTTAAACAAGCTCCTAGAGCTTGGTATGCTAATATATACAACTTCTTTCAACATCTTGGTTTCAAAAATTATAATTGTGATAATCATGTGTTTTTCAAATCTGAAAATAATAATATTATCATTATTATTTTATATGTTGATGATATTTTTATTACTAGTAGTGATAAGAATTTAATTATTAGAATAGAAGAAAGATTAAGATAACATATTGACATGACTGAATTAGGTCTCTTAAATCATTTTTAGGCATGATTATATGTCAATATCATAAATCTATTGTTGCATCTAAATCATTGTATGATACTAACTTACAAGATTTAACAGTATTGACTAGAACCTTTTTGTTACTACTACAGAAGTTCATGTTAAATTATAGCCAAAACCTACTTGGAATAAATTTAATCCTACTTTGTATATATAGCTAGTTGGTAGTTTAATTTATTTGACTATTACTAGGTCATATATTTCATATGTAGTAGGAGTTATTTCTAGATTCAGACATGATTATTATGAAATTTATTTGAAAATAGCTAAAAGAATCTTAAAATATATTAAAGGAATAATTAATTATGATTTGTATTATTCTTATAGTAATGATATAAAATTATTTAGTTGTTTTTATTCTAACAATGTTGGTGATATTATAGATAGAGAATATACTTAGAGATATGTTTTAAATTTTGGAACATGTGTCATCACTTGGAGTAGCAAAAAGCAACCAAAAATTTCTCTCTTCTACCAAATAAGAGTATAGAAGTGCCATGAAAGAAGCAAAAGAATTCATGTGGCTGAAAAGACTATTGGGTGAAGTCCATATGGGCACTAAAAGAAACCTTCTTCTATGTGACAACCAGAGTTAAATTTCTCTTTTGAACAATCTAGTTTAATATTAGAGAAAAAATCATATAGACATAGATATGTAATTAGTTAGAGAGAAATTCCTAAATGGTGATATTGATTTCAAGTTTTGTCTTATCAAAGATCAAGCTACAGAAAATTTCACAAATTCATTGTGTGTTGTGAAGTTCTACAAGTTTCAAGCCTTGTGATTCAATAAAATTTGAATTTATTTCGTTAAATCTAAAAGAATGACTACTACAAATGATATACAATGAAATACAGATGCTAGGAAATTTATTTGATTTATTTATAAAATAAAATGCAAGAGATAGGGCACTTACCTTGGTTTCGCTTATCCCAAAGTACGTTTATACTAGAGAATGCAATAGAACAGAAACATAGGCCATCACAATTCCAATAAAAAAATGTAAAGGTACTCAAAACTCCTAGACACATGCATCTGGATAGGAGTAGAGGCACCTACGAGCACCATATACCTCTAGTGGGCATCATAGCATGCAAAAAATCTTGGGATCTGGTTACGACATTATTGTTAGGTTTTCACACTTGTTCACCATTGATCACCTGAAAGTCACACTTTAACTGCAGGAGTACCTAAAAATCTGTATTACAAATAACCTCTTGAAAAACCCTAAAAAAGACATAAAATCTTAAAAATTAAAGATGTGAAATGAGGTGTCAGACTATCCTCAACTGTCAACTAGTGAACTTAAGATTGAGCATTTCCCTACATGTCATACCCAATGTATTTTAAAGTGATTGTGTGTGTAATAGTGCTCCTAGGCCTCCCTCACACTAATGACACCAAGATAATAGGTAGTAGCTAGATAAAATGTAAATGTGTGGGTGGAATAGAATTAACTTCCCCTTTTTATACAGTGTGTATGTAGAGTAATAAGCCCAAGATAAAATCCCATTGATATGTAGATAGATAGCCCTTGATATAAATTGATTTTCATTACAATGGTATGCATGTTGTGTTTATATAGGGGTCTTTTACTTGAATTTGGATACTAATGACCCAACATGCTGACTAATACCTTAGGATATGAGTGAGAAAACTAAAAATAATGACCTCAGATGTCAAAAATAAGATAAAAAAACAAATAGGACACATACGGCAAAGATAGATAGGAGTTCCTGAGTGCTATTTTTTAGAGAAAACTAATGACAAATGTGCAAATACTGAGAGATAGGGATCCCTGTGACCTAACCAAAGTTGGGTGCACAAGTGATAATTGTGCAAGATAAAAAAATAAACAAACAACACAAACATATGGACTAAGAAGTGAGTCATTAGTGAATACTTTTCTTATGTAAGATCTATATATAAAATAACATACTTGGTAGTATAGTAAATACTAGTACATGTGAGATTTTGTGTCTATATTTTCCCCCCTTTATGCTATTTGAATGAAATTCAAGTAGTGTAAAGGAACTAAGGAACATACCTAAGAAGAGTATGGAGAAGCCTTGTTGTGGAAGTATATGTAGATGTTGTAGAAGTATGCATAAAATAAGAACATATAGCATGGCGAACCATGGATAAGTGCTTCAACCGATGCTATGTCAAGAGAGACAACAAACCGTAATGAGGAGCATGAAGCAAGATTGATGATTTTGATTTTGAGTGATTGGAGACTTTGATATTATCGTTGATGGAGATTTATTGGGGTAGAGAGTGATCAATTCCCATACCAATTTTGTGTGTGAAAAAATGAGGATTTGGGCATCCTACCACCAAAGGAAAAGTGTAGGGAGAGAGGTATAGTTTTACCCTCCAACTTTAACTACATCCTCAAAAGTTCTAGCCGTTGCAAATGGAAAAAGACCAAATTTGTTCATTTCGATACTTTTTGATCAAATGTGAATATCCCATATAGGAGAAGTAGTGTGTTGGTATCCAAATTGATTCTCCCGTGAGGGCTGAGTAACATCACAAAATTTACAGGATGCTTAGAGAAAGATGAATCGTGATATGAGTTGTTTTGTAGCCGAGGAGGGGATTCAGGTGACTCTTTGTCACTCAGGCTTTGGAGAAATGGATAGCACCTCATTAAGGGTTTGATCTACCCTCACTACTTTAGGTTGTGCCTTTAACCATGGTGAGAGAACCCGTTATTTTAATCTTGTTGGTGAAGGATATCAAGATATACTTCTCTTCACAATGTTAATGAGAACCTTGAGAAAACATGATCAATACAACACAATCTAACTCTCATGAGTTGTCACACTAGAGAGTGGAGATGTTTCCTAAACAAGGTTCGGGTTACCAAAGACAATAATTTAATCCTGATTGTCTCTGCATATTTTGGCAATGGAATTTGTTCATTTGTGGATACATAGTACAAATAGGGTTAGGTCATGTAGGATTTATCATTTGAGAGGTTTTTGGTGGGAAGTTAAGAAAGATAAAGCTGATTATACCAGATCTTTGAGAGCCTTTACAAATATTGGAACACTCACAAACATAATGCTTCAAAATAACCAAAATATTTCTTCAAACAAAAGGTGTGTATCAATGGAGGCCCAGAGATGCACAATTTCATACACTCTTCAAGAATTAAACATAAAGGATCATGCTAAATACTCAATTAAACGTTGAAAGTCCTTGATTCATCATGCCTAAGATACACTCATAGGATTAAAAATAATCTTTATCAACATAGTGAAAGTAAAGTGATTTTAAATTGTTTATTTCATTACCAGATGAAAGGTCTTCTCATAATGAAATTGCTAATGCCACAATAATAGCGCACAGATGAGATCTTGTGTGATTCAGAGGGATTTCAACATAAGATTGGAACAAGAACAAGAAAAACTACTTGAAAACATTCTAAAATGAGACAGACACAATAATGCTCATGATCAACACAAATTCATTTCAAAGTTCATTAGATTCATCAGCAGGGGAGAGTTTCTTGAATAATCTCAGAGCTTGTTAATCATTGTACACTTACAACCATCTTGACGTGATTAAATCTAAAACATAGGAAAATAAACAGGTTTCTTAGATGGTCTCTCAAGAAAATGGTTTTTCTCAAACTTTCTTAGAAAAATTAACCCTCAACCTTTTATAAGATTCTTCTCATTGCATTTATACAATTTCACTCTCTGACTCATCCCAAATTTCCAACCAAAAGTCTACATATTCAAGAGAATATTCCACTTTACAACATACCGTTTAATCATGTTTATTACCTTGAAAATATATTGTTTTCTATTGCTAGGTGGATAAATCCTGAACTGATCACGTTTCTTAGTCCCTCAACTATGACTGGGATGCCATGTCATAATTTTTTAGTCTTTTTAATCATTCTTTTATTATGTCGTGTAATAAATCCCCTTTTTAATCATTCTCAGGTGTCTCCATATGGCTTGATCTGAAAAGAAATCCTTTTTACCTTTGAGAATACACCTTGAGAAATGAGTGCCCTCGCATGGATTATACCACATATCTGTGTTGCGAGTCCGAGTCAGCCAAGTGTAAGAGGAGCTAGCGGAAACCTCCGCGTATCTCCTTGGCACAATTGCAAAGGTGAAGTCTAGAGGTAGGTTCGAAAACAAGCACGGGCCCTCCACGTGTTCAGAACCTTAGAGAGTTACACCAATTGCTGAAAAGCCAGAGTATAGGAAGGTCCAACGGAAGCTTCTAGATGTCTGTTCGATGTAACTTCAAAGATGGATTTTAAAGGCGAGACCTCAAACGAGCGCAAGCTCTTCACATGCCTTGGGCCCAAGAAATTTTCCTTAGCCATTGAAAAAGTCTCAGTATAAAGAGGATCCAGCAAAATCCTCCATGTGTCTCTTCGGTGTAATTTTGATATGGTGCCTAAAAGCATAGACCCCAAACAAGTGCGAGCTCTCCAAGTGTTTGTTCAGTGTAACTTCAAAGATGAATTCTAGAGGCGGGACCTCAAACAAGCGCAAGATCTCAATGTGCCCTGGGCCTAAGAAAGTTTCCTCGGCCTTTGAAAAATTCTTAGTATAAAGAGGACCCAGTGGAAGCCTCCACATGTCTCTTCAGCATACTTTTGATATGGTTTCCAAAAGTGGAGACTCCAAACAAGCGCGGGAACTCCATGTCTCTCAGCCTAGAAAATTTGTTGAAAAATTTTAAGAACCAGTGGAAGGTGCCACGTGCCTAGGGTTTGAGAAAGTTACATTGGACACTTGAAAAATTCTGAGTATGGGAAGATCCAGCAGAAGCCTCCACATGTCTCTCTAGTGCACTTTCAAAAGTAAAATTTAGGGGCAGGTCCCCAAACAAGCATGTGCCCTCCACATGTCCTGGACTTAAGAAATTTTCTTCAGCTATTGAGAATTCTAATTATAGGGAGGAGCCATCAGAAGCCTCCGTGTGTCTCCTTGGCACAACTCCAAAGGTAAGACCCAGAGGCAGGACCTCAAATGAGTGCGGGCTCTCCACATGGAAAATATTTGAGTTGAAGTGGGCCTGAGAATCTCAAAATGACCTAGTGACCCACCTCTCCACTTTTAACTTTTGATGAGGGCCCCAGTGGATTCATGGCTCACTTTTATACTTTTACTTCATTTCACAACAAAGCTTAAAAACTCCAAAGTGCTCTAGCCACCCCCCTTTCCACTTTGACTTTTCAATGCTAACTCAAACATGTGATATTAATTTGTCCCCCACAAAGTTGTGGATCATTTTATAACTTTGCTCCTTTTCACAAAAAGGAAAAAATCTTTAAATTTCTCTAACGATCTGTCTCTCCACCTTTGACTTTTCAAACCACCACATGTCCATCTTCAGGGTCAAAGTAAGAAATTTGCCTTGCTACTTCATATTTTTTGAATAACACATTAGAAACTATTAGGGCCGTGGGACCAATTTGGCATTTTTTACAATTGTGACAAAAGTGACAAGTTCACCAAATAGACCCGTCGTACCATGTCCAATTAGAAAATACCACGTATCCACGGATGTTGGGACAAGATTTACAAAGTAGACACAGTCATGGAAGACACCCAACAACAAAAATTTCCCCGCGAAGAGAAGACTGGAAATAATACCAAGACTCAATGTGATCCATGACCTAAGGAAAAATACTGACAAAGACATCTAAATGAAGGAGAAATATTTCATGCATCCATACAGGGAGACAGATAATACTTCAAACCATGTGGACTGAGAAATTTTTAACAAACGGGCAAGATTAAATCAAGCACCAACATCGGCTACGACTCAGGGATGGGCACTCCTTGCGAGTGCCACAGGAACAACAAACCATGTTCTAAAAATCCATTAGACAACGGAGTCAAGAAAAATATTACAAATTAGAAAACAATTTTCAACCTCCCACGAACAAATCGAGAAACCAACAAGAACCAGCCACCAAAGATTGAGATGATCAAAAATAGAAAAACGTAGAAACGAAAAAGAACTAAAAGACTATACACTATACAATGATGCATGCCTTGATTCTGAGAAATAAGTCAAGGAAATTTTTCAAGTGCCTTCCATTCTGAGTATGACCAAGCCAAGAAGTCTTGATACTTTTTTAACTAGACATATGCTTGTTTTTCTTCTCTATCCAAGTTATTGCCTAGTCGTATTCTCCTAGGTTTATCCTTTGTGCCTTTACCAGATCTAGAAAAAACCCCATCAAACATCAAAGTTAAGGGAGACCCAATCTACTCAGGATACTTGCACTCATCAATTGTTTTCTCCTTAAAATCAGCATAACCCACAAAGTTGTCGACATCGATGTCGGTATACAAAACTTCATAAGAAGCATTGTTAGGGTCCTCAATGAGATATAACATTTTCTTCTTACTGTACAACTTCACAAGGTTCCCCTCAATTGGTATGGTTGTGTATGACATGTCCATTTGCACACTTCCACCCACACTAGCTGCCCACTTTCTGGATAATAACATCCCCCATTTGGCTGGACATTCCACAATAACCACATTCATGGTTAAGAACTTTCCTAGAAATGATGTCAACTACACAAATAATCCCTTGACATACCCAACTACTGCCACTTCTCTTTAATCCATAGCATTACACTTCCCAAAAGTTTTTGTTACCTTGATATTTAACTCATTCATGACCTCAAGAGGCATTACATTACATGAGGCTCCTGAATCAAACATGCATTCATATACCAACCTATCTTTAATAATCAAAGTGGTAAAAAATGGATCCACATTAAGATGAGATTCAACCAGAGAAGCTCCCAAAATACATCTCAGGTGATTCTCCTAGTTCCTCCAATACCTGTGGTATTTTTTATTCTGCAATAATAGAAGCAACCTCAATATTTTTCACACTCTTGCCTTGGGTAATTTTCTCTTCCTTACATCCTAAAGACTCAAATACCCTTTTCCTATGCTCAGGAATTCTATGTAATTCAACAATGGGAAAAATGACTTTGATCTGGCTTAATATTCGGGCTATGTCACAAGGAATATATTTGAGTAGGGCGGTATTAGTAGGGATATTCGCAACTTCTTTTGATAGTATGGGAGTTTTCATAGTCTAGGCATGGTCAAGAGTTCCTTTTTTATTTGGGGTAATTAGTCATTTGCTAGATCTGTATCTTTTTTAGTGGTTTCCTTCGGGATACTATAAGAACTGGAAATGTTGGCTTGGTTTGTCACCCCCGTTTAACAACCTTACTTCTGGTGTTATATTCTTTCTCCTGAGCAACTAGTGCATTCATCAACACTTGTATGTCCTCTTCGGAAGGGATCACTCCATCATACTTTTTAATCATCAAGGCCCTTAAGTATTCAAAATCACGATTAGAAAGATCAAATTCTTGCACCATATCAATTTCAAAACTACTAATTTGAGGAAGAGGCAATACCTAGTGGACACAATCCTAGAAATCTTCAGTAGTTCTGGCACTTATCAATTTAGTTGAGGTTGCCCCCTACTGTGAGTTCACGCGGATCTCCATCATGCACAGATCATCATACATCTCATTATCATCTTCTTCCTAAACTTACTTATCTACATCACATGGGGAGTGTGGTAAGAAACACCTATCACACCACTTGATAACATTGGCCTCCTCCACAGTAGCAACCCTGACAGTCAAAGGATCAAGAACCAATCTATTTTCTCAGGGTTGATTTTTTTTATTTCCTAACCCCATGGGCCATTTTCCTCTGTCATCTAATCTATGATCACCTCTGGGATGATTTCCAAATCTCTCGTGATCGTGTGGCTTGTGCAGACCCTAGGAACTTTGTCCTATCCATTTTTCTGCTCTGGCCAGTTTATAGGATATTTCTATAACTGCTCCAGCCAAAGTATTTGCAACCTCTTCCAGATCCACATATTTTTATTATTGAGGCTTTTCAGGATTGATCAACTTAATACCTTCCCTCTTAGGAGGCTTGCTAACTTCCTTAATATTATTTTCTATTTGTAAGGCCATGGTTAAATCCTGCCTCAATGTTCTCGGGTTCTTATCTCTTAAGTAATAAGCAACCTTTTTATCAAAAGCATCAAAATACTTAATCAAATAGGACTCATCACTTGGCCTTAGGATTCTAGGTAGTCTATTCAAGGTCTTATTGAAACAAGTATTGAAATCATGGACATATTCATTTGGATTTTTATTTATATTTTCAAATTCAGATAAAGGAACCTGGGATCTGTCTTATCCCCATATTGCAATCTAAAGGCATTTTTCATCTCATTCTATGAATCTATTGAATTATTTGGTAAAGCCTTGTACCATTCACATGCATCTTCCTCAAGAGTATGAATAAAAAACTTCACATACACGTCTTCAAACTCAATTTCAAAATCTTCCATCATATTGACAAAGAGTCTTAAATGGTGGTCACCAGTGATGGCATTATTCCCTTGAAATTTTGGCAACCTATTTCTAACATCTTTTGGCACCATATTAGGATATCCATCCATACCTCTAAAATCTATAGGTCTAAAATTCTTGACAACAAAAGGAGATCCAGGTGGAGGTTGGGCCATATTGCCTTGATGAGGTGATCTTGTAGGAGAATCAAAATGATAAGGGACTAGGGGTATCTGGGGCATAGGAGTATAACTCTCAAAGCAAATATCCTCTAATGACTCAGTTTATTGGAAAAACCTATCAACCTGGGAAGAAACAGGGGACAATTGAGAGGCACCCTTTTCAAAAACAAATGATGGCCCCACTCCAGTTGGAAAAATCAAATTTATATAAATATTACTTGTTTCAAAATCACTTGAAGACGTATCATAATATTCAACCATAGAATGATCACCTTTCAAAATTGATATATCCTTTCTTGATTCTTGGTTTCCAATAACTTTCTAAACTTGTTTTCCTTCTGAATTTTTCTTTTCTAGTTCTGGAAATAAATTTATAGGAGGATCCTTGGTGAAGAAAGACCTTCTTCCCTCTAGCTTTACAAATATCAATGAAAAATTTCACTTAACACAGGTTAAGACACTGGTAATCATCAAAATTTCAATTCAACATAGACTTGCCACTAAGGATTTTAACCTTAATTGTGCAGATGCACTATAAGTAACTTACCAAGTGTCTATCAATGCTTAATTTCTACAAATCTTAATAGATTTGACCTTCCTTTACCCACATTTATTACTATTGATGCAAATTTAGTGCAATAACCACTAGAAATTGGAAATACTACACAATGAACTTGTAATCTTGCACAAATCTTACAAATATCAACAAAGGATGATGTTTAAACAAAAAAATTGCACTTAAATCATGTAAGAAACATTACTAGGGTCAACATGTGTATGAATTTATAAAAATAATCATTGGAAACAATGCCACTAAGGTGTTGTCACTGCAAAAATAATTCCCTGGAAAAAACACCACTTTGGTGTTGCTCCCACATAAATAATCCCCGGAAACAGTGCCACTTTGGTGTTTGTATCCAAATTGATTCTCCCATGAGGGCTGAGCAGCATCATGAAATTGACAGGATGCTTAGAGACAGATGAATCATGATATGAGTTGTTTTGTATTCGGGGAGGGGATTCAACTGACTCTTTGTCACTCAGGCATTGGAGAAATGGATAGAACCTCACTGAGGGTTTGATCTACCCTCACTACTTTAGGTTTTTCCTTCAACCAAGGTGACAGGACCCATTCTGTAACCCATGTTGGTGAAGGATATCAAGATATCCTTCTTTTCACAATGTTAATGAGAACCTTGAGAAAATATGATCAATACAACATAGTCCAACTCTCACGAGTTGTCACATTAGAGAGTGGAGATGTTTCCTAAACAAGGTTTGGGTTACTAAAGAAAATAATTGAATCATGATTTTCTATGCATATTTTGGTAGTGGAATTTGTTCATTTGTGGATACATAGTACAAATAGGGGTAGGTCATGTAGGATTTATCATTTGAGAAGTTTATGGTGGGAAGTTAAGTAAGATAAAACTGATTATACTAGATCTTTTAGAGCCTTTACAAATATTGGAACACTCACAAACATAATGCTTCAAAATAGCCAAAATATTCCTTCAACTAGAAGGTATGTATCAATGGAGGCCCAGAGATGCACGATTTCATACACTCTTCAAGAATTCAACACAATTAAACATTGACAGTCCCTGATTCATCATGCCTAAGATACACTCATAGGCTTATAAACAATCTTTATCTACATAATGAAATTAAAGTGATTTTAAATTAATTATTTGCATCACAAGATGAAATTTCTTCTGAAAATGAAATTAAAAATTCCACAATACTAGCACACATATGAGATATTCTATGATTTAGAGGGATTTCAACATAAAATTGTAACAGGAACAAGAAAAACTACTTGAAAACATTCTGAAATGAGACAAAAACAATAATGTTTATGATCAACAAAAATTCATTTCAAGGTTCATTAGATTCATCTGGAGGGGAGATTTTCTTTAACAATCTCAGAGCTTTTCAATGGTTGTAAACTTGCAACCATCTTGATGTGATTAAATCTAAAACACAGGGAAATAAACAGGTTTCTCAGACGGTCTCTCGGGAAAATGGTTTTTTCTCAAATTTTCTCAAAAAAATAACCCCTGACCTTTTGCAAGAGTATTCTCATTGCATTTATACAATTTCACTCTCTCACTCATCCCAAATTTTCCCCCCAAAATTCTACATCTTTAAGAGAATATTCCACTTTGCAACTGTTGGTCTAAAAATTTTTCGCCTGGGCAGATCTATGGATAGACGAGCCAACAGTGTGCAGGGCATAGCCCCTCTTTGAGTCAGCAAAGCGAAACTTGTTTATTACTATTCTACCAGTAGGAATCTATGCAAGTCTCACAGATCCTACCTTCGGGGGTTTGGGATCTCATCCCAGTAGGGGTGTTTCCGACTACAAAAAGAAAGGAAAGGAAGAGGGAATGAAGAAAGAGCAGGTCCGAAGGAAGAAAAGAAATGAATTCCAAATCAGAAAGGTCAGAAGGTTTATGTTTTGGGATTGGTAGTAAACAGAGCCAAACCTACTTGCATAAACGAGCAAAGTAATACTGATGATGAATAAATGAAAAAAAAGTAGATATGAATCTAACAGAATAAACACATACAGATCTAACATAAGAAAGGTCTGATGCATAACACAGCTATTCAGCACAAAGTCTCAATATTTGTATTACTATTTTCTTCTGTTACAAAAAGCTCAAAGTCTTTTTTCTTCACTTTTATTTCTCATCTGAAAGATATCCATCCATCCCACAATACTACAAGTATTGGAGTATTTATAGAAGAAGAAGAGAAAAGAAGGCAAAAAGGAGCCAACAACTATTTACAAAGATATTTACAAAATATCTAAAAGTCATGTTGACTTTTTACTATTTGATGGATGACATCATCCCATGATGCAACATGGATGATGTCAATCATTTGTATCAACATACTCCAGATATTTCCAAGAAGACGAAGAAGAGAAAGAGAAGAAGGAGAAGAAGAAGAAGAAGAAGAAGAAGCAGCAGCTATTCGTCATCATCATCCTGCGGCCGAAAGGGGGTGGACTACTTTTGTTGCTCCTCAGGTGACGAGATATGGAACTGAGAGCGGTATTCCATGAACTTGTTGATTATTGGCCCTAGCTGATCCTAGGAAGGATCCTTGTGTCTATCACTTATCGCCTCACAAGTCTCCCGCTCATCTACGAGCTTCTTTAGGAGTTTGGAATAGTCCTTTTCCACCTCAATGAGGAATCCGATGAAGTCCCTACAGGCCAGCAGGTTGATAGATTCTGTGTCAAATGTGACCTCTGGCCGCGTTCCTTGAGAAGTGATCTCCTTGAAGATCTGGGTGGTTTCATCAGCTTTCCTTAAAGTGAAGGAAGGAGTAAGTAACCCTAGCGACATATTTAGAACAATTCATTCCATTTGGTGCATCGCATCCAAGGCTTCTTCCTTGAATTTGTCAATCTTTTCTAGAATAAATTCTAGCTGATCCACCCGGTAGTCTAGAGTGGACATGATTTTGTTGAGGGCCCTTGGATGGCCGAAGATGCCAAACTTGACCAGATCTTCGACTGAACAGTCGAACATTTGTTGGAAGGTCTCGTGTTACAGTCTGGCATGTTCCAACTCTTCTGATATGGGCCCTGCTAACGCTTGGAGATCTTTATTCGCCTTACTAATGTTCAGGTACAAGTCGGAGAACTCGGCGATCACTTTTTCACTGTCTTTGAGGATTTGGCTCCTCCAAGCGGAAATGGCCATACCCTGCTCGCCAATTTCGGCATACTCATTAATTTTCTCCTGGCTGAGAAGCTCAGAAGTCTCGGCGGCAGTTGTAGGAGGCGCATTACCCATCTTCTGTAAGGCTTGGAGCAGATATTTGTTTTTCTCCTTCAGTTGCCTTTTCTCTTCCTTGATTTCCTGAAGCTTTTTGCAGAGGGCGTCAACTGAAGAAAGAGCCTCCCCCTGAAGACTTTCGGAAGATGTCCCCATTGTGACTTGGGTCACAGTAAAATTTGTAGGAGATAGATCCTTTTTCTCTTTGAGGGGATTGGGGTATGCAATTTCCATAACTCTCTCTCCTACAGCACTTTGAGAGAAGCATGTGACAGGCTTCTACTTCTTTGCCCCCTTAGATGGGATCACGGAAAAGTCCATCGGAGCGACGAGAACTTTCCTCTTTTGCTGACTTAGCTGCTAAGAGATCCAAGCTGGACCCACGGTAGAAGGACCAGAAACAGAGGAGGGGGCAGCTGGAGAAGAAGAGGGGAAAAACATGGAGACACGTGGCGGTGGCATTGAGAGAATAGCCGAAGAAGTGCCCACGGAAGGAAGGGAAATTGCAGCTGCGGAAGACTAGGAAGGCAAGGGAGCTCAGATATAAGGGAAGAAATGGAGGAGGACAGATCAGCGAGGGAAGAAAAGATAGATGAAGAGGCGGGGGAAACAGTAGAAGAAGGGGAAGAGGACACGATCAAAGGGATGGTCGCTTGAGTCACTCGAGGAGGGGAAGGAAGAGAAGAAGAAGGGATGGAAGGGACCTCAGTTGTTGTAACAATGTTGACATCCTGAGTGGATGGGCCAATGGGAATATCCTCTTCTGCTTCTTTCTCTAGTGAATCCAGAGTTATTACCTGTTCTGGTGCTGCGGAAGGAGGACTCTCAGGGGCTTCTTCCTGAATGGTGCTGGATTCACCTTCTACGCCTTTGCCTTTACCTTTAGGCTTCTTTTTGGATCGTGGAGGTGCATTGCCTAAAGGGGATGTTTTGAAATCAACCCCAAGGTAGATTAGGCTGTTCATCGGTACCAATGTTCTGTCCTCCGCAGAGTCTCCTTGACCCTCTCCTCAATTGTCTGAGGAGCCTTAGTTCTATCAATGGCCGAAAAGAGCCAATCCTCCCCATCTGTGTCAGTATATACCTGGTCTACTTCATCTTCCATAGTTTGGAAGCCTTTGGGGACAATGGCTACCCCATATTGGATGATTTCTGCCAATGCTAGGCGAGAATGATCCTTCCTTCTGAGCTCCACCTCATGGAGGATGTCAATGTAAATATCCTCGATTTGAGGAACATGGATTGGATCAAGTTTCGCCCTTGGCAGGTAGCTCCTTGGGTCGAAGGTAGGCCTGGCTGGGAAGTCATGTTTCAAATTTAGTAACTCCAGCTCTGCGAACATTTCCTTCGCCTTATGGTGGGTAGAGCATGTATATCGGCCTACTGTGAGGGGGAACGGAGTTCCAACCTTCTTTCTTTTAAGGCATTTCTCATGGTATGTGATTAGCTGCCTTGACATTTCCAGTAGAATCAGCTTAGGTCCAGCATACCTCGGTAGCCTGGTTGGCTCTCCCAAAAAGTTGGCAGCCCTTAGATAGGTGAATGTAGGAAACTGGGTGAACAGGGCTCCCCATTTCTCAATGGCTGCCACTATGCTTTTGGTCATGTGACCATAAGTCATATTCGGCGTTAACAGGTAGATGATGTGGTAGAAGAATGCATCGTTGATTTTGGTGAATTGGGAGATGCTATTCTCCAGCCTCAATTCTGGATAATACTCATATATTTTGACATGAGGCCAAACTCCACTCCGCATCAAGCCTGGATAGTCCCTCTCCAATGCTGCAGCGTAGACCACGTAGGAGTTCATATGAAATGTCCCCGTTGTGCTGAATTGTTGTAGCTGTTCGAAGATTGTGCTGCTTATAATTTCTCCCCAGAAAAAAGCGCTGATCAGGCATATTCTTGTTCATGGTCTCTAAGTACCGCAGCATCCATTTATGGAAATAATGGGCATCAGAAAGCCCGAAGACCCTGCTCAGGAATGTAATGGTGTCGCTGAGCTCTTCTGAGAAGTCACTGTGGTGGATGATTTGGGGCCATCGGGTTATTACCTTCTTGTTCTTCAGATAGACTTCATTCATTAGTTACATACATTGATCCTCATTATCATCCCAAGCCTTAATGCACTCCGCTTGGCTGACGGCCACAAAGTGCCGGTGGTGAGGGATGCCGAGTATTATCTCAAAATGACGGGCAGTGAGGTTAATGACTACCTCACCTTTGCTGTTTTCGACACACCTTGTGTCCTTGTTGTAACACTGGGCAACCACCATCATAAATTCATGTTTGACTGCGCTGACGGGGATTCTTCCGGCAAAGTGCAGGGCACTTCCGATCAATTTGTCCATCCATGGACTCCTTGTAACTTTCTGATTTCTAGCCCAGAATTCCTCCATATCAATATGTCCTAATTCTGAATCTCTGACGTCCATGCTGCAGTCAGCCTGGGACTCGGGCATTCTGACCCTCTGATATTTATATTTCATTTCTTCCTCTGTAAGTTTAGCCTTTCCTTTGGATTTGATGGGTCTCTTGCTAGATGTAGACATATGTTCTTTCGAACTCAGTTGCTGATCTGCATGAAGAAGAAGTGAAACCCAACGTAGAAAGGTTGAATCAGTCATTTGATTTCCCATTGAAGTGCCAATAGAAGAAAGAGTTAGTTATTATTAGGCTCAGGGCGCAGGGCACATGAAAATTGTAGCTTACAGGGCTAAATAGGTAAGGCGCACAGGAAAGGCGTGTTGCAAAGGTTAAACTGGCGCCAAAGGTGCATAGCGCATGCATACAGCAGATTGCATTTTGTAAAGGACGCATGAAAACTTCGTGTTACATAGTGACAGGATGCGCCCTTTGGCGCATAGATTTTTCATGTTGCATTGGGATTTGGTGCGCCCTTTGGCACATGGAAAGTTTGTGTAATAGGAACTTTTCGTGCGCCAAAGGGAATATGGCACGGCACATGAAGGGTTTACACAACATGATGTTGCTGTGATGAGGAAAGTGCCTATGCCTTTATAACTTCACACTTGGCGCAGATAAAGCCGGTGTTGCATAGATGTTGGGTGCGCCATTGGTGCATGGAAATGTGATGCAGCAAGGAAGGTTGGTGCGCCATTGGGGCACAAGTTTAGCGCTTGCAACATGTGAAGGAGGCGTGCCCTAAGGGCGCAGAAGTTAATGATGTAGCAGTCAAAATGGGTGCACCATTGGCACAGGTTTTGTTCATGTTGCAAGGTGGTTAGATGCGCCAAAAGGAAAAAATAGTTTTTACATGGTTCAACCCTTCTTTCTTCCTTTCATTTCCAAGATTGTTTTGGGAGATATAATGGTTCAATCCAAAGGGTTTCAGACCATGATTTTAGACAACTCCCTCTACCAGCAGTTCTGGAAAGAGGAGGAAAATGGAAAGACAGACAGCAAAAAGGAAGGAGGGGGGGAAAGGGAACCAGATCAATATTTCAATGTTTCAAACCAAAACTAGGCCACCAAGCACAACAAGAACCAAAAACGTAAAACACACAAGAGAGGTAAGAACCTCTTACCTGGATAAGTAGTAAGAGACGTGTAACGGGTCCACAAAGCGTTGAAAATGACAAGGCAGGGGCTGACAGGATCTGATAAAAGAAATCACGTGCTCTGCGACTAGTGAAAATGACATTTTGGGCGTGCAAAAACATATAGCTGAGCTAGTCATAAATGTGCCACCCACTTTGTAAAGGGTGCATGAAAGCAGCTGTCGACATGGAAAAGCATGCACCCTTTGGTGCATGAAAGTGTTTGCCAGCATGAAATTAAGCGCGCCTTTGGCACACCAAAAGCTATGTCGACATGGGATTATGTGTGCCCTTTGGCGCACGAAAAGGTGTGTTGACACTGAAAATTATGCGCCAAAGGGTTTAAAGGGGGCACACCAAAAGTTGGTGTTACATAGTAATTCCATGCGCCCAGCCAAAAAAGACCAAAAAGACTAAGTTTGGAAACCAGATTTTCCCGGAAAGGGATTTTGCAACGTTCCGAACGCAAGGGATCCCTAGCGAGGGATCAAAAAAAAAATTTCAGTATGGTTATTGGTAAAATTTCCCTTGTCAATTTTACGGGATAACAGCTGGCTCTTTCTGGGGACTATCCTTGAGTAAATTCGGGGGTAGAGAATCCCAGATCTCATGTGCCTATCCATTGGGTAACAGAGTCAAAAACAAGGGCGACCGGAGGGAGAAAAAAGGAAACACACAACAAACCGAAAGCAAACACACGACGAAAGCAAACTGTACAAAGAAGAGAGAAAGCTCTACTTCCTGAAGATCTTCAAATTTTGCCCGCTATAAGGAAGCGGGAGCTCGGTTCCATCCAGATACAAGAGATAGAAGTTATTCTCTCCGTTGAGCTGCTTGATCTTGAAGGGCCCTCTCCATAGGGAATCAAACTTTCCGTGCATGCCCTTTGGCTCTCTCTGCTTGTCCCATAAAAGGACGAGATCTCCTACTTGAAAATCCCTCTACTTGGCCTTCTTATCAAATAGCCTCTTAACTTGATTCTGATGTTCAGTGATCCTGTCGACCACCCTTACTCTTTTTTCTTCAAGTTCTGCCAGATACATGATTCTCTTTTCAAGAGAATTTTGGAAAGTTTCATCTTCGATAGCTCGTGCCAAGCGCAGAGTAGGAAGTTCCACAGAAATGGGGAGTTTGGCATCAGTGCCATATAACACTTGAAAAGGTGACATGCCGAGAGATCTCTTAGGAGTAATACGATCGGCCCACAAAGCATCGTACAAAGACTTGTGCCACATTCGCTGATTCTCATCTACTAACTTTCGTATGATGGTCACCAAGTTCTTGTTACTGGATTCCGCCTGACCATTTCCCTGAGGGTAATAGTCTGAGGCGTGAGCCAAAGTTATCCCATATTCATAGAAAAAACTAATAACTTCCCGTGAGGAGAAGTTAGAAGCATTATCAGCAACGATTTTGTTTGGAACGCCAAACCTGACAATGATATTTTCTTTAATGAAATTGCAAACCACCTCAGAAGTGGCATGCTTGACAGGTATGGCTTCCACCCACTTGGTGAAGTAATCCATTATTGTAAGGACATAGCTATGTCTGGCACTCGATTGAGGATTGAGTGTACCAATAAAATCAATTCCCCATTGTCTGAATGGTTCATTGATAATGACCGGCCTTAGGGGAAAGGCAGCCAACTTGGGCTTGCCGACGAATTACTGGCAGGGTTCACACTTTGCCACCCAGGTGGCTGTATCTTGGAAGAGCGTTGGCCAATAGTACCTAGCTCGAATGATCTTGTGTGCTGTCACGGAGGAAGAGAAATTCCCCCCACAGGCTGAATTGTGAAAACTTTCCAATATTTTTACCTGCTGAGGTTTGTCAACACATCATAAAAATATGCCATCTATCCCACGTTTATATAAACCGTCATCCACATATTTAGCTGCTCTGAGCTTTATAGTGCACTTCTCCTTTACAGTTAGGTGCATTGGAAATTCGTCGTAGGTGAGGAAGAAAGCAATGTCAGAGTACCATTCATCACTAGTTGCAACAAATAGAACCAGAGGCAGAGAATTGGGCTCTTCCAGCCGGTCCTGTGCTTCGTCAGTGTAGTCACCCCTTTCATCAGGGTTTTCTGAATCTTTGTTTTCAGCCATTAGTTGACACAGGCCCTTGCCCCTTACCAGCTTGGTTGGTTTAATATCCAGGTCATACTCCTGGACCTTTGCGATCCAATTTCCTCGCAAGCTTCCTAACTCCTGTTGAGTTAGAGTTGATTTCACCGCCGTGTCAGGGACCAGCAACACCGTATGCGAGTTTAGAATGTAATACCTGAAATTCTTCACATCTTTGATGACGGAAAAAGCATGCTTCTCCAATTGAGTCATTTTTAGTTCGTGAGGCTTGAGGGGAGAACTCATGAACGCGATCGGAGATTCAACATCCTCCGAGTTCTTTTGCATCAAGATTGCGGACACAGTATGCTCAGATGCGTAACTATACATGATGAAGTCCTTGGAGAATTTAGGACATACCAAGACTGGTGCATGAGCAACGGAAGCTTTTATTTCTTCAAATGACCTTTTCCCCTCTTCGCTCCATCTGAAAGTTGGTGACCCCTTCATCATGTTCAATATGTGACGGGTCTTCTTAGCAAAGTCAGGAGCAAAACGCCTGAGAAAGTTCACCTTTCCAAAGAAAGAATGAACACCAGTCTTACTTGTAGGCAGAGTAAGGCTTTGAATAGCCTTAACTCTTTTGATATCTATCTTTGTTCCTTCTTTACTAACCACATGCCCTAGCAACTTCCCTTCGTGACTCCAAAAATAGACTTTTTTGGGTTTAGGGAAATCCCATGTTCTCGGCACCTGGCCAACACTTGCTCCAAATGATCACAATGATCATTTCGTTATTTAGAGAACACGGTTAAGTCATCTAAATAAACCACAATGACTTTCCCCATCATACCTTTGAATGCAAAGTCCATGGCCCGCTGAAAAGTGGCGCCAGCATTAGTTAGGCCAAAAGGCATCCTGCTGTAGGCAAATGTACCCTAGGGAGTAGTGAATGTTGTTTTAAACTGATCTTCAGCTGAAACTTCAATCTGATTATAGCCTGAAAAACCATCAAGCATGGACAGCATCTCTAATCCAGTTACTGCTTGCAGAAATTGATCCATTATCGGAAGTGGGTAGTTGTCTTTCAAGGAAGCCTGATTCAAATTGTGAAAGTCTACGCATATGCGTATCTCACCGTTTTTCTTGCGCACTGGCACAATATTTTCTACCCAAGTACTATGATGGATAGGAAAGATGATTCTCGCATCCACCATCTTCTGAATTTTGGCCTGGATAGTCCCCGAAATCTTAGGATTATAGTTCCTCTGCTTCTGGCGAAAGGCTTTGACATCTTCTTTCAACGGGATGTCATGATGAACGTCCTTTGGCTTGAAATATTTTAGATCGGCATAGGACCATGCCAACACGTCCATATATTTTTTTAGCAACTTGACGAATTTCCATTTCTCCTCTGGTGTGCAACATTTGCCAATGTTCACAAATTGCGGGTGCTCCATCGAACCTATATTGACTGGTTCGGTTTCTGGGGATGAGTCAGGGTCATCTCGCCTCTTCTTTTTCACAAAATGGTCATGCCTGTCGAACAACCACTCCAGAGAAACTAGGCCCTTTGGGATTTTATTCCCTTTGAGCTAACATATGTCGTCGTTCCCTTCAGATTCATCACCTTGATTGGTGACTGATTCACGGAAAGTGGAAGTAGATCCTTCAAAGTGCAATTCTTTAAAATTCTCCGCCTTCTCTAGAAAGGCAATGAGTTGATTATCATCGTTGAACACCTGCCAATGCTGAGAATTTTCTGGCACGCTCGGGCGGAAAACCACCTTAATGGTGTGTTTGTTTGTTTTCAAACCTGGGTGAGGGAGCATGAGAGATGCTGAAACAGCCAATGAATCAGCCATGTCATTTTGAGCTCTTGGAATGGATTCAATTGAAAATTCGATGCTTTCCCACACTGCATTACGGTAGTGCCTGAGCCTCTCATTTTTTACTTGATATATCCTCTTGACTTGGTTTACAACCAACTCTGCATCACCTTGCACTTTTAGATTTTTAATTCCTCTTTCTTTTGCAGCTTGCATACTGAGTAACAGAGATTCATACTCAGAAGTATTGTTTGTGTTGAAAAACTATAATTTGAAAGAGAGAGGAATTACCTCCTCTTCGGGAGATATCAGCACGGCCCCAGCGCCACATCCACTAGTTGTGCAACTGCCATCAAACTGCAAGGTCCAGATCTCATTAAGATCTTTTTCCTAAACAAGGACACCCATTTTGTCCATCTCGGTAGACAAGAAATAGTTCCCCATCCCTGATGATTCAAAAAGGATTTGAGCTTTGGGGTCTTCAGAGCTAGTAACCAAGTACTTTTTTTGTGATTCCGGCTCCAAAGTCTGCATTACGCCTTTGACAGGAATTCTAGCTTTAGACCAGTCCATATGAATTTCCCCACCAACTTCGCTGCAAAAACTTCTTCCCAGAAAAATTCCATAGGCTGCCGGAATGTCAGCAATGAGGACTGTCATCTTTACTCTTTTATCTGGGAATGCCGCAAACGTGAATTACGCGTCTTTAATTTGGCCAACCAACGGAACCTGCTTGGTTTCCAAGGAATAACATCTGCTGAAAGGCTTGGTAAGAGTGAGGCCCAGAGCATGGGTGACCTTTGCCGGCATGACATTATCAGAAGCCCCAGAATCAATGATGCAGTTACTCAGCTTATGTCCATTGATTAGGAGGGAGAGATAGAAAGGCTCTATCTTGCCTGACGAAGATGTTGAAGCAACATTTATGTGAGATTCAGGGGGAGTGGAAAGGATTCCTTTTGGGGAAACCTGATTAGATACAACAGCTTGACTTTGAATATACTTGGTCAATCTTACAAGCTGTTCGGGATTTGACTGAAGATACTCGGCTTCAGACATTTGGATCTTGGTCTTTTTTGCATGATCTATGATATCAAATGCGGCCAAGGGTTGCGTTGGTGAAGGAATGAGTCCCTCACCTCGCGATGATGGAATAGGATTACTGGCCTTGGTAGGAACGTGAGAGGATTGATTTGGAGGAGAGATAGGGGGAAAAGGTTTCCTTGTAAATGATTTGCCAGGGAGTTGAGTAGGAAGAGGATTACCTCTTTTAGCAATGATCGGAGGCACGTTTGACATGGCCTTCTCCTGCTGGTCGTGGGCAGCAACTTCTACTTCTTTTCCTTGCGAGTGAGTAAAAACAGCGTATGACTGTCCGCTTGCATATCCCTGGGTACCCTCTTCTTCATCAGATTCCTCCTCATCAAATTCCATATACCCGATAGTAGAGTCGCCAGTCGGTTCACCGACATCTTGATCATCTTCACCCTGAGATGAAGGTTCTTCATAATACTGCTCTTCTTCTTCGATTTCAGCCAGAGCGTTGACCGGAGGAGCCTCAAGTGCCAACCGCGGAGCGGTTGCGGGTAAGCGCAGTCTTTGTGAAACATTGTTAGGAACGAAATTCCTCCGCGGAATATCCCGGTATGAGGAACTGGGGGAGGCCTGGGCCAACTGCTTCTTCAATGCAAGCAAGTCATTTGCCATCTTTTGAAAGGCTGGATCAGACGAAGTAGTGGGCGAAGGGCCCAAAGATTTAGGCTTGGCTGATTCCTTTTTCAATTCACCAAATATTATCAAATTATCTTCTATGCGAATAGCAGTGGCTTGGGTGAGAATCAAGGTGGCAACTCATTCCTGAAGGAGCAAGAAACTAACTTTTGACCTCATAGTGTTTACAAAGAAACACTTTTGATTCTCCGGTGTTGGAAGCATGGCAACAGGGACACGGTTGATTAGTGCATTGAACCGGGTGATAAAATCGCGCATGGTCTCATTTGCCTCTTTCTTCAGGTGAGTGATCCGTGATAATAATGCAAATGCATCCTCTGAAGGCTTGTATCTATCTTCGAAAGCATCCCGCAAGGTGGCCCAACTGGTAATAGATCCGGCTGGTAAATGCTGAAACCATTCAGCCGCAGGTCCTTGTAGAGTTTCCAGAAAAAGGCGAACCGACACATCCTCGTGAGTTACATCCAGGATACTGCATGACATGATGAATGCAGATATGTGGGAATCCGTGCTCTGATTTCCGCTCCCATCGAATTTGGGAAAATTCTTTCGGTTTCCGTGAGGGAGTGCGTGAACTGGATGTGGTAAAGCCAAAGGACCCATCACGTTTCCCCATGGTACTGCCATTTGAAAAGCCGGAAAGAGAACACGAGCTGGAAGCATGGTTCCACTGAGTAACAAGGCACTACAAAGGGATGTGGATGCCCCTTGCGAAATATTCTTCCTTCGAGAAGGTGAGACACTCCTGGATGACCGGTCAGCCGAGCTTAGTGCTGAAAAGCGTGCCGGTGTTATGCTGAAATTATGCCTTTGAAGCAGATCGAAAGTAGGATCAGCTTCTCCACGGGCTCTCCTGCTGCGCGTAAAAGGTTCACCCGCCAGTGTACCTTCCAGATCTGCAACGTTATGGCGCAGATTCAAACTTTCTTTTTGGCTGTACTTGCTGATTTTCTGGTTTTTCTGACAAAAACCAGCAGCAAACACTTTTCTAAATATTTAAAAACTATCCTCTTCAGAAAACTGATTGCGGTTAATGACAAATAACAACGAGGATAAGATGACAGAGAAGATTAGTAAGCTGATTTTTGGATCTGATTTTGACTTTTTCAAAGGGTTTCAAACTTTTTTAGCAAACAGTCAAAAATTCAGATCTACGGCAAAATACTGAATTTTTATAAAAACTCAGCGAACTAAAGGTCTCCAACTAGGCCAGATCTATGGATCTCAGAAGAAAATTTTCAATTCGGAGCACTTTTGCAAATTTTTTGGATTTTTAACAAAAAGTTCAGATTTACAAACAGATAGTGATTCTTCTGATTTTTCTGATTTTCTATTCTATCACTATCAAAGATCTGATAGATCTGTTCGTTCCCCAGTCGGAGTCGCCAAAAACTGTTGGTCTGAAAAATTTGTCACCTGGACAGATCTATGGATAGATGAGCCAACAGTGTGCAGGGCATAGCCCCTCTTTGAGTCAGCAAAGCAAAACTGGTTTATTGCTATTCTACCAGCAGGAATCTATGCAAGTCTCACAGATTTTGCCTTCGGGGGTTTGGGATCTCATCCCAGTAGGGGTGTTTCCGACTGCGAAAAGAAAGGAAAGGAAGAGGGAATGAAGAAAGAGCAGGTCCGAAGGAAGAAAAGAAATGAATTCCAAAGCAGAAAGGTCAGAAGGTTTATGTTTTGGGATTGGTAGTAAACAGAGCCAAACCTACTTGCATAAACAAACAAAGCAATACTGATGATGAATAAATGACAAAAAAGTAGATATGAATCTAACAGAATAAACACATACAGATCTAACATAAGAAAGGTCTGATGCATAACACAGCTATTCAGCACAAAGTCTCAATATTTGTATTACTGTTTTCTTCTGTTACAAGAAAGCTCAAAGTCTTTTTTCTTCACTTCTATTTCTCATCTGAAAGATATCCATCCATCCCACAATACTACAAGTATTGGAGTATTTATAGAAGAAGAAGAGAAAAGAAGGCAAAAAGGAGCCAACAACTATTTACAAAGATATTTACAAAATATCTAAAAGTCATGTTGACTTTTTACTATTTGATGGATGACATCATCCCATGATGCAACATGGATGACATCATCATTTGTATCAACATACTCCAGATATTTCCAAAAAGAAAGACGAAGAAGAGAAAGAGAAGAAGAAGAAGAAGAAGAAGAAGAAGAAGAAGCAGCAGCTATTCGTCATCATCATCCTGCGGCCAAAAGGGGGTGGACTGCTTTTGTTGCTCCTCAGGTGACGAGATATGGAACTGAGAGTGGTATTCCATGAACTTGTTGATTATTGGCCCTAGTTGATCCTGGGAAGGATCCTTGTGCCTATCACTTATCGCCTCACAAGTCTCCCGCTCATCTACGAGCTTCTCTGGGAGTTTGGAATAGTCCTTTTCCGCCTCAATGAGGAACCCGATGAAGTCCCTACAGGCCAGCAGGTTGTTGATAGATTCTGTGTCAAATGTGACCTCTGGCCCCGTTCCTTGAGAAGCGATCTCCTTGAAGATCCGGGTGGTTTCATCAGCTTTCCTTAAAGTGAAGGAAGGAGTAAGTAACCCTGGCGACATATTAAGAACAATTCATTCCATTTGGTGCATCGCATCCAGGGCTTCTTCCTTGACTTTGTCAATCTTTTCTAGAATAAATTCTAGCTGATCCACCCAGTAGTCCAGAGTGGACATGATTTTGTTGAGGGCCCTTGGATGGCCGAAGACGCCGAACTTGACCAGATCTTCGACTGAACAGTCAAACATTTGTTGGAAGGTCTCATGTTGCAGTCTGGCATGTTCCAACTCTTCTGATATGGGCCTTGCTAACGCTTGGAGCTCTTTATTCACCTTACTGATGTTCAGGTACAAGTCGGAGAACTCGGCGATCACTTTTTCACTGTCTTTGAGGATTTGGCTCCTCCAAGCGGAAACGGCCATACCCTGCTCGGCCTGATTTTGGCATACTCATTAATTTTCTCCTAGCTGAGAAGCTCAGAAGTCTCGGGCGGCAGTTGTAGGAGGCGCATTACCCATCTTCTGTAAGGCTTGGAGAAAATATTTGTTTTGCTCCTTCAGTTGCCTTTTCTCTTCCTTGATTTCCTAAAGCTTTTTGCAGAGGGCGTCAACTGCAGAAAGAGCCTCCCCCTGAAGACTTTCAGAAGATGTCCCCATTGTGACTTGGGTCACAGTAAAATCTGTAGGAGACAGATCCTTTTTCTCTTTGAGGGGATTGGGGTATGCGATTTCCATAACTCTCTCTCCTGCAGCACTTTGAGAGAAGTGCGTGACAGGCTTCTGCTTCTTTGCCCCCTTAGATGGGATCACGGAAAAGTCCATCGGAGCGATGGGAAATTTCCTCTTTTGCTGACTTAGCTGCTGAGAGATCCAAGCTAGACCCATGGTAGAAGGACCGGAAACAGAGGAGGGGGCAGCTGCAGAAGAAGAGGGGAAAAATGTGGAGACACGTGGCGGCGGCATTGAGAGAATAGCCGAAGAAGTGCCCATGGAAGGAAGGGAAACTGCAGCTGCAGAAGACATAGGAAGGGGAAGGGAGCTCAGAGATAAGGGAAGAAATGGAGGAGGACAGATCAGCGAGGGAAGAAAAGATAGATGAAGAGGCGGGGGAAACAGTAGAAGAAGGGGAAGAGGACACGACCAAAGGGATGGTCGCTTGAGTCACTCGAGGAGGGGAAGGAAGAGAAGAAGAAGGGACGGAAGGGACCTCAGTTGTTGTAACAATGCCGACATCCTGAGTGGATGGGCCAATGGGAATATCCTCTTCTACTTCTTTCTCTGGCGAATCCAGAGTTATTACCTGTTCTGGTGCTGCGGAAGGAGGACTCTCAGGGGCTTCTTCCTAAATGGTGCTGGATTCACCTTCTACGCCTTTGCCTTTGCCTTTAGGCTGCTTTTTGGATCGTGGAGGTGCGTTGCCCAATGGGGATGTTGTGAAATCAACCCCGAGGTAGATTAGGCTGTTCATCCGGCACCAATGTTCTTGTCCTCCGCAGAGTCTCCTTGACCCTCTCCTCAATTGTCTGAGGAGCCTTAGTTCTATCAATGGCCGGAAAGGGCCAATCGTCCCCATCTGTGTCAGTATATACCTTGTCTACTTCATCTTCCGTAGTTTGGAAGCCTTTGGGGACAATGGCTACCCCATATTGGATGATTTCTGCCAATGCTAGGTGAGAATGATCCTTCCTTCTGAGCTCCACCTCATGGAGGACGTCAATGTAAATATCCTCGATCTGAGGAACATGGATTGGATCAAGTTTCGCCCTTGGCAGGCAGCTCCTTGGGTCGAAGGTAGGCCTGGCTGGGAAGTCATGTTTCAAATTGAGTAACTCCAGCTCTGCGAACATTTCCTTCACCTTATGGTGGGTAGAGCATGTATATCGGCCTACTGTGAGGGGGAAAGGAGTTCCACCCTTCTTTCTTTTA
Source organism: Taxus chinensis (assembly GCA_019776745.2). Classification (NCBI taxonomy): domain Eukaryota; kingdom Viridiplantae; phylum Streptophyta; class Pinopsida; order Cupressales; family Taxaceae; genus Taxus; species Taxus chinensis. The sequence continues at coordinate 341,176,693 of CM034151.1, forward strand.
AGGCATTTCTCGTGGTATGTGATTAGCTACCTTGACAGTTCCAGCAGAATCAGCTTAGGTCCAGCATACCTCGGTAGCCTGGTTGGCTCTCCCAAAAAGTTGGCAACCCTTAGATAGGTGAATGTAGGAAACTGGGTGAACAGGGCTCCCCATTTCTCAGTGGCTGCCACTATGCTTTTGGTCGTGTGACCATAAGTCATATTCGGCCTTAACAGGCAGATGATGTGGTAGAAGAATGCATCGTTGATTTTGGTGAATTGGGAGATGCTATTCTCCAGCCTCAATTCTGGATAATACTCGTATATTTTGACCTGAGGCCAAACTCCACTCCGTGTCAGGCCTGGATAGTCCCTCTCTAATGCTGCAGCGTAGACCACGTAGGAGTTCATATGAAATGTCCCCATTGTGCTGAATTGCTGTAGCTGCTCAGAGATTGTGCTACTTATAATTCTCTCCCCAGCAAAAGCATTGATCAAGCATATTCTTGTTCATGGTCTCTAAGTACCGCAACATCCATTTATGGAAATAATGGGCATCAGAAAGCCTGAAGACCCTGCTCAGGAATGTAATGGTGTCACTGAGCTCTTCTGAGAAGTCGCTGCGGTGAATGATTTGGGGCCACCGGGTTACTACCTTTTTGTTCTTCAGATAGACTTTGTTCATTAGTTGCATACATTGATCCTCATTGTCATCCCAGGCCTTAATGCACTCTGCTTGGCTGACAGCCACAAAGTGCCAGTGGTGAGGGATTCCGAGTATTATCTCAAAATGATGGGCAGTGAGGTTAATGACTACCTCACCCTTGTTATTTTCGACACACCTTGTGTCCTTGTTGTAACACTGGGCAACCACCATCATAAATTCATTGTTGACAGCACTGAGGGGGATTCCTCCAACAAAGTGCAGGGCACTTCCGATCAATTTTTCCATCCATGGACTCCTTGTGATTTTCTGAGTCCTGGCCCAGAATTCCTCCATATCAATATGTCCCAATTTTGAGTCTTTGAAGTCCATGCTACACTCGGCCCGGGACTCGGGCATTCTGAACCTCTGATATTTTTATTTCATTTCTTCCTCTGTAAGCTTAGCTTTTCCTTTGGATTTGATGGGTCTCTTGCTGGATGTAGACATATGTTCTTTCGAACTCAGTTGCTGATCTGCATGAAGAAGAAGTGAAACCCAACGTAGAAAGGTTGTATCAGTCATTTGATTTCCCATTGAAGTGCCAACAGAAGAAAGAGTTAGTTATTATTAGGCTCAGGGCACAGGGCGCATGAAAATTGCAGCTTACAGGGCTAAATAGGTAAGGCGCACAGGAAAGGGGTGTTGCAAAGGTTAAACTGGCGCTAAAGGTGCATGGCGCATGGATACTGCAGATTGCATTTTGTAAAGGGCGCATGAAAACTTCGTGTTACATAGTGACAGGATGTGCCCTTTGGCGCATAGATTTTTCATGTTGCATTGGGATTTGGTGCGCCCTTTGGCGCATGGAAATTTTGTGTAACAGGAACTTTTCATGTGCCAAAGGGAATATGGCGCGACACACGAAGGGTTTACACAACATGATGTTGCTGTGATGAGGAAAGCACCTGCGCCTTTATAACTTCACACTTGGCGCAGATAAAGCCGGTGTTGCATAGATGCTGGGTGCGCCATTGGTGCATGGAAATGTGATGCAGCAAGGAAGGTTGGCGCGCCATTGGGGTGCGTGAGTTTAGCGCTTGTAGCATGGGAAGGAGGCGCACCCTAAGGCGCATGAGTTAATGATGCAGCAGTCAAAATGGGTGTGCCATTGGCGTGGGTTTTGTTCATGTTGCAAAGGTGGTCAGATGCGTAAAAAGGAAAAAACAGTTTTTACATGGTTCAACCCTTCTTTCTTCCTTTCATTTCCAAGATTGTTTTGGGAGATATAATGGTTCAATCCAAAGGGTTTCAGACCATCCTTTTAGACAACTCCTTCTACCAGCAGTTCTGGAAAGAGGAGGAAAATGGAAAGACAGATAGCAAAAAGGAAGGAGGGGGGGAAAGGGAACCAGATCAATACTTCAATATTTCAAACCAAAACCCAGGCCACCAAGCACAACAAGAACCAAAAACGTAAAATGCACAAGAGAGGAGAAGAACCTCTTACCTGGATAAATAGTAAGATACGTGTAACGGGTCCACAAAAGCGTTGAAAACGACGAGGAAGGGGCTGACAGGCTCTGATAAAAGAAATCATGTGCTCTGCGACTAGTTATAATGACATTTTGGGCACGCAAAATTTTATATATAGGTGAGCTAGTCATAAATGCGCCACACACTTTGTAAAGGGTGCATGAAAGCAGTTGTCGTCATGGAAAACCATGCGCCCTTTGGCGCATGAAAGCATTTTCCAGCATGAAATTAAGTGCGCCTTTTGCACACCAAAAGCTATGTCGACATGGGATTATGTTCACCCCTTTGGCGCACCAAAAAGTGTGTTGACAAAATATTATGTGCGCCCTTTGGCGCACCAGAAAGGGGCACAACAAACTTTGTGTTAACACAAAGGCACATGCGCCTTGGTGCACACAGGGAAGACTCAACATACTTTGGTGCACGAAAAGGTGTGTTGACATTGAAAAGTATGCACCAAAGGGTTTAAAGGGGGCGCACCAAAAGTTGATGTTTCATAGTAATTCCATGCGCCCAGTCAAAAAAGACCAAAAAGACTAAGTTCGGAAACCAGATTTTCCCGGGAAGGGATTTTGCAATGTTCCGAACGCAAGGGATCCCTAGCGAGGGATCAAAACAAAATTTTCGGTATGGTTATCGGTAAAATTTCCCTTGTCAATTTTACGGGATAACAACAACATACTAGTTTAATCATGTTTATTCCCTTGACAATATCTTGCTTTCTATTGCCAGGTGGATAAATCATGAACTGATCATGTTTCTCAGTCCCTCAACTATGACTGGGATGCCATGTCATAATTTTTAACAATCCTTTTAATCATCCTTTTATCATGTTGTGTAAGAAATCCCCTTTTTAATAATTCTCGGGTGGCTCCATATGGCTTGATATGACAAACAATCCTTTTTACCTTTAAGAATACACCTTGAGAAATGAGTGCCCCTACATGGATACCTGCATTCATGCCTCTTCGAAATGAGTTCCCTCGCATGGATTATACCACATATATATGTGCTATGATTCTGAGTCAGCCAAGTACAAAGAGGTTCCAGCGGAAACCTCCATGTGTCTCCTTGGCGCAACTGCAAAGGTGAAGTCCAGAGGCAGGTTCCCAAATGAGCACGAGCCCTCCACATGTTTAAAACCCTAGAGAGTTACACTGGTTTCTAAAAAGACAGAGTATTAGAAGGTTTAGTGGAAGCTTCCACATTTCTTTTAAGTGTAACTTTAAATATGGATTTTAGAGGTGGGACCTCAAACAAGCGCAGGTTCTCCACATGTACTAGACCTAAGGAAGTTTCCTTGGCCATTGAAAAAGTCTCAGTATAAAGAGGAGCTAGCGAAAGCCTACACTTGTCTCTTTAGCGCACTTTTGATATGGTGCCCAAAATCAAAGACCCCAAACAAGTGTGAACTCTCCACGTGTCTGTTTGAAACAACTTCAATGATGAAGTCTAGAGGCTGGACCTCAAACCAATATAGGTTCTCCATGTGCCCTGGGCCTAAGAAATTTTCCCCAGCCTTTGAAAACGTCTCAGTATAAAGAGGAGCTAGTGAAGCCTCAATGTGTCTCTTCGGCGTACTTTTGATATGGTGCCCAAAATCAGAGACCCTAAACAAGCACGAGCTCCCCACATGTCTCAGACCAAAAAAGTTGTTGAAAAAATTTAAGAACCAGTGGAAGGTGCCACGTGCTTAGGGTCCGAGAAAGTTACATCAGACGCTTGAAAAAGTCTAAGTATGGGAAGATCTAGCGGAAGCCTCCATGTGTCTCCTTAGCACAACTCTAAAGGTAAGACCTAGAGGCAGAACCTCAAATGAGTGTGGGCTCTCCATGTGGAAAATATTTGAGTTGAAGCGGGCTTGAGAATCTCAAAATGCCCCAACGACATACCTCTCCACTTTTAACTTTTGATGTGGTCCCCATTGGAGTCGTGGCTCACTTTTATACTTTTAGCTCATTTCAAAACAGAGCTTAAAAACTCTAAAGTGCTCTGGGGACCCACCTCCCCACTTTGAATTTTCAATGCTGACTCAAACATGTGACATTAATTTGTCCCCCACGGAGTTGCAGATCATTTTTATAACTTTTCTGCTTTTCACAAAAAGGAAAAATATTCAAAATGCTTCGACAATCCACCTCTCTGCCTTTGACTTTTCAAACCACCACATGTCCATCTTCGGGGTCAAAGTAAGAAATTTTCCTTGCTGCTTCATATTGTTTGAATAGCCAATTAGAAACTATTGAGGCCGCGGGACCAATTTGGCATTTTTTACAATTATGACAAAAGTGACAAGTTCACCAAATAGAACAGTCGTGTTGCATCCGATTAGAAAAGACCACATATCCATGGATGTTGGGATAAGATTTACAAAGGAGAAACAGTCGTGGAAGACGCCCAAAAAATAAAAATTTTCCCATGGAGAGAAGACTGTAAATAATACCAAGACTCAATGTGATCCATGACCCAAGGAAAAAGACTAACAACAAAATCTAAATGAAGGAGAAACCTTTCAAGCATCCATATAGGGAGATAGAATACTTCAAACCATGTGGACTGATATATTTTGAACAAACGGGTGAGATTAAATCAAGCACCAACATAGTGGAAAGGTAATGATGTCTCATCACCCCCACTCCAAGGGTGCTACAATATGTGTGAGATGGATTTCATCTTGTGATAGAAAATGTGGAGATAACTTCCCATGTTAGGTCATATGGGAAAGTGATGATGTAACTCCCAAGTTAGGTCATCTAGGAGATGTGTGATATGTTTTTGTGGATTGATTGATGTAAATAGAATATTTGGATTTGATATTTGATTGTGTTTGTTTGACTACTCGTGGATATATTTTGTGCTTATTGCCCCAGATAAGGTCATTATGGGGAACTGTGTGAAATGTCACATGATTTACGAGAATTTTTTTGACAATGACGAATTAGAAATGTAAAATGATCATGTAAAAGTGTGAGACCAACTATAGGATGACCCCAATTGTATGCCCCCTTTTGGTGAAAGGGATATTGATGATGAGAACAAACATTGAGCCGAAAGTATATGTGTGTTGACATAATTGTGATGAAGTGCAATATAGTAAATGTCATAAAATTGAGTGTATAATAAGTTGAATCTATGTCAAGTGTGATTATGGTTTTTATGGAATGTGTACGATATGATAGTAGGTGGATTTCTAAAAATAATGGAACAAATAGAACAAGAATCGGAGTAGTAATTCTCAAGATATGATGAAAATTGTGTGATGTATATTAGTTAGGAGAATGAGCATAAATAATGACTATAGCGAGGTAGGTAACTTAGATTTATTATAAATAGTAATAGGAAAAGGTGAATAGGTATTTCATTTGATCATTACATGAGTGTGATTTTTAGCTCTAGGTGTGTGAAGATGTCGCAAGTGAGAGCACCGCGATTGAGTTGATTTGAGATGGTGGTGATAGTTGTGGTATCATATATGATAATTGATCTAGTAAGTGTGTTTTTTTTTCAAAAATTATGTTGAAATTAGTTATTTTCAAGAATTGTTGTGAAATTTTTGTTTTGAATTTTCTTTTCATTTTTGACCTAGGCAAGAGCGGTGAAGGTGCTAATGACCTCTGGGACACTAGCTCCTAGGAATGGGTGCTAGTGCTTCATTTTGGGACACCTGAGTTCTACTTCTAGGTCTTGGCAACCCAAAAGGCTAGGGTTGAGCCTATAGCATTGTAAATGTGAAAATTGATACCTGTTGATTGTTATTGGTAGGTTGTTTTGCATGTATATGATGAAGTGATGTTGTGTTTTTTGTTTTCCGTTGTGCGGAGAGGTATTCATTCACTAGAGTTTTGTGATGATCGCCACTTGAGTATATTACTAGGGTTATTGTTATCATATTATGAGTGGGATGTGCTAGAGCGGGTGGATTCCACTATAGGTGAGAATGCTTATATGTTTGATTCAGTGGAAATAATGATAACAACTTGTACCGTGTTATTAAGCAAGATGGATGAGGCATGAGAGGAGACACAATGAGCTAGAGAGGATATGGGTCGAGGTCCCCTATCATAGGATGTATTTACGAGGTTTGTTGAGCTACAAGATCATTTTTTAGAGAACTCCATTGAACTGACTTTATTATGTAGGAAGGTAAAGATATATAGGGGCCACGACCAACGGCATAGAACGAGCAGTGAAGCCTCTAGTTCGAGATCTCTCAAAGTTGTATATAATGATGATGATTTATGTTGTGTAGTGATGTATGAGGGCTTGCCCCTAAGTGTTGGTATTTTTGTAACTTATGATTTAGATCGATGTGTGTGTGTGTGTGGAAGATTGGCATATTCATGTTGTATTAGTGTTTATGGATGTGTGCTACTATGATTGATGTTCGTATGTGGATGTGTGATGTTTGATGTGCATAACGTAAATGATTTTTTGATATAGATGATGACGAGTAATGTTGTGATAATTTGATTATATGTATGATTGCAGCTAGATAGTATGTAATGGGTGTTAGAATAGGTATTTACCTTAGCTAATTTTAACCTAGGTACTTTATTTACCTTTATTGTATTTATCCTGACCCACTTATGTGTGTGGATATTTCTTTTATCTTATTTAGATATTAGGAGATATTATCTAGTTGTTAGGTATAGTTCTTTCCTTGATCTATGGTATCGACTAGTTCTTTCCTAGATCTATGGTATTGACTAGATCCTTGATGTCTAGTTCTCTCATAAATCTATGGACTTGACTAGTTCTTTGATGACTAGTTCTTTCCATGATTTATGGCTTGATCTACGACCTTGACTGGTTCTTAGATTGTTGCTCCTTGCCTATATAAGCAAGGCCCATTCTCATTGTATTTCATTGAGTTCCATAATAATATATGATATTGCTGCTCATTTTTTTGCAAATGTTTATGTAAAGTTATTCTGGTGAATTGCTTTCATCTATTTGATCCTGATGTTTGATTAGAATCTGTGTTCTTGGCTTGGCACGATCTGGTTATCATTCCTTTCAATGGGAATAGATGTAAATGATGTATAAGATGATAAATAAAATGAATGAATTGTGAGATGTTTTGAAAAAGATGTATAATGGTGTATGATATTGTATGTAAGTTGAAGATGGGGGGAAATAACGATGCCCCCAGTGTGTGTGTGGTAGGATGAGGTTCATTTGTAGAATACCCCTCAACATTCACATATGAACTATAAAATATGAGTGTATCATAGAGAAGTGATATAGTAGTGTACATTAGATAGATATATTGATATAATGTGTAGTGCAAATATGTAAGGAGGTTCTTATTGTAATATGTAATAATTATAAGAACATGAGTGCATCATGGGGGGGGCAGGGGTAATGTGAGAAAATCACCTACCAAAGACCAAGAAAACATGGAATGGTGGAAGCTTGTGGAGTGTATGTAACATGAGTGTATGAACTGAATTGAATACTAGATGAGATGGTTCCAATGATGGGTGATGCAGTGGTGGAAAATATAGATGTTGACATATTAGGTAGCCAATCTGTAGTAGGAGCATTGCGCGGATGATGAGAGAGTGTAACGGTTGATGGATGGGATGGAGATCACACATGAATAATAGCCTATAATGGCATATGAATAGTGACCTTAAGAGTTGGTGTAGGAGATAAGTGAATTTAACTAGATGCATGTTTTCATGGAATTGGAAACATAGAATGCTCATGAGAATGGGGGCCAAAGGCAATGACACCCTTGTATTCTAATTATTGTAATTAATCATGAAGGGCACAACAATCATTTTCATGATGTCCATTAATGGGATGATAGTTACAATAAGGTTGATCAAATTTACATTACAAGTGATGAGGTGGATGATGTTGATTAGAAGGTAAGAGAATCAAGAACTTATCAAGAAAAGCACGTAACACATCATGAGAGCTAGCATCATGAGAAAAGTGTAATGCCTCACGTGGAGGAGATGGAGAAGTCTTAGGTAGAGACTGGTGTGGTGGAGGAGATGAAGGAAACTTATTTAATGGATAAGAATGAATTTTCTTGTGGGGTAGAGGATAAGGATACCTAAGAGGACATTGAATAGATGGAAGAGGAAAAACTAGATGATGCAGCATTGGCAGATCTAGGAAGAGGATCTATAACATGTGTAGTAATGAAATCTTGTTCTAGATAAATTAATTTATAACATAAGAGTGTGGATGATTCACATGTATCATATTACAAGTCTTTCTTTAAATCAGGAAAAAATCCATGAAAAAAATGAATTAGTTTTCTAAATCATTGGGACAAAAGACTAACTAATGCATGCAAGCATTGAAACATAAAACGTAATCAATAATAGTTTTTTTTTTCCCTAATGTAAGCTGGGTAAGAAATCACGTGTGACTCTAGGGACATTATTAAGTATAAAGTGTTGAAGGAAGGCCTCTTCCATCTTATTATCATGCTAAATGTCTAGCATAAAAAAAAAAAAAAATTTACAATGAACATAAATCCCACACTCAAAACATCCCTAAAATAGGTAATGTGAACCTTCCCTCTAGCCAATCTCTAACTATGTAAACACCATCATGGCCGAGATGGATGTGCTAACTTTATTTTTAAAGTATTTTTCATGTGCAGGTAATATTATGGGAACAATTCATAATCTTATTATGATTCACCTGAAAGGAGTTGCTTATGTAGGCCTAAAGATATTCAGAGTTCTTGCACCTGTAGAGAATTTCCTCGAGATTTCCCAAGAAGATATGATACCTCCAAGGCATGTGTGAAAGAGTTGCATGATCATCCGAGGTATTTTAGGAAGGTTCTATAATAAAATTAGTGTTTACAAAAAAATTATGTGAAACTAGGTCGTTGGGAGCAGGGTATTGGGAAATGCACATCTTGAAAAATTTAGTCACCTTATTAAAAGATTTTTAGAAGCCTTGTGAAGATTTACAAGCTCATGTCTCAAGAATTACAGAGATGAAATGTCCTACTTCATGTTAAAATCATCAAGGAAAGGTTTGGGGAAAATCGAGAGGTCAAAACGTGTCTGACAATGTGACTTAAAGGCCCTGGCATAAGTTGTAACTTGTTTGAATATTTTAAGGATCCTCGTGAATATTTGAGAGCCTAACCAAATCTCAAATAAAATTATATTTAATTCTCTTCATGACCTTTATGATTTATTAGTTTGTGGTGATCATAAACTCTTCCTATCACTCAGTCTATCTACAAGAACCTCGAGATAAAAGTGAAAATGTGGGTAAAATATGATGAATAATTAATTTTCAAGACTACTATATATTATCATTGGCTTCATTGGCCCTTTTTGATAAATATTCGTATATTATATGTCCTATTTTTGTTGAACATTACTGTTAAAATGGTGAAAACAAGTTTTAAATGAAACTACCAATTGTTGACGTGCTACACCAACCCATTATTGACGACAACAAGAAGAATTTGTTAATGCAAGACAAAAAACCAAATCTTGATGCCTGATAGAAAACTATTGATGCCTGACAATGAATTTTTTGATTCTCGACAAGAACTTAATGTCACCCGATAGTGATTTTCATGTGTCTAGAAGAGTTGAGATGCACAACAACAAGGATTGTTGATGCCCGACAACAAGAATTTTTGACGCGTGACAGTAAGGATTTATGACACACGACAGAAAATATTTTTGACGCATAATAATGAGGTTTTGACGTGTGACATGGAAACCTAGGTGACATCAAAAATGTTGACACGCGACAAGAAAGTTAAATGTTCTCATGTGACAGGAAGTCAAATGGTGATGTGCGATAGGAAGTCAAATGGTGACGTGTGACAAGAAGGTCAAGATGTTGTCATGAGACATGGAAACTGAGGTCATTTTTTCACAAATTTTTTTGTGACCCAGATAAAGTGTGCATCAAGAAGATGATGTCATGCACAAAGGGGATTATTGGTGGCATGGAAAATGATGTCGTACATCAAGGGGATTTTGAGCAACCTAGAGATGATGTGATCATAAGTTGTAGGAAGCTGAAAGGTCACATGTGATGAAGGAACATCAAAGTTTTTGAACAGAGCCTGAAAGGTCATGCGGGGGAGACGAAAGGCCAGTCTTGGCACTATAAATATGAAAAGCACCATCATTTCAAGAGGATGGTTAATCCTTGTTTTCTAGCTCTCATTATATTTCTAGAAGCAAGTGCCTCCATTTCTTTTGTTCCATATCTACTATTGTTCTATCTCCATCTCAACTTGTAATGCAAGAGCATTGTAAATTGTGTAACATGATGCAATAAGAATTTGTGTTTCTTTTTTATTGTTCCTCTTTCTTTGCAAATGATTTCTTTTGATTGATTGCAAGTGAAATGTTCTGATGTTGATGCAACAAACTCTGCTATGATATTTTTTGGTTGATATTCTTTTCTTTTTCTCATTTTCCTTTCTTATCTCCCTTACTAAGCAATTTTATTCTCTTATATCGAATACAAGCAATTGCCACAGGTTTAGTGAAGTATTCATGTGTGATCTTCGGTCTTCAGGCCACCCTAAAAATTAGTTCTAATTGTTTTCATTTCCTTGTTTTCAATAAATGGAGCTTCCCCATTCAAGTAGAGGGACTCAGTCCCATTCATTGTTGGTGAGAACTCACTAATTTTCCATCTCGACAAATTATTTCACCAAAAAAATTTAAAACCCACCGTGGGGCAGATTTAGCATATCTGCACCCAGTTTTGATTCCACAAAATCCAAATTTTTTTTATATATTTAAAAAATCAAAAAAATTGGAATTTGAAAATTCATTGATTCTTATGTCCTCCACCATGATATTTTATTCCATTTACAAGAAGATATCACATAATATTTGAGAGAAACCATTTGGCACAATAGAGAAAGATTCGTTCATTACTTCCTTACTACAAAAGTTCTTGATTTTGAAGAAGAACATGTAGAAGCCTTGGAAAGAGTTAAACAAGTTTAGAACCAACAGAGGATATCCTAGAGGAATCTTTCCTAAATTATACATTCAAGATGGTTGACATAAGGTATAGAAGATAAACAATAGCTAGTGGTGTGTCTGATCCCAATTTTGAGGAACAATTACAAGCTGATTTCAGACTTCCTATTAGTCAAATTGCAAGAAGAATAGGTCAAATGTACTCCCCACAATTTGACCGCACTTATTATTTTGAGTCCCATGATGATGGAGTTATAGTTGAACCTTTAAACTATGTTCCTCCACAAGAGGATATTTCTAAAGAAGTTCATGAAACGATCAAAGTCATTCTTGAATGATTTTAAGAAGAAGAAGAAGAAGTCAAAGAAGAACCACCAATGAATCAACAAGCACCATTACCATGTGGACTAAATACATCTACCTTAGCTCTCACCCCACCTCTACATGACCTTCCTAGGGGGTTAAGAAATAATTTTCCTAAGTTCCATGGTGATGGGAAGAAGCATCCAGATGACCATATCATAACCTTCATCACGGCTTGTAGAGTACTAGGATTTGGATATGAATATGTATCCATCCATCTTTTTGTAGAATCTTTGCAAGATGCAACAACTTATTGACTCTACCACTTTCCTATCAGGTATATAACTAACTAGAATGACATGAAGACAAATTTTGAAACAAGATTCAAACCTATAGAGGATTCTCATGCACTTTTGGTCCAATGGTCTCAACTGAAGAAATAACCCTTTGAACTAATGAGGGAGTTCATGGGGAAATTCAATAGGATGTTTCACAAGATTCTTGAAGTGGCCCAACCTACTAAGGATAAGAAGCTAATTTTTTTCACAAATGCCTAACTTTTTGAGGTGATTTATATTCTAAGAAGAACTCAACTAGTGGATTTGGATGAAGTACAAAAGCTTCCAATTGAAGTGGAAGATGATCTGATCATGTCAGGAAAAATTAAAAAGATCCAAATAAGGAGAAAGGCCAAAGCTAAAACACAGGTACCACATATTCAGTAGTTTAGAAACTAGTTGATGATGTCTTGTCTCTCAAGAAAAAATGGGTCAAGTTTGTGTGAGTAAAGAGGCACCTAAGAAGAACTTTCCAAATAGACAAAGGATCGGCCCACCACCTCAAATAATTTCTCTATAGGCTTCCCCTATCAATGTATCCTGTGATACATATGGTGATGATGACCATTAGATTCCTGAACAAGATGATGATGATGAAGAAGGATATGGGATTGGAATTGAAGAATTCAATTATGTTGACATTGGGTATTTCGAGTACTCATCCAGGGATGAAAGTTAAGAAGGTGATGCCCCAAGTTTCTCTTGTGTGGTTTTCACTTGTTTTTTATCAAAAAAGAAAATTTCTTATGGTGGTAATCCTAAGAAGAAGAAAGATGCAGATTATCTTGTGGTGACTCTATCTAATAAAATAATCAACAAAGGAGTTAAATTTCCTCCTTGTATGGACTCTGCTAAAGAAAATCAAGACCTTGTGGCAGCCAAGAGGACCACCGATGAAACAAGTAAGTCTTCTAAGTCTACTTCTGTTAAATAATATTCTTCTAAGGTTTCTAATGTTACTTCAAAAATGTTAAATGTGTCAAGCAAAACTTCTTAGGTGCCTAATAATCCTACATTATCTTCCAAATATACCTCTTCTTCTAAAATAACCCCTGCTCCCAAAGTAGTATCTTCTTCTAAAGCTTCCACCACCTCAAATACACCTGCTTCATCCTATTTTGATATCATAGATCATGTCAAAAGGTCAAATCTCCAAATATCTGAGTCTTAATATTGGCAGACCCGTCCAGAATAGTTTGATAAACTAGTTTGATTCATCAAAGGTAGTATAGTCTCTATTATCACTGCCTATTTCAATAACTAATCCCAAGCACGTTGGCATATCATCTAGCCTTATCCTAGAAGATCACCCGAGGCATGTGTAGGTGTCGATTCCCTCCCTTATGTGAGCCTCATGAGAACATTCCTTATTAACACGAGGATGTAATATTACTAGAAACAAGTGCATTTGTTCATGGAATTCAATTTGTAAACACTAACTCCTATCATAAATGCATTGTAAACATGGATTAACATGATCAAATAAAGGAAAGTAGAATCAACCCATGAAAAACATGAACAAAAACCTGTAACACACACATGAACACTAAGGAAAAATACATAGATCAAGATCCATTACAAAAGTGTTACAGAATTACTTCATTAAATTCATAACCCAAAATATGGTAGCCAAGATTACATCAAGAGAGTTCCATTGTTTTCCTTTTAATGTCCATACTAGTAGAGATTTCTTTACATGACAAAGCTTGCCATTACATATATCTTTCCACACATACTCTATCTTCCTATCTCTCTCTATCCATCTATCCTTATCTACAAAGGAACCTCTATATCAAGAATAAGAAGGAATCTTCTCATAACCATCCATCATCATCTGTGAAATCCTCCAAGAATCTTCTTATGATTTCTCTACCACTACCTAGGAATATGCCAAATGTCTCCATGTGTTTCCCTCAATCAAGTGTCTTTAGCATGTATGTGTCAGCTAATACTTAACAACCTCAAATACTTATCCTATTCATGATAACCGTAATGATGCCCTATAATATCCTTTTCCTCACTCACAAGTCTCCATAGCATATCCATATCTATATTTGTTTTCTTTTCGATTTACTCTCTATGGGCATATTTTTCCTGTTGTCTAAAACTTACTAAGTCCCTACTCCATTTTACCATGACATGAGCCTTCGTTCCTCCCTACGAATTACTTCTATGCATGCCTTTGCGCTTTTTTTTGTGTGCCACAAGGATTCACGCCTTAGTTACTTTTAGGGGTCCAACATAACCCCATAATAAATTGGTTGTCATCTCGGAAAACCTCTGCGCTTCCCAAACAAATATTTATGTTAACCGAAATACTTCTGAAAAGAATAAAGAATAGATGTTGAGAGAGAAATTGAATAAAGAATTTGAGGAATGGGGGGGATGTTATGTGACCAACTGGAGGTGTTTGGGGAACTCTGCATCTATCTCATCCTTTAATTTTTAACAGGGCTTTAATTATGATAAGGCCTTACATGGCACTTCACCCAAGATATTTGGTACCTAGTCTTGGTTGATTTATTCAACTTTTCACCTTAACATGTTAATGTCCACTCCTAGCTCCACACAAACACCTTAAAACTCATCCATTCATTCAGTGATGGATTCTTGGAGTTCACTGACTCTGAAATCCAGCTTTTCACACTTTGTCTTGATCTTATCCTTCTAGGTTTTGGTGTTAATGACCAACTGTGCGTTTTTTACCTTGTTGGTGGGGATGGTCTCATGTAACACTTTGAGGGTTTCCTATTCCTCTATCACCCATGCTTCGATGATTAGATTAAATTTTCTACATCTATTGAAGCCCCTATCTGCCAATATATTCACCTCCTTGAGTTAGGAGAGAAAATATTCCAACTTTGTGATCCGAGATTCAATTGTGACCTTGTTTTCTTATTTCTCCTTTACAAGTTCGGTAGTTGTGGGGCCCATGCCATCCTTGATGTTAATGAGTAACATCCCCATTAGGTCCTCAAGGTACTTCATCTCATCCCCATAGTTGGTCCTAGCCTGGCTTACCAATGTCAGACATTTCCCTAGAATGTTCTACACAAGGGTGCTAGTTCAGTCGTATGCCTCCTTTATCCATGCCTGATCTCCTCTTAACCCCTAATGCAACCTATCTATTTCCTTCTCCTTGCTCTTTATTTTAGTGATCAACATCCAAATAGTGGCCCATGTATCCAGACTATGTTGAATTACTTCTGATGACACCTTTTACAATGCATTGCACACCTGCTTGTCTACTAGGTGGTTAGGATCCACCACTTTATATGAATCCTCTCCCTTCTTCTTCAAGTGAACAGTCTCAATCACATGATCATTGACCTCTAACTCAATTTCCTCACCATGCAATGCATGCTCTAGCTAAGCATCTTCTTGGTCCTAGGCACACCCCCATCTTGATCCATTAAATCCCAACCATGAAACTTCTCTTGTGGGAGGGTGGACTGGAATATTAGCTGCAATACCTTCATGGGGTCATCCATGAAGTCCATGTGTGAGGACATGGGTGTCCACTTCTTCCTCGTATCCTTACACTTGGATATTTTCTTCTTCGCCCCAGGGATGAATCCATTATTCTCCTTTATAGTAAAGGAGTACACCTTATCTCCCATTGGGCTTGTGTTCTGTGGTGTAGCGGCTTCACGCGTCAAACTCTTCTCAACCCCTACCAAATTCTCCTTTCCTTCTTCCCATGATTTTCCTACATCTATGGCCTTTACCACATCCTCCTACCCCTCTAACTCTTCTTCTAATTCTTCTTTGAAATTTGTGGGGTCTTCTTCCTCTCCTTCCTCTAAGCTTGCTATGGGGCTTGATACGTCATGTGTATTTTGTTTCTTTTCCTCAGGCTCTTCCTTCTCTTCTTCCTCTTCCTCATGCCATGGTAACAAGGTGTTGGCATCACCCTATTCTAAAGTATTGGTGCCCTTTCTACTATTCCATCGCGTGTAGTACTTCCTCTTCCTTGAAGTGTCTAACTTCCCTTCTTGTTCTTCTTCTTCTTATATTACTACTTTCATGGGTGGGATTGACATCTCCCATGGCTTTGGAAAGGAATATTTTGTAACCTCCACTTCAATCCTTCCCTGTGTTTTGGGGCTCATCTGCACGAAAACCTGATGGACATACCCCTTGATAGTAATGCTGACTTATGGGTGTAAGTCCAGGAAATACAGCTTCAAAACCTCAACATGGGCAAGCTGAGTGCCATACTTGTATGTAGCATAAGCATGTGGACATCAGAATCCACCTTGTCTACATCAAAAATTAAATTCTTCATGTCCTTGATCTAGTTGATGGCACATTTCATAAATCTAGCTATGAACATGAAGGGTGGTTTGCACCACGACCCCATCTCTCCTTTGGCCATCATAAACTTTGCTAGATAGAAATGTTGGGTAATGGAAAATTTTACCTTGTCCCTAAAAACTTGTGGTAACTCGTGGGGATGCACCATTCATTCTCAAAATCCTGGTGTAAACACTTGAACCATTTATTGACTTGAGCCTTGTAAGTTCTCGAGATGGTCCTATCACAAGTGAACTTTGAAAAATGTACAGTAGGGGATGCATCCACAGGCTAGTGAACCCACATGATCTCATTTTATGTGTCTGGGACACCAATCTACCAAAACATGATAAATAACAATATGGAGCCCCAAGAGATCTTTTCTCCTGCCTCATTCTATACCCGTACCTCTTTGATGATGTCATTTATAATGAATTGGGAAAATTTGTAGTGTGCCCTCTTGGATACCCTGTAGGCCATATATAGGAACCTCCAATTAATGTTTGTCCACCTTTATGATGTGCCTAATTTATAGCTAATGAGTCGAGAGGAAAATCTCAATGTTGGGTCTGGGAGATCTGCAATTACCTATGCCCTCCCCTTTCCCTTCATTCAAATTTTTCACCAACTCTTCAATCTTGGCCATGGCACATAAATCAAGCAGCATATCTTCTCCAGTGTTCCACATTCCCGTAACCATTCGAATCAATAGGTTTGTGATCCTCATTCTTCTTTTGGAGAAGTTATAGAAATATTCATAAGACTATGACATTAACCACCTGAAAAGTGGAGCAGGTTTTGAAAAGAACGGAAGCTCCTATAACTACAAAACCCCACTCTTATGCAACACTTGTTTCACTGAGTCTTCAACCTCAGTATTTCCAAGCTCATCCACCGTCGAAGTGTCTGACATAAGGTCTACTTGCATCATCTTTTCATTGTTGTTTGTTCTATGATTGTACTCACTGATCTTACATTTATATAGATTTGATCTCCATTTTTCGGCCTTAATAACTCTAGGAAGGTACTACATCTTTGAGTATAAATCTATGGGGTCCTCCTTTTCCACTACTAGTTGCTTTGTTTGAACCTTCTTTAGTACCATCTCTCTCTCATTATTTTTTTTTGCCCTAGGTGTTATGTTCCTCTCTTTCAACTTCCCTAACTCGACAACTTCCCTGATTCTCTTTCACATCACCTCCTTCCATCTCTATTGTATTCTTCTCTCCATGTTATGTCAAAAATTTTACTATAGCTTTACATAAGTCCACTAGTTATTGATAGTAATTTACGTCACTCTTCTTCAAAAAATCCTCATTGCACTTCAATCTCAGGAGCACAAAATAAATTCTCTAAGGCAAGGTAGTTGAAATGACTATCCTTATCTCTTATTTATACTTTACCAATGCCTTAGAGTTCCTCTAACCATGTGTCCTTATGTCATTTTTTAATACAACATTTTACTTCACTTAAAGCAACTTCCAAAACTTCCTCTCACGCTTCACAGCTATAACCTTCTTGCACTACAATACCACTTAGACTATCACAGACCTCCTTTGCATGCATCTCTGCGCATAAGTACATAACATATGCATTGTCTACTAAGTAGTTCCCTATAATGTTTCCTATCTTATGTCATACTTTGTGATCCTTCTCTTCTTTTGGTCTTCAGAATATTTTAATCCACCTTCATAACCACACAAATTTATGCATTTTAACCATTACATTTCTTGTTCTTCTATCTTCACATTAATTCTCCAAAAAATCCACTATTGAAGTTGTTGGCATCTATGTTCAAAATATCTGCTACCTCACCGCACACAAAAATTTATTCGTGTCCTCCACGCATAGAACCTCTTATAATGCAGTTAGCTACCAGCGCACCAACGCACAACACAAAAATGAAAATGATGACTAAGGAAACAAACAAAAGACTAAAATAAATCTAAACTAATTGGAAAAACTACCTTATTTCTAACTACATAGAAGCCTTATTTATAGTATGGCTTTAGCCTACTCCCATTGAAGTAAATTGATAACCTCGTCCCATCTAGTGCTTGTAACTAGCATGCACCTCAATCGAGAATGTATGAGATGATTGTATAGTCCTAACTAATGGAATTTCTATTTTCTAGGATGGCACAAAAATTTGGAGTCATAAAGCAAGACCATCTGCCAAACCTCGAATTGTTTTTTTTTAATATGGTGATCATGCCATGATTTTTATCATACCTATTCAATCTTGTGAATCCACCTAGAAAGTGACTACCTTTCATCCAAATCCTTAACTTATCCATATGCTCCTATAGTTCTTACTCATCATTTAATCCTCTTGCATGCACAATACATAGGAACGCTAGCATAAACACTATTGGTAAAATAGCTTCCACGCTAAACAGCAACTGGAATGGTGTGTCCTTATTAAATCTCTTGTAGGTTGTCCTATACACCCATATTATGGATGAAATTTTTTCATCCCAATCTCATCTTCCCACATCACAATTTTTTTTTCAGTGTGTGACGCAGTATCTTGTTAAGTTCTTCAATGGTTCCATTAGCTTGGGGATGATATGAGGTGGTCTTGTTATGGGCTACCATGAACTCTAATAACAAAATCCTGAACATATCATTTAAAAAGTGTGTGCCTCTGTCACTAGTCAGGCTCAAAGGAAACCCATAACTGTTGATTATGTTTTCCTATAGAAATCTTGTTGTTGTGGTTTCTATGTAATCCTTTGTAGGCGTTTCCTCCACCCATCTTGTTAAGTAATCAGTATAAGAAATGATATATTACAAACCAGTCCTTTGCGTGGCAGGTGAAATCAGACCTACAAAATCAATGGCCCACTTCTCAAATGGTTATGCGCTAGCTATCGGTCATAAGGGCATCTCATCTCTTATTCCTGGTTTTCCAAGGCACTGGAAATGGTCACAAGCCTTACAAAAATCAATATGATCCTGATAGATTCTTTCCCACCAAAGCCTTGCCAAAAGGATCTTCATGTAGTGGCATTCCATGCATAGTTTGCTCCTACAATCCCATTGTGGCCTTCCTCGATGATTGCAACATGCTCATGTTCTAACACACACCAATGCAAAACCTCATCGTGGCCTAGTTTTTATAATTCTCCACTAATTGGCATGCAACGTGTGGAATGTATGGCTAACTGCTTCCTCTCTAAGTTCTTCATTCCCTCCAGTGCACACACATTTTTAGAAACACAATAATATCTTCCAAGTTAGATGGTGTGTGCTACAATCTAAATAGTTGTGTATCTGACATTATATCCTTAATTCTCTATGCATACTCCCCTGATTCAATCCTTGATAAGTGGTCAGGCCCCAAGTTACTCTTTCTTGGTTTCATAACTATAAACTCAAACTCTTGAAACAATAGGACCTTCCGACATATGCACCCTTGTAAAACAGGCTTGTTCACAAAGTAATTCAATGCCATGTGGTCCGTGTAGAATATGAAGGGTGTTTCCAATAGATATTGACTAAAATTTGGTAGCACGTAGATCATTGACAATTCTTCATGCTCAGTAGTAGTATAGTTCCTTTCTGCTAGTGTCAACTTTCTACTAGCAAAACACAAATGGTGGTCAACAATTCCTTCTCCAGGTTGTGCTAAGATTTCCCTAATCGACATTCTTGAAGCATCAACATGTACATGGAATGTCTTATCCCAAGAGGGAAAGCGTAATATGGGTAAAATAATTAGTTTATTCTTTAATGTGTCAAATGCAATTTGTTGTGCCTTAACCTAACGGAATGTACATCTATGCTTCAACAATTCCTCTAGTGGCGTGATGATTTTGGCATACCCTTTAATAAATTTTCTGTAATACGCCATAGGTCCAAGGAATCCACACACTATGCTCTAGTTGGTACGTTCCCCCAATCCCACAATAATGGTAAATTTCGTAGGATCTACTAGCAAACCTTCCTTATATATGATATGCCCCACCAATGTTCCAAACGGAGTCATGAAGAGACATTTTTTGATGTTGAGGGATATGCACAACTACCAACATATCTTAAAAATCAACCACAAATTGTGACAATGGTCTTTCACTAGTCCATACATTGTCCAGTCGTCAAGGGAGACATGAAGGAACTTATGGATAAAATCTTGAAATGCATGGACCACTATGCATGAAAACAATGTAGGCGCGTTCTTGAGTCTAAAAGGTATGAATGTGTAGGGAAAGCTTCCGCACTCAGTGCAAAATTTTGTCTTTTCTTGGTCCTCATTTTCAATTCTAAATTGATGATACCCTGAGAATCCATCTATGAAAGAATAGATCTCGGGCCCGGCTACTCCCTCGAGGATCTCTTTGATGAAAGGAGTGGGAAAGGGATAAATTACACATATCGCATTCAAATATCTGTAATCAACATGGATCCTTATCCTCCCATCATTTTTAATGCTAATGACCATTGGGATTATCCATTCCAATTCCTCAACAAATTAGCATTAAATGCTACGAATCTAGGCTAAAATGTAGGAAGTAATTAATCAATGTTGTTGGCCATATTTGGCTCATTAATTGCAGCTTCACCTTTCGAGGAACCACTCATAGAATGAGGAAAACCTATAATTTTCAAAATAAACACTTGCAAAAATTCATCTTCTAGTGATTCCATTGCGTATCTCTTGTTCTCCTGATTCCAACAACTATAATTTCGTAAAAATTGGGTAACCGGGAAGAAATTTATGGTTTGCTAAACGAAAAGTTAGTTATTAGGGCCTCTTGGGTTACATTCCAATAGCTTTCTGATAATGTCTTTGTAATGCTCTAATAAATTCAAATATCCATTTTCTTCATTTGATTAAAATATAATATTTTATTATTTTTTCTCGATGCACCTTGTGCCCTTGGTGAAACACTTTTGGATTGGTTCTCGCATGTAGGAGAGATCTTAGGAGGTTTAGAAAAATGGGTCACCCTTCACCAACTCACCACCCTCACATTTACCCGCCCATGATTTTCTTAGCAGGATGTCTCACTTTTCATTGATGACTGAGTTTTTTGCTCTACGTGTTGATCACTCTGAACATGAAAATGGCTTATCTTGTATTCGCCTTGGTGCTTCGTGTTCATTCTAACGACCCAAATGGTACATCAGAGGTTTTTTATTGATCAAGATTCATCAATTCCCATGATCCTTGTTATGACTTGGTCAGCATTACATTTTTCACACCGAACTGGAAAACACCCCTACACCCATGTATTCACTCACAAATAACTTCCTTAACCACCAAGTTGTTCATTTTCTACTAGTGGAATTGATCAAGTCTCCCTTGAATTTCATGGCTAACAACCTCCTAACCACCTTTGTGACCACATTGGGTTATGAAAGTAGCTCATTCAAGATTTTATTTGTTAGGCTCCTTCATATAAATCTCACCAACTTCCTAATGAATCAACTAACTTGCCATTTAATGCCTCTGACCACCTTCACATTTACAAGTCACGTATCTATATTGGATGGCACTTTGCCCTCACCAACACTAATGAATTGACATATAGACCAGACTCCCACATTTGCATTAATCATTAACCACTCCAATGGATTGGCATTTGACTCATCACATGCCTCGATCATTACTCAACTTTGAATTTCAGAAACTGAAAATCCCACTTACCAAGCTCCTACTGCCTTGAGAATCCCAAACCCTGAAGGCATAGAATTTTGAATCCCAAAAACTTGAAACTCCAAAATTTAGAGTTGTGGGCTTTTAGGCTTCATAATCCTCCAGATTATTTTTTTCAACTCAGAAGGTGAGTTCCAAACCCAAAACATATGAAATCCCGAAAGGCTATACCTGAAATAAAATACCCATTCTTTTGACTACACATGTAATTTCATCACAAGTCCAATTTTGATCTCTCATTCATTTCTAGCCAATGGATAGAAGGCCTCTAAC
This sequence comes from Taxus chinensis, assembly GCA_019776745.2. Classification (NCBI taxonomy): domain Eukaryota; kingdom Viridiplantae; phylum Streptophyta; class Pinopsida; order Cupressales; family Taxaceae; genus Taxus; species Taxus chinensis. The sequence goes on from CM034151.1 coordinate 341,198,667, forward strand.
CTCGTGTATCAACAAAAACTGCCTCACTTTAGAGATTACCCTAGTCTCTCTTTCCCGTGCTAACTATAACTTGGCTCAGTTCAACATCTCGGTGATTGGATCGATCCAAGCAAGTGATCCTCCAACCTATGGCATGAGCCCGAGCTCGAACTCTTAGCAATACACATCCTCATTTACTAATTTAAATCTAAGCCTCGGTTCATAATTCCCATTTTCAAATTAGTATTCAAGCCCGGCTGAGATCCTATGTTGGTGCTTTGTATTTTTTCCATGTCGTGGTCTAACCTGAGGACCTGAGGCACTCTTCCTCAATGAGCCCCCAACCTGTGTTCATACCTTTTAACAGACTAAGGCTTCATGTTGAAAACATGAGACTACAATATGTACTAAACCAAGCCATTCATTTTAGCACTAAGCTCTTATGAACGCATCAACTTGACCATCCATATGACGAGCTACACCTAGCCAAGCTATACATGGAGCTAATCACAAACATCTTCACTACATTGTCCTCAGAAGTGAAAATTTCCTTTCTGTAGTGATATATCTGGTCAGGGTCTTGATGACACCAATGTTCCCGATCAATGCACCCCATACAAGCTATTCCCTATCATGTCGTAGATCTTGGCTATCTTCCATAAGACTAAGATGAGCTTAAACCATTATCTCGATATAGTGAGCTACTCCCCCTTTTCATCTCGTGGTTTCACATTTCTTTTGATTCACTGAGTCTACTTCTACATTGAGCATCCATATTTATTTATGAGAATGCGAGCCCCATCCTTGGTAGACATCCCTTTGATGTGATGATGTGAATCCTTCACTTGAACAATGCTCGAGCTCCATGCACTATGATCTTCCTTCACTTATGAGCTTACCCTTTTCAAAACTATTCTCGATGTCTTCTATGAACTTTCTAAGATGTTTCTCAGCCTTCTTTATCACCACGACACTTTCCCTAGAGCTCCCTGTGAACCTGAATTTCTGAAATACTACATAAACTTGACCGAGCTCAAGTTTCTCCTACTAGGCTAGGAATATAGACTTGGATTTACGAAACATCTTTCCCATGATTAGCTAATATCTCGAATTGGTTCCATTATCTGCAACCCCAAATGAGCTCCACCTGAGAAACTGAGCATCCATCTAATGAGCCCAATAAATAGCTAGCTATGATTACAATTCTTTCCAAGCTATGTTTTACCCATATTTAACATGCTCTTCACTCAATGTTAAGCCATCCCTTAACTTGTTTTGACCAGTTCTAAAACATTCCCAATATATTAAGATGCCAAATGGCTCGACCATGCCTGAACTTGTGTATTTTTGGTCATCCCCTTAATGATCTAGCTCAATTCTCCCAAGCTGGCCTAGTATACCAAACTTAAACTATCAGCTATGTTCTATCTAAACCTTCAAACTCAATTCATCTCTAATATTCAACCATTCAATGTGATTAACCAAGCTACCCGTAGTTTATTCCATGAGCTTGACCTTACAAAATTTGATAGGTGCTTCGTTGAGTTTGCGAATGAGCTCGTATTGACCTTATGATAATAATTTGATTGAGTTTCCTTTTCCTTTGCTTGATCTACTATGAGCTCACCCCTTCTTATGTCATGGATTAGTTAGCCTTCTCATTTTCTTTCCTAGATTTAAACTTGTCTGTCCACTGAGCTCATGATTTCAACTCGGTGTTTTAAGTTCTCACCAATCCTAGTGCTACATGCAACTGAGTTATTGTTAACTATATTGTGAGCCATTCCACAACACCATGTAGATTTTTTTATGAGTTAACATACCTCCACACTATGAATTCTGGGATTCTTTTCATGAATTTAGCTCACTGTGTCATGTCTCAAGCTCCTCATTTCTAGGACATTAAAATTTCTTCTAAAAGTTGTAAATCTCCTCGAAGCATTAAAAAAATGCTTCTTAAACACGAAAATTGTGCCTGCCACAAAAAATCTTCAATGAGAGTCTTTTATGGTCCTAAGGTCTGATAGGCCCTTGTTGTCCAATTTTTCCCCCAGGAGGCCAAAAATTAGATAACATTTTTAGCGAACTCTCAGGGATGCTTTCTTGCTAAGCATTATTCTAGTAGCCTTGTATATTTGTTAAGCATGGAGTGATAACTTTCATTCTAAAACCTAATGTTGAACCATAAAACTCATGTTCTCTAATTACCCAAACATTGTCACATCCTAAAATCCAAAAATTATAATGACTACCACAAAATGAAGTATAATAAATGAACTTGGATTGGAACATAATCTTGTAAATGCAAAACACATTGAATCTATTGATTCCCTTGAACATTTCCGATCTTGGACCTCCCTGGAATGCTAAGCATGAAGTATACTAAATCTGATGAACACTTGGTGTCTAGAAAATACTACAAAACTTTGAATGAAGTAGCCGAGGAATTGGGGATATCTTGAAACCTTCTATGAAACCTCAAACTTTTCTCTTCCATAAAAAACCTCCAATAATGAAATAGTGTGTGAAACAACACAAAAGTGACAATGGAAAAAACACACTGAAACCGAAAAACATATATGCCTCAATTGAAACATGCAGGGTGTGCAATGCACTTATTTTGCTGAAAGCAAACCTATTCCTACTCTACACTAACTGGAGGAACATGTGAGTTAAAAAAACCCTGAAACTAGTTGTACAAAATAGCTCCCTTTCCTCACAATGGATTTCCATGTAAATGATTTTACAATGGACATGGCTAAGAATGAGAGTGAAAATTTGAAACAAGCTGAATTCTCCACTTGGTCCACCAAGGCATCAACTAGAAAGAGAAATAATTCTTCTTTTTCGTTGCTCTACATTTTTCCCATCAAGGCATTAAAACTGATCCTCAAAATTTTGAAACTCATCCTCACCTTTTAAAATGAATGTGACTGGTTCTGGCATCTCTTCGGGCTTTGATAAATCTAGGTACTTAATGGGACATGGTCTAACACATTGAATATTCCTATTGCGATGAACTTCAACTTTAACAAGAAGGTCTATTTGAAGACATCTTTGAAAAAGATGGTTATTCATGACCTGATTTCCCTCTTGTTACCCATTTATAAATAACTGATCTTTCCACTAGATGGATGGTATCGTAGTGACATCTCCCTCATTCGACATGGAATTTAAAAAGTCAGACCCCCCCAATTGCAGTTTTTGCATTTTCTATAGGAATAAAAATCTTCAAGAATACTTTCCTCTATCACAGACTTATTAACTAAAATAGGTTCCGCAACTGAAAACAAAAAGCTTTCCATGGCATAATCTTTGTTCAATGCTTCTAGTTTGGTCCAAGCTTGTCTTATGTGTTCCTCCTTTATGTGTGATGAGGGATATGGAAGACTCAATTCCCTCAATTCTTTTTCCAAAGGAAAGTTATGAATAATGAGTTATTATTGAGAATGTCCCTCCATAACACTCAACACTTTGCTTTGGAAAAGAAGTGACCAAATAAATTTTTTGTCAAGTTCCATAGGATCTTGTCCATCAAAACATTCTTCCAATTCTGATAGATAATATGATTCTTCATTCTCTAACTATATTAAAGGTTCCTCCTCAATTTGAATATCCTCCAAACTAAAAACTCCTTCACCTTGATATTCTTCATTTTCAAACATGAAATTACAAAGATAAAATTCTTCTAAAAAATCAGATTTTTGAGAAGGTAAAGAAGGAAAAGGATTAGAAATACTCTACATGGTTTCATCTACATCCATGACCTCTGAATCTACCTTGGTCTCGTAAATCTCTTTGTGGATGATCATAACATCTAATTATGACCTTGGAAAGGTACTACCACTATCTAGAAGTGCTACTAGTTCTTGACATGCATGGAAATTAGGATCATTGCATTCACTAGAACTATCTCGTACACTTGAAAATTTCTCTTCTTTGACTTGCACATGCTCTTCTTCTGGTGGATTTGGATTTTGATCTTACTTTTCTATAACTGGTTGTTCCACTTGCGGTGATTCAACATCCTCTAAATATATGGAGCCAATATGAATATTGCGTTCTTAATAGGTATATTGTTGTTCTTCCTCATTCAACTCTAGATTTGTTTCTAGTACAAGACAAGTTTGTTCCACTTTTTTGTGAGCCTCAACTTTGGTAGAAGGTTTAGTAAGGAACGAAATTTTCTTCATGTTAATTTTTGTAACCCATTCCCTCAGATTCTCTATATGCTTTCCTTTGCTAGTCTCCTCAACCATATACTCCTCCTTTTTTCTCATTTCTTTATGATGCTTCTTCCAAAATGGGTTTGGGACTACAAGACGAGGGACGAATTAGGATTCAACTTATTTACTCACAATTTGAGGAAGTGGAAGAGATTCACCCTCTTGTCTTGGTGGCCTTTGCAAAAAGGACTAAACTTTTGAAAGGCGAGGAACAAAAGATTCATGATTGGATGGAAATATAGGAAATGAAGGAATGGAATTCTTGGCATGGGCAACTGGTGAAAAACATGGAATTTGAGGTTTAGAATGAAATGACCTTAACTGGGAAGTGGAAAGAGGATTCTAAGGTGGTAGTGTAGGACTTACCATTGAAAAGGATTCGTTGCATTGAACTCATAAGCCTCTATCTCTTCGATCCAACCTTCAAGTTGAGGTAGTAATTAAGTCATGAAACCAATATTTTCATGCAGGTCATAAAAACTTGGCATAGGGCCAACGCATGGACATGTTTCCTTGAAGCCCATCTTGAATGCCTTTATTTGAGTTATGGCTCTAGATTGTACCATGTAGGCCTCCATTATTTGAATCTTAAATTACAACTTTACATCTTCAACTGTAGGATAGCCTCCATCATCTATACACTCGTGCTCTTGAAAAGATGCATAGTTAAGTGAACCATCAAACTGTCCATGGCTTTGCTCATAGAGATATGCATGTTGTTGATTCTTATCATAAAAGGGAGCTGGAGGTGGATTAAAATAACTTGAATATGGAAAGTGTTGCTGCTGGTGCAGGAGGGAACTCAACTGTGGAAACCAGGACATCATTTCACAACTTCATGAATGGGAGAAAAATGATAATATGTTGAAATAAACTAGATGAAAATGGATAAAATTGAAGGTATGAAAAACATAGAGTAGGGTACTTTGACCAATGGAGTAGCTAGTTGTGCTTGGGAATAACTCCTAAGGCTGAAATTTCACTAAGAGAACAAAAAAATAATGAAATGAATTGAATACAAATACACACACCTATTAAAGATGTGCTAATTGTCCATCCGGGCATGCCAAAACCTGTTGTCGCCAAATCACTACACCCCCTGAATGGCCTGAAAATGAACACAACATTCGGTGTGATTGGGAAACATGGGATCACCTCTCAAGTTGTGGGACTTGGGCTCAAGGTGAACCTCTGGAGAAGGTTGGATTCCTCTTCCTAAACTAAGCACTACACTACTCCTAATTCAGGATAAATGGCTAATAGACCTATGCTAACATTTAGAGGGATTAGGGAGAGAGATTTGCAAGAAAATAAAACCTATACTAGAAGTGGTGATGCACCAAGAAAGGGTTTTGCTAGACAAAATTTTGGCTTGCCAATTGTTGGTACCTAAATTTGTTCTGGTTTTCAGTTTGAGCAACATCAAAGATATGGCACGAAGCTTGAAGATAGATGGATCATGGTGTGTGTCATTTTGTAGCCAAGGATATGATCTAACTGACACTCAAATTTGTGGAGAGATGGATAAAACTCAAATAGGACTTGATCTTGTCCTAAATGTTTTAGGTTGTGCCTTTCAGCTAAGGTAAGAGGACCTATTTTGTAACCCTTAAATGGTGAAGGAGATGAATATATCCCTCAATTTGTGCAAATAGTATGAAAAGGCCTTGGGAAAATATGATCAACACTCCAAATCTGACTTTCACAAGTTGTCACTTCCATATTACAGAGATACTTTCAATGCAAGGCAAGGGTTACTGAAGACATTTTGAAATCCTAATCTGTTCTACATACTTTAGCAAATGGATTTTGATCCTCTATGGGTATATAGGTCAAAATAGGGGTAAAACAAGGTAGGATTAGTTGTTTTGAATGATTTTTTTGGGTGGGAGTTTAGATAAGAAAAACCAAGGTCCGCCAGACTCTTTGAGGATTTCAGCAAAATATGGAGAAACTTAACAATAGAAAGTATCAAAATGGTTAATCATCCCTTCAACCAGGATATGTGCATCAAATGGAGGCCCAGATCTGCACTTTTCCACACAATCTTTGATCATCTATCACAAAATCTTGAGTTAGAATGAACCAATGAATCATTTAGCAATCACTATTTAATCATGACCTAAGGTGCACCCAAAGGTTTACAAACAATCTCTGAAGTCAAGGAAGGTAAAGTGATTTTAAATTTGTTTATCTCTTTGTCATATGAAAGCTCTTATGAATGTGAGATTGCAAATGCCACTAAATTATCACAAGAAATGAGACCATGTATGATCAAGAGAGATTTTAAACACAAAACTGCAACAAGAAACGAGAAACATAAATTTGAAATGCATTCTAAAATATGAGCATTCACAGATTTTTCCCAAAGACAACACATAATAACTCAAAAATGATCAGATTTATCAGCAGGGGAATGTTTTGAAAACAATCTCAGAGCTTGTTAATGGCTATACATATGCAACCAACTTAACATGATTTAAAATATGATATAGAGAGAGTTACGCGAGTTTCTCAAATGGTCACTCAGAGAATGGGCTTTTTCCCATATTTTCCCATGAATTTTTTTGGTTTTCTAGGCTTTTTGAAACTCTTCAAACCTTTTTGCATGACAAATTCATGTAATATATAACATTCAATCTCCTTCGAACCTTCTTTCCCAAGAAAATAATATGCCAAAGGATCAAATTTGTTACAAAAATTCATCACGATTCACAGACAGGGGCATTTAACAAAACACGTCCAAAAAGTTGCCAGTTGTCTCAAAAAGAGACGAGTCATTGCAAAATTGGCATCATTATCCATTGTAGAGGCACGTTTTCCATCTTCAAAGCATACAGACCCCCTTCCTTTCATTATTTCATCCTTATCCCTCCAAAAATTGACTCTGCAACTTTTGGATCTGATATTTCACATTTTTGGATGGGTTAGGGCAAAAATTCATTTCAAAAATATCTCTGATCTTCAAATTGATCCTCAAAACTGATTGCATTGGTCCTTGCACGCACAAACGACATGTATTTGTCAAAAATTTGATGAAAATTGATGCAAAAAAAACATCTCCAAACTTCCTAGAGCGTTCTAGGGCAAAAATGGTGGCAGAGCAAAAAACTATGCATAGTTACCATTGATTTGAAATTCAACTTTTAATCTACGCCCTCCATGTGTCACAATGTGATTGGGAATAGGCTTGGGATCACTTTTTGACATTTTAACACTTTTAGAAAAATGTAAAAATTTGACATTTTTCTCCGCCCCTCTGCCCTTTGCAAATGAGCTTGACACGTGTCCTAATGTGGGTCCCATTGGAATCGCAGACCGATTCTACACATTTCCACCTTTTTTGGAAATTTGCAAAATTTCTCAATTTTCTCTATCGCTCTGCCATTGAGATTTGGGCCTTTAACATGGTGCAATATGACTGGATACAGAGTCGTGGCTCAATTTTAAACATTTTGCCTCTTTTTGGAAAAAGGAAAATTTTCCATTTTTTCTCCGCGGTTCCGCCCTCCCATAGGACACGTGTCCTCACCTGATTGGCTATGGGGCATCGCTCTTATTTATATTTTAACAACATTTTCCATAAAGGAAAATTTTCACCATTTCCTCCACACTCCTGCACCTTTGATTCTATCCCTGACATGTGGTGATTGCTGATTCGCCACGGGCTTGCGTTCCTCCTTTTAATTTTATGCCTTTATGCCAAAAATGGGAAAAATCTGAATTTTTCCTTGAGGCCCGAAGTTCCACCTCTGATGCAAACATGACACGTGTCCACCTGTGATTTGTTGTGGAATTCTGGAATGTTTTGTGACTTTAATATTTTAACCAAATAAAGCCAAAAAACTTCTAAAGAACCCGACCACCCAGAATTCCGTCCTTGGCTCTAAAGCCACCACGTGTTCCATTCTAATTTGTTGTGGGTCCTAGGCATTTTCTTTGCACTTTAACTCTTTTTTCAAAATGCCTTAAGGCAAAAAAAGACCCGCTTCTTCTCATCCAATCAAAAGAGGACATGTCAGCAACATTAGATCTAATCAGAGTAAAGTGGAGCCATGGGACCAAATTCACCCTTTTGCCAAAAAAGCAAAAAGTGATAAGTTAAAACAATTTTCCACCATCCCTCAGCCAATTAGAACAAGCCACATTGCTGATGAAAGATAAAGAAGAAATTGATGGGAAAATGACGCCCGTCTGACCCTCAAAACACATAAAATGCCAGGGATGCCCTAGAATTCAATTTTTTCGCTAAGGATGAAAAATATCTCAAAATTTAACCAACTGAAACATGTTTTCAAAGCATTTTTTATCATGGAATTGGATTTTCAATGGCATACAAGTGCAAATTGATCAATTTTAAACTTCCACGATCGGGCAAAAATAAAAAATGCCAGAGCCCACATATTTTGGAAAAATTAGGGCACGAAACAGGGCACACATGCATATTTCTTTCAAATTGGGGCAAAACAACAAGTTTTTGAGCATTTCAACCACTGGAGGGAAAAGTTGTAGACCACCAAATTGAGAGAAAAATGTTTCAGAGCACGCAAAATGAAGGAAAATTTAGGGAAAAATTGTGTAAGCTCAAAAATGGCACCAACACCAATGAAAAGAGATGATCACGAGGAAGATTGAAAATGCATTACAAACCCAATTTACATACAGTACTTAACTCCTTGATAAGTACAATGACCTCTAAAACTTGCAAAAGAAACCTTGGTTTCACAGTTAACCTGCAAACATGAGAGATGAAAATAGAAGCAACAAAATCATGAAAGGACATATAATTGATCACAAAACATAATTTTCATTACTTCAAGTGCTTTCACAGTGCATCATTACATCAAGGAAAACACATAGGTTGTCGTTACAATTTGAGAAGAAAGACTTAAGAGCCTACAAATTCACAATATCTCAGCTTGTGAAGAGTTGAGAAGCTTTGAAAGTGTCTAACTCCTTTTGGAATAAGCACCCCTTTTAAATTTATAGAAAAATTGCTGAGTTGTTTAGAGAAAGAAGGAGAAACCCTAGAATCTAGGCCAAAATTTAGGAAGTAATTAATCAATGTTGTTGGCCATGTTTGCCTCATTAATTGCAACTCCACCTTTCAAGGCACCACTCAAGGAACGATTAAAACCTGTAATTTTCGAAATAAACACTTCCAAAAACTCATCTTCTGGTGACTCCATTACGTAGCTCTCATTCTCTTGATTCCAATGATTGTAATTTCATAAAAATTGAGTAACCAGGAAGAAAGTTATGGCTTGTTGAGTGAAAAGTTAGTTTTTAGGGCCTCCAGAGTTACATTCCATTAGCTCTTTGATAATGTCTTCGTAATGCTCAAATAAATTCAAATATCCATTTTCTCCATTTGATTAAAATATAATATTTCAATAATTTTTCTCGAAGCACCTTGTGCTCTTGGTGAAACCCTTTTGGATTGGTTCTCGCATGTAGGAGATCTCTTAGGAGGTTTAGAAAAATGGCTCGCCCTTCACCAACTCACCACCCTCACATTTACCCGCCCATGATTTGCTTAGCAAGATGCCTCACTTTTCATTAATGACCGAGTTCTTTGGTTTACGTGTTGATAACTCTGAACATGAAAATGACTTATCTTGTATTCACCTCGGTGCTTCACATTCATTCTAACGAGATAAATGCCACATCGGATGTTTTGTATTGATCAGGTTTCCTTGATTCCCATGATCCTTGTTTTTTCTTGGTCAATATTATATTTTTCACACCGAACTAGAAAACACCCCTACGCCCATGTATTCACTCACAAACAACTTCCCTAACTACCGAGTTGTTCATTTTGCACGAGTGGCACACTGGCATTGATCAAGTATCCCTTGAATTTCGTGGCCAAAAGTCTCCTAACGGCCTCCGTGACCACATTGGGTTCCAAAAATAGCTCGTTCGTCATTTTATTTGTTAGGATCAGACTCACCTGACTCGCCATATAATGCCTCCGACACCCAACGCATTTATTATCCACGTATCTATATTGGATGACACTTCGACCTCACCAACACCAATGACTCGACTCATAGACCACACTCCCACATTTGCATTAATCATTAACCACTCTAATGGCTCAACATTTGACTCATCGTATGCCTCGGTCATTGCTCAAATTTGGATTTTGGAAACAAAAAATACCTCTTACCAAGATCCTACCGCCTTAAGAATCCCGATTCCCGAAGGCATGGAATTTCGAATCCCGAAAACCTGAAACTTTGAATTTCAAAGTTTTGGGCTTTCGGGCTTTGGAATCCTCCAGATTATTTTTGTCAACTTGGTGGGTGAGTTCCGAACCCAAAACATCTGAAAACCCGAAAGGCTATACCTGAAATAAACTACCCATTCTTCCGACTGCATATGCACTTGTTTCATGAGTCCAATCTTGATCTCTCTTTCATTTCTGTCCACCAGATAGAAGGCCTCCAAACTCGTTTCTCAACGAAAATTGGCTCACTTTCAAGTTTACCCTAGTCTCTCTTTCCAGTGTTAACTGTAACTCGGCACAGTTCAACGTCTCAGTGACTAGATCGATCCGAGTAAGTGATCCTCCAACTTGTGGCATGAGCCCAAGCATGAACTCTTAGCAATACCCATCTTCCTTTAATGATTTACATCCAAGCCTTGGTTCATATTGCCCACCGCCGAATTAGTATTCAAGCCCGTCCGAGATCCTATGTTGGTGCTTTGTATTTTTTCCATGTCGTGGTCTGACCTAAAGGACCTGAGGCACTCTTCCTCAATGAGCCTCCAACCTGTGTTTACGCATTTTAATAGTCTAAGGTTTCGTGTTGAAAACTTGGGACTACGATATGTACTGACCTGAGCCATTTGTTTGACCACTAAGCTCCTATGAACGCATCAACTCAACCATCCATATGAAAAGCTACGCCTAGCCGAGCTATACATGGAGCTAATTGTGAACCTCTTCATTTCCTTGTCCTCAAAAGCCCAAAATTCCTTTCTACAGTGATATATCCTGTCAGGGTCTTAATGACATGAACGTTCCTAATAGGCTCACCTCATATGAGTTATTCCCTATCATGTCGTATACTTCAGCTATCTTCCATAATACCCATGAGCTTAAACCCTTAGCTTGATATATTGAGCTGCTACTCCTTTTCATCTCGAGGGTTCACGTTTCATTCACTTCACCGAGTCTAATTCTATGGTGAGCATTGATATTTCTTCATGAGAATGTGAGCCCCATCCTTGGTAGCCATCCCTTTGATGTGACGATGTGAATCCTTCACTTGAACAATGCTCGAGCTCCATGCACTATGAGCTTCCTTCACTGATGAGCTTGCCCTTTTCAAAACTAGTCCCGATGTCTTCTGCGAACTTTCTAAGATGTTGGTCAGCCTTCTTTATCACCAAGACACTTTCCCTAGAGCTCCCTGTGAACCTGAATTTTTGAAATAATGCATAAACTCGACTGAACTCGAGTTGATCCTGCCAAATAGCTTCATGCCAAACTAAGAATATAGACTTGGATTTACCAAGCATCTTTCCCACAATTAGCTAATATCTCGACTCGGTTCCATTCTCTGCAAATCCAAACGAGCTCCACCCGAGTAACTACACATCCATCTTATGAGCTTGATAAATAGCTAGCTATAATTATAATTCTATCTGAGTTGTGTTTTACCCAAATTTAACATTCTCTTCACTTAATGTTGAGCCATCCCTTAACTCACACTGACTAGTTCTAAAACATTCCCATTCTATTAAGATGTTGAATGGCTTGGCCATGCCTTAACTTGTGTATTTTTACTCATCCCCTCAATGATCTAGCTCGATTCTCCAAAGCCGGCCTGATATACCAAACTTAAAATATCACTTATGTTCCGTCTAAACCTTCAAACTCAATTCGGATCTAATATTCAAATATTCAAACTCAAACTTTGCTACTCATTGTTTATTCCATGAGCTCAACCTTCCAATCTCTTATAGGTGCTTCAATGAATTCCTGAGTGAGATCGTATCAAGATTATGAGAACAATTTGATTGAGTTGCCTTAGCCTTAGCATGATCTACTATGAGCTCACCCCTTATTGTGCCATGGCTTAGTTGGCCTTCTCATTTTCTTGCTTAGATTTAAACTCGCCCATCCACCAAGTTCATGATTTCAACTCGATGTTCTAAGTTCCCATTGATCCTAGTGCTACATGTAACCAAGTTACCCTTATCTACACTGTGAGCCATTCCACAACACCATGTGGAGTTTCTAGGAGTTTACATACCTCCACACTATGAATTCTGGGCTTTTTTTCATGCCATTGAGCTCATTGTGTCACCTCCCGATCTCCTCATTTCCAGGAGATGAAAATGTCTTCGAAAAATTATAAATCTCCCCAAAACATTATAAAAATGCTTCTTAAACACCAAAATTATGCCTGCCACCAAAAATTCTTTAGTGAGAATATTTTCTAGTCCTAAGTTCCGATAGACCCCTATTGTCCAATTTTTCCCCTAGGGGGCCAAAAATTGGATGACACTTCCTTTAAATTGATTTTCATTTTCCCCAATGAGTTGTGAAATCCTTTAAGCTCATGGTACTCACGTAGAAATAAGTCCTAAAACTTTCACAACAGATCAATTATCTTTGAAACCTCCTTTTCTGACTAATAGTCACCAATAGTAGTATCCTTAGGTTCCATTTATGAGCCAATGTTAACCTTATTTGTTCTGAGGGGTTCATGGTAGGCATGTGCTTTCTCATCAGCACTATCGATTACATAGCACGTACCCATAGTATGGTTAACATCTAAGTTCTCCACTTCCTCATCATCTATCACATAGACCATCTTTCACTTCTCTTTCTCCATGTAAGCATGCTTAAGTTGCATCTCGTCTAATTCTCCCTCATCAGAGTGCGCTTCTAAGCCAGGTTCACAAAATAATTCCAATATTCTATCCTCTACCATGGCACTGTCTCCCATCGTTAGGATCTTAACAACCTATAGCTCCTCATTCACCAAGCGCTTAGCAATTTGATATTCAAAACTTTGAATCAAGTCATTTTTTAACTCCTATTAGTTCCCTATTTGACGGCATAACTCTAAATAAATGTCCCATGCACACGCACAACCTTGTAGTGTGGAATAAAACTTGTGCACCAAAAGGGAAGGAGGTAAAGCCTTTGTGCCTTCCATCTAGATCCTCTTGCACTCTTGGACATGTTCTGAGGTGGATTCTTTCCCATCATAGACAAAAAATTTAGTTTGTGCACATTGCTCCTGAAGAATCTAATAGGGAGAAAAATCATCACCTCGCATGTCACCCTAGAAGATTATCTCGATGCACCATCCACCAATGTGATTACAGTTCCACACAAAGTGTAGATAAGCATGCTCCTTCATTCGATCTCACATCTCCATTAAGCTTCCATGGGCTCATAGGAAAACATCAAGGTTGCTCATCCCTATGTATAGATTGGTAATTGCTTCCCTCTTAGGCACCAAATTGGGCACGTCCTTGTCACTCTTGTAACGGATCCTCTCAATTACCACCCAATTAACTCATAAGTCTCATGCATCTAATTACCATATAGCTACACTAGTGGTATCACTCATAGATTGAGGATATTCAAACTGCTTAATCCCTTTCTATATGATTAATCACCTTAGGGTCCCTGATAGTGTGCACATAGATTCTATCAAGGACTTCTTCTCCCAAGGACTCAATATAGGGCGTTGTCTTCCCATCAGTTAGAGTGATAATAACCTGTTCTTCCTTGTTTTCAAATATTATGTGCCCCTTATTGAACCATAGGTGAACATTTTTCTTATAACACCAGGGGCACCCAAGTAACACTGGGAGGTTTTCTGCCTCATCTAGTACCAAGAATTCGAAGTCTCCAATGAATTTTTCCCCTTTGATAATGATAGCATCATCCTTCAAGAAACCAATGGGAATCTCCTTTGTCTTGTTAGCCATATACAACACATTTGAAGATGGATGTAATGGGAGCCTTCCCATTTGATTCCAGACATCCAAGGTAGGAAAATTAACTTCCATACCTATATCTATCATAAAATTACTTAGGAGTCATCCGTCTACTACTACATTCAAGATAATATCCTTATCATAATCAATGGTGTTAGGGGGAAGGTTAGCGTGTAGGACCTATCACTCGTGCTCTCCTCTGGCATACGGTACTTTCTCCCATAGCCATTCCCCTAGCAAAGGAATGATATTCTACTACCTAGGAATTTTGTATACTTCCCTAACCTCATCAAGATCCTTCTATGGATCCTCAGTGTTCTTCCTTTTCTCTAACTACCGTGACTGCTCGCTTAGGCACTATATCTCTCCTTGTAGGCTTCAAATTAAATCCATGGTCTCCTGATAAACCTCTTTCTGATGAGTAAGGTCTAGATACTTCCCATGCACCACCTCTTCTCTAGTAACCAGTGACCTTTGATTTAGTATTTCCTTGGTGCATGCATCCTCATATCACATCGTCACCAGTACAGGATCAAACTCTGACTCACATGCCACCTTTGACATCCATTGTGAGTCAACATTTTTCATGCTCACCATTCCTACAACTTTATTCTTCCACTGTTTATGGCTCATGTGTTCAAATAAATATGGGAACTCCTCATACTTTTACTTCTTTCCACAAAAATTACATTGTAACATATCAGAGCATTCATGCTTATAGTGCTTTGTAGACCCATAGTTGTAACAAATTCCATGTGGGAACTCACTTCTTCCACCTCTGTGAAAGAATATTCCACGAGCTCCTCCATCTGCACTCCCTTCATAGTGACAACCATCATCCTTGGAATTGTTTGAAATGTCAGTCTGGCATACACCAATATCAATGGCATCATGTATCTGGTCAATCAATCTACAATCCTTGGTGTCATGAGTAGTGGATGTGTCAATCTTGTAATAATAGGACACATTCTTATTGATCACATGCTGCAATAGCGGACACCTACTTGCATCATGATCTCTGTGGTAAATCTCACAATCTACCATCATGGCGCGTACCGATCTTTGAGGAAAACAATCCTTTATATTCCCCTCTACCTCAAAATTTGTGCACCATAGGCCAATGTGAGTCTTATGTGCCAAGTTCGTAGATAGCTTCTCCAATTTTTTTTACCATTTCAAAAATTTTAGATTCAAGAAAAGGGCTAACACTTGTATCCACGCTTCCAACAACCTCATCACGTAGGGTAACCTCCAAGGCCTCGCACGGGTCTTTGAAAGTCTTGTGCGAAATTGATCTCCTAAAAGGTGTTATTAACCCTCCAACAAAACATTGAGCATGTTGAGAAGGGTGAATATCATATGACATTTTTGACAAAAGAGTCTTAAAACACACATCATATTCCTACACACTCTTTTCCATACCTTGTTGAATTTATTTCAACATGTTAATAATCTTCTCTTCAAACTCAGGAACATGAATATTACCTAAGAAGGCATTATGCAGTGCAGTATAATCTACCACTTTCTGGTGGGGGTCATACTTATGGCACCAACTATATGCACATCCTTGCAACATTATTGCGAACTGACTTGCCTTTCATTCTGGGGTAGTGTTCCTTTTCACGTGTCATAATAGACCACATGTGTGTACATGTTCTGTAACATCCTCAACACCTTTGTAATATGGTAGATGCAAAGAAATTTCAACAAATACTTGATAAGGTGGTTGAGGCCCTTGTCTACATGATCTAGAACATTGATTCCCTCTGACATTTCCTCTACCACCAAATCCTACAGATCCACCAGGTCCACTTGGTCCACTAGTTCCTATTCCACAAGATGCACTAGATCCTCCTCTCATGGTTGGAAAGGGTCCTAAAGTGGTCGTGTCTTGTGTCCCCATTATCACACTAAACTATGCACAAATAGTCTTTGATATTGCACTGCTACCAAATGTGTGTCCCACACCGATTCTAGACGTGATACCCAAGATTTGAGTACCCAAAATTTTCCCAAATTCTTCTCTAGATAATATACCTCCAAACACAAGAAATGATTGTGCATCCATAGATGTGCCAAATGAAAAGTTATACCTCTTAGGTGTTGATCGGTCACTTCCACCAATACCAACTGGGTTAGTAATACTTATCTCTAGATTTGGAAAACTAAGCACTAGGGGTTTGTCACTAGGCAGATTTAGATGTGCACCGATAGATCTCCTTTCTCCAAGTGATGAGCTCTTATTAGAAGCTATATGGGTCTCTCTCCCACGCTTACAAAGATGGGGTAGCATAGACTTCTCAGGATCCATGTCCTCTACGTGAACCTCAATTCCTTCTTGCAACGTCTACCTCCATAAATCCATCTTTCCTTAACTTCAAGTTGTCTATCTAACTCCCTCTCATGAGCTTCCTTATACTTGAGTTGTCTCTCTACCCTCTCCTTTTTAGCCATAAGATTTTCCATCTTCCTCCACCCTAGCTTCCTCACCCAGTGCTCAGAAGAGCTTAGCCATCTATAGGAAATGCTTCCAAACTCAATGTAATGATGAGGATCTTTATAGCTAAGGGTATAACACAAAAGAATGATCCTCTTAGATCTCTCAAAAACTCAAACTTAGCAATCTATGGATAGGAATATGTAGAAATCATGTACTTCAAGGTATAAATTATCAACACTCTACTCCACCAATGATCAACAACACATGTCCAAGCCATATCAGTATCATGTAGGCTCTAATACTCATCTTGGGTCCACACGCGAGATCTATAGTACCAGCTTGATCTATATGCATACGCTAAAAGCCATTCATACAAATCCTTTAGAAAGAAAAAAAAGGTCTCATACAACTCATGATACATATGTTCTTCTACCCATTTACGTGCATTAAACTCAGGTCCGGTACTAAATATCTAAGAAAACTAATCCTCTGTGATTTTAAGCCATGCTTCGATACTATCTAAGGTCAATCACTATGTCATAAAACATCATTCTCACAATAGTTTAGAAAAGAGGTCCCAACAACAGAAACAAAATGTAGTCTCTATTGTCACCACCTATTCAACAAACAATCCCAAGCACACCGGCATATCATCCAGCCTTATCCTGGAAGCTCACATGTGGTGCTCGCAGGCGCTGAGTCCCTCCCTTATATGAGCCTCATGAGAATGTTTCTTCTTAAAAAAAGGATGTAATATAACCAAAAACAAGTGCATTCATTCATGGAATTCAAGATGTAAACACTAACTCCTAGCCTAAATGCATTGTGAAAATGGATTAACATGATCAACTAAAGGAAATTAGAATCAACCCATGAACATCATGTAGAAAAACCCATAACACACACATGAACACTAAGGAAAAATACATAGATCAAGATCCATTACAAAAGTGTTACAAAATTACTTCAAATTATATTCATAAGCCAAAATATGGTAGCCAAGATTACATCAAGAGAGTTCCATTGTTTTTCTTTTAATGTCCATACTAGTAGAGCTTTCTTTACATGACAAAGCTCGCCATTACATATCTCTTTCCACACATACTATATTTTCCTATCTCTCTTCATCCATCTATCCTTATCTACAAAGGACCCTCTATATCAAGTAATGGAAGGAATATTATCCTAACCATCCATCATCATCTATGAAATCCTATAGGAATCTTCTTATGATTTCTCTACCACTACCTAGGAATATGCCAGATGTCGCCATGCATTTCCCTCAATCGAGTTTTTATAGCATGCTTGTACCAGTTAATACTTAATAACCTCAGCTCGTTATCCTCTCATGATAACCATAATGATTCCCTAGAATATTCTTTTGTTGAATTATAAGTCTCCATACAATATCTACATTTGTATCTGGTATCTTTTCCATTCACTCCATATGCACATCTATTTCCCCTTGTCCGAAAATTACTAAATCCCTACTCCATTCTTTGATAGCGCGATCCTTTGTGCCTCCCTCAAAATTACTTATTTGCATGCCTTTGCACCTTAGGTACTTAGTTAATGTTGTCTCCAAATTATTGCATGCCCTGAATGGCCTGAAATGAGTCACGTCATTTGGTGTGATTGGGACACATGGGATCACATCTCAAGTTGTGGGACTTTGGCTAGAGGTGAACCTTCGGAGAATGCCGGCTTCCTGTTCCTAAAATAAACACAACCCTATTTTGATGTAAGAAATATGGCTAAGTAGTCCTATGCTATCATTTCATGGGATTTAGGGAAGAAGAATACAAGGAAATAAAAATTATTCTAGAAGTGGTGATGCACCAAGAAAAGGGATATTTAACTTTTGGAAAGGTTAATTTGGGTATGATGATTGCACCATTAGCCACCTTCACCTATTGCAACTTGGAAAGGATATAAAATATCATAGACTAGAATCACACGTTCCTCTGTTAAACCTTAAACATACAAAGTAGAGGGATCAACTTTGATGTGAAACATAGATAATTTATCAAAGGGATAATCACAAGCACATGTCTAGTATTCACTTAAATGATAATAATAATACAACTCTTGATTAGCAGAAGGAAAATATTGTCTCACAACTGATAGGAAGTAATCACACTATTCTTTTATCAATATGAAACAGATAATTTGAAATAAAGGTAAATTAATCAAATAATGCTAAATAATCACATTCACAAGGCATGTAATGATTAATATTCAACACAATAAAATAGATTTTCAAGTGCAAGGAATAACTTTGAATATAATTAAAAGGTTTCAACAAAAATCTGGAAGCACTCTTCCAAGCTCGAAGAGCAACATTTTTCCAAATCTCTTCAAAATATGTATATATAAATAATGGAAGCACTCCACTATTTATAAGTTCCTAGGCTAAGCCATAACAGCTAGGCTTTTAACTAACATTTAACTAAATATAGTAATGTCATTAATAAGAGGGAACATGTTCCCATAAAAATAGTAAATTTGTTACAAAAGGTTGACCAAGTCAACCCTACAACTTTGACCATTTCCAGAGCTTGAACCTTTCCTTTCATGGCCGCTCAGCTTTGGCCAGGTTCATCTTCATCTCTTTTCTCTACAAGATTTTGTTGTCCTTCCTCCCATATGGCCATTTGGTGTCTGTACTCGAAGAAACGATTGACAATACCCTGAGTTTCTTCATCTCTAGGTCCACATGCATAGTGATTCACTATGTCCACCATTTCCTCTTTCCCATCTCCTTCTATGGCCCAAGTATTTTTGTCACTTCCAGTTTTATTAGCTGGGGAAAATATTGGGTCACCCATTTCCTCCTCAATTCCTTTGACACTCCCATTTTCTTTGATCTCAACCCCCAACATTTCCTTGTCAATTCCCATGGATTTCATCACTCCCACACCTTCCATCATTACCACCTTTGCTCATATATCATCTGGCATTTCTAGTGATCTTGCCCTAACTGGTACTCAGGTATCAGATCTACTACTTTGTCTTCCTCAACTCTAGCCATACCAGAGTGGCTATTTAGACAGACTCCTAAGCAAAAGAAAAAGGTTCCTCTGGGAGATGTGATAGATCTCAGTATATTGGAGTCCATGCCAAATAGACAAGCCAAGAGACCGAGAACTGTATCAATTCTAATGGTTAATCCATCAGGAGAGTGCATGATCGAAGTGGCTATCCCTATCGAGGGGAAAACTAAAGAAGCCAACACATCAGCATACTATCGGATCTCAAAGTTCTCATTGGGGAAGGCTACTCATGAAGGAGCCAAGAAGGATGTACACACTACTCTTGGGGCCCTTTTGGAGAAATATGACAAAGATAAGGCCACCAAGGATGAGCTTAAGGCCAAGGTTGAGTAGCTCACTACACTGCTACGTAGAGTAACTCATCCCACTCCATCCACTTACATCTTAACTACTACGAACATGATAGTTTCATCTACAATCGATGACATATCTTATCATGAGCTTAAGAAGCTAGGCTAGAAAGGGAGAACAGTGAATGGATGGATGGAAAGGATCTTGTAGGAGGCCAATCCTCTGATTAAGGAAGCTATAGAGATTTATACTGATTTACAGATTGTGAAAGCCACCATTGCTAAGATGGATGAATATCTCTCCGAAGATAATAATAATTTAAATTTAACTTTGGCAACATGGAATGAAATTAGAGAAGAAGATTCCGATTTACTTCTGTAGGAATAGGTGATTGATGATGCCTCTAAATTGTTTGAATATCAAAAATCTATGGAATTCTGGTGTCAAGTGTTACAAGATTTGATAAAAAATTTGGAGGAAAAGCGAGTAGAAATTACAGATTCCCTCAATGATATCTCTAAAGAGTTAGACAATTCCCACTACAACTTTTTCAATGAGAACATCGATGCTCTTCCTAAGGACCAGATTAAAGAAAATTTCAAAGATTTAGTGAAGAGGGATGACAATGTTACAAATACTTTCAATAGTGACTCCATTGATCGACTTGTTCTATGTCGGAACTTCATAGGGAGAATAAAGAAAGTCGTAAGTAAGCTTTGAAGGTTTCCGGCTAGGATCATGAAAGAGATCGAAACAAGGGATGTAGTGAATCACTATGCATGTGGACCTGGAGATGAAGAAAATTAGGGTATTGTCAAGAGTTTCTTTGAGTACAGACACCGAATGGCCGTATGGGAGGAAGGACAACAAAATGTTGTAGAGAAAAGAGATGAAGATGAACCAGGACAAAGATGAGTGGCCATGAAAGAACAGGTTTAAGATCTAGAAATGGTCAAAGTTACAGGGTTAACTTGGTCAACCTTCTGCAGCAAATTTTCTATTTTTATGGGAGCCTATTCCCTCTTATTAATGACATTACTATTTTTAGTTAAATGTTAGTTAAAGGCCTAGCTGTAATGGCTCAGCCTAGGAACTTATAAATAGTGGAGTGCTTCCATTATTTAGATATAAATATTTTGGAGAGATTTGGAAAAACATTGCTCTTCAAGCTTGGAAGAATGCTTCTAGAGTTTTGTTAAAACCTTTTAATTATATTCAACTTTATTCTTTACACTTGAAAATTTGTTTTATTGTGTTGAATGATTAATCATTACATGCCTTGTGAATGTGATTCCTTAGCATTATTTGATTAATTTACCTTTATTTTAGATTATCTGGTTCATATTGAGAAAATAATAGTGTGATTACTTCCTATCAGTTGTGAGATAATATTTTCCTTATGCTGATCAAGAGTTGCATTATTATTATCATTTGAGTGAATACTAGACATGTGCTTGTGATTATCCCTTTGATAAATTATTTGTGTATCACATCAAATCTTATCCCTCTACTGTGTATGTTAAGGTTACAAGAACGTGTGGTCTAGCTGTGATATTTTTAATATCCTTTCCAAGTTGGCAATAGTTAAGGTGGCTAACTGTGCAATCATCATACCCAATTGACCATTTTAAAAGTTAAATATCCCTTTTTTAATTGGTGCATCAACCACTTCTAGAATAATTTTTTATTTCCTTGGGATTCTTCTTCCCTAAATGCCCATGAATGATGCATCGGACTAGTTAGTCCATCCTTCTTACATCAGAAGTAGTGTTGTGTTTATTTTAGAATAGGAATTCGGCCTCTCCAAGGTTAACCTTGAGCCCAAGTCCCAATATCTTGAGAGGTGATCCCATGTGTCACAATCACACCAAATATTTGACTCATTTCAAGGCCCATTCAGGGTGTGCAGTGATTTGGTGGGACAACATTTTACTTTTAGGGGTCTCCAAAGGTATTAACCCCCAAACCCAATTCTATCAGATCTCTTCTAAAGGTTTATCCCAAATCCACTCCTTCCCCTATCATATCAAAACATGCTAGGTTAGGCCTCAGTGTAGCTCAGATCAAGAATATTGACCATTCTGTTTTCCCTCTTGTTGGAGCTATTAATTGAACAATTATAATCTATACACTCAGGTTCTTATGAAAATATGATGCCGATAAAAGTAATAATGCCCTTGGTTTGAATCTAAAATGGCTAAAGTTTAGTTTATTCTATGGAAATTAAAGGAAAACCTACTTGTGGGAGATTAAGGATGCCCAATATTGTTATCCCAAATTTACCCCCTGGGTATTTTGGAATATTCCTTATAAATAGACTTAGAGATTCAAATTCTGGGATGTATAGACAATTGTCAAGTTCAACACCATCAGAAGATAAATGTAACCCATGTTTCGGCTTGACCAATGTGATCACTATGCTGAATGTTAAATTTGATAGTCAAGCTCCTTGTGAGATTGGAAAAGTTCAATAGGTTGGACACCAAGGTTATTCAGTTGGGTTGGATGGTGGTTAGATGATTGGTTAAGTGACGCACTAGGATGGTCGGTTGGGCTGGTCGGGTCACCTAGTTAGAGTGGTGACAAAGCATACTTATGACACACTAGGTTGGAAGCATGGGTTGATTGTCTAGGTTGGTTGGATGACTGTTGTGGCAGTGTGGTGACGAGCTCAAGGGTTGTGTCCGACTAGGAGGTTGGTTCAAAAGCGCAAGATAATGGATAATGGCGACTGACATATAACCAACCCCAACTGAGTTGATAGTACAGGTAGACATTAGGGTTGGTTAGGTAATAATGGTAATGGTGAGAATTTTATGCCGTCTAACCCCCTAGGTTGGATGAACCCACAAGTAGAGATGGGGTGAACTCGGTTGGTTGGCAACCACAAGGATGTATAACTTTCATAGGGAGACATAAAGAGAAAGAAGTCGTAATAAGCTCTTGAAGGTTTCCGGCCGATCATGAAGAGATTCGAAAAAAAGGGCTTGTAGTGATTAGTGAATCACTATGCATGTGGACCTGGAGAGATACGAAGAAAATTAGGTATTGTAAGAGTTTCTTTGAGTACAGACAACCCGAATGGCCGTATGGGAGGAAGGACAACAAATGTTGTAGAGAAAGAGATGAAGATGAACCAGGACAAAGATGAGTGGCCATGAAAGAAGAACCGGTTTAAGATTAGAACTGGTTTCAAAGTTACAGTGGTTAACTGGTCAACCTTCTGCAGCAAATTTTCTATTTTTATGGGAGCCTATCCCTTTATTAATGACATTATATTTTTAGTTAAATGTTAGTAAAGGCCTGCTGTAAATGGCGAGCCTAGGAAATTATAAATAGGGGGCTTCCATTATTTAGATATAAATATTTTGGGAGATGGCAAAAACTTGCTCTTCAAGCTTGGAAGAATGCTTCTGGTTTGTTCAAACTTGTAATTATATTCAACTTTAATTTTCTTTACACTTGAAAATTTGTTTTATTGGGTTGAATGATTTAATCATTACATGCCTTGTGAATGTGATTCCTTAGCATTATTTGATTAAATTTACTTTATTTTAGATTATCTGGGTTCATATGAGAAAATAATAGTGTGATTGTGACTTCCTATCAGTTGTGAGAAATATTTTCCTTATGCTGATCTAAGAGTTGCAAAGATTAGCATTTGAGTGAATATAGGACATGTGTGTGATATCCCTTTGATAAAATTATTATGTGATCACATCCAAATCTATCCCTCTACTGTGTATGTGTAAGGTTTAACAGAGGAAGGGTTCTAGTCTGTGATATTTATATCCTTTCCAAGTTGCAAATAGGTGAGAAAGGTGGCTTCACGGTGCATCATCATACCCAAATTGACCATTTTTAAAAGTTAAATATCCTTTATTGGTTTGCATCACCACTTCTAGAATAATTTATTCCTTGTATCTTCTCCCTTAAATGCCATGAAATGATAGCATAGGACTAGTTAAGCATCTTTCGTACCTCAGAAGTAGGGTTGTGTTATTTAGGAATAGGAAGTCGGCCTTCTCCAGAGGTTAACCTTGAGCCCAAGTCCCATAGCTTGAGAGGTGATCCCATGTGTCACAATCACACCAAATGATGTGACTCATTTCAGGCCATTCAGGGGGTGCAGTGATTTGGGGACAACAGTTACTTTTAGGGGTCTAAAAGGTAGTAACCCAAAACCCAATTCTATCATGATCTCTTCTAAAGGGTTACTACCAAATCCTCCTTCCCTATCATATCAAAACATGCTAGGCCTAAGTGTAGCTAAGATCAAGAAGATTGAACCATTCTAGTTTTCCCTTCTTGTTGGAGGCTAGTAATTGAACAATTATATCATACACTCAGGTTCTTATGAAAATATGATGCCGATAAAAGTACCTAATGCCCTTGGTTTGAATCTAAAATAGGCTAAAGTTTAGTGTTATTCTATGGAAAGTAAAGAAAACCTACTTGTGGGGAGATTAAAGGATGCCCAGATATTGTTATCCCAAATTTACCCCCTGGGTTAATTTGGATAATTCCTTATAAATAGACTTAGAGATTCAAATTCTGGGATGTATAGACAATTGTCAAGTTCAACACCATCAGAAGATAAATGTAACCCATGTTTCGGCTTGACCAATGTGATCACTATGCTGAATGTTAAATTTGATAGTCAAGCTCTTGTGAGATTGGAAAAGTTCATAGAGTGGTGACAAAGCATACTTATGACACACTAGGTTGGAAGCATGGGTTGATTGTCTAGGTTGGTTGGATGACTGTTGTGGCAGTGTGGTGACGAGCTCAAGGGTTTGTCGACTAGGTTGTTCAAAAGCGCAAAGATATGGATAATTCGAATGACATATAACCCCAATGAGTTAGATAGTACAGGGTGAGACATTAGGGTTGGTTAGGTAATAATTGTATGGTGAGATTGGATGACGTCTAACCCCCTCAGGTTGGATGACCCAC
The DNA here is from genome assembly GCA_019776745.2 of Taxus chinensis. Classification (NCBI taxonomy): domain Eukaryota; kingdom Viridiplantae; phylum Streptophyta; class Pinopsida; order Cupressales; family Taxaceae; genus Taxus; species Taxus chinensis. Next base: position 341,223,584 of record CM034151.1, read on the forward strand.
AAAGTAGAGATGGTGACTCGGGTTGGTTGGCAACCACAAGGATGTATAACTTTCATAGTTGGATGGTGCCCAACCCCCTAGGGTTGGACAGTCAAAGTCAGGCGATATATGGTTAGACAAGTCATGAGGTTAGATGCCTAGGTGTTGGTATGGTGAGGTTGGATGGATCACATATTGGATGGATCACGAGTCCTAGGGAGATGAAGGTAGTAGGTGGGTGAAAAGAGAGTTTGACCATCAGTTTAATTGTGATAGTTGAGGTTGTTCAACTACCTGTCAGGGATTTAATGAGGTTTGGTGGAAAATTTTCCTATATAATGGACTTGAACCTCTCATTCTTATAGTGACTTTCTAAAAATAAAAGGAACTATGTCAAAATTATTCTAGAGCTATTGTGAGCTAAAACCCTCGAATTTGGGCTTATTGTAAAAGATTTTTCCTTGTGCCTATATTGTAATGGATTGTGCATGTTTATGAGCAAGAAAATTTGTGTTTTGTGGATTTCCTTTCCCTAATTTGGGTTATATTTCATATTTTTCCTTCCATTATATTTGTAGGTGTATTGTGTATGTTTATAGCTCTTTACAGGACCTTAAATTTGTTGTCCTTTATGAATATAGGAAATTAAATATTATTTTATACTCTGGTGCCTCCGCCTACCCTCTCTTTTTTCTCACTATTTTTCACTCACTTACATTATTTCACCCTTTCTTGGTGCTTTCACCACCCCTTTTAGTGTAGGATTTCCCTTTCTTTGTACTTTCTCTCTCCCTGTCTCCTTGGCATTATTAGGGTAAATTTAGATAGGTGTCTTTTCTGTATTAGGAATAGTTTAGCATTAGGATTAGGAATAAGAAACTAAATTTCTATGGAGGATTATCCTACTTGCAATGCGTCACACTGAAGGATAATCCCTTATTATGTAGGTTACACTGATTGCCTCACACATAAATAATTAGTAATCAGGGGTGTTCTATTTTTGCATTAACATTTTTGGCATGCCCGGTGGGACAAACAGGTGAAATATCTACATTTCACAAGTGTTCCACTATATATCTTAGTTAGAATATATTTTGCAGGTGTATAGTTCAAAATCTAGAGTGGACTTCATTTCAGCTAGTTGATGTGTTCTTGTTATAATTTTAGCATTTAGAGGCACATGCTCAAACACATCTAGCGACTCTGTCTGGTAAAGAACCCTCACTCTCAGTTGCATACATTACCTCTTTCCATCCATTTCCATTAATTTTCCTTCCACATCTTTCTACTTTCTTCCATCCATGAAGTTGTGAAATCATGACTTCATTCCCCTCATGGAATTCTATATTGCAGTAGCAACAACACCATTTATACATCCCTCCACATTTGCAACACATATTCTCAGGGTAATATTAACCACCTCCAAATCCATACTACAATTAAGATCAATAGTATGCATACCCATATGAGAAGGATGCTGATCATCTGGTCATCCACCAAACTATGGATCTAGTGAAGATCAAAGGTATGCAGATTTTGGAGGATATCTTCCACCTAGGGACTTTGAGTTATAGTTGAAGAGAAATAAATTTGAGGTAGATATGATGCACACTTAGGCTACACACTAAGAGATAGCACTCAAGATTGTATTTACGGTCCCTTTTCCATGGAAAGGCCTTCGTCCAAGCTATTTCAAACCACAGGAAAAGTTTGGCTATGTAATTGAGATGCTTCCCCAACTTGAAGAATGGGTTAAGGATGTTGAATATTTTGCATGTTAATGGGAAAATTTAGAATTTCCATTCCACATCCCTCTCCCAATTTTACAATAATAACCATCTCATCCTGAGATCCAATTTCTAATATTCTCACCTATTGCCCCCATTGTGGATTCCACTTCTCCATTTTCTAGTCTTCCATCTCATCTCAGTTTTTCTACCCCTTTCCATTCTAAACCCAAGCTCCCTCCACAAGATAAAAATTTAATACCACCCCCCTCCACAAAAAATAAAGAAAACACTAGATATAACCCAACCCACCCCTCCCCTTGTTTCCCCAAGTCCATGCAGGGAAGAGACCCAAAAAAAAAGTTAAGAAGAGAATCTAGAATAAGAGCCGAACAAGGAAGAAATGATAAAAATATTGGTGATCTTGGCTCTAATATTTGGGATCAATAAAATCCCCTTCCTGGTCAAGCCTTTAGAGGAGGATAAGGTTGGAGAAGAACAGGTGGTGAATGTTGATCCGGTTACAGTAGCAATAAAGCAAGGAGAAACAGAAGATAACTAGCAGTCCATGTGCTCAGAATGTAGTGCCCATGAGGGCACTCTGTTTTCAGAGGTTTTTGATCTCTCACCAGCTACAGGATCAGTAGGAGAGAAAAAATGGCTCCAAATAAGAAAGAAGAATAGTACACATGGGAGACTAAGTCAAGTCCAAAGTCCCTGAATGAGGAATACATCATTGAGAGTTTCTTGATCTCATTTTTCAAACCGAGATTTGTCAATGAACCTATGATGGAGGAGGACATTCAATAAGACCTCACTACCCAAGATAACCCTCAAGAGAAGCAACTAGAGGATTTTTACTTTTCAAAATTCATATTGGATTAAGCTGAAAAAATGTGTAGATAATCATGGTCTTCAACCAGGGGAGGAGGAACTACCAAGTGGGAAACAAACTTCAACAAGTTATAGTAGCCCACAAATGAGTCCATCAGATACTGCAAGTAATACCAAGAAGTTACATGTTGAGGAGGAGTTCCATGTGCTCAAGGAAGGAGATGGAAGCAAGGATTACACCACTTCCAAATTAGTCATCAAGGTAGAAAATCATCTTTTGATAGAAGCAATACAAAGTAAAAATCAATGTGCAAACAACCCGCTTTTTTAGGAAGATCTATAGGAAGACTCCATTCTTGGAGTTGTAAATGAGAGCATTGGTCACATGCAACAGATTAGACCATGCTCAATAAGGTACTTAGCTTCACTGGAGCCAAGGGAGAATCCATAGCCAGTCATGCTCATTTTAGAGTGTGAGGATGATTTTCAATTTACCCAAGGCCAACAACAACACCTCCAACCCAATGCAGATAAGTGAAAGGAGGTAATTGTCTTGTTTGTTGATATTTGGGAAAGGGTGTTAAATGATTGTCAAATCTTATTACATGCCATGTACATTGTAAAATTAATGACATGACCACATTTTGTAAAGAATGGAAGTTATCACTCCCTTCCTATTACATGATTTGTTTAGCATTTCCCTATTTTGGTTACAGTAGGGTAGGTAGGTTTTCTTTCTGTAGAAAAAGTGCTTGTACACACTCTACATACTCCACTCAGAGTATGTATGATCTTCGTGTTGTGCACATAGTTTCTGTGTGGTAGTTTCTCTTGCACATTTCACCATTTTTCAAGGAAAGATATGTGTCATAGAAAGGGGTTAAAAGTTACACGAAATGATAGTTGTTATCTTCAACTAAATCCAAATACAAAGAAACTAAATCAAATTGAGGGACAATTTTCAATGTTTCATCTCTCATGTCTCTCTAAATCAGCTAAGGTTGAGCCCATATGCCTCCTCTTGCATTAGAAAATAAAAAGTAGGGAGCATTCCTATCTTCAACATTTCAGCCATGACATGCTTATGAGGAAAATTAGATTTTGGGGTAGCTTTCAAAAGTGCATCTATTCATCCCCAAAATATCGATTATAGGTACATAATTCTTTGTGCCTTTTCCTTGGTCATATTTTCAATTTTGGGAGTAATTCACAAGTTTTATCCAAAATCCCAAAAGGAGCTTTAAGAGTAAGACAAGGTAGTTTTAGTTTGGATGCTAAGTACACACGAGTCCCAGTTTCTTCAAGGTAGGCTTGAATTCATGCCCAATGTATGATTTAAGTCTAATGGTATCTTCATCTAGTAGGAAGATGTCCCAGAGAAGTTGCAATTGTTATCCCAAATTTACCCCTCAGGTTAATTTGGATAATTCATTATAAATGGACTTAGCCATTCAAATTATAGGATGTATGGATGACCGTCAAGTTCAAACACATCAAAAGAGAAAGGAATCCCATGTTTTGGCTGGGATGATTTGATATTTACTCTCAGTGAGGTGGCTCACCATGATAAATGTTCAAGTTGGTGGTCAGGCTCATTTTGAGATTGGAAAAGTTTATTAGGTTGGACGCCTAGGTTGGATAGTGGTTAGATGGCTGATCCGGAGACACACTAGGATGGAAAATTAGGTTGGTCAAGTAGCCTGGTTAGATGGGTGATGAAGCGCATGGGTGACACACTAGGTTGGACAGATGGGTTCATCAGTCAGGTTGGTCGGCCGACTGTTGTGGCAGTGCGGTGACAAGATCAGGTGTTGATTTGCTAGGTTAGTCAATGTGCAAAGGTACAGATAAGTTAAATAACATCTAAGCCCCTCAGGTTGGATGGAATAGGGTGAGACATTAGGGTTGGCTAGGTAAGTGTTTTACATCAAGGTTGGATGGTTTCCAATCCCCTCAGGTTAGATTGGCCACAATGTAAAGATGGTGACCCAGGTTGGTTAGTAGCCACAAGGATGTACAACCTGCATAGTTGGATGATGCCCAACCCCCAAGGTTGGATGGTTTACATCAGGTGACACATGGTTATATGAGTCATGAGGTTGGACATTTGGGTGGTGGTATGGTGAGGTTGGATGGGTCACATATTAGATGACTCATGAGTCCTGGGAATATGAAGGTGGTAGGTGGGTGAAAAGATAGTTTAACCACCACTTTAATTATGGTAGTTGATGTTTTTAAACTACTTTTTAAGGATTTAATGAGGGATGGTGGTATAATTTCATGTATAATGGACTCAAAACCATTAGTTCTGCATAAACTTTCTGAAAAGAAAAGGAACTCTATCAAAATTGTTTCAGAGCTATTGTGAGCTAAAGGCCTCAAATTTGGGCTTATTGTAAAGGATTTTACCTTGTGCTTATATTGTAATGGATTGTGCATGTTTTTGAGCAATAAAATTGATGTTTTGTGACTTTTATTTCCCTAATTTGGGTTATATTACATTGATTTCCTACCATTATATTTTTAGGTGTATTGTGCATGTTTATATCTCTTTACAGGACGTTTAAATTGTTGTGCTTTGTGAATATATGGAATTGAATACTAACTTAGAATGTGGTGCCTCCACCTACCCTCTCTTACCTTATTTTCTCCCTATTTTTCACTAACTTATATTGTTTCACTCTTTCTTGGTGCTATCACCACCCCCTTTAGTGTATGATTTCCCTTTTTATGCACTTTCTCTCTCTCTGTGTCCTTGGCATTCTTAGGGTATATTTAGATAGGTGTATTTTATCCATTAGGAGTAGTTTAGCATTAGGATTAGGAATAAGAATCCATATTTCTCCAGAGGATTATTCTACTTGCAGTGAAACACACTAAAGGATAATCTCGTGTTATGAAAATTACATTGATTTCCTCACACACATATCACTAGCAATCAAGGGTATTGTGATTTTTTATTAATAAGTAATTTAGCTAATTTCCCTGAGAAGAAAGTGTTATTGAATATCCTAGTAGAAAATATTCAGGCCTCATACATGATGTTTTCAAGTTGAAGCTTCTGCAAATATTTGGGAGTAGAAATCTTGATGGACTGGTCTTTAGCAAATATTCCAGTCAAAGGAAAAATGAAAAAGTTGTCGATGACAAGAAAAATGAAGTATATAGTGCAAAAATCAGAAGATACTAGAGCCAACATTATTTATCAAGACAATGGACAAGGGATCTACTTTATAGCTTCCTAAGAGGAGGATGAAATTCCTATCTTGATAGGAAAAATCATTCTTTTCTGATGGGGTATTGAGTATGAAGGAGAGTGGATAAATGTAACATTCTCACTTTAAGACTTTAGAAATAAGGTATTTTTTTTCTTAATTTTCTCTATTCTAAATAATCATAATTTAGAACACACATTCCATGCCAATCAATCTCATAACAGATAACCAAATGCAGTTGTAATGACTCGGTAAAACACCGATCTCTCATTTCATGACTCGGTAAAAGATTGATCTCTCAATTTAATTCATTGAATTGTATACTAGGTATAATTGGTTCTCTTACCCTTTTATAGGTATTAAGTGTTCTATTTAAGAGGCCTTTTTGATTATTTGTTACCAATATTCATCTAAATTTTCACTTCTTAAACTAGGTGACATAGGACAATGCAACCAACAGCTTGCGATAGTTTGTCCAAATATTTCCAACATATTGTTCATATTACTATTCCTAGATGGAATACTCATCAAATGGAATACATCCTTCACCCACTTCATCTATTATCTAGAATAGTCTTTACTGACTCTTGTCAATCCACTTGTTCTAGGTTCTACCCTAACCAAGGGTAGAAACAACGTTTAGTGTAAAGGACCACTCGTGAGGGTTAAGGATACATAGAAATAATCGATCGACCTAATTCAATCATTTGTGTATATTTATCCTAAGTCGTTGAGATGTCCCCGACACTAAATCATGCTTCTGACCTAACCTAGGGTATAACTAAGGAAAAGTCCAAGTTATGTAGCTCTAGGTGATTCAACTCTGAAGGGTGTTAAAACATGTCAATTGCAGCTTAGTATCCTTGAAAATACCCAAGTCTTCATGAAGGTACTGTACTTCAGTTGGCATGTGCTAACATCCATATGAGTCATCCCATCTGGATGTACATATCCACGAAGAAGTTAATAACTTAATTATTTTCTAAAATTAAGGTCTAATTACAACAGCCATGTTTAATCCCTAGTTTCATTAACACCTAAGATTGTCAACCATTAATGAGTTTTAATTTCTTTGTGGAAACATCAAGATTGCCTTTTTTATCATTAAATTTCTACAATTACACAATATGGTTCACTTATTTATCTCAACCATTCTTAGCTTGTTTAAGTTCCAAATTGCGTTCCTTTATATTAGACTTTATTGAGATGAAGTCTACTTATTAAATGTTCACGTTTACCTTTAATTTGTCTTATACCTTAAAGGTATTGGTCAAGAGGTAGTTCATATTCCTCTTTTCCAGAAGACATTAGGTTTAACTCAAAGGATTCTAAAACAATTGAGATTATCATTTCAGAATAGTTCTCTACCTCTTTCTTATTAAGAATTAGGGTTCATTATAACCCCTTACATTATTCAATATATCATAATAAATTTGTATTTTCATCATCATCATTTTAATAAACCATAGTGATTTAGTTAAATGATTAGCCATGAATGCCAACTTGTTAAGTTACATTCTAAATAAAGGGATAGTGTATTTAATTCCCTTACCACCTAATTCATTTTAAGCCAACTGAAAGGGTACCCTACATATATGAATATGAGAGGATAAAGATAATATTACAATTCCCTTCACATAATGTACAAATATAATGGAACATCGAGTACTAATAAACCCATAATATTTTCCATTCATCTAAGTGGAATACATACTTTACAAGTCCAAACATTTCAGACATCTTTAATGTCAAACAGTATCAATAAGCTCCATTAAGAAATACAAATTTTCCTCTTATAAACACATTTCAATAATGAATCATATTTCCTCATAAAAATTTTAGTCTTTACGTAAACAAAGGTAACATCATAAAACAACTTGCCTCCTTTTATCACTTACGAAGTCCATCTACAAAAATTGCTAGCATGGGTCAATTCATTGAACTGAGCATGATAAGCACTAGGCATTAAAATGATGTGATTTCAACTACTTGTTTCATAAAAATAACCCTACTTTTAAGAAATAGTTTAATCATTACAGAAAGATACATCGTAAAGAAATAACAATCATGAAAGGAAGAACAAAGTGTTGAGCCATATTATCATTAAGTAGAGATCTTGGGGTAATCAAAACAATGTTAAGCCAATTATTTCATAAATAATTATATCAGAAAAGTAATATTCCATCCAAATTACTTACCACATTTCTACTATATATATTTATAGTTCATATCTTGATTCATTTTATCCAAACCAAAGAAAGATACTAACTCTAATAGTTCATAAAAATAGAATTATTTTTAGGAATCAATGATCCACAATACTCAACATTACTTACTCCATCCTAAAATATCTAAGGTAAGGCTCATTCAATCTTTAAGACAAAATTTAGGATGAACCATCAACATCTTAAAGTAAGAGCTTCCTATTTAAGCTACTAAATCCATATTTAGAGCCAAAATCTAACCTAAGTTTGGGTTAAGCATAAACAGTTTTGATAAAGGATATTTTTCATTTACATGCACCTGGAATCGGTCACACATCACCATAACTAGATCCCTATCAAAAAATTAGTCACCATAATTAGATCCCTATCAAAAATTAGTCAAGGAGAAGAAAAATATTTATCCTCCAACTACCCACTCTTAAATTTCATTCAAACTAATACAACCAAGCATGTTATCTCCTTACACATGAGTAATATCGAAGAGAGAATGAATGACAAGAGGGAAAGGAAACAACCTATATCTGCTTCAGAATTTGAAGAGGACAGTTTAGTGAATACTTTAACTCAGAAAAGAGGAAAAGGATGTCAACAAACAAGGATGAGATAGGATCTCATTATTCCTTCCTAAGAAGAGGAATACAAACAAGAATTAAAGAACCAAGAAAAATCCAATCCAAGAAACATTCACTCTAACAACCATTATAACACGAATAACTACTTGATACTAGATCGATATAAAATGAATGAAACAAGGAAGTTAGAAACCGAAAGTGAAGTTTTCCCATCATACAATGAGAAAACCCATTGTAGCATAGAGGCTACAACTGAAAATGGTTAATCAAATTCCTTCTTTTAAAAACAGTTCCCTAAGCAACATAAGAATTAAAACAATAGAACATTAACTTCTTTCCAAACTTTAACAACATCAGCCTAGAAGTTATCTATTTTTCCCAAACAAAGAGAGAAAAAGTAGCATTGAAGTAAGTAATCCTTATGAAATCCTTATTTCTTTTCAATTGTCAACACACATAAAAATGAAGATAAATGAATAGAATATTTAATAGTCGCAACTTAAAATCAAGCCAACCCAGATCCCCTACTTCACAAGAATCAATGGAACATGCAACAGGTTCAAGAAGGAAAGAACCCAACGTAGATTCGACCAAAAGGAAAAACAACAAAAAGTGACATGACCCCAAGTCATGTGCTCGAAGTTGAGCCCAAAAGGAGAAGAGTAAAACCAAAAATGTTCCAACCCATTTCCTTAAGATAGTCAAGACTGAACTAATCCATAATTCAACTTAGATATCCCATTCCTATAGTATCTTCTATATATCAAATTTTAATGTTAGGATCTAGTAAATCCTGTTAGGTTAATTAATTATGCATTATATAATTAATTATTTAATTAATGTTATTAATTAAATAATGTTTTTATATGGTTATTTTTCTTCATAACCATCTAATTGTCTTTATGTCTACATACGGGTGTGGTTATATTGTTTTAACAATATAATTGTAATTATTCATTTATGCTTCCCGGATATAATATTGGAAGCTTATGTAATCTAGAATATGGTTGCACCTATGTAACTTAGTTTCTTGTTTGTATTCAGTTGTACGTTGCCTATAAGTATTGTAGATCTTTCCTATGTAAATGGTTGATTGAGTTTAATACAATTATCAAGCTTCTGCTCCTGTTTCTCAATCTACATTTGGTACCAGAGCGTATTGAAGCTCCTAGCAAGGTTGGAGAAGGTTGCAAAAGAAGGAGAATTCATGGAGAAGAAATTTGCATCAACAGAGAGCCATTGTTTCATCTTGCATCTTCCCAGAATGCCCTGCTAACTCATAACCTCTTGTGAGAATTCTAGGTAAATGTAAAGCAATTTTTTTCCTTGGTGCACTTCACTAGGAAAATTTGCTCCCTGGAAAGCTGATCATTTTCAGCATATATATTTTTTAAAACAATAAAATTATTTTTAACCCCATTAGGGGTTTTATCTCTATTATTAGAGAAGCCTTTTGGGTTCTTCTAAAATAACAATCCATCAAATTTGGAGGACTAAGCTCCCACCAAGTTGCATTGAACACCGATCAAGTTATGTTACAGACCGAGCTGATAGCTTTTGACTGAGTTGAATTAGGTAGATTTCGATTTGTGTTCTTTGTGCATTAGGGGGAGAACAACCACGTTGACGATGACCAAGATTACATGCTCAGCTGAATTGGATTTTAAGTGGTTTCAACGTTGAATGAGTTGAGGATGAGCTCCTACCAACACAACCGAGCATGATATACTCCTCTCGAGCTTCCCTCATGCTAAGAAGACCTACAACACAAACAACATAGTGGTCATGGCTTCAATCACTAACCAACCCCTGCAACCACACACAAAGAATTATTGGTCAGATCACAACAAACCGTGAAGAGATTCCTCCATGTAGACCTACACAAAAATCAAAGAAAAGAGTTAAAAAATCACGGTGGAGAATAAACAAATTCAATCAAATCTATTTCCAACTAAATAAAATAAGGTGTGGGAAGTGGTTGAGACAAATAATATAAACTGTGTTTGTATTTTTACAAAGGAGATCCGGTTTCTACACAGGCACAGACCTAATCCTCCTTCCATGCATGCAAATCACGTGGAACACCAGCCAGGTTGCATTTTTCAAAAGGTGAGTTCAAAATTCATCTTCTTTAAATAAGATTTGCTTAGTCTCATACACCAAGCACTCATAGAGCCTATGTGGATAGAGGAAAAGACTTAGAAGTGTAAGGTGCATGGTTCGAATCACACCAAAACCACGAGTTTTTCAATTTTGAAATTTGGAGGAAATTTAGTGAAACCGCCAAACTTGGAGAAGGATTTAGCAAAAAAACCTTCACTAAACCTGTTAGTTATAACTAAATAGGTCACTAAATATTTAGTGAGAAAAACCGTAATTTAGGGTAAATTTTTTTTTTCCCTATTAAGCCTATTTTTTCATTCCGAGCATTTTTTACAAAAGGAGGCCTATCTTGAAATTGCATTTTTAGCTATATTTTTACAATTATTTGGCGTAGTGGGTTGTATTGGGCTCCTAAGGCAACTAGGGTCCGTAAAACAAAAAAAAAATTACCTGCCATTCAATATTTTAGAAATATTTGAATGTAATTGCATGCTTGATCATATTGTACTAATTTGCAGGTTGCCATAGTCAACCGTAAATATTGTAACTACTTAGAAACTGGTAGAAAATTGTAATACAATAAAAGTAAAAGAATTGGTTCTGTAACACTCATGAGATCCTAAATCTCATTCATAGCATTCAATATATACAGTGCCTCTGGGAAGCACTTATGGGTAAAGCAGTCGTGACTACTACTACACTTAATGCCTAATATAGCTGTAACAACGTCATTTTGGCATTGACCCTTTAAATCAACGTGGAGCAATAAGGTCATAGTGCACAAACTATGAGCCATCCCATCTATCTATGAATGATTGCACGACATAAATCCTGACTGCGAAATTATCCAAGTATATAGTGAAGTTACGCATGCGTATGAGGATATTTCTTTGAGTCGGTGTAAATAATCACACAGACCCCTTTCAGTATTGTCTTGGTACCACGTATTGAATTATTTCACGTACGTTAACACCTCTTTCACGTACCGCTAGGTATATAGAAAGGGTGAGCTTCTTCCACGTATTGCTGGGTATATCGAAAGGGCGCATATCTAGAAAGGTTTGGTATATCAGACTCATGGTATATAGATTGAGAGACCTTATATCTGGATTGATAAGAGCCAATCCCTGTCAGTGTTTTCTAAAAAATGGGCACCAATGCCCCAAAAATTTTTCTTCCAGATTCAAAACTACTCAGAGGAAACAACTATGCTACATGTAAGAAAAAAATCAAGACACAACTTGAGTTTGAAGAGATCTGGCTTGCTGTGAATGGTACTCTGACCAGATCAACTACTGATACAACATAACAGTGGCAGTTTGATAAAGTAGATCAGAAGGCCAAGCTCATCATCTTTTTTGGAGTGTCCAATGATGTGTAACCCACATTCGATATGCCAAAATAACAAAAGAGTGTGGGATAAATTACACACAGTGTATGAATCCAAAAACAAGAATTTTATACTGAATTTGCAGAGTCAGTTACATACACTAAAGTTCAAATAGAATGATAAAATCGAAGATTTCTTAAGAAGAGTTGCACAATTGAGGGCTTCACTTCTAGCCCTGGGAGAAGCATTCTTAGATGATGCTCTCATTCCCATTTTTCTGAGAACACTCCCCTCTTCTTACCGCATTTTTGTTACAACACTAAACTTGTCAGATACGACCATTAGTTTTGAAAAATTGGTAAACTTACTACAACAAGAGTAAGCCATACATAATAAGGATGATGAAGAGGAGAAGGAAATTTCTTCACATCAAAAATGGAAAGGAAAAGGTAAAGGAAAACCTAATTCCTATCAAAATTCCCAAAATCAAAATCAGCATCAAGGGGACATACAATAGAAGAAACACTGGCCAATTTGTAAAAGAGGACATGAATTAAAAGATTGTTGGTATAATACTTACAAGAAAGATTCAAAAAGCAACTATAGACCTCCACAACAACAATCTTACAAGGGAAATTCTAACAAAAATCATTGGAAGAAAAAGAGGAACTTGAAAGGAAGACCCCATTATCAAGGAAATATTGCTGAGCAAGAAAAACATTCAGATAATGAAGACTTCTTGTACACTTCTCGATGAAGTGAACCATCCACGTCATCTAGTGATTCTTTTTATGTTGATTCAGGAGCCACTTGACACATGACCAGCCACAGAGACTAGTTTACTTCAATGAGGGACACCCCATCAAAAAATCATGTTTCGTTTGGAGATGATTCTTCATATACAATTCAGGGGATTAGGGAAATTTCTCTACCCCTTATTTCACACAATTATATACTATCAGATGTCTTATATGTCCATGGGTTAACAAAGAATTTTCTTTTAGTCAGTTAAATCCCTAATCACAACCTAAAAATTGACTTTGATAGTCATTTTGGCAAGAAAACATGTTTGATTTGAGACAAATCAAAAGGCTTGAAAATAGTTGCAAAATCCTCCAATGTGGGACACATGTTCCAACTTGATTTTGTTCATAGAGAGGATCAAGAACTTTTGGATAAGAACTCCACCTCAGCACAGTTGCGGCATCAGAGACTTGGTCATGTAAGTTTCAAGTATCTCGAGACACTTCGCCGACATAATATGGTACATGGGCTACCATATCTTTAGAAGAATATAGATAAGTGTCCTCATTTCCTAGTAGGAAAACAACACAAAGCTTCATTCCAGAAGAGTACATTTTGATCTCATAGAAAACTTGACCTAGTTCATACTGATCTTTGCGGTCTGATGCAACCAAGTCATTCTGGGTTCCAGTACTTCATGCTTTGTGTTGATGAATATTCAAGGAAAATATGAATTTTTTGTCTTTACAAGAAAATTGAAGCTTTTGAAACTTTCAAAAAGTTTAAAATAGCACTTGAGAATGAAACTGGTTGTCACATCAGAACTCTCCACTCAGATCGAGGGGGGGAATTCATCAATAATGAGTTCAAATACTACCTACAAACTCATGGGATTCATCAAAAAATGCCTCCTCCACACACACCGTAACAAAATGGTGTTGTTGAGAGAAGAAATCATACTATCATGGAAATGGTCTGATGCATGATCGATGATTATGGACTTGCAAAGACATTCTAGGTAGAAGCAGAAAAGACAACAGTGTATTTGTTGAACAGAGTTCCCACAGTTTCTCTTGAAGGAGTAACACCACAAGAAGCATGGTCAAAGAGGAAACCCTCTATTGCAAACCTTAGAGTATTTGGGTGTAAAGAAAGCATGCACATACCCAAACAGAATAGAAATAAATTGGACATGAAGTCACATAAAATCATCTTCATTGGGTATAGTGAAGAGACTGTTGGGTATAAATTGATGGATTCAAAGACCAGAAAATTCTACACCAGCAGAGATGTTGAGTTTTTTGAGAAGAAGGAAGCAGAGTCTCCTCCTCAAGACTCACCAAATGTAGATTTTTCACCAGTTGTAAAAATTGAAGTTGATGTTCCCTCAGATGATGAAAGTGACGATGGGGATGATGGCATTAATCAGATAGAACCACAACTCATGAAAATAGTTTAGCGTATGCCTAAATGGTGTACTATCACATTACAAGATGTAAGAATGGATGCTCCACTAGATACATCTACCCCTAGACCATAGAATCGCAATAAAGTAAGAGAAGAAGTTAAATTTTCTTTGATGAGTAGAGTTATTGAATTTGATGAGCCCTCTACAGTCCAGGAATCCCTATAGTCAAAATCTTGGAAAGATGCCATGGACTCTGAATATCAATCAGTGATGAAAAATCACACTTGGAAGCTTATCGATCTTCCACCAGGGAAGAAACTGATTGGATGTAGATGGATATTTAAAGCAAAGTACAAAGAAGATGGGAAATTTAACAAGTATAAAGCAAGACTTTTAGCAAAGGGGTATGCACAAAAAAAGGCATTGACTATGAGGAGACATTTTCTCCTACAGCTAAGATCAAAATGATTAGGATGATCTTTGCTCTAGCTGCTCAGTTTGGATGGAAAGTCCATCAGATGGACGTAAAAAGTGCCTTCCTAAATGGAGATTTATAAGAAGAATTCTACATGACTCAACATGAGGGATATGTATACCTGGAAAAGAAGAAAAGGTATGCAAACTTAGGAAATTTCTGTATGGCCTCAAATAGGCACCCCGGACATAGTACATCAAGATTAATGAGCATCTCGTACAACTTGGATTTGTTAGAAATCCATACGATCCCAATCTTTACCTTAAAAAGCAAGGTGGGGATATTGTGATTGTCATTGTCTATGTTGACGATTTAGTCATCACTGGTAGTTCAGTGAGGATGATCGATGCAATAAATAAAGATCTTAATCGATCATTCGACATGATTGATCTGGGGCTGATGCATTATTGTCTTGGATTAGAAGTATGGTAGAAAGAGAATCAAATTTTTGTTTCTCAGATGAAATATACCAAGACAATGCTCAAGAGAATCAATATGATGGATTTCACACCATGCTACACCTACGGGGGAAAAATTACAGTTATCTCATTCAGATCCATCTTTTGAGGTAATTGTCACTCTCTATCAGTAGTTCCAGATATCAACTTTGTAGTAAGCTATCTATCCAAGTTCATGTGGGAACCCAAAGTGTGTAATTGGAAAGAAACAAGGTGCATCTTGAGATATCTCAAAGGATCAATGGATCTTGGTCTAGAATATAAGATGAATGACAACTTCGTGTCAGGATTTTCAGATTCAGATCATGTAGGAAATATTGATGATAGAAAATCCACTTCAGGATTTGTACTTTTTATGGGATCTGGACCAATATCATGGGGAAACAAGAAACAACACTTTGTTTCTCACTCTTCCATAGAATTAGAGTATCGTTCTACAAGAGAAGCTATCTGTGAAGTAATTTGGCTATGTCACATACTGGAAGTACTTGGAATACCACAAGACAAACTGACCACGATGTATGTTGACAATGAAGGTGTTCTCAAAATTTTTTGCAATCCATTTTTTCACAAGAGAACAAAGCACATTAAGGTACATGTTAATTTCATATGTGAACATGTTGTTAAAGCACAAAATCTAACTTCAATTTTGTCCAACAGCTAAACAACAAGCATATATCTTCACAAATTCACTTGCACGTGACAAGTTCGAGTTGTTCAGAGAGTTCCTCTCCTCATCTCTTGAGATAATGCACAATTAAGGGGGGAATGTTAGGTTAATTAATTATGCATTATATGATTACTTATTTAATTAATGTTATTAATTAAATAATGTTGTTATATGGTTATATTTCTTTATAACCATCTAATTGTCTTTATGTCTGCATACGAGTGTGGTTATATTGTTTTAACAATATAATTGTAATTATTCATTTATGCTTCCTGGATGTAATAGTGAAAGCTTATGCGATCTGGAATATGGTTGCACCTGTGCAACTTAGTATTTTTGTTTGTATTTAGTTGTACAATGCCTATAAGTATTGCATCTCTTTCCTGTGTAAATGGTTGATTGAGTTTAATACAACCCTGTTACTCAATCTAAAAATCCAACAAGATGAATCGATAAGGTAATTCCTATATCCTAAAATATCATTTCAGAAAAGATGCATAAAAATTCGATAAGCCTTTCCAAAATCATGACAATAGGGTAACTATCAACCCGACTATCAGACATATTATAACAATAAGATTTATTCAGACCTAGAATCAGATAAGTCATCAACAAATATTCTCACAACTTACAGGAGAAAGAAACAAATCGATGTCATATAAGTTCAAGCAGAAGCTAACATGATTTAATCAAATTTCAAACAAGGGAGAACCAAAACCTGAAACATATTTCTTCCATAGCAGTGACTTCTACTATCTAACTTCAAAATAGTGCCATAGGAGTTCCCAGAATCAAATCATCTCAAACTCAGCAAAAGAAGAACATGTTACACTTGTTTTCCAACCAAAAATGACTCCCAAAACATTGAATCAGAATATTTATTTTAACAAATTTCGAATAGATGTAATAAGATTTGAAATCATCTCAAGCTCAATATAAGGTAACATGTGTCAAAATTTCACCCAATAAAAGAAACAAACCCATCTCCTATCTTTATCAAACAATGAACCTCACTATTCCATTTTTGCACAGTTAACAGAAGTTCAGAAAATTTTTCAACATTCCAGTTCAAACAATGGTTAAAGAACGATTCACTCATTTATCCAATAAGGAATAAACCCAGATAATATTTCCTTAAACAATGAATTCAAGTAGAAGTATTTAGTGAAAAATTAAAGCACGAAAGCAAGATTGACATCACATAAACACCCATTGTTCCCTAAGAATAGATTTGTTTTAATGAAAACACATAGAAAAATTTAGAACAACTTAATGGGTAGATCCTATCATGCCTGATAGAGCTTCTTATCGATTTGTAGAATATTTCCAATCGACCCTCCACAAACTCTTCTTTTTCTAACCGACGTCAACCACTCCAAGCTTTTTTCTTCTTCTTCATATACTTCCACAGGATCCAAAAATAGCTCAAGTATGCTAAAAATCCAGCAAGATCAAAAAATAGAACTGTTGGTTTGAAGAATCGAAAAACCCCATGCAGAGAAAAAATCGAAATGAACCAAAGATCAAACAACCTTTAAAAAATCCACCATGCCTTTCTCCTAGGTGGTTTCTTTTCCATAACTGAGACCAATTAATTGGAAGGACTGTCAATTTTCCATCCTATCTCTCCTCTCCACCACCATCCAAGTTTGGCGAACCATCAATTCAAAACTTTTATGTAATTTCCATTTAGTGGTGATGCCAACTAGGCATCCCTTAACTCCCCATGCCTCCGCCAAAACTAGCAGTTTAAAATTCATTAAATCAAAAATAAATTCTCATTAATGCCTTGAAAACCAATGCCACTACCCTTACCACTTACCAAGTAGTCCTTAGGTACCCCTTAAGTTAGTAATAGTTTAGGTTAGATTATCAACCTTAGTTCCTAGGTAGGTATTATTACCTTAGGTTAAAATCCATATAGTATAGAACATTTCCATCTCAGGTTAAGGTATTTACCTTAATAGTTTAGTAATACGTCCTAGGTTGTCTTACACTATTTAGCATTTTTAAGAATAACCATGCCTATTAATTTTAGCAAGATGCTAAGCAAGGACACCTGAAGTAGGGTCCTTCAAGTTTATAAACAAAACAAGACTCAGTCTCACTTTACCTTCCATTTCAAAATGCCAAGTCAACCAGAAGAATCAGGTAAGGAGAACTGAAGCATACCTTGGATCAATGGAATTGATCCAAGGTTTTTTTGTCAGCACAAAATGAGTTTAGACAACAACACAAACTCATAATCCCTTTATTAAATGAATTAAAGTTTTACAAAAAGTTGAATGGCCTCATTTTCAAGTAAGCAGAAATCACAAAAAGTGAACCTCTTCATAGTAATAATTTATCCATTGCAAACATGATTTCAAAAATTCATAAGAGTACACCTTCCTAAGACAAATCACATGTCAATGTTTGCAATGTCAAGAGGGAAAGTAATCACAGTAATAGTTTTTTCAAAGATGTTACATACTTCCCTCCTAAAAAGAATCATCATCCCGATGATTAACTTAGTCAAACAATTTGAATCTAGGACAATCAAATTATTATACTTCCATTCATATGTTCATAACAAAACTGGATTTTCAAATTTCGTAATTAGCATTAAAGTAGTTGTCCTTTTTTAATAGAGTAGTATTTATCTGAGACTGGAAGATTTATTGACATAACATGAATAAAATAATTTTTTTTTATCAATCAAAAAAATCAATTTTGTTCAAACAAGTATGGAAAAACAGTTTTCATATCTTCAAGATTTACCCAAGTTACACTTTCTTCATTAAACTGATCCCACTGGACCTTACATTGGTTTATTTCATGATTTCTTAAGTGTAACTGGCAAGTTTCCAACACTTGAATGGGTTTAACCATGATTATTCATGGGTCTTAGAACTATAAGGAATTCCAATTTAACACATGTGATAAATCTGAAATGTATTTCTTAAGCATAGAAATATGGAAAACATCATGCATTCATGATAAAGCAGGAGGTAAAGATAAATGATAAGCTATAGGTTTGATTACTTCAACAATTTCAAAGAGTCCCACATAACGAGGTGATAACTTGGCAGCCTTGCCAAAAGTTATAGATATCTTTTTCAGTTTAACCTGAAGAAAGACCTTCTCACCAAGTTCAAACTTCTTATCAACCCTCTTTAAGTCTGTATAACTCTTTTTTCTATCTATTTCTTCTTTCAAGCATTCACGAATCATTCTAACTTATTGTTCCATTTTCGTAAGGATTTCAGGTCCAATCACCTCTCTATCCTCTATTGTCCCAGCTAACAAGAGTTCTACATTTTCTTCCATATAATGCTTTGAAAGGTTCCATTTTTAGAGAGGTGTGATACATGTTATTATAAGCAAACTCAACTAATGGAAGGTACTCTTCCCATTTATACTGCTGATCCATACAATACATTCATAACATATCTTCTAAAACCTGATTAACTCTTTCAGTCTGTCCATCCATTTCCGGGTGGTAAGAAGAACTTAAATTTGGCTTAGTTCCTAGGGCTGCATTAAGTGTTTTCCAAAATCTATATGTCATCCTTGGGTCTCTATTAGATATGATCAAATCAGGTACTCCATGTAATCTAAAAATTTCATGCACGAATATTTTTGCTAAAATAGGTGAATCATCCTTAAGATTACCAATAATAAAATGAGCTACCTTTGTTAGTTTATCAACAACCACTAGAATAACATCATGTTTATTTCTTGACATAGGAAACCCTTGAACAAAATCCATGCTTATTACTTTCCATTTATACTGCAGTATGTTGTGAGGATACAGTAAACCAGCTAGATGCATATGCTTAACTTTAACATGTAGACACTCTAAGCAGTGTGTCACAAATTCTATCACATCCTTCTTCATCCCTTTCCAGAAATATTGTTTTTTTATATCAGCAAGCATTTTTGTAATGCCAGGGTGTCCAGAAAAAGGTGAATTATGAAATTCAGTTAACAATTTCTTTCTTAACTCATTTGACAAGGGTATGTATACCCTATTTTCAAACCGCATGATTCCTTCATTGTCAAAGTGAAAACCTTTATATCTCACATCATTTGGATCTGCAGTAAGTGTTGTCTTTACTTGCTGAAAATAAGAATCAGATTCCATGACACTTTTTACTTCATCTTTAAACTGAGTTCTCAACGTTATAAGAGAAAAATTGTGCTTTCTACAACTTAGAGCATATATAACTCTATTTTCTTTGCCTTTAATATAACTTATGTCAAAATCATATTGAGATAGAAATTCTAACCATCTTCGTTGTCTTGCATTCAGATTTGGCTGAGTAAAAATATACTTCAACCTAAGATGATCAGTTTTTAGTTCAAAAGGTCTACCAAGAAGATAATGCCTCCATACTTGAAGTGCATGAACAATGGTAGCAAGCTCTAGGTCATAAGGGGCATAATTCAGTTCATGTAACTTGAGTTTTCTACTTTCATAAGCTATAACATGATCCTTTTGTAACAAAATACCTCTGAGACCTTCCCTGGATGCATCTGTTACAATAGTGA
The DNA here is from genome assembly GCA_019776745.2 of Taxus chinensis. Classification (NCBI taxonomy): domain Eukaryota; kingdom Viridiplantae; phylum Streptophyta; class Pinopsida; order Cupressales; family Taxaceae; genus Taxus; species Taxus chinensis. The sequence continues at coordinate 341,243,857 of CM034151.1, forward strand.
AGTCTCCATTAGGATCAGGTACAACCAAAATAGGTGCTGAAGTTAACTGATCCTTTAGAGTCTTAAATGTAGATTCACATTTTTCATTCCATACAAATTTCTTATCCTTCTTCTATAATGAATTTATTGGTGCAACAACCTTAGATAAGTCTTTAACAAACTTCCTATAGTAACCAACAAGACCCATGAAGCTTCTAACTTCATGTACATTCTTTGGTGCAGGCCACTCAGTTATTACAACAATTTTTGAGGGATCTACCGCTATTCCATATTTTCTTATGACATGACCCAAATAGTGCACTTCCGTATCATAGAAAGAACATTTGGACAACTTACCATACAACCTTATCTTTCTCAAGATTTCCAGAACTACTTTCAAATGCTCATGATGTTCTTCTATGATTTTAGAGTATATGAGAATATAGTCCAAGAATATAAGCACAAATTTGTCTAAGTATTGCTGAAAAATATTATTCATTAAATTCATAAAAGTTGCAGGTGCATTTGTTAATCCAAATGGTAAAACTAGTGAATTCATAATGTCCATACCTTATTAAAAGTTGTTTTATGAATATCCTCATCCTTTATTCGTAACTAATGATATCTAAATTGAAGATCTATTTTAGAATACACTGATGCACCACGCATATGATCAAATAGATCATAGATTCTAGGAAGTGGATATCTGTTCTTAATTTTTTATTTGTTTAACATCCTATAATCAATGCACAATCTAAGTGTTCCATCTTTCTTTTTCACAAAAATTATTAGTGCTCCCCAAGGCAAGACACTCACTCTTATCAAACCCTTAGAAAAAATTTCTTGTAACTGTGCCTTAAGTTCTATCAACTCAATGGTAGTCATTCTATAAGGTGCCTTGGAAATAGGTTCGGTTCCTGGTTTGATCTCAATTGTGAAGTCAAACTCCTATTTGGGTGGAAGACTAGGTAACTCTTCCAGAAACACATCACTGAAATTTCGTAACAACAAATATATTTCCATGAAGTCACTACTTTCTTTAGTTGTTTCAGAAATTTTTACTGCATACAAAGTGTAGCCTTTGTTTTTGGCCTTTTTAAGTTGCATAGTTGACAATTTCCTAACTGAAATCTCACGTTTTACACCCTGAATGTCTGTTGTTTTCTACAGATCATCTAAACAACTAATATGTTTCTCAAAATAGTCAACCTTTTCCTTATGCTCAGCTAGCCAATTAACACCTATGATTACATCATAAGACCCCAAAGGAGCAACATAAAGGTCAACTTCAGTGGAAAAACTAGGTAAGTCAAGGAATGCTCCAAAAAGACACATACTAACTATGTGAACAACATTATTTCCATAATGTACAACCCATGATTTATCCATTTTTCCAACTTTTATTTTTAATTTAGATGTTAATTTAGTAGAAATGAAACATTTATTAGCTCCAATATCAAAAAGTATAGTCACAGGTATACCAAATAACTTACCTAGAACCTCTATGGGTGTGACTTGCTTTTCAGCCTGTTTTTCAGCTACTGCAGCATGTATCTTGTGCTGTTGATTACGGTCATCCTTCTTCAAAGGACATTGATTTGTGTAATGATCCTTGCCACAATTTTAACAACCTCCTACAGGTCCCTTTTTAGGCTCAAATTTATTTCCAGCCTTAAAGTTATCATTCTGACCCCCATAGGACTTTTGTCTGTTATTATTGCTCTTGACAAAGTTATTTCACACATTAGCAATAGGTTTATTTGCTGTTGTTTTCTTGTTGTTTTTAGTTACAATTTTTTTTTTCATACCAAAATTCTTCCATGGCCCTTTTTTGGGTGCAAGAGATGAAGAAGAGTTTGGAATTTTCTTTCTAATTTCCTCCTTATGGGCAGAGATTGCTTTCAATTTTTGTTCCTACCTTATGGATTTTTCAACTACCCCTTCCATAGTGGTTGGGATGTGAACATCCACTTCACCACCTATAATGGGATTTAATCCCATGATAAATTTTTGTATCCTAAACTTCTCATCAGTTTGATACTGAGGTACATACTTAAGGAGTTTAGTAAACCACTCCCAGTACTCTGTTACAGTTAATTTTCCTTGGGATAAGTTCTGAAATTCAGTCATTTTCTGATCATAATAAAGTTATGGCAGCCATCGTTGCCTAAAATAAATTTTAAATTGATCCCAAGTAATATTTGTTTCATCAATGTTTAGCTCAGCCTTGTGGTTGTCCCACCATGAAGATGCTTCATGGGAAAGCTGATAAGCTCCCCATATTGCCTTTGTTTCCTCTGAGAAGTTCCTTATTGCAAAGTACTTCTCCATTTCACTGAGCCAATTCTCAGCTCCATCTCCTAATGTAGTGCCATCAAACTTGGGTGGACTTATCCTTTTTATATCATTAGTGAGTTCAGCTACCAGCCTTTCCTTTTTATTTTCAGGTTGATTAGGTGCATTGGCATTAGCATTGGCTGCATTATTGTTATCAACACCTAAATTTCCAATATTAGCGTTGTCCACAAGAGGTGGCTGATTGTTATTACCAGCATCTTCTTCCTCCTCCTCATTTCCCATTACTTGTTGTTTAAGTATAACCAAATGATCTCTTGTGTCCAACAAGGCAGCAAGGATCTCATCACGTTTTTGGGTAGTAGCTACTTCTCCACTTGGTGGTGGGTTGTTTGTAGTGTTTCCTCTTGTTCTAACCATTTTCTGTTAACAAGAAAATTTAAGTTTTATTAGATTATGGACACAATAGGTCCAAGAGCTACAACCTTCAGCTCTGATACCAAGATGTAACATTCTCATTTTAAGACTTTAGAAACAAGGGAATTTTTTTTGTTTAATGTTCTCTATTCTAAATAATCATAATTTAGAACACACATTCCATGCCAATCAATCTCATAACAGATAACCATATGCAGCTGTAATGACTTGGTAAAACATCAATCTCTCATTTCATGACTCGGTGAAACACCGATCTCTCATGTTAACTCATTGAATTATATACTAGGTATACTTGGTTCTCTTACCCTTTTCTGGGTATTAAGTGTTCTGTTTAAGAGGCCTTTCTGAATATTTGTTACCAATATTCATCTAAAATCTCACTTCTTAAACTAGGTGACATAGGACAATGCAACCAACATCTTGCGATACTTTGGCCAAATATTTCCAACATACTGTTCATATTACTATTCCTAGACGACATACTCGTCAAAAAAAATACATCCTTCACTCCACTTCATCTGTTATCTAGAATGGTCTTTACTGACTCTTGTCAGTCCACTTGTTCCAGGTTTTACCCTAACCAAGGGTAGCAACATCATTTAGTGTAGAGGACTACTCGTGAGGACTAAGGATACATAGACATACTCGATCGACCTAAGTCAATGACGTGTTTCTAGTTATCCTAAGTCGTCGAGATGTCCCTGACACTAAATCAAGCTTCTAAACTAACCTAGGTATAACTAAGGACAATTCTGAGATATGTAAGTCTAGGTGATTCAACTATGAAGGGTTTTGCAACATGTCAATTGTAGCACAATATCCTCGCAAAGACCCAAGTCTTCATGAAGGTATTGTACTGCAGTTGGCATGTGCCAACATCTATCTAAGTCATCCCGTATGGATGTACATATCCCTAAAGAAGTTAATTACTTAATTATTTTCTATAATTAAGGTCTAATTACAACAACCTTGCTAAACCCCTAGTTTTATTAACCCCTAAGATTGCCAACCATCATTGAGTTGTAATTGCTTTGCAGAAACATCAAGATTGCCTTCTTTTTTTATCATTAACTTCCTACTTTAGGATTCAGTTTAATAAAATAGAAGAAGCAATCAAACAATATGGTTCACTTATTTTACTCAACCATTCTTAGCTTGTTTAAGTTTTGAATTAGATTCCTTTATATTAGACTTCATTGAGATGAAGTCTACTTATTAAATGTTCATGTTTACCTTTCATTTGTCTTATACCATTAAAGGTATTGGTCAAGAGGTAGTTCATCTTCCTCTTTCTCAGATGACATTAGAATTAACTAAAAAGGATTCTAAAACAATCCAGACTATGATTTCAGAATATTTTTCTTCCTTTTTCTTATTAAGAATTAGGGTTCATTGCAACCCCTTACATTATTCAAGATATCATAATGAATTTTTACTTCCATTATCATCATTTTAATAAACCATAGTGATTTAGTTAAATGATCAGCCATGAATGCCAACTTGTTAAGTTGCATTTTAATAAAGGGATAGTGTATCTAATTCCCTTACCACTTAATTCATTTTAAGTCAACTGAAAGGGTTCCATATAGATATGAATATGAGAGAATAAATATAATCTTACAATTCCCTTCACATAATGTAAAAAGAGAATGGCACATCAAGTACTAATAAACCCACAATCTTTTCCATTCATCTAAGTGGAATACATACTTTACAAGTCCAAACATTTTAGACATCTTTAATGTCAAACAACATCAATAAGCTCAATTAAGAAATAAAACTTTTCCTCTTATAAATACATTTCAATAATGAATCATATTTCCTCATAAAAGTTCCAGTCTTTAGGTAAACAAAAGTAACATCATAAAATAACTTGTCTCCTTTTATCACTTATGAAGTCCATCTACAAAAATTGCTAGCATGGGTCAGTTCATTGAACTGAGCATGATAAGCACTAAGCATTAAAACAATGTGTTTCAACTAACTATTTCATAAAAATAACATTACTTATAAGAAACAGTTAAAGAATTACAGAAAGATACATCATAAATAAATAACAGACGTGAATGGAAGAACAAAGTGTTAAACCTTATTATCATTAAGTAAAGATCTTGGTGTAATGAAAACAATGTTCAAGCCAATGATTTCATAAATAATTATATCAGATAAGTAATATTCCATCCAAATTACTTACCACATTTATACTATAGATATTTATAGTTCATCTCTTGATTCATTCTATCCAAATCAAATAAAGATACTAACTCTAATAGTTCATAAAAATAGAATTATTTTTAAGAAGAAATGATCCAAAATACTCAACATTAACTTACTCCATCCTAAAATATTTAAGGCAAGGCTCATTCAATATTTAGGAAAAAATTTAGGATGAACCATCAACATCTTAAAGTAAGATCTTCCTTTTTAAGATACTACATTCATATTCAAAGCCAAACTCTAGCCTAAGTTTGGGTTAAGAATCAATGGGTTTGATAAAGGAGATTTTTCATTTACATGCACCTGGAATTGGTCACACATCACCATAATTAGATCCCTATCAAAAAATTAGTCAAGCAAAAGAAGATAAAGATTTATCCTCCAACTACCCACTCTGCAATTTCCTTCAAACTAATACAACTGAGAAGGTCAGCTCCTTACACAAGAGTAATATCGAAGAGAGAATGAATGACAAGAGGGAAAAGAAACAACCTATATGTGTTTCAGAATTCAAAGAGGACAAGTTTAGTGAATACCTTAACTCAGAAAAGAGGAAAAGGATGTCAACAAAAAAGGATGAGATAGGATCTCATTATTCCTTCATAAGAAGAGGAATACAAACAAGAATTAAAGAACTGAGACAGATCCAATCCAAGAAACATTCACTCTAACAACCATTATAACATGAATAACTAGTCGATACTGGATCGATATATGACTGAAACAAGGAATTCAGAAACCAAAAGTGAAGTTTTCCCATCATACAATGAGAACAACCACTGTAGCACAAAAGCTACAACTGTAAATGGTTAATCAAATGCCTTCTTTTAAAAACAATTCCCTTAGTAATAAAATAATAACAACAACAGAACATTAACTTCTTTCCAAACTTTAACAACATCAGCCTATAACTTCTCTATTTTTCCCAAACAAAGAGAGACATAGCAGCATTGAAGTAAGTCATCCTTATGCAATCCTGATTTCTTTTCAAGTGTCAACACACATAAAAATGAAGATAAATGAATACAAGATTTGACAGTCACAACTTACATTCAAGCCAACCCAGATCCCCTACTTCACAAGAATCAATGGAACATGTACTACAGGTTCAAGAAGGAAAGAACCCAACCCAGATTCAACCATAAGGAAAAAAAAAAAAAGTGACATGACCCCAAGTCAGGTGCTCGAAGTTGAGCCCAAAAGGAGAAGAGTAAAACTGAAAACGTTCCAACCCATTTCCTTAAGATAGTCAAGACTGAACTAATCCATAATTCAACTTAGATATCCCATTCCTACAGTATCATCTATATATCAAATTTAAATGTAAGGATCTAGTAAATCCAACAAGATGAACCGATAAGGTAATTCTTGTAGCTAGAAATATCATTTAAAAAATATACATAAACATTAAATAAGCCTTTCCAGAATGACAAGAACAGGATAACTATCAACCCTACTATCAGACAGATTACAACAAGGAGATTAGTTCTGACCTAGAATCAAATAAGTCATCAAAAAATATTCTCACAACTTATAGGAGCAAGCAACAAAATTGATGTCATGTAAGTTCAAGTAGAAGCTAAAATGATTTAATCAAATTTCAAACAAGGGAGAACCAAAACCCGAAACATATTTCTTCCATAGCAGTGACTTCTACTATCTAACTTCAGAACAGTCTGACAGGAGTTCTCAGAATCAAATCATCTCAAACTCATCAAAAGTATAACATGTTATACTTGTTTTCAAACCAAAAATGAATTCCAAAACATTGAATTAGACTATCTATTTTAGCATAGTTCAAATATATGTAATAAGATTGAAATCATCTTGAGCTCAACAGAAGGTCACATGTTTCAAACTTTCACCTAATAAAAGAAACAAACCCAACTCTTATCTTTATCAAAAAATGAACTCCTCTATTGCATTTTTGCACAGTCAACAGAATTTTGGAAAAATTTGTCAACATTCCAGTTCAAACAATCGTTAAAGCACAATTCACTCATTTATCCAACAAGGAACAAACCCAGATAATATTTCCTCAAATAGTGAATTCAAGCAGGAGTATATAGTGAAAATTTACAAACAAGATTGAAAGATAAACCTCACATAAAAATCCATTGTTCCCCAAGAGCAAGTTGTTTTAATGAAAAAACTTAGGAAAAAGTAGAACAACTTAATGGGTAGAGCCTATCATGTTTAATAGAGCTTCTTATCGATTCGTAAAATATTTCGAGCCGGGCCTCGACAATATCTTCTTTTTCTAACCGACGTCAACCACTCCAACATTTTTTCTTCTTCTTCATATACTTGCATAGGATCCAAAAATAGCTCAAGTATGCAAAAAATATATAAAGATCAAAACATAGAACTGCTGGTTCGAAGAATTGAAAAGCCCATGCAGAGAAAAAATTGAAATGAACCAAAAATCAAACTACCTTTAACAAATCCGCCATGCCTTTCTCCTAGGTAGTTTCTTTGCCATAACCAGGACCAATCAATGCGAAGGATTGTCATTTTTCCCTCCTATTTCTCCTCACCACCATCATCCATGTTTGGAAAAATTCAATTCAAAATTTACATGTAAGTCCCATTTAGTGGTGATGCTAACTAGGCATCCCCTAACTCTCCACACCTCCTCCAAAATTGGCAGTTCAGAGGGTATTAAAACAAAAATTAATTATCATTAATTCCTTGAAAATTGATGCCACCACCCTTACCACTTTCCAAATATTCCATAGGTACCCCTTAGATTAGTATTACTTTAGGATAGTATAGACATCCTTAGGTTAGTAATAGTTTAGGTTAGATTATCAACCTTAGTTCCTAGGTAGTTCTTAATTACCTTAGGTTAAAATCCAAATAGTATAGAAATTTTCCATCTTAGGTTAAGGTATTTACCTTACTAGTTTAGTAATAGGTCCTAGGTTCTCTCACCCTATTAAGTGTTTTTAAGAATACTCAGACCTATTAATTTCAGTAGGATGCTAAGAAAGGACACATGAAACTGGGTCCTTCAATTTTATAAACAAAAAAAGACTCAGTCTCACTTCACCTTCCATTTCAGAATGCTAAGTCAACAAGACGAATCAGGTAAGGAGAACTGAAACATACCTTGGATCAATGGAAATGATCCAAGGTTTTATTGTCAACAAAAAATGAGTTTAGAAAACAACAACACAAGCTCATAATCCCTATTTTTTAAAATGAATTAAAGTTTTACAAAAAGGTGAATGGCCTCATTTTCAAGTAAGAAGAAATCACAACAAAGTGAACCTCTTCACAGTAATAATTTATCCATTGCAAACATGATTTCAAAAAGTCACAAGAGTACACCTTCCTAAGACAAATCACATGTCAAAATTTGTAATGTCAAGAGGGAAAGTAATCAAAGTAATAGTTTTGTAAATGATGTTACGATAAATTTTGAGTTGCAGGAGGGTAGCCTGGAATTACCAAATGGTGTAAGTTATAAAGGAGAAAAGTTAATCATTGATGAATTCAGAGCCAAAAAATCAGTCAATGTGTTTACCCATGTTGAGGAGGTATTCTCACTCCCATTCAAAGATGGATATTCTCTTAACCATGTCATTATAGAAGAAGAAAGATAAACTCTTGATAAGCCTTTAAAAAGTTTGAAAGAATAGTTTGTGCAGGAATTGCTTAGAGATGCAAAAAAGACATAAGATCCTCAACTCATCTTTGAACTTCTAATGCAAGCTAAGGAATCACAAGATAAATATGAATCTAGTGTTGATTTCTCAACAAATTAACAAATTTATCATGATGAATGCTATCGAGGTAATAAATCTAATTTCCCTCCTGAGATAGGTATTGATGGATGTGTTAATGAAAATTAAGTTTTCTCTTTCCCATTTGAAGAGAAATATTCTTATTATGAGGAAAATATTGAAACAAAGGTCCTCAAGTCATTTGATGATGAAGTTTCTCATACTAAAGAAGAAGTGAAGATCAATGAACCTTGAGATGATGGATTAATTTATCCAAACTATTTCATGGAGTTCCAAAATAAATATTATTCAAACGAATTTGGTGGTGAGCTCACGTTAATTTTTGAAAAGGAATCCTTGCAAGCAATTTTTAAATATGTGGAAGGTACAAAACATCATGAGCTAAGTCTTGACCTCTTGACTCATGCTATGGCCATACAAGATAGGTATGAGACTATGTTTTCTCCTTCATCTCATATTGAAGTAGAACAAAAAGATGAATTCAATGCTTCTCATGAAAATTTTACCAATAAGTATGAATATGGGAAAGTGGAGAACTTAGAGCTTTACAAAAACCCAATCAGAATTCAATCTTGGGGAAAAGACAAAATGATAAGCAAGAATTCAGAAATGCAGGTGAACAGGAAAGATGCTTCACAATCTAAAATGGATAGAATTTGTGCAAAAATATCCAAGCATCAAAAGGATCATGTAGTATCACTCATTCAAAACATAAAGGAATTTATGAGAGTAATTAGATCTCATAAGAAGTTGAGAAAAGGACGCTACTTCCTTGAACCTATCAATGGATTTGTAAAACATCAATGTTACCCATTCAAAGGTAACTTGCAAAGAAAAAAATACTTCATTGAAAGTGGTTTATCCCCCGCATGTACCATACGTGAATATCAGTTTTTATATTTCCATTTGTGTTGTTTTTTTTTCCTTTCTATCATTTATTCTTTTTTTCTTGTGTTGTGTTCAATAAAGATTTTTTTTTGTATCCACCCTTGTTTTGCAATAAATCCTATAGCCCAACAGATAAGGAAGTGGTCCTCTTAGTGTCTTGATATTTTGGTATTCCTACCCACCACGTCTTCACTATGTTCAATCCAAGACAATTCCCCAAGCTAGATCCAACTATTGTTATAATAAATGTATAGCATAAAAATTTGAAATTTTTGTCATGACAATCAAGCCTACACTCAAAAAATCTCTGAAATGGGTAATGTGAACCTTCCCTCCAGCCAATCTCTGACTATATAAACCCCATCATAGCTGAGAGGGACATGATAACTAGATTTTAAAAGTTGTTTCATGTGCTGTCTCATGGGAATAATTCATAATCTTATTATGATTCACCTTAAAGGATTTTCTCATGGAGGCATAAAAAGGTGTAATTTCAGATTTCTTACACATGTAGAGCACCTCTCAGGGATGTACCAAGAAGATATAATTCTTCCAAGATGTGTGTGAAATATTTGCGTGATCATCTGGGAAAGTTTAGGAAGGTTCTAGAAGAAACTCAATGTTTAGGAACAACTTATGTGAAACAACGTTGTTGGGAGCAGGGTATTGGGAAATGCATGTATTGAAAATAATAGTCACCTTGTTTGAAGAGTTTTGGGATCCTCATGAATATTTAGAAGCTCACATCTTAGGAATTGGAGAGATAAAAGGTCCTACTTAATGTTTAAATCATCAAGGAAAGGTTTTGGGAACATTGAGAGGTGAAAACATGTCTGAAAATGTGACACAAATGTCCTTGTACAAGTTGTAACATGTTTGAAGAGTTTTAGGATCCTCGTGAAGATTTGAGAGCCTAAATAAATCTCAAATGAAATTATATTTAATTATCTTGATGACCCATATGAGGTGTTATTTTTTGGTGATCATAAACTCTTCCTATCATTTAGTCTATCAACATGCATCTTGAGGGAAAATTGAAAATATGGGTAAAGGAGGAATAAGAATCAATTTTCATTACTTATATGTTTTTTCGTTGGATTTTTTGGCCCTTTTTCATAAAGATTCATATATTGGATGACATATTTTTGTTGAAAATTACTCTTGAAATGGAAAAAACAAGTTCAAAGTGAAACTGCCAACTGCTGACGCGGGACAACAACCCATTGTTGATGCACAAAAAGAAGAATTTGTTGATGCATGCCAAAAAACCAAATCTTTATGCCCAACGTCAAACTCTTGATGCCTGAAAATGAATTTTTTTATGCCTGAAAAGAAATTGTTGTCACCCGAAAGTGATTTTCAAGCGTCCGGAAGACTTGAGACACGTAGCAACAAGAAATATTGACATGTGACATGAAGGATTTTTGATGCGTGAAAATAGGGATTTCTGATGCATGATAACAAGAATTTTTTATGTACAACATGGAAACCTAGGCAACAATGGAAATGTTGATGTGCGACAAGAAAGTGAAATGTTTTCATATGATAGGAAGTCGAATGCTAGCATGCAATAGGAGGGATAAGATGTTGTCATGCGATATGGAAAATGAGGTCATTTTTTCAAGAATATATTTTTTGAACCAAACAAAGGTCGTGCGTCAAGAAGATGATGTCATACATACAGGGGATTTTTTTGTGGCACAAAAAATGATGTCATGCATTAAGGATATTTTACGCAACTTGGAGATGATGTGATCAGAAGTTGTAGGAAGATGAAACATCATAGGTGATGTGCAACATCCCGACTTTTGGAACTCGATATCAATAATAATCTATTTGGTTGTTTCTTCTTGGTTTTTGTCTATTTTTTCGTTAGTCATTCATCAAGGGTATGAGTATACAACAAAAAGGAATGGACATTCGTCCATATACCCATATGGGTATGATCATAGGTATGTGAGCATATATACTTATTTATATAAGCTAGCATAGTTGTGTGCATACACATGTGAGTATACGCACCAGTGCCCACTCTTCCATTAGTTAGCACTCACCCTTTCGATTAGGTGACAACACTTTGGTAGCTTCCAGTGTGATATTATTTAATATCATTTACTAGCCTAACTAGCCTAAGATATAGGTTACGTGATCTAGCCTAAGCCTAATTTATGATGATATGTTAGCAACATAACCGAGTGTCAAAAGATTATCTAGATGTTTTTGACTCAACCGTAATAAATGCATGACTTTTTTATTTGCTTGGTTAATGAGCTTGGCATTTAAATGATGCTTGATTAAAATAATATTTTTTTATGGAATTTGACTTATGAGTTATTTTGGCATTAACTTATGTGTTAATTATTCATTTTGGAATGTGACACATAGTTTCATTTAAAATAAATAAATAAAATTAAACTTAGCCTAAAAGCTAAGTGGAGGCATTTTTGAAGTTTAATTATGTTTAAATAGATTTTGGAATCCATGGAATAAAGGAGAGTTAGGTTTTGATTTTTACCATTTAGCATGGCGTGAAGAGAGGAGGAAGTAGAGGAGAGACCATGTCAAAAAAAAATCTGGAGGATTTCATGGAAGTTTTATGGCCATTTGGAGCTGATTTTGGGCCTATATTTTGGGATCTTTCCATTCTTTATTGCAGCAATGTTGGGGAGAAATTTTCTATAAAAATAAATAAGGTTTTGGAGTTTTATTTTGTGTGGTTTGGAGCTAAGAAGTTGGAGGAAGAAAACTAGAGAAGGAAAGAGGAAATCACAAAGGGTTTTTCGTCTTCTTCATCTCGAATCTTTCAGGCAAGGGTTTCTTGTTTTTGTCTATGCAATATTTTACAAATAAATGCATATTCAGTTTATTCCTCTTCTGGGTAATGAGAAATCTGGATTATGTTTGTGGGTATTAATAATTTCAAATCAATCCTTTATGGGTATTTGGAAAATTTGTTTAGTTTATTATGGATAATATAGATTTTAGATCTCTCAAGTATGAGAGCCAGTGATTTTGTTTTTAATCCTTACTTGATATTTGAAATTAAATAAGGTTATTTACTTGGGTGTTGAGAGTGTTAGGATAAATAATATTATCCTATTATTAATTATGCATAGTTAGATTATTTAATTAATTTTATTAATTAAATAATAAATATACTGTTGTATGGTTAATCAACCATATTTGTTTGTATTCAGATTGTTATATTGTTTTAAACAATATATTTATCTTTTTCTAATTCCTACTTCTCGGATGTTATTGGAAGCTTATTCATTTTGGCATTTGGTTGCACCTGTGTAACTTATTCTCCTGTGTGTATTTGGCTGTGCAATATCTATAAATATTGCAGCCCATTCTCTGTAATTCTTTACTGATTGAGATTAATAAAATATCACAGGCTTCCGTCCCTGTTTCTCAATCGACATTTGGTACCAGAGCGAAATTTTGGCCCTGTGAAGGTGTGGAAGAGAGAGCAGCAGAGAAAGAGGAGATTGGAGACGTATTTGCAGGATTCAAGAGCCTGTGCAGCCTCGTGCAAACTCCCAGCCCCATCCCTGCCTCCCCCACATCCGCTTGTTCCTTCCAGGTACTTGGAAGGCAAATTTTTTTTTGCAATGGTGCACTCAGCACCAGGTAAAAATTGCTACAGGTATTGAATTTTTTTTTTAAAAAAAAAATTCCCCAATCAGGGTTTTGTTTTTACTGCATTTAGAGGTATATTTTGTTTTGGAGGATTGCTTTGCTGTGTATATGCACCTGCAGTGAACAAACAGAGCAAAGAAAATAAAAAAGAAGAAGAAAGAGGCACCCAAGCTGGAAAATATATAGTGGAAGGAGATAAAAATGTTTTTTTTGTGAGAAAAAGAGGCGCCATTCTCCCATGCGCGGCTCTGCACAAGTAAAAATATTTTTTTTTGGAGCTGTCCTTTGCTGTTAGATGCGCCCTTTGCTGTCTTTTGCTGTCCCATGCGCAAAATGAAGCTTAGATTGTAAAAAATACGGCCTGTACAATCAAAAACGCCTCCAGCATCAAAAAAATGCGCCTAGCATTAAAAAAAACGCCTCCAGCATCAAAAAAATGCGCCCAGCATTAAAAAAATGCCTCCAACACCAAAAAAATGTGCCCAACATTAAAAAAACGGCCCAGCAATAAAACAAAACGCAGCCACAAGTCAAAAATGCCGCTTGTATAGTGAAAAACGTGGCCTGGCATTCAAACACGCGCCCAAGAAGAAAATACAGCAAAAAATACGGCTTGATCAGTGCGTGGGAAGGAGAAAATGAGGCCTGAGCAAGTAAATGCGGCCTGAGCAAAGAAATAAAGCCTCAGATCCATTTTTTTGGGCAAATAGAACCCTAAAAACGCCCCTTCACCAGCATGCGCCACGTGGCATTCATTTTTCAAGAGGTAAGTCAATTTATTTGACATTAAATACAAATTTCTTCCATTCATAGTCCAAGCGCCCCAAGTGGCCAAGTTGGTTATTGCATGTGCCTTAGGAGTGAGAGGTTTGAGGATCAAATCCCACAAAAAAACACTCAAAAACTCTCCTTTTGCATCTGGCGGAAATTTTGGCAGAACTGCTAAATTTAGCAGGTTTTTTGAATTTAGTTACGACTAACTAAATTTAGCGGAGAATCCCTAATTTAGGATAATTTTTTTTTTCTCCTATTTGGTCTATTTTCTCATTCCAAACATTTTTTGCAAAAGGAGACCCACCTAAAAATTGCATTTTCAGCTATTTTTTTGCAATTTTTAGCATTTTGGATTCAGGAGGTCACCAGGACCCCGAAATTGTAAATTTTTGCCTGTCATTCAAATTGTATTGTCTATTGTACTAATTTGTAGGTTGCCATAGTCAACTGAAAAACTTTGTAACTGCTCAGAAACTGGTAGAATTGTAATCAAAAATAGTAAATTTGGTTCTGTAACACTCACGAGATCCTAGATCTCATTCGCAGCGTTCGGTATATACAGTGCCTCTGGGAAGCGCTTACGGGTAAAGCCGTCGCGACTACTACTGCACTTAACGCCTAATATAGCTGCAATAACATCGTCTGGGCATTGTCCCTATAAATCGACGGGGAGTAATAAGGTCACAGTGCACACACTATGAACCATCCCATCCGTCTGTGAACGATTGCAAGACATAAATCCAGACTGAGAAATTATCCGAGTATATAGCGAAGTTACGCGCGCGTATGAGGATATTTCTTTGAGCCGGTGTCAATAATCGCACAGACCCCATCAGTACTGTCTTGGTACCACGTATCGAATTCTTTCATGTACGTTAACGCCTCTTTCACGTACAGCCAGGTATATAGAAAGGGCAAGCTTCTTCCACGTACCGACGGGTATATCGGAAGGGCGCGTATATAGAAAGGTTCGATATATCAGACTGACGGTATATAGATTGGGAGACCTTATACCTGGAGTGATAAGAGCCAAACCCTGTCAGTGATCTCTGCAAAATGGGCACCAATGCCCCCAAATTTTTTCTTCCGGATTCACAATTGCTCAGAGGAAGCAACTATGCTGCTTGGAAGACAAAAATAAAGACACAGCTTGAGTTTGAAGAAATCTGGCCTGTTGTGAATGGTACTCTAACCAGATCACCAATGGATGCAACACAACAACGACAATTTGATAGAGTAGATCAGAAAGCAAAGCTCATCATCTTGTTTGGAGTATCTTGGGATAAGCTGACGACAATTCAAGATGCCACATCAGCAAAAGAAGCTTGGGATAAGATTGAGCACCAATATATGGGCCAAGAAAAGAATGTCATACTCCAAGTTACAGGGCCAGTTACATACGTTGAAATTCAAACAGAATGAGAAAATTGAAGCCTTCCTAAGAAGAGTTGCAGAGTTTGAGGGCTTCACTTCTAGCCCTAGGAGAAGAGGTCAAAGATGAGTCTCTCATTCCCATGTTCTGAGAGCTCTCCCTTCTTCTTACCGAATTTTTGTCACAACTCTAAACTTGTCAGATACAACAATTTAGTTTTGACAAGTTAGTAACCTACTGCAACAAGAGGAAGCAATGTACAACAAGGATAATGAAGAGGAGCAGGCACTGTCTTCACATCAAAAATGGAAAGGAAAGGTAAAGAAAACCTAAATCCTATCAAAAGTCCCACATCAGAATCAGTATCATGGGGACAATCAACAGAAGAAGCGATTGTCCCATTTGCAAAAGAGGACATGACTTGCAAGAATGTTGGTTTAACACATATAAGAAAGGTTCATCGAGCAATTCTGGACCACAACAACAACAAACTTATAAAGGACATTCAAACAATTATCATCACGGGTAGAAAAAAGGGGAACTGGAAAAGAAGACCCCACCAGCAAGGTAATATTATTACTGGGCAACAAGATCAGTCAGACAATGAAGACTTCTTGTTCACTGCTCGAATCAAGTGAACCATCCACGTCATCTAGTGACGTCTGGTATGTTGATTTGGGAGCCACTCGACACATGACTGGCCCACAGAGACTGGTTTATTTCAATGAGGGACATGCCATCGAAAAATCATGTTTCGTTGGGAGATGATTCTTCATATACAGTTTAGGGGATTGGAAACATTTTCTCTACCCCTTGGTTCATGCAAATGGTTTTCAAACTATCAGATGTTCTATATGTCCCTTGGTTGACAAAGAATCTTCTTTCGGTCAGTCAACTCCTAGATCACAACCTGAAAATTGACTTTGATAGTCAATCCGGCAAGAAAATGTGTCTGATTCGAGATAAATCCAGAGGCTTGAAAATAATTGCAAAAGCCTCAAATGTGGGACTAATGTTTCAACTTGATTTTATTCACAAAAATGATCAAGCACTCGTGGCTACAAACTCCACCTCAGCTCAGTTGTGGCATAGGAGATTTGGTCATGTAAGTTTCAAATATCTCGACAACCACTTCGCCGGTGTAATATGGTACATGGGCTACCATCTCTTCAGAAGGATACAGACAAGTGTCCTCACTGCTTAGCAGGGAAACAACACAGAGTTTCATTCCAAACAAGTACTTATTTTCGAGCTCATGGAAAACTTGACCTGGTTCATACCGATCTGTGCGGTCCAATGTAAGCCAAGTCATTCAGGGTTCCAGTACTTCATGCTCTGTGTTGACGACTATTCATGCAAAATTGGATTTTCTGTCTTCGTAAGAAAAGTGAAGCCTTTGAAACGTTCAAAAAGTTCAAAGTGGCAGTTGAGAAAGAAACTGGTCCGTCACAGGATCAGAACTCTCCGATCAGATCGAGGGGGGGAATTCACCAGTGATGAGTTCAGAGACTATCTACAAACTCACGGGGATTCATCGACAAATGCCTCCTCCACAAACACCACAACAAAATGGTGTTGTCGAGAGAAAGAAGAATCGTACTATCATGGAAATGGTGCGATGCAATGATCGATGATTCGGGACTTGCAAGACATTTTGGGCAGAATGTTAAAGCAACCAAAGCAAAAACAATAGTGTATTTGCTAAACAGAGCGCCCACAATGCTCTTGATCACGGGCACGATCAATTACACCACAGAAGCATGGTCAAAGAGGGAAACCATCCATTGTACACCTCAGAGTATTCGGATGCAAAGCAAGCATGCACATACCCAAACAGAACAGAGAGAAATTGGACATGAAGTCACAAAATCTCATATTCATTGGATATAGTGAAGAGACTCTTGGGTACAGGACTGATGGATCCTAAGACCAGAAAAGTCTACACAAGCAGAGATGTTGAGTTTTTCAAGAAGAAGGAAGCAGAGACTCCTCCTCCGGACTCGTAAGATGTAGATTTTTCACCAGTTGTAAAAGCTGAAGCAAATGTTCCCTCAGAAGAATTAATTTTGATAACATGCTCAGAATATTCAGTCCCAGGAAAATTGATTGATTCAGGGCCAAAAATCATGTTGCTAGAGTCCCCTCAAATATTTTCTAAGTTCCCTGTCTAAGAGGAAAAGAGCAAGCTCTGAGAAAATGAAAAAGGTTGCAGAAGGCAAGTAGGTTGATCCAGGAAAAAATCATAAAAATGGACTAAGTCCTAGTCCTAGGGGCAGTGGGACATTTGGGACAAAAAGGCCCGAACCGGCTGGCTCGGCTGAAGTAAGCACAAACAGCCCGCAAAGCATAGGGACATCTGGGACAAAAGTACGCGGCGGGCGCGAAATGCGGTTCGACCGAGAGAAAAATTGGCTAACTGCTGAGAGGGACGCAAATGGGACAAGAGTGAATCGGGCCAAAAATGCCCGAACCGGCCGAAATGAGTCCAAAGGGCCCAAAATCAAATGGGACATCTGGGACAAATGGACGCGAAATGCCCGAATCGGCCGAAATGAGCACAAAGGCCCAAAATCAAATGGGACATCTGGGACAAATGGATGCCCGAAGTACGCGAAGGAGCCGAAGGCCAGGAGCCGAGGACCAATCAAAACTGCCACGTGTCCTCACAGGAGAAAAGTCAAAAAGTCAAAGGGGCGAGTTTATCGAGCGCTGAACCGAACCAATGAAATGGCGCCACGTGTCCAAGTTTAAGGGGCCCACAAGGAAATTTCAAAAGGAAAGCCCGCGAAAGATGGAGGAGAGAGAATTGCTCGTCCAATCAGCACGTGCCACGTGTCGTCCAGATGGCGAAGAGTGGGAAAACATTTTAAAATTCGTTTGGATCTGTTCCGTGCCCTAAATCTTCAGATCGCCATATCTTTTGATCCAGAGCTCGGATTTCCACGTTCTTTATATCAACGGAAAGCTGTTGAGATGCTCTACATGATTCTGGGATCAATCTCGAGTTTGGTGCAGTTTGAGAGAGAAAATCAAGAAACGGCTCTGACGTGTGGTAATACAGCAGAAGTGACGCTTCAACAACCAGCTTTAATGCAGCATGGGTCGCCGTTTTCTGCACGGCCAAAAGTGACATTTTAGCATGGCCGCCGCTTCTCCTACCATAATGAGATGATTTAAAATACGACCATTGGGTGGTTGCAGTCAATGAGGAATGGGCTTGACGTTTTCCTCTTTTTCTTCTCTCATTCTTCCGACCCATGCAATTGTAAAAGCCAGATTTGGCATTTTTTTAAAAAAAGGTTGTTCATTCTTTCTGCTCGCTCTGCCCTCCCTTCTTTTCTTCTCTAGGGTTGAAAATGGAGTTCGAGCCTCCTCCCTGCTCTGTAATGGCGTTTTTTTTTTGCCTTTTACTAATGGAATGATGTTCTGTGCAAACTTCTGGAGCAACAAAAAACGTGTTTTGTGATGCATCTGTCCATCCCTCTCGTTTTTGCTTGTTCTCTTCTTGCCTCTCTTCATTGCAGGTATTTGTGCATGTTTGAATGTTCATTGCAGTTTGGAGCTGTGTTCATGGAGTTTTGGGACATTTTCTGTGTGAAATCTATCCTTGGGCCTGTGATGCATCTGTCCATCCTTCCCATTGCTCACCTCTCTTTGTCCCATGGCAGTTTTGATAGATGTTCAACATCCTCCTTCTCTGGTGTATCACCGTTTTAGTGTAGGCTTTTGCTTGTTTTTCCCTTCTCTCTCTCTCTCTCTCTGTCTCCTTGGCATGGTTAGATTAGGATTAGATTAGCTTGCCTGCACTGGAATAGCTTGTGGCAGGTAGTTTAGGAGCAGGAACCAGCCTTCTCTGGAGATTCCTCTCTCGGTTTCACAAGTCCCCACGCTTGGAGAGAGGTTTCCATGTTGTGCAATCACACTGGATGCCTGAACATCAACCTAGAAGCTTGATGTGCGTCCAGGGGTGCTGTGATTTTGCACTAACAGTTTTGGCACATCCGGTGGGACCTTAGAGGTCTTTCACTTCATCTTTTGCAGGTTGATGTGTTCCTGTGAGGATTTCAGCCTTTGGAGGCACATGCAAACACATCTGGCGACTCCATCTGGTCAACAAACCATCATCTCTGAAGTTGCAGACCTTCCTTTCCATTCATTTTCATTCATTCATTTTCCATTCATCCTTCTTTCCATCTCTTTCATTCTTTTCATTCATGAAGTTGTGCAATCATGACTTCATTTCCATCATGGATTTCACATCAACAACAGCAGTATATTCCACCTCCAACATGTTTTACAAATCCTCCAAATCAGCATGCAGATTCAAGATCATATGCATACCCATATGACAGCAGTGCCAAAGTCAGTTTGGCTATGGAGCTTTCCAAGAGCAAGAGTATGCATACAATGAAGACCATCAGATCCAAGATGCTGGTCTGTTGGAGAAAATCCAAAAGATGGAGGTGGGGGGATGGTGCAGTCCAGGGCTCAGCACAAATGAAAGCTTTTGGAATCGGTTATGGAGCACCCTGTCCATGGTGGGACCTTTTTCCAACACATTACAGCCCTCAGGAGAAGCTTGACTTCATGATTGCAACGCTGCCCCCAACTTGCAATGGATTGCAGAAATAGAGGCCTATGAGAGAAGTATTGTTGAACAACCTTGTCAATGGGTAAGTTCTACACCATCTCATGGTTTTTTCTTTTCCTCTTTCCCAATCTGTTTCATTTCAGCAGTGTCAAGTTTCAAAACCCTCCATCTGCTGTCCCAAGTGTTGAATCCATGTCTCCACCCCAGTCTTCCACCCCACCTCGATTCTTCTTTCCTTTTCCCTTCCAAACAGTCATCCCCTCCACAAGAGCTAACAAAAGAAATACCCCCTCCTCCAAAGAAACAAGAGGTTTCACTCTCCTCCACCCACCACAAAAAAATGTCAAATCAGTTGAGTTTCAACCCATCCCTCCTCTTGCATTCCCAATTCCATGTGGGGAAGAAGAAATTGAAAAAATCAGTCATCAAGGACAAGCAAGAGGAAGAGCCAAAAAGAAAAGAAATGATAGACAGTGAATTTGAAGGTTTGGGCTCTTAAATTTGGGATGACAAAGATCCCCTTGATGGTTAAGCCTACAGAAGAGGCTAAGGTTGGAGAACAAATGGTGGTTAGGACTGATTTTGTTGCAGCAGAAGAAGAAGAAGATCTTGCAGTCCCAACTTGTCCTCTAGAGCAGCAAATTGAAGAGTTTGACTTGACAAACTTCATGCTGGAGGAGGAGTTCAATCAAGAGCAAGATTGCCTTCAAACATTGAGGAAGGAGAAGCTGCTCCCAATCCAAAAGAAGAGGAGCACATTCTAGCTGTGGGGAGAAAAGTGCAGATCCAAGGGCTTTGAGCACAAAGCAGGCTACAGAGAACCTTCAGTTCTTCTTTCCACTTTCATCTCTCAAGTTCTAGTACTGAAAAGGAGTTTGATCTCTCAAACTCAATATTGGAGAGTGAAGGAAACCATGGTGGTCAAGTTGCAGATCAAGAGGACACCATGGAGGAAGTTGAACACGAGCAGCAGGACAGCAATGAGGAGTTTACCTGTCAGATTTGGAGGACTGTTTTGATGGAGAAGAGAAGCCGGTTGAGTTTTCACCATTCTCTCTTTCATCATCCACATTCCAAACACAAGAGCCTGCTGTCATGAAGGAGAAGCTTTCATTTGCAGCAGCCTGCATCTTATAGCAGCTCTTTGGAATCAAAATTGGAAGATTTAAATCTTCCATGTTCTTCATCGGAGGAAGAGAAAGGACAGAAGAATTCCACCATTTCTTCCACACCATCCATTCAAGAGGGTCTACAAGAAGACTCCATTCTTGGAGTTGAAAATCAGAGCTATGGGCATATCAAACGGATCAGACCTTGCCCAATCAGGTATTTGGCTTCATGGAGCCAAAGGAGAAGCCACAACCAGTCATGCTTGCTTCTGAGCATGAGGATGAGCTACAAAGTACCAAGGGTCAGCTGCCATACCTCTCCAATCCAAATGCAGAGCAACTAAAGAGGGTATTGGATTTTTCAGTTGATACCTTGATGATTTGGATAGAAGACCAGCTTCTTGTTGATTTTCCATCCATCCAAACAGCCATGATCAGTGCCAAATCAATTGCATGGCTGCCAATTTTGAAGAAAGGAAGCTTTTTCACAACCAGTTGCAGGGTTTGTTTAGCTTGCCTTTGCTTTGCTTCCAGTTAGAGTAGAGTAGGTAGGTTTGCTTTCAGTAGAAGAAGTGCTTGTGCACACTCTGCATGTTCCATTTGGGGCATGTATGATTTTCAGTTTTGTACATAGTTTTTGGTGTTGCTGGTTTTGCTCTTGCACAGTTCATTTCAGTGGCATCTTGGTGTGAGAACACTCAGGTTCAATGGGTTTCCAAGTGGCTCAGAGGGGGTTTTCAAAGTTCAGATCAGTTTTGCAGGTTGCAACTCATGACTCCATGCCCAATGGATGCTTCAGGCTACTGATCATTCATCTAGCAGGCAGATGACCCCGCTGAGTCGCCAAACTGTTGTCAAAAATTTCACCCCCCCCTGGGTAATTTTGATAACATGCATCAGAATATTCAAGTCCCAGGAAAATTGATTGATTCGGGGCAAAAAATCATGTTGCTAGAGTCCCCTCAAATTTTTCTAAGTTCCCTGTCTGAGAGGAAAAGAGCAAGCTCTGAGAAAATGCGAAAAAAAAAGTTGCAGAAGGCAAGTAGGTTGATCCAGGAAAAAATCATAAAAATGACGAAGTCCTAGCCCTAGGGGCAGTCGGGACATTTGGGACAAAAGGCCCGAACCGGCCGGCTCGGCCGAAATAAGCACAAAGCAGCCCCAAAAGCAATTTGGGATCTGGGACAAAAGTACGCGGCGCGGGCGCGAAATGCCGGTTCGACCGAAAGGAGAAAATTGGCTAACTGCTGAGAGGGACGCAAATGGGACAAAGCATTTGGGGCCAAAAATGCCGAACCGGCCGAACCGGGCCGAAAAGCAAAAGGGTCCAAAATCAAATGGGACATCTGGGACAAAATGGACGCGAAATGCCGATCTGGCCGAAAATGAGGACAAAGGTCGGCCCAATCCAAATCAAATGGGACATCTGGGACAATGGACGCGAAAATGCCCAAAAACGGCCGAAATGAGCACAAAGGGCCCAAAATCAAATGGGACATCTGGGACAAAATGGAGGCGAAGTACGCGAGGAGCCGAAGGAGCCGAGGACCAATCAGAAACTGCCACGTGTCCTCACAGGAGAAAAGTCAAAAGTCAAAGGGGCGAGTTTATCGAGCACTGAACCGAACCAATGAAATATGCCACGTGTCCAAGTTTAAGGGGCCCACAAGAAATTTCAAAAGGAAAGCCCACGAAAGATGGAGGAGAGAGAATTGCTCGTCCAATCAGCACGTGCCACGTGTCGTCCAGGTGGCGAAGAGTGCGGGAAAACATTTTAAAATCGTTTTGATCTGTTCGTGCCCTAAATCTTCAGATCGCCATATCTTTTGATCCAGAGCTCGGATTTCCACGTTCTTTATATCAACGGAAAGCTGTTGAATGCTCTACATGATTCTGGGATCAATCTCGAGTTTTTGGTGCAGTTTGGAGAGAAAATCAAGAAAACGGCTCTGACTGCGTGTGTAATGGCCAGAAGTGAGAAGTGACCGCTTCAATGCAATGGGTCGCATTCTTTAATGCAGCAAACAGCCCGCCGTTTTGCCAGGATCCTCCAATCGCTTCTACCATAATGAGATGATTTAAAAGTCAACCTGGGGTGGGGCTAGCATCGTTTTTCCTCGTTTTTGTCCCTTCTCTCACCCATTCCTATATAAAAGCCAGATTTGGCTCAAAAAAAAAAGTTGTTCATTCTTTCTGCTCGGCCCTCCCTTCTTTTCTTCTCTAGGGTTGAAAATGGAGTTCGAACCTCCTCCCTTGCTCTGTAATGGGTTTTTTTTTTTTTGCCTTTTACTAATGGAATGATGTTCTGTGCAAACTTCTGGAGCAACAAAACGTGTTTTGTGATGCATCTGTCCATCCTCTCTCGTTTTTGCTTGTTCTCTTCTTGCCTCTCTTCATTGCAGGTATTGTGCATGTTTGAATGTTCATTGCAGGTTTGGAGCTGTGTTCATGGAGTTTTGGACATTTTCTGTGTGAAATCTATCCTTGGGCCTGTGATGCATCTGTCCATCCTTCCCATTGCTCACCTCTCTTTGTCCCATGGCAGTTTTGATAGATGTTCAACATCCTCCTGGTTTGTATAACCTTGGTTTTTTTTAGTGTAGGCTTTTTCTGGTTTTCCCTTCTTCTCTTCTCTCTGTCTCCTTGGCATGGTTAGATTAGAATTAGATAGCTTTCCTGCACTGTGGAATAGGCTTTGTGGCAGGTAGTTACGCAGCAGGAACCATCCTTCTCTGGAGATTCCCTCTCGGTTTCACAAGTCCCCACGCTTGGAGAGAGGTTTCCATGTTGTGCAATCACATTAGATGCCTGAACATCAACCTAGAAGCCTGATGTGCGTCCAGGGGTGCTGTGATTTTGCATCAACAATGCCTAAATGGTGTACAAGTACATTACGAGATGTAAGACTGGATGCTCCACCAGATACATCCACCCCTAGACCACGGACTCGCAGTAAAGCAAGAGAAGTTAACTTGCTTTTGATGAGTAGGTTATTGAAACAAACGAGCCATCTACAGTCCAAGAATCCCTACAGTCAAAAGCTTGGAAATATGCCATAGATGTTGAATATAAGTCAGTGATGAAAAATAACACTTAGTAGCTTGTCGATCTTCCACCAGGGAAGAAACTCATTGGATGCAGATGGATCTTCAAAACTAAGTACCAAAGCAAATGGGACAGTGGACAAGTGTAAAGCAAGACTTGTAGCAACATGGGTACGCACAGAAAAGAAGGCATTGACTATGAGGAGACATTTTCTCCCATAGCTAAGATCAAATGATCAGGATGATCTTTGCTCCTAGCTACTCAGTTTGGATGAAAAGTCACCCAGATCGGACGGTAAAAGTGCCTTCCTGAATGGAGATTTGCAAGAAATAAGTCTACATGACTCAACCTGAGGGATATATAGTACCTGGTCAAGAAAGAAAAGGTATGCCAGACTCAGGGAAATCTCTGTATGGCCTCAAACAGGCACCCCGAGCATGGTACATCAAGATTGATGAGCATCTCTTACAACATGGATTCGTTAGAAATCCATATGATCCCAATCTCTACCTCAAAAAGCAAGGGGGGGAGATGGTGATTGTTGTAGTTTATGTCGATGATCTAGTCATCACTGGCCAGTTCAGTGAAGATGATTGATGGAAACAAAGAAAGAACTTAAGCGATCATTCGACATGATAGATCTCGGGCTTATTGCACTACTGTCTTGGACTGGAAGTATGGCAGAAAGAGAATCACATCTTTGTTTCTCAGATGAAATATACCAAGACAATGCTCGAGAAGTTTAGGATGATGGATTGCACACAATTGCTACACCTATGGGAGACAGATTACAGTTATCTCGTTCAGATCCATCTCCTGAGGTAAGTGCCACTCTCTATTGGCAGGATGATTGGGAGTCTCATTTACCTGACCTACACTAGACCAGATATCAGCTTTGCAGTAAGCTATCTATCCAGGTTTCATGCAAGAAACCCAAAGTTTGTCATTGGAAAGCAGCAAAGCACATTTAAGATATCTCAAAGGATCAGTGGATCTTGGTCTAGAATACAAGAAGAACAAAAACTTCTTCTTGACTGGATATTCGGATTCAGATCATGCAGGTAACATTGATGATAGAAAATCCACTTCTGGATTTGTATTCTTTATGGGATCTGGACCAATATTCATGGGGAAGTAAGAAACAACACTTTGTTTCTCGCTCTTCCACAGAAGCCGAGTATCGTTCTGCAGGAGAAGCTTTCTGTGAAGCGATTTGGCTACGTCGCATACTGGAAGGACTTGGAATACCACAGGACAAACCGACCACCATGTATGTTGACAACGAAGGTGTTCTCAAACTTGTTCGCAATCCAGTTTTTCACGAGAGAACAAAGCACACTGAAGTTCAGGTTCATTTCATACGCGAGCATGTATTGAAGCACAATATCCAGCTTCAATTTTGTCCAACAGCTGAACAACGAGCAGATATTTTCACAAAGTCACTTGCACGTGACAAGTTCAAGTTGTTCAGAGCATTTTCTCTCCTCATCTCTCCAGACAATGCACAATTAAGGGGGGGAATGTTAGGATAAATAATATTATCCTATTATTAATTATGCATAGTTAGATTATTTAATTAATTTTATTAATTAAATAATAAATATACTGTTGTATGGTTAATCAACCATATTTGTTTGTATTCAGATTGTTATATTGTTTTAAACAATATATTTGTCTTTTTCTAATTCCTGATTCCTGGATGTTATTGGAAGCTTATTCATTTTGGCATTTGGTTGCACCTGTGCAACTTATTCTCCTGTGTGTATTTGGCTGTGCAATATCTATAAATATTACAGCCCATTCTCTGTAATTCTTTACTGATTGAGATTAATAAAATATCACAGGCTTCAGTCCCTGTTTCTCAATCGACAGAGAGAAGATTTCTTGACATTTTTATATGGGTTCTGGACTAGTCTCTAGGCTACATTTTTTCTGATTTGTTGATTTGCTTCAACTGTTATAAGTTGCGTTATTTGTTGCTGTAACAGTTGCTAGAAGTGTTGTTTTCTTTATTGATTTATTTGCTACTGTAATAGCTGCTGGAAGTGCTGTTTTTTTTAATTAAATTATTGCTACAACGTTGGCTGTTATAATGCCGAGTTTTGTGTAATTCCTTACTATGTGTAGTTAATATTTGATGTGTTATTTAGCTGTAACACTAGCTATCAAAACACAGTGCTTTGGGGTGATTTCTATGCTCCAGGTTGCTGTCAGATTGTTGTTTTCTTTATTGCAGTGTTTGCTGCTAGTATGTTGCATTTTGTCAAATGGTTAATGTGTAATCATTTGCATAGTATTTGAAAGAATGTTTTTCTATAAAATTTTGTCAAATGATTAGTGTGCAATCATTTGGATAAAATATTTAAAGAATCATGTGTTGTGGCATTACGTCAAATAGTTGATATGCAATCTTTTGATTGTTGTTTTATTTGATGTAGTGTTTGCTGTTAATACGTTGCATTTTGTCAAATGATTAGTGTGCAATCATTTGGCTAGAATATTTAAAGAATCATGTGTTGTGGCATTATGTCAAACATTTGTTATGTAATCTTTTGATTGTTGTTCTATTTGCTGCAGTGTTTGCTGCTAAAATGAATTCGTTGGAATTGAAGTGAATATCTTTACTGCATTTTATTATACTGCTGGAACAAATTCATTTGAATTTATGCGAAGTTATTTTATGGCATTTTATTATGCTGTTGGATTGGATTCATTGGAATTTATGTGAAATTATTTT
This sequence comes from Taxus chinensis, assembly GCA_019776745.2. NCBI lineage: Eukaryota > Viridiplantae > Streptophyta > Pinopsida > Cupressales > Taxaceae > Taxus > Taxus chinensis. The sequence goes on from CM034151.1 coordinate 341,270,693, forward strand.
ATGACACTTGTCATGGTGCTGAAATGCATTCTTGGATTATATTGGAAGTTTATATTATGACATTTGGTCATACGGATCTCATGCATTCTTTGAGTATAAAAGGATTTGTTGTGCTTGTTGAAAATGCATTATGTTGCTGATCTGATTTGGCATATTGTTCATTCTGAGCTTGTAATGTGAAGTTCATGACATGAAATTTTGTCATACAATTGGTATGCATTCCTTGGATATATGTGAAGTTCATTATATGAAATTTTTTCATATGGTTGACATGCATTCTTGGGTATAAAGGATTTTTTGTTCCTCTTGGAAATTATGTTATGTTGCTGATCCGATTTGGCATAAAGTTCATTGTAAGAATTTTAAAGTGAAGTTCATGTTGAAGCTTTGACAATTGCTTATCATGCCTTCTCCTTTTTACATGGAGCCTATATGTGACATTTCTTCAAACAGTTGGTATGCTGATTTGATTTGGCATGAAATAATATTATGAAATGGATTATGTAATCAGCCTTATGTGAGGTAAGTTTTATGGATTTTCATGTAAGATGGTTAAAGACACCACTCTTGAAAGATATTCTAAACTTGGTTAGTTCGTGCATGTATACATGCTTTTTGAAATCATTATTATAATAATGAATGAATTAGTATGCTGATGTATGATTGTATATTCTGAATACATTTTCAATTGTAGAATACTACATATATGAAAATGGAAATCCTTGTTAGTTCAGTTTGAGCTGACCCCTTTGTGAAAAATACAGGCCATTCTAGAGATAAGGGAAAGGAAAGAATCTAAAGTGATTTAAGCTGATTTCAGATCTTGATTAGTTACTTTTATATTTCAGTTATGGAATAAATTGTACGTGATGTACTGCTGGAATAATCAGTATATTATATAAGCTTATGAGGCTCTTTGCCATTGCATGTAACTTATAAGATTTTACTAAGATATTGAAAATAATGAAATGTCCTTTGGACTCAACACTGATTTTTAGCAATATGTTTAGCACATATGATTTATTTGTATAATTTTATGATTTGATTATGTGAGAAATCAACATATCAATTTAATAACGGGAATAATAGGAGTTAGAAAAATAATTGGACCTCGGTTCTCGAGGTTGTTACACTTGGTATCAGAGCCGAGGTTGTATAACACTTAGGCCTCTAGGAACGTTATCTAATACTTCTCTTTTTACTTACCAGGAAAAATGTTAAGAACTCAGACCAGTGGTGGTGTGGATAATCCAAACCAAGGTCGTGGTGGCCAAAGGGGAGGAGCTGGAAGAGGTAAAAGTAGAGGAGTTGGTGGAAACATCAACCCTGTCCTCAACCCCACTGAAGAAGTCCTAAATGAAATTATCAGGACTATCAAGACTTTGCAAGATAGATTGACAGCTCACGAGAGGAACCTAGAGCAAAATAATGGCCTAGGGGGTAATCATGTAAGACATGACCAACATGAGGTAAACCTGGGAGACTTGAACAACCAAATGCATGCTCATGAAGATTTACCCATAGGGAATAGAGTAATAGATCCATTCCTCAAGGAATTGAAGAAAGTGCCTGTTCCTAGATTCAAAGGGTTATCCACTGACTTGGGTGTAAATTTGAGGCTTAGTTGTTTAACTTACAACAATACTTTGGACTGCATGATTGCAACTCCAATACCAAGGCCCATATTGTAGTTTACCACCTTAAAGAGCATGTTGTCTTGTGGTGGGCTCATTTGAAGCAAGTTAAGGGTTATGTGGATTCTACCATTACTTGGGAAAAATTTGAGAAGAAATTCTGAAATAGATATGTCTTGGATAATCACTGAGAAAGGAAGCAAACTGAGTTTTATATTTTGAAAAAAAATAACATGACTGTAGCTGAGTATAAAGCTCAATTTTTAGATCTGATCCGTCATGTGGACTATATGAAGGATGAAGAGTCCAAGGTAACCAAGTTCAAACTGGGTTTGAGAGAGGTTATCTGGAAAGACATTTATATGGTCAACCCTAAGAGTCTTGCACAAGTAGTTAGTGCAACCTAAAGGGTGGAAGAAAAAGAATAGTCTCGATTAAAATACCGCCAGGAAATGAAAGAGAAGGAAAAAAATAGTAAGAAGACTATTATTTCATCTTCTAGACCTTACCGAAAACCTAATTTCAAAAGGACTACTTTTAATGGCAAGTAGAACAATGGAAAGTTTCATGGAAATAATAACCGGGGAGGGCTAAGGCCTCACATTAAACAACAACAAAATAATCAACAGGCTGGTGGCAATAGATACACACCTGCTACAGGAGCCAACTTCCAGTGGCAAACAAAGAACCTCAACAAGGTTGTTGGACATGTGGTAAGAACCATTACCAAAGAGATTTCCTAGAATTCCTTGCAAGCAAGACAACAAGCCACCAGGTCTACGCAGTGGTAGATAACCACAAGGCTGAGTACCAAGCAACCCCTATTGAGACTAGAGGTAAAATCTTTAATGCTTAAATTTCTGTTCTATTTGATTATGGAGCATCTGATTGCTTTGTGTCTCCTAGAATAGTGCAAAAGCTAAATTTGAAAATTGTTCCTATGAAAGAAAAATGGCAAGTAGAATTTGGGACGGGGAAAAAAGTGCAGATTTCTGAATTTTTAGATCAAATAGAAGTTGATCTAGGGATGTTTAAAACTAGATTAAATCTGCATGTTGTTCCATTGGGATCTTATGATATGATTATCGACATGGATTGGTTACAAGACCATAAAGCTCAAATTGATTGTTTTGACAAAAAAATACATTATTTTGATGATTTTGGCTTTGAACAAGTTCTGTTTGGTATAAAAAACAACAATTTTTTACCCACTCTTTCTGCCTTACAGTTGAAAAGAGCAGTCCGTAAGGGATGTTTCTTATTTTCCTTACACATGGGAGAGTCTTCTGAGGTGAAGGAACCTATTTTTCATGATTATCCAGTATTAAATGATTTTAGAGATGTTTTTCCCAAGGAATTACTAGGTCTTCCCTCAAAAAGAGAGTTTGATTTTTTAATAGATATCATGCCAAGTTCAGCTCCTGCCTCTAAAGCACATTACCGAATGAATACAGTGGACTTACAAGAGCTAAAAGTCCAACTGTAAGAACTTCTTGAGCAAGGAATGATTAGGCCAAGTGTGTCCCCTTAGGGAGCACCAGTGGTCTTTGTTAAAAAGAAAGATGGTACATTAAGGTTGTGTATTGACTACCGCATGATCAACAAGGTTACCATTAAGAATAAATATCCTCTTCCTAGGATGGATGATTTGTTTGATCAAATGAAAGGGGAAGCTGTATTTTCTAAGATTGACTTAAGGTTTGGTTACCATCAACTTAGAATCAAAGAGGAAGATTTGCATAAAACATCTTTCTGTACAAGATATGGACACTATGAATTCACGGTTATGCCTTTTGGTTTGACCAATGCACCGGTTGCTTTTATGAACCTAATGAATAGTGTTTTCAGAGATTTTCTGGATAAGTTTGTATTAGTCTTTCTGGATGACATTTTAATTTATTATATAGATGAGAAACATTTAAGAATGGTTCTACAAAGACTCAAGGACCCAAAATTATATGCAAAACTGTCTAAGTGTGAATTTTATAAAGATAAAGTGCACTACTTAGGACATATCATTTCTAAGGATGGTATTTTTGTGGATCCATCCAAGATTAAAGCTATTGAAGAATGGCCAGCTCCTAAAAATGTGACAGAATTCCAAAGTTTCATGGTTTGGATGGGTACTATAGAAGGTTTGTGAATGAATTTTCACGAATAGCCCATCCTATCACATTGCTACAGTGAAAGGGTAAACGTTTTGAATGGACTGCTAGGTGTGAGGAATCCTTTTTAAAGTTCAAACATGCTCTCACTACAACACCTATCTTTCTGGTTCCAGATCCAAACAACCCTTTTGAGGTCTAGAATGATGCATCCCTAGATGGTTTTAGGGGGTGGAATAACTAAGAGGAAAGGTAGTGGCTTATGAGTCACGAAAAATGTAAGCCTAATGAAATGAACTATCCCCCACATGGACGTAGAGTTGGCTGCAGTAGTTCATGCTCTTAAGAAATGGAAGACATTTCTTGTGGGTAAGCTATTCAACTTAGAACAGAAAAAAAGATAATAAAATTCTGGAAGCCATCTGTTTACTCAAGGCAAATTTGCAATGCCCCGACACAGGAGATGGCTAGAATTGTTAGTGACTATGATAATGACATAAAGTATGTCAAAGGTAAAGAGAATTGAGTAGCTGATGCACTCAGCCATAGAGTCCACTTTGCTGTTGTTTCTAGAATAAAATTTTTGCTAAAGGATCAGCTGTTACAACAGCAGAAAATAGATACTTTCTGTCATGAAGTGACTGAAAATATGTTGCAAGAAGTAGTGGATAGCAAGTATGTTGGGTACTCCTTATACTTAGATGGTCTTCTAACGTTCCAAGGTAGAATTTATGTACCTTTTGAAGGAAATTTCAGAACTATTCTGATGCAAGAAGTGCATCAAGCTCCTCATTTTGCACATCCTGGGTCATAAATGGACTCATGAATTGTAAGCAATTTATTTTTGGCCTGATATGAAAAAGGATGTGGCTATATTTTTTTCTAAATTTTTAGAATGTCAAAAGGTGAAAGTTGATCATTGCCATCTCGGTGGTAAGATTTTTCCCCATGACATTCCAAAATAAAAATGGGCAACTATAACTATGGATTTTATTTTTGGTTTGCCAAAATCTAAAAAGAGGCATGATACTATCTTAGTTGTTGTTGACAAGCTAACAAAGGTTGCTCATTTTATTCCTAGTAATCTAACAGATGATGCACCTATACTTGCTGACAGATTTGTGAAGGAAGTTGTAAGATTACATGGAGTTCTTGAACTGATTATTATTAATAGAGATACTTTGTTTACATCTCGGTTTTGGCAAACTCTGGCAGCTTCTTTTGTCACAAAGCTGCATTTTAGTTCTTCTTATCATCCTAAAATAGATGGGAAAACTAAAAGAGTAAATCAGGTATTAGAAGAAATGCTACGAATGTATGTTATGGACCAAAAAAACAAGTGGGAATATTTTCTGCACTTAGTTGAATTTTCTTATAATAATCCTTATCATACTTCTTACAATGGCTCCTTTGAAGCTTTATATGGTAGGAATGTGAACACCTTGGGGTGGGAAGGCATTGAAATTGGTGTTAACATAGGTTTTGAATGTTTTAAAGAATATGATCAACAAATGATTGTATAAGCACAAAATTAAAGGCTGCAAGTGATAGCAACAGAGTTATGTTGATAGAAAAAGGAAGAAAAAGATTTCAGGTGGGTGGTGTGAAAAAAAAAAGTGTTTTTGAGGGTGAACCTCATAAAAGGTCAATTAAGTTGGAAAGGCATCATAAACTTGCACCCAGATTTGTTTGGTCCATTTGAAATTTTCGAGAAATTAGGTTGTAGCCTACAAGGCTAAAATTGCCTCCTTCAACTATTCTTAAAATTTCATGACGTATTCATGTCTCATTTGAGAAAAGTTGACATGATCCGTACATGTTGCTAACTTGTCGAACTTGCAAGTCAGAATGATAAGCTAAATTTCATCTTGAGGCCAGTAGGATATTATCGTATAGCGAGAGCATTAAAGTGCGAAATAGAGGAGGATCCAACAAGTTTTGGTTCTAGTGGACACCTTAAGTGAAAGAAGGGCCCCTTGTGACGCTGCAGGTATGTACGATAAAAATTTCATTTCTTTTAAGTCTCAATAATAGGGACATTACCTGTTAAAGGGGGGGAGGATGTACCTCCCGAAATTTTTGGACTCAATTATCAATAATAATTATTTGGTTCTTTCTTCTTGTTTCTATTTGTGGTGTTGTTAGCATCATCAAGGGTATATGAGTATCAACCACAAAGGAATGGAAATTCGTTCCATATACCCATCGGTGTTGAATCATAGGTATGCGAGCATATAATTATTTATATAAGATAGCACAGTTGTGTGCATAAACATGTGAGTATACGCACAAGTGCCCACTCTTCTGTGAGGTAACACTCACCCTTTTGATTCGGTTGGTGAAACATTTTGGCAGCTTCCAGGTGATATTATTTAATATCATTTGCTAGATAACTAACTAACCCATAAGAAATTAGGTTAGTGATCTAGCCTAAGCCTATTTATGATGGTATTATGTCGCAAAATAATGAGTGTCAAAAAGATTACCTAGATGTTTTTTGACTCAAACGTAATAAATGCATGACTTTTTAATTTGCTTGCGTTAATGAGTTGGCATTTAAACGATTGTTGCTTGATTAAAATAATATTTTTTATGAATTTGGACTTATTGAGTTATTTTGGCATTAATTATGTTTAATTATTCCTTTTGGATGTGGCACATAGTTCAATTTAAAATAAATAATAAAAATTAAACTTAGCCTAAAAGCTTAAGTGGAGGCATTTGTAAAGGGTAATTATGTTTAAATGGATTTTGGAATCCATGGAATAAAGGAGCAGTTAGGTTTTTTGATTTTGACCCTTTTAACAGGGCATGAAGAGATATGAAGAGAGGAGGAAGGAAAGTGGAAGTTAGAGACGAGACCATGTCAAAAAAAAATCTGGAGGCTTTCAGGAAGTTTACAGCCATTTGGAGCGAGTTTGGGCCTATTTTGGGATTTCCATTCTTTATTGCAAACATGTTGGGGAGAAATTTTTCTAAAACATAAATCAGGTTTTGGAGTTTTATTTTTGTGTGGTTTGGAAGATAATAAGAAGTTGGGGAAGAGGAAAACTCAGAGAAGGAAGGAAAGAGGAAAAACAAAGGGTTTTTTCGTCTTTCTCAATCTGAATCTTTCAGGCAGGGTTTCTTGTTTGTGTATATGCAATATTTTACAAATAAATGCATATTCAGTTATTCCTCTTCTAGGTAATGAGAAATCTGGATTATGTTTTGTGGGTGATTATAATTTCAAATCATCCTTTTATGGGTATTTAGGAAAATTTGTTAGTTTATTAGGATCATATGATTTTAGATCTCTCAAAGTATGAGAGCCAGTGATTTTATTTTTACTCCGTACTTGATATTGAAATTAAATAAGGTTATTTACTTGGGTGGTGAGAGACGCTTTTTTTCTTGTTTTTTCTTGACATTTTGATATGGGTTCTGGACTGGTCTCTAGGCTACCATTTGTTCTGAATTCGTTGATTTGCTTCAACTGTTATAAGTTGCATTATTTGATGCTGTTAACATTGCTAGAAGTGTTGTTTTCTTTATTGATTATTGCTCGAATAGCTGCTTTGGAAGTGCCTGTTTTTTTTTAATAAATTATTCTACAGTGTTGGCTGTTATAATGCGGATTTTGTTGTAATTCCTTAATATGTGTAGTAATATTTTGATGTTGCTATTTAGCTTGAACACTAGCTATCCAAAACACAGTGCTTTGGGGTGATTGCTAGGCTCCAGGTTGCTGTCAATGTTGTTTTTTTATTACAGTGTTTGCTTTTGGCTTTTTTTTAAAAGTATGATACATTTTGAAATGTTCAGGGCAATCATTTGCATAGTATTGGAAAGAATGTTTGTCTATGAAATTATGTCAAAATGATTAGTGGTGCAATCATTTGCGATAAAATATTTAAAGATTCATGTGGTTGTGGCATTACGTCAAATAGTTGTATGCAATCTTTTGATTGTGTTTTATTTGCTGTAGGGTTTACTGTTAATCCGGTGCATTTGTCAATGATTCGTGTGCAATCATGGGCTAGCAATATTTAAAGAATCATGTGTTGTGGCGATTATGTCAAAATTTGTTACGTAATCTTTTGATTGTTGTTCTATTGCTGCAGTGTTTGCTGCTAAAATGAATTCGTGGAATTGAAGTGCATATCTTTACGGCATTTATTATAAGATGGAAAAAATTCATTTGAATTTATTGAAGTTATTTATGGCATTTTATTAGTGTTGGATTGGGATTCATTGGGAATTTATGTGAAATTATTTATGACACTTTGCATGGGTGCTGAAACTTGCCTTCTTGGATTATATTGTGAAGTGTAGCTTATGAATTTGTCAACGGATCTAGGCATTCTTTAGTATTATAAAGATTTGTTGTGCTTGTTGAAAATGCCTTGTTGCTGACTGATTAGGAATATTGTTCATTCGGAGCTTGTGAATGAAGTTAATGACATGAATTTTCATACAATTGGTATGCCATTCTTGGATACCATGTGAAGTTCATTATTATGACATTTGTCATATGGTTGGCATGCCATTTTAGGTGGTATAAGGATCTTTTGGTTTCTCTTGGAAAATGAGTTTATGTGTGCTGATCGGATTTTTGGCATAACGTTCATTTAATAATTGTAAAGTGAAGTTCTGTGAGCTGTGCAAATCCGCTATCATGCCTATCCTTTTTACATGGATCCTATTGTGAACATTTCTTCAAACAGTTGGTAGTTGATTTAATTTGCGCATGCAATAATATATGAAATGCATATGTAATCAGCCTAGTGAGTAGTGTTATGCATTTTATAGTAAGATGGTTAAAGACAACACTCTTGAAAGATATTCTAAACGTGGTTAGTTCGTGCATGTACACAGTTTTTGAAATGAAATCCTTATTATAATACTGAATGGAATTTAGTATGCTGATGCCTAACGTATATTCTAAAATACGTTTCAATTGGAGAATACTACATATATGAGAAAATGGGGGAAGGAAAATCCTTGCAGTTCAGTTTGAGCTGACCCCTTTGTGGAAATAAAGGCATTCTGGAATAAGGGAAGGAAGAATCTGAAGGGATTCAAGCTGAATTCAGAATCGATTAGTTCTTTTATATTGTAGTTATGGAATTAATTAATATAGGTGATGTCTGTTAGAATAATCATTATCGTATATAAGCTTTGAGGCTCTTTGCCATTGCATGTAACTTTTCAGATTGTACTAAGATATTGAAAATAAGCAATGTTCCTTTGGACTCAATGCTGATTTTTAACAATATGTTGAACACATTATGATTTTTGATAATTTATGATTTGATTATGTAGAAAGAACACTATCAAATTTAATAACGGGAATAATGGGAGGAGTTAGAAAAAAAATTGGACCTCAGTTCGAGGTCGGTACATGATAAAGGCCATCCACGGTAATGCAGGAACCTGCAAGGTCAACAGTCACACGGCAGTTGAAAGGTCATGCCAAAGGGAGATGAAAAGACTTTTAAAATTTAGCACGATAATATGAATGACACATCATTTGAAGAGGGGGGTGTAATGCTTGTTGTTATCTCTCCACGATCTTTCTAGAATCAATGCCTCCATTTCTTCTATTTCCTTTTTCTATATATAGTGTTCTATCTCATTCAACTTGTACCCATGAGAATTGTAAAAATTGTGCACATGAGCCAATAAGCCTTTTTGTTTCTTGTTGAGTGTTCCTCTTTCATTTTAACTGGTTTCTTAAATGATTAATAGTGAAATGTCTGATTTATGCAATTTTTTATGCCCTTTTATGGTTTGATTTTGAAAATCTTTTCTTAGTTTCCTTTAAATATAAAGTAAGGCTATTAGAAATTTAAATCTTAGCGCTAAAAAGCTAAGGTGAGGCGGTGAAGTGTAGATTAAATGTGTAAATGGAGTGTTGGAAATCCATTGTGAAATAAGGAGGAGAGTTAGGGTTTTGATTTTATTACCAAAATTAACTGGCATGAAGGAGAGGAGGAAGTAAGAGAGAGCGCGAGTGTCAAAAATCTGGAATTGGCATGAAGTGTTTTACAGCCATTTGGAGCTGATTTTGGGCCTATAATTTTGGTGATTCTTTCCATTGCTTTATATGTGCAACAATGTTGGGTGATAAACTTATTCTATAAAAATAAATAAGGTTTTGGAGTTTTATTTTTGTGTGGTTTGGAGCTAGAAGTTGAGGAAGGAAGAAACTAGAAGAAGGAAAGAGGAAATCACAAGGGTTTTTCGTCATTCTCATCTTGATCTTTCAGGCAGGGTTTCTTGTTTTTGTCTATGCAATATTTACAAATAAATGCATATTCAGTTTATTCCTCTTCTAGGTAATGAGAAATCTGGATTATGTTTGTGGGTATTAATAATTTCAATCATCCTTTATGGGTATTTAGAAAATTGTTTAGTTTTATTATGGATAATATAGATTTTAGATCTCTCAAGTATGAGAGCCAGTGATTTTATTTTTAATCCTTACTTGATATTTGAAATTAAATAAGGTTATTTACTTGGGTGTTGAGAGAAGATTTCTTGACATTTTTATATGGGTTCTGGACTGGTCTCTAGGCTACATTTTTTCTGATTCGTTGATTTGCTTCAACTGTTATAAGTTGCATTATTTGCTGCTGTAACAGTTGCTAGAAGTGTTGTTTTCTTTATTGATTTATTTGCTACTGTAATAGCTGCTGGAAGTGCTGTTTTTTTAATTAAATTATTGCTACAGTGTTGGCTGTTATAATGCCGATTTTTGTGTAATTCCTTAATATGTGTAGTTAATATTTGATGTGCTATTTAGCTGTAACACTAGCTATCAAAACACAGTGCTTTGGGGTGATTTCTATGCTCCAGGTTGCTGTCAGATTGTTGTTTTCTTTATTACAGTGTTTGCTGCTAGTATGCTACATTTTGTCAAATGGTTAATGTGCAATCATTTGCATAGTATTGGAAAGAATGTTTTTCTATGAAATTATGTCAAATGATTAGTGTGCAATCATTTGGATAAAATATTTAAAGAATCATGTGTTGTGGCATTACGTCAAATAGTTGATATGCAATCTTTTGATTGTTGTTTTATTTGCTGTAGTGTTTACTGTTAATACGTTGCATTTTGTCAAATGATTAGTGTGCAATCATTTGGCTAGAATATTTAAAGAATCATGTGTTGTGGCATTATGTCAAACATTTGTTATGTAATCTTTTGATTGTTGTTCTATTTGCTGCAGTGTTTGCTGCTAAAATGAATTCGTTGGAATTGAAGTGAATATCTTTACGGCATTTTATTATACTGCTGGAAAAAATTCATTTGAATTTATGTGAAGTTATTTTATGGCATTTTATTATGCTGTTGGATTGGATTCATTGGAATTTATGTGAAATTATTTTATGACACTTTGTCATGGTGCTGAAATGCATTCTTGGATTATATTGGAAGTTTATATTATGACATTTGGTCATACGGATCTCATGCATTCTTTGAGTATAAAAAGATTTGTTGTGCTTGTTGAAAATGCATTATGTTGCTGATCTGATTCGGAATATTGTTCATTCTGAGCTTGTGAAGTGAAGTTCATGACATGAAATTTTTTCATACAATTGGTATGCATTCCTTGGATAAATGTGAAGTTCATTATATGACATTTTTTCATATGGTTGGCATGCATTCTTAGGTATAAAGGATCTTTTGTTCCTCTTGGAAATTATGTTATGTTGCTGATCTGATTTGGCATAAAGTTCATTGTAATAATTGTAAAGTGAAGTTCATGTTGAAGCTTTGACAATCGCTTATCATGCCTTCTCCTTTTTACATGGATCCTATATGTGACATTTCTTCAAACAGTTGGTATGTTGATTTAATTTGGCATGAAATAATATTATGAAATGCATTATGTAATCAGCCTTACGTGAGGTAAGTTTTATGCATTTTCATGTAAGATGGTTAAAGACACCACTCTTGAAAGATATTCTAAACTTGGTTAGTTCGTGCATGTATACATGATTTTTGAAATCATTATTATAATAATGAATGAATTAGTATGCTGATGCATAACTGTATATTCTAAATACGTTTTCAATTGTAGAATACTACATATATGAAAATGGAAATCCTTGCCAGTTCAGTTTGAGCTGACCCCTTTGTGGAAAATACAGGCCATTCTGGAGATAAGGGAAAGGAAAGAATCTGAAGGGATTCAAGCTGATTTCAGATCTTGATTAGTTACTTTTATATTTAGTTATGGAATAAATTATATGTGATGTACTGTTAGAATAATCATTATATTATATAAGCTTATGAGGCTCTTTGCCATTGCATGTAACTTATAAGATTGTACTAAGATATTGAAAATAATGAAATGTCCTTTGGACTCAATGCTGATTTTTAACAATATGTTTAACACATATGATTTTTTTGTATAATTTTATGATTTGATTATGTGAGAAATCAACATATCAATTTAATAACGGGAATAATGGGAGTTAGAAAAAAAAATTGGACCTCAGTTCTCGAGGTCGTTACATGATAAAGGAGCATCCAAGGTCATGACAGGAACCTGAAAGGTCAACAGTCACAAGGAAAGTTGAAAGGTCATGCAAGGGAGATGAAAGGAAAATCTTAGCACTATAAATATGAATGACACCCTCATTTGAAGAGGATGGGTAATGCTTGTTTGTTATCTCTCACTATCTTTCTAGAATCAAGTGCCTCCATTTCTTCTATTCTCTATATAATATTGTTCTATCTCCATCTCAACTTGTACTCCATGAGAATTGTAAATTGTGCAACATGATGCAATAAGCCTTTTTGTTTCTTGTTGATTGTTCCTCTTTCATTGTAAATGGTTTCTTATAATTGATTACTAGTGAAATGTTCTGATTTTAATGCAATTTTTTATGCTATTTATTGGTTGAAATCCTTTTCTTAGTTTCCTTTCCTATATACCTCACTAAACAATTTTATTGTCTTGAATCGAATACAAGTAATTACCACAGGTTTAGGGAAGTATTCCTGTTTGTTCTCTAGTCTTTGGGCCACCCTGAAAATTAGTTTAAATTGTTTTCATTTCCTTATTTTCAATAAATGGAGCGGCCCCATTCAAGAAGAGGGACTCATTATCATGCACTATTGGTAAGAACTCACTAATTTTTCCAATCAACAAATTATTTTTCCAACACATCTCGTAATAGGTACTAATAGATCCAAAGAGTTGATGTGTGTACCATTGAAGAGCATCGTTAGTAAGACTATGGAAAATTTTTGTAGCAATAATCTATCATTGGAGTACGAAGCCATAGTGAGACGATAATGCTTGAGATGTAAATATGGATTGTTAGTACCATCAAAGCATGAAAATGTAGGCATTATGAAATCCTTAGGAAATGCTGAATTTTGAATATTTTTTGGAATAAGATTGCCATCTAAATAATTATTATCAATAGAAGCATAATAGGCCTTGCTTTCAAACATGATAAATTGGATCTGAGATTTTAAGTGGCCAAAAACATGCATGAGTGATGAGATTTCATGTGAAGGAATGGTAGAAGGTGTGAATGGTGTATTGAGTGGTTAAATAATTCCATTATGAGTTATCATAGGGATGTTAATAGAATAAGTGGAAGATGTCGATGTTAAAGGCACAATAGATTTAGGTGTCGAAGAATTAATAGGTGGTGAAGAACAAAGAACATCGATAGAAATAGTAGGAATGACATCGAAAGAGTTATTAGGAGATGAAGTAATGGAAGGAGGTGAATCAACATGCATGTTACTAGAGACAATATTAGAAGAATATGAAAGTGTAGTAGAGAATTCACATTCATCAGTATGCAAAGAAGTAGAATCGTTAGTAGCACGTGCATCATCAATATTAGACAAATTTTTAGAGGAAAGGATTTCATTAAGCATATCATCAACACTTAATGAAGTAGGAGGAGAACTACTATGAGATGTATCATTACAATCATTGGAGACATTTTTCAGAAATACAAGGAGTATGAGATACAAATATAAAATCATACTGAATATTATTAGAAACAACATCATGCACATATATATTTTCATCATGTTTTTTATTTGAAATATCTTCATCAAGACTAAGCATAAAATGGATAATAGCATTATCTAGAGTCTCGACAAAAATAGAAGGGGGTGGAGTATGAATTACTGCATAACAAGGTCTAAAATGTGAAAAACTTACAGGATTAGAAATAATGCTAACAGTAGACTGATCATACTCATATTGATCAAAACTAGTATCAATATCACATTCATTACCCAACAATTGCCTTTGAGTATCATCTAAAAAAACATTATTGTGATAGAGAGTGCTAAGTTCACCTATAATTTCTTCATCATAAATAGGGTTAAAAATCACATTAGGTATATCTTTCCTGGAGGAGAAGATCTATTCTTAGCCATTAGGGTTTTAGTTGATCCTAGGGAAAGCAATTATAAGCTATGGGTTCACAAAAATGATTCAATAAAATATGAATTTATTTTATTAAATATGGAAGAAATGACTACTACAATTGATATACAATGAAATAAATATGCTAGGAAATATATTTGATTTATTTATGAAAGCAAATCAAAGAGTTAGGGATCTTACCTTGATTTCACTTATCCCGAAGTGTATCTAAACTAGAGAATGTGATTGACTATAAACAAAATTCATCGTAATTATGCTCACAAAATACACAGTTACTCAAAACTCCTAGACATGAGTGCTTGGATAGGAGCAGGGGCGCCTGTGGGTGCGCTAGACCTCTAGTGGGTGTCGTATCTTGCAAAAAATCTTGGGATTTGGTTCTAACACTGTCACTAGGGTTTCACAATTCTTCACCAATAATCACCTGAAATTCACACAGTGACTATTGGAGTACCTATAAATCTGAAACATAAATAACCTCCTACAAAACCCTTAAAATGGCATCAAATCCTAAAAATGAAATATACGAAATGGGGGGTCAGACTGTCCTCAACTGTTAGCTAGTGAACTTAAGACTAGGTACTACACTACACATTAGACCTAATGTAGTTCTATGTGATTGTGTGTGTAATAGTGCTTCTAGGTTTCCCTCGTTCTAATGATGACAAGATAACAAGTGGTAGCTAGATAGCATGAAAATGTGTGGATGGAATAGAATGAACTTCCCCTTCCTATGCAGTGTGTATGCAGAGTAATAAGCCAAAGATGAAGTCCCTTTGATATGTAGATAGATAACCCTTGATAGAAACTTCTACCCATTATAATGGTATGTATGTTGTTTTTTTATAGGTATCTCTTACTTGAATTTCGATACTAATGACCCGATATACCGACTTGTACCTTGGGATATGAGTGGGAAAAATGAAAAGACTGACCTCAAATGTCAAAACTAAGATAAAAAACAAAGAGTACACAGGCACCTAGGATGGACAAGAGCACTTGGGAGCTAGTGTCTAGTCTTAGGCACTACTGTCCAGAGATATTTGATGACAAATGTGCAAAGAATGAGAGACATGGATCCCTATGACCTGAAAAAATATGAATATATGCGTGGAAATTGTGCAAGATAAAAAAAACAGAAAAAACAACACAATCAAATGGACTATGAAGTGAGTGATTAGTTAATACTTTTCTTACACAAGATCCATATATAAAAAACATACTTGGCGGTATAGTAAATAGTAGGAAGTGCATGATTTTTTGTCTACATTTTGTTAGGAATTTTAGAGTTTCCCTTGAGGGGGAATGTGCATGAAAATGCCACCTCTTAACATCATTTTGTAAACTTCCTATACTTCTTCTATTTTGTAAAATATCGCTATGTGATTCTTTAAATAATCACAACATGTGATTTTACTTGTAAGAGGCATTAGTTATGCGAGATATTTGTTTTATAAAATGATCCATAATCTTATGCAAGCCTTCAAATGTAAAGCATGTGTCCTGGAAATGTTTTGTGTGGGAACGTCTATATGATTTCCTTTGTTTACATACTAGCCTAAATTGTTGTTGATGATTTATTGATTTCAAATCTTGTAAATAAACATAATCTAGCATGTCTCCCCACTTAACATTAATGGAGAGTGTTGGGGTCATAATATTAAAGTGGGTACACCCTTTAGGTGGGCCACCACTTTACATCATTTTAATGTTTTATTATAAACCATTATTATTAAACTTATTATTATAAGTTTATGTTTCGGGTACCCACTTTACTTAATATCAAAGTTATTTTTAATTAAATTAATATAAAAAGTAAGAGAAAAACAATATAATTGGGTGAAACCAAATAACCCAACCTTTTTAATAAGATGATCTCATTATGAGATTTCATTGTATTACAAATTATTGAATTTGTGTAAAGGTGGAATATTTTGTGGGACTCGAGGAGGCAAGTGGAAGTGTTGGGCGAAAAAATATTTCTCAATAAAGGAAATTATTTTTGACTGTGGGCTTTTTACCATGAGGTTTCCCAACTATAAATTTGGTGTTGAGTTTTAATGTGTTTTTACTCTTATATATTTACTTTTTATGTATTTTCATTGTTCAGTAATTTCTATTAATTCCATGTATACCTAGACTATATTAATTTGCATTTTATTAATGTGGTAGATATTTATTTAATTGAGTAATTTATTATTTATCCTGCAATTTTAACAGTAATTACAATATTATCAACATAATTTAATGAGGAGTAATTATTTTCACCAAAATTATACCCTTTGAATAATTATGCATGAAAATAATTTTTTTTGGGCAACATGGGAATGTCTTCCAACATGAGATTGAAGGAAATGAAGAAACAACACATGCATTAATTGATCCTTTACAATTTACATATAAATTCAAGGAAAGAAAATATCCATTTGTGAGTTGCAGAGGTTGAAAGCAATTTTTTTAAAGTTCTATAGATAAAATCCTGAAAAAATGATAAGGAAGAAAATGGGATGAGAACCATTACAATGTATGCAAGAAATAACACTTATATAACTCATGAAAGAGAGAAAGAGAAAGAGAAGAAATAAGAAAGGACTGTTAGGATTTCATATTATTAGTGCTCACATTATTATTAAAGTTAGATTATAATTATGTGATGTAATTGAGTTGGTATTACAACTCATATTATTATAATATATTGTTTCAACAATATATTATTATAGAATTTTGTTGTACCCATAAAATTATAAACAAGTAAGTTGTTTGTTGACTTCCTATTCTTTAGGAAGTATTTCTTCTATTATATTGGCTATATATTAGCCAAACATGTTGTGCAGACATATAGAGATATAATATTATTGTGTGTTATTTCCTGTGTAAATCTAGGGCAGCATTGTCATTTGGTATGTGAGTGACATTCAATATGGTCATTTCTCTATAGATGTTTATTTTTTAGGCTGTACATTAGTCATCAAACAATATTGTGCATGTTGTTTGTAAATCCATTGGTGGTGTCATTTGAATAGGTGTATGTAATTATGTCTACAACAAGTCTCTTCTTTACCAAATCATATAGAGTATTGTATAACACATGCATGTGAATGTTATTCTCTTTCACTCTCTAACTCGTATGGGTTGGATTGCTGCAAAGAAAACTGCCTATTTTTGGAAATTATTAGTGCACAGTATAATTTTTTCATTCCTTTGCATCATATAACCTGCTCCGTACTCATCACCAAATTTTACATCTTCTGTTTGACAAGATCAATAATCCATTGTGGATTCATGGACATCCATTTAATTCTATAGTACTCCTGTTGATGGGTCGAGAGGAATGAAGGACGTGCCTGGTTCATGTGATTCAATTTGATTGATAGTATTTTTGTGTAGTAAGACCAACGTAGTGTTAAGTGAGATCAGATCACTTCTTGATGACATGTTCATCAGTCATCATAACCAATCGTCCATAAAACAAGTTGTGGGTGGATCTATCTAACCGTGCTATTTGGAAGTTATCATTTATTGTTCTTGGTCGGCCATTATGAAGTACCCTGTGTGGAATCCTTTCAACACAGATCATGTGGATCAATTCTAATATCGTAGAGCTATATCCATTTGAGACATCTATCAATTAGATTTGGTAGGTTTAGTATGCAGATTTTTTCACTCATTGTTTGTTTGGCAAAGATCAGCCCAATTTTTTAATATTCCAAAGTAAACGACCAAGATTTCAATTCAAGATTTCCTATCAATATTTTTCTATCCTATTAAAGAATTGGTGTGATTGATTATTTCATACAAGTTTGTGGAGGATAGGAAGTGCAGGTCATGGACAATACATGCATAATGATCTCGCTGCTCATGCACCAGTTTGCTATATATTGACGTGGCTATCAAATCTCCACCGTATCAATCTGGAGCATCACAAATTTTATTCAACGAAACCTTTGCACACGTTTTTTGCATTCAAGACGCTTCGTTGGAGCAGTGGCATTAATATTTGTAAGAATTTTGGTCCCTTCATTGTATGAGTCATTAGTTATTCCTCATTGTTATTGTTATAGGAATTTTCATTTAAAAATTAATCTCAGTTTATTACTTTTTAAAACAGTGTTCATATTTTCTTCTGGACGCATTTTCGGTTGAAGCCGACATCCATTATTTTTAACATGGCTAAGTTGAATCGAATGGAAAAATTTGAAGGAAAATATTTTTACACATGGCAGGTGAAAACTTGGTTGTTATTAATCAACAAAGATTTGTGGGAGATTGTGGATGAAAAAGCAAAGAAACAAAAATATGCTGATGAAGCGGCAATATGGGACATCAAAGATCAAAAATCTATAGTGATCATTAGATTGGGGTTATCTGATGCGTATTTTCATCATATAGATTTATCAAAATCCTCAAATACAATTTGGACAACACTAAACAAACTATTTGGATCACAAGCAGGAAGCGCAATAGTAGCACTAAAACAAAAGTTGTTCTGACTCAAAATGGAGGAAGGTGATAACATGGTGGAACATATAAGTAAGTTTCATTATGTATTAAATCATTTAGCTAGAATCAAAGTAGATGTTCCTAACGATGATGTAAAAGTAGTTTTACTTAATAGTATGCCTCCTAGCTATTCTAATATGGTCTTCATTTTGAGAAAAATCAATCCAAGTCTGAAAGACTTGATTTTTTATTTGATAGAGGATGAAAATAGAACAAATAAAATTGAAACAGAAGAAAAAGTGTTATATGGAACACATGGTAAATATTTTAAAAAGAGATACAATCATTCTTTCAAGCAAGGTTCAAACTCCCACGATCCAAAGAAAAGGCTTCTTTGTCACTATTGTAATGTGTCTGGACATGGAATAATGTTTTGTAAACAATGAGCTAGGGATCTGTTGGATGGTAAATTGAATAATAAATCTTTCATTTCTGAAAATAGAGAAGAAGAAAGTGATTGGGAAGTAGGATCCCACCATTCACATGATAGAGAAGTTGCTACTCAAGATAGTGAAGAATACTTTCTCTTCTAAAAAGAATGCATCCACTGGAGGATGGAGGCATAGAAGGCTAGAGGTCATTCAACGACCTATCGTCAGTCACCAATGATGCGTCTGCATGAATCTGTGGTGATAGTGTGTGTGTGAGTTTGTTTTTTATTTTAGATTTGTATTTGATTTCGGTTGTGTGCAGCATGATTCTTTTTCAGTGTTCCTGTTATGGCTTGAATAAGTGAAATGTTCACATTGAGAGGGGGAACATGGTATCAATGTTTTGTTTTCTCTTTTCATATTTGTTATCAGTGAGTAGTGTTTCCTACATAATTCCCTGAAGGAAAAGCATAGTGGATAGATGAAAGCACAAGGAAAAGCAACATCATGATATTAAGGTTGTTGGTTGTCCTGTAAAACCATGCCTGTTGAGGTTGTTGGCTGACCTATAAAACCATCCATGTTGAGGTTGTTGGCTGTCCTATAAAACCATCCATGTTGAGGTTGTTAGCTGTCCTATAAAACCATCCATGTTGAGATTGTTGGCTGTCCTGAAAAACCATCCAGATCATGAGCATGCATGGGTGACACGCTACAGAAGAAGTGCAATTGTTTTTCTCCCATGTTCTCACTAAGGGGGGAATGTTAGGATTTCATATTATTAGTGCTCACATTATTATTAAAGTAATATTATAATTATGTGATGTAATTGAGTTGGTATTACAACTCATATTATTATAATATATTGTTTCAACAATATATTATTATAGAGTTTTGTTGTAACCGTAAAATTATAAACGGGTAAGTTGTTTGTTGAATTCCTATTTTCTAGGATGTAGTTCTTCTATTATATTGGCTATATATTAGCCAAACATGTTGTGCATACATAATAGAAATGTAATATTATTGTGTGTTATTTCCTGTGTAAATCTAGGGCAGCATTGTTAAGGACCACCATGCCAGAGTACCAATCTCTTAAAAATGTGTTAGGCAAGCATGGGCGTCATTTTTCTTTATTGGATAAACTGATAGTACAAACATGGGTTCCATTAAGAGAAATATAAAAACCACAACATGGTACCTTGATTTTATCTCATGTTATAAAACCATGCAGGAGGACACCATACTTTAATAAATTCTAGTGGTTGAGGTCATTGGTCATTTGGTTTAGAAACATGTGTGGCTTTGATACCTTTCAAGAAAGTTTGATGTTTTGATGGTTTCCTACATATTTTCTTCAACCCTTGGTTTAGCATGGCTTCCATGTTTCCTAAGTGACAACTGGAGCTTCCTTCACTTGGTGGTGCTTGAGTTTTTCTACACTCCACCATCAAGCACTCCTCCCATGCCACGGAGGACTTTCTTTTTTTTTGTTGGTTTCTCAAATATGCACCCACGTCTAAAATATTGGAAGGGATGAGGTGTCTAAGACCACAATGGAATCATCTCCAAGTTATGGGACCTTGCATGCTTAGGACGGATCTCATGAGAAGGCCAGTTCCTCTACCTATTTATACTTCTACTGTTACTCCTAGTTCTGGAAGGGAAAACTAAGCTACTAATGCTAAGGGACTTGCGATAGAAAGATTACATGAAAGGAACTACACTAAAAAGTGATAACACCAGAAAAAGAGGGATGAACACTATTTGTTCTAAGCAAGAAGGAAAGTAAATGTGTGAGAGGAAGCTGGGTTCGAGTAACACAGATTAACAAGTATTTACTAGATCATCCTCATGGAACACAACTAAATAAAGATCTACATGGGACATGAAATGACACAACCAGCACATAGCACAAAAGAAAAGGCAAGAGGAAGGAATACAAAAACATTAGGATAAAGAGTAGTCACAAAACGATGCTTCTATTACTTCCAAAAATGCACAAAGTTGTTATAATGATGAAGGATGCTGATATCCACATGCAAGAGCTAGATCTAGAGGTATGTAACTCAAAATACATAAATTATGGAGTCCTTAGAAAAATATGTAAGGATCTAGAGTGTCTGACATAACAAATGAGCCTAGCTCTTACATTTATAGATGAATCTATAGAAGGAGAAGAGAAGGAGGGAAAAATAAAATTTGAAACATAACAACCAACAAGAAGCATCCAATGCCTACAAATCCACCTAGAGATATGTGAAATAAAATTCCCCAAGCTTGTTTGGCATGTTGAAGAAGGAAGGAGAGAAGATCATATCAAATTGGGTGGTTCAAGCAATCAGATCTTCTCATCAATGCTCAGAGAGACGTTTTCCCCTTTCACACCTACTAGACCTGCCAAAACTTGAATTTGAATACCTAATACTATAGCTAATGTCAATAGCTATTTGTCAAGTCCAGTCATGCACTAATCTAAGATCTGTAGAAAAAGATATGGTTATCATAAGATGTTAGAGTTTTCAACATACGCAAAACACATGACACACATGGATTGGCTGAAATGATGGCCAACTGTGTAAATATTTGTCATTTCTACCACATGTCACTCAATGATTTATTACAAGGATTCAGCACCCTATTGGTGCACATTGACTGGTTGTGCATGACACACTTAAGAATTTCAAAAGATAACCTAGCACAGAAGGGCACAAAGGAGGGCCCAAGGAAATAGCGTGCGGAATAAAACAAAGGAAGGCACAGAAGGTCGCGTGTGCGACACACCGGTAAAAGAGGAAAACAAATGAGCATAGAATGTATGGTGAATGTGTAACCATTACAAAGTGATGGGGTGCAGCATGCGAGAGGGCCAGGGAATTAGCTAATTAAAGTAATTCTGAGTCGCGTGTAAGGTGAACCAGCTACTTAAGAAGAAAGTGAATGCACAAAAGGTAGGTGCGAGGGAGGAGTGGAATAAAGAGGAAAAGGAAAATAGAAGAAGAGAATAGAAAGTGTGCAAGGGTACATAAGGAAAAAAAGGAGTGCTAAGGGGAAACTACAACTGAGGGAATATGCCAACTGAGCTTGAGTGCACACATCCTTTAATGAGGAACTGAGATCTAGGATATATATACCACTTACCCAAATAACTAGGAGAGTTATTTAGATAACAGTTTTGGTGAATTTCGGGGCCATCTTCCTGCTAGATGAAGAATTTTAGTAGCCTAAAGCATCCATTAGGCATGTAGTCTGCTTATGCAATCATGAAATTTCCCTTGTAGTCACTTGAAGATCATTTTTTGACTCTATTCTGAATCTTGCAACTATTAAGATAAGCTTTATATTCTTGAAGCAATGGAAAAGTGTGTGCAAGAAGCACACAAGAAGAAATAACTATGTACAAACAAATAATGTGCACGCAACACACTTGGAGGAATTAAAACTACTCTATTATATACAATATGATGCAGAAAACTCAATGGAAGGGTTTGAGATAGATCCCATTTACTAGGATTTGTAGCGCACCTCCATCAAGATGAGTCAACTTGAAAGAGTTATCCTCCTTGCAGGAATGGATGATGTATGACCCATTCCAAAGTACATCAAACTTTGAGTGGTGCCCTGGTTTAGCTCTATCAGCATCCCATTTTAAACCAAGTCCCCAAATTTGAAATCTTGAGGCTTAGCCTTTCTGTCAAACCATTTATTTTTTCTTGTTGACGTTGTTATAGCTTGATCATGGAAGAGTTCCTAAGTTATTCAAGATCAACCATCTCTTCCATTCTAATTTCTCTTTGGTATGTGCCTTTAAATTCCAGTTGTTGGGCAAGCGCTAATGAGTTCAACTCTAGTGTGAAAAGAAGGGTACCCTCCTTTCCATAGACAAGCTTATAAGGCAAAGTTCCTATTGCCTTTTTGACTGTGAATTTATCTTCCCAAAGCACATGTGAGAATTTTGTATGCCATTGTCTTTAGATGATGTTCATTGTGTGCTTTATAATTCTAATCAGGTTCTTGTTTGTTGACTCTACCAGACCATTTCCTTGGGGGTAATAGTTGGAAGAGGTTTTTAGATAAATGCCCATATTTAGAGCCCAATCAGTGATTTTAGGACCAACGAAGTATTTTGCATTATCAAAGATAATGGTTTAAGGAATATCAAACCTTGTGACTATAACTTCAAGAAACTCAAGGATAACTGACTCTGTTGATTCCTTGATCTTGACAGCCTCTGTCCATCTGGTGAAGTAATATGTAGCTGTCAACACCCACTTATGTCTAGTGCTTAAGGGAAGATTGATCATGCCTATGAAGTTGAGACCCCATTACGCAAAAGGCTGATCTACTTGGATTGGTTGAAAGGGAAGTGTTGCCAATATTTTCTTACCTACAAAGAAAGCATACTCCTTATATTTCATGACCCATCTATGTGTATCTACAAAAAGGGTAGGATAAATGATACCTACCATTATGATTTTCATTGTTCTAGTTCTGGCAGAGAAGTTTCCACCAGAGAATCCATCATGAAATTCTACTAACACGTTTTTAGTTTGTGCGTCATTGATACATCTTAACAACATGCCATCAAGATTCTTTTTGAAGATAATTCCATCAATCAAAACATAGGGGGTAGATTTTAACCTTATATGTCTTCTCTTTGGTTTATTTAGACTAGGAGGGTATGTGCCCTTGGAAAGGAATGTGATCATGTCCTTCATCTAGTCATGTGCACCGGGGTCTATATTCTACTCAAGTTATGCATGTAGGAGGTATTCATTAAGAAATAATGAAGCCTCAGGCTCACTATGCACATCCTCAACAATCTACGTACAAAGTGAGCTACCTATTACTAGCTTTGTTGCCTTGACATTCATATCATATTCCATGATTTTGGTTACCCATCGTGCTCTTTTCTCACTAATTTCTGCCCCATGATGAAGTCTCTAACAAAAGAGTGGGAGATTAACACCTTGATATGATTGGTGGTGAGCATACTCTTGAATTTATTGAGTGCACACATGATTGTGAAGACCTTCTTCTCTGTGTGACTATAGTTTAGTTCATAATCCTTCAGCGTCTGGATGAAGAAAGTGACTGGTTGTTCCATCCCTTCTTCATTTTATTGTGTCAGGATAACATCAATACCTATACTAGTGCCATAAGCATAAAGGATTAAATCCTTTGAGTAATCCAGATTGATGAGTGTTGGTGTGAAAGTAATTTCTTTCTTGATTTTGTTGAAGCTTTCTCTTCCTTCTATTGTCCATCTGAAATTTGTGTCCTTCCTTAGAATCAAGGTGATGGGATGAACCAGTCCTATAAAGTTAGGGATAAAACACCTAATGAATTTGATTTTTCCAAGGCAGGATTGTAAGGCCTTTTTGTGCACTGGTAGTGAAAGAGATAGGATGGCTGAAATGTGCTCAGAATCAATTACGATACCATCCTGTAAAACCACATGGCCCAAGAGCTTTCCTTGTTCCACCACAAAATTACACTTCTTAGGGTTAAGAGACACCCCAAAATTTCTACATATCTCAAATATTTTCTCCAGGTGCACCATATGATCTGCACTTTGCTTTGAGAAGACTGTTATGTCATCAAGGTAAACTAGGATAAACTCATTTGTGTAACCTTTGAAGGTGATAACCATGGCACACTAAAATGTTTCACTCATGCTTGGTAAACCAAAGGGCATTTTCTGATATGCATATTTCCCCCACTTGGTTGTAAATGCTATTTTGAATTTATCCTCTTCCTTGACTAGGATTTGATTGAAACTTGAATATCCATCTAACATGGAGAATCTCTGCCTGCTAACCATAGTCTAAAAAATATGCTCCAATGAAGGAAAAGGATAATGATCCTTTAGAGATGTCTTATTCAAATCTCT
Organism: Taxus chinensis; assembly: GCA_019776745.2. Classification (NCBI taxonomy): domain Eukaryota; kingdom Viridiplantae; phylum Streptophyta; class Pinopsida; order Cupressales; family Taxaceae; genus Taxus; species Taxus chinensis. Next base: position 341,295,611 of record CM034151.1, read on the forward strand.
GAAATCAACAAAAATTCTTATTTCACCATTCTTCTTGCGCACTGGCACCAGATTTGCGACCCAGATATAGTATTTGATACGAAAAATAAGTTTTTGCCTCAATGATTTTGGATAATTCCTTTCTCATGAGGGGCTCTATCTTTGGATTGACTGGCCGCCACTTCTGTCTAATGATATTAATACTAGGATCAAGGTCAATGGAGTGTTGAGCAACACTTGGATCAAAACCTTTGAGGTCTTCATACTCCCACGAGAAGATATCACTATATTTTTGACAGAGAGATATAAAGACCTAATTTTCTTCATGCATGCAAGCTTTACTGAGAAAAAACTCCCTTTTGCACTTAAATAATGACTAGGGAATAGTCTTCTTGTGTGGCACACATGTAAATTTCTTCACCTTTGAACTCATCATCTAGGCTAAACATTTTCTCTAAGGTGACCAGCCCTTTAGGCAACTTATTTGTCTTCAGTTGTATCACTTGGTCACCATAGTTGTTATGCAAGTCAGCTTACATACCTAATGAAAATTTTGCTTCATTTGGATGAACTTGATGATCTACATGTCATTGTAAAAAAAATACCAACTGGTGTTGTCATCTAGAATGGATGGTCTGATCACCATCTTAACGTGTTGAGTATTTCCTTTGATAAACTCCTCAGCAGGAAAGAACTGTGAACCCAACGCGACCATTTGGTAAACTTCCTTGTTCATTTTATGTGGCACCACCTATAGATTTAGAGCATCAAATCTCTCAAGGAGGTCCCAAAATCTATGATTATAAGATTTGAGAAGTTGATTATTTGTCTGGAATTTGTTGGTAACCTGGTGGATAACCAATTTTGTGTCCCCAAAGATCTGCTGTGTTTTAATTTTCTTTTTTTCAGTAATGAGCAAGCCATGGAACAATGCTTCATATTCTGCCACTTTTTTAGAACATGTAAACTATAGCCTATGTGTGAAGAATAATTTCTCATCCTTTGGGGAAATAAGAACCATTCCTACTCCTATGTAGTTTCTGATTCTAGATCCATCAAAGTATAACTTCCACAGACCTTGCTCAACTTTTTTTTTTTGAGAACATGCGACAATATAGATTTTTCTGTAAGAATTTAGTAAGTACCAAGCCCAATTTCATATGCTTCTCATTATTTAGCATATGGATCAAATTTATGGTACCTCTCCGCCCATTCATTAAGTATTAGGTCAGGAACAAAGGGTGGAATAAAGTGATCTTCACGAATTGAAGCTTGTTCTTCGATTAAAGAGATGGCTTCGAGAGGGGATGGGACATATGACTCTACATGATAGGAAAATATAGGCTCAGCTTGTATGGTAAACTAGGTACCATACCTTGTCTTGAGTTACATATGAGACCAATAAGAAGACAAGTAACCACCCACTTTAGTAGTAAAGTCTCTTGATATACATAGGGAAAAAAAGAAGGTAGGTCAATGATTGACACATCTTGAGTTATTGTTAGGCTTAGACATGCATGGAGGTTTAACTCAAGATCCTTAATGACTCTTAAGGTGGTGAAACTTGAGCCATCAAGTTGTAGGACTACTTTAGACAAGGGGATATATTTCAGACCTAAGACATCAACTATTTTTTTAGGCATAACAAAATTACTAGCACCTGAGTGAATCATGAAATTATGCACTAGGTGTTTTCCTATGATCAAGTACATATATAAGGGTGGGGTTTTAAAAAATTTACTTACTTGTTTCTCCTCTTCTTGTAAAACATTTATAGAAGCATGTGGCTTTTGCATAGTTGGATTAGTGCATGGGATTTTTGATAGAGCTTCAAGCAAAAAATCCTATTGAGATGGAATGGTTAGGGCATCCCACATTATGAATTTTATGTTTGTCTTCTTCATCTAGTCAACAATGCTAAACGAAAGGCCCCCTATCTTATGCAGTTAAGGAACAACATCCCTTCTTGAATGTTTAGGGGTGGAAGCCTAAAGTTTAGCTAGAGTAGAGGCTTGACCTACAAAAGGAGGGGGGTGCACTGCTTTAGAAGGATCTCTACACGAGATTTCTCATGTAGGGACTTGAGTTCTCTTACTATAGGATGCCTTGGCTACATCTTTCTTCTTATGAGGATCTGTTTGTGATGTTGGGAGTGGGACCTATGTGATTGACTATAATGTTCTTTTCTAGTATCTTATGTTGTTCGCAACTTGGGAACATGCTCTGTTTTTATCCTCTACAGCTTAGTTGATTTTATAGAAGTCCTCAACACAAAATAACATCAAGTTGGTCTCTGGAGGAGCTTCTATCCTTTCTTTGTTTTCTATTTCAGGGGAACTTGTTGAAGGCTCACAAGATGAAACATTCTAGATCATGAAGGCTTGGGTACACATAACATTGGCATAATGATATTGAATATGAGGCATGTTACAAGGGAAGCACCATTATGACTCTTGCGTCAAATTGTTTTGAACTAGAGAAAGCACCTGGCTTGTACTGGGTGCTGAAAGAGAAGGCATGGGAGGAACAATTTGTAAGGATATATGTGCATTGGGATGCCAGCTATCATTATGCTGGCTGGGTGTGTATTTTTAATTTCCATATTGATTCTACCAAGGATGATTGCTTTGGCCATGCGCCTGATTAGAATTACCTCTATAGGCTTGTGCCTATTGCTTTTCTAATGATATGACTTCCTTTGATAATTTTCTAATCAAGGCCTTCAACTCTTCATCTTACCTCTACTACGCTCGAGAGTAGGATGTTGAGGCAACTGGTTACGTGCTTTGCTCAGGAATAGGAATAGGGGTAACCAAAGGCTAGGGTGCTTGTGACATTTCTGGAAACAAGGGCATAGGTAGTCTAGGAGCTATATTTTCTTCCTCAATAAGACTATTTTTTTCCCTTACTGCAATACTATAAGTAGCTGGTAAGGTCCTACCTCCCATGGATTGGATCATCACTGAAATATAATTGTTAAGTGCCTTCAGATAATACAAGAACACATGTTGGGTTGTAGGTCTTACCATAAGAGGGATTTTGTCTCAATTCTTCTGAAATCTTATGTTGAAATCATCTGCTCACTGGGCACCCTCCTTGTTGTTGTCAATTGCTCCACTAGAGATAGGTGATCTGAATTATCTTCAAATTAATTACAAAGATTTTTTCCCAAATCATCTCAAGTTGTGATAGATCCAAGCCTTAGGCCTCAGTACCATTGGAGCACTTTACCTTTGAAAGAGGCTATAAGTAGCCTAACTGATACATCATCATGTGTGATCAGATAGAGTGAACACACATTTTCTATATCCTGGATATGTTCCTGGGGGGTGACTTGATTCTCACTAGTAAATTATGGAATACTCTGAAGCACACCATTTGGCATATTATGTTGCACATCTAGAACAAAGGGTCTTTTTCTAGTAAAGTTTGAAAAATTTCTCAGTGGAGGAGGTTTCTGAAGTTCTATTGCAGGGTGCGCAAGTTGTATGTTTTTTGGAGGAGTTGAATGGGCATGGCGCATACGAGATGGAGATGTGCACATGGACTTTCTAGAGTAGATTATCCTCAAGGATAGCTAGAGGTACTCAAAATAATCTTCATCTACTACACTTTTTCTTTTATGCACTCTTTTCATTAAAGGCACTCATGACTATTAAAATAGAGATCTGAAAATGTTGGGAGTTGTCAGATGTGTTGAAATGAGCCTCCAAAGGCTAAAATACTAATTCCACACACTAGAAATTAGAGATATGAAATATGAGATTTCAATGTTGGTCCCACTGAGCATGCCAGAAACTATTGGTTGCTCAAAAATGCACCCACATCTCACATCTTAGAAGGGACAAGGTGTCTGAGACCACAATGGAACCATCCCCAAATTGTGGGACCTTGTGCGCTTGGGACAGATCTTTAGAGAAGGATGGTTCCTCTACCTATTTCTACTATTACTATTACTCCTAGTGCAGGAAAAACTAAGCTAATAACACCAAGGGACCATGGATATAAAGATAACATGAAACAAACTACACTAAAAGGTGATAGCACTAGAAAAAGATGAATGAACACTATCTGTTCTGAGTGATAATGAAAGGAAATGCATGAGAGGAGGCTACACACGAGTAGTATAGCTCAACACGTATTTACTAGATCGTCCTTATGGAACTCAACTAAATAAAGAGTTACAAGGGATATGAAATGGCACAACCAGCAAAAAATGCAAAAGAAAAGGCAAGAATGAATGCAAACATGTTAGGTCATAGAGTAGTCACGAAAATATGTTTCTATTAATTCTAGAAATGCAAAAAGTTGTTACAATGATGAAGGAGGTTGATATCTACATGTAAGATCCATATCTAGAGGTCTACAACTCAAAATATGGAAAGTATGGAGTCCTTAGAAAAATGCGTAAGGATCTAGAGTGTTTAACATAACAAATGATCCTAGCTCTTACATTTATAGATGAATCTATAGAAGGAGAAGAGAAGGAGGTAAAAATTGAATTTGAAATGCAACCACCAACAAGAAGCATTCAATTCCTACAAATCCACATGGGGATGTATGAAATATGCTTTGGCAAGATTTTTTCGTGTGTTGAAGAAGGAAGGAGACCGGATCATATTAAATTGGGTGTTTGGAGCAATAAGATATACTCATCAATGCTTAGAGAGACATTTTCCCCTTTCTCACCTACCAGATCTGCCAAAATTTGAATTTAAATACCTAGCACTATAGGTGATGTTAGTATCTCTCTGAAAAGTCTAGACATGCATGGATTTGAGCTCTGTAGAAAAATATATGAATGTCAGAAGATGTTAGAGTTGTTAGCGCATGCAAAACACGTGGCATGCGTGGATTAGCTGAAATGATGGCCAACTGTGCAAATATTTGTTGTTTCTACCACATGTCACTCACTAATTTGTTTCAAGGATTTGATGCCCTGTTGGCTCTAGAAAACATGGATGATTTAATCAATAAAAAATAAAACATTACATAGTAAAATAATAAAACTAGAGATATTGTATTTCATTCAAGACATCTTATTCATTGATAGAGGTTACATTTTATAATGTTTGATCTCCTACAATGGTGGAGTCAACACTCATCTTCAATCCCTCATATCTCTCTCCATGAATCTCTCAAACTTATCTCCTAATATATTTCTAGCATCCCTTTATTCTCTCACACAACTTTAGCTACGTGAGTTATTCTCACAACTCACCAATATAATTAAACTATTACAACATTATATGAGTTATTTATATCAGAACTCATATATTATAAATACACACATAATATTAATGTTCACACTAACATATAAATTCTTAACATTGGTGTGCGTTGACTTGTTACACGTGGCACACTTAAGCATGTCAGAAGATAACCTAACACATAAGGGCACAAAGGAGGGTGCGAGGAAAGGGAACACAAAAGAAAATAGAGGAATGCGTAGAAGGGAACGCACACAACACACTAGGAAAAGAGGAAAACAAGCGAGAAAAGAACACATGGTGAAGGTGTAACAATTACAAAGTGATGGGCATGGTGTGTGAGAGGGATAGGGACTTAGTTAATTGAAGCAAGGCTGAGACATGCGCAGGGTGAAGAAGCTTCTTAGGAAGAAATTAAATGTGTAGAAGGTGGTCCCGAGGGAGGAGTGGAATAAAGAGGAAAAATAAAATGGAAGGAGAGAAAAGAAAGCGCACAAGGGTGTGTAAGGAAAAGAAGGGGCACTAATGGGAAACTGCAAACAAGGGAATATACCAATTGAGCTTGAACACGTGTAACCTTTAATGAGGAACTGAGAGCTAGGATATGTATACTAGTTACCCAAATAACTAGGAGAGTTATTTGGATAATAGTTTTTTTCCATGCGGCACCAAACCCATGGCTATGTTACTTTCATCCATGAAATAACTAACCCACATCACACTATGATTTAGGAAACTTGTAGAATACTAGGATAGTGTTTCATAGTTTTCAACCTCATCCATTTTAACTTTAATTTTCCTATCAAGTAGTTTTTCATTTGGTTCCATGGAATTGAAAAATGCCACCAAATTTTGTATTTCGATTCTATGTGACACTTTGTTTCAATGTCACAAAGCATTAACTATTTTCTCACTTCCCTTTCTCTGCATATTTTTTGGGGTAGTAATGTCAAGTGGGATATCTACCACAACAGTAAGCCCCACATTATCTTAAATTTTATGTATTAAGCTTTATTATGATGGTCTTCCACATTTAAGTGTAGAATAGAGAAACTAATGAATAGAGATACTAACTCACATAAATCCATCTTAGGATTGCTAATAAACCAACGTATACATTGGTATTGATACCAAAGATCAGTTGGTTGGTAACCATGCTTATTATTGCATTGTATAGAAAGAAATTTCTTAGCAGTTCTATTCTAAGAGAGACTAAGGAGTGAAGTTGAAGTGCTAGGTAAAAATTATATTCGAGTTTATTAATATAGAAAATGTTTTATTATAGTGGGTTTTTTCCTTCGGGTTACCCCACTTAAATCTTCTATCTCTTTTATTCTTGTTATTTTCTCTAAATCTTATTACTACATTATGTATTCCCGACTTCATAATCTATAATATTAGGTAAATTATGTTATGGATTTATGATCATTCTATTACTCATTCCTTATGAATCTTGACATGGTATTAGATCTGGCAATTATGCAAGTGCGGGATTGATTAGGGAGTTTTTTAATTTTCTAAGTTGAAGAAGCTTGAAGTTTATTTACAAATATGTGAATTCATAGTTGCTCACAGTCGTCTTCAAGCTAACTAGGTTTAAAATTCTGATTCCTACCTTATTTATTTTATATATTGGCTAAATGGCTATTTAGATCATGTTTGAGAAATTGTATGCTTGTTTCTTTGTTTCTGTACCTCGTTTAAGTTATGTTTAGTTTAAATCCATCGTCTACAAGCTTATTTTAAGTTTTGTGTACTATGTATAGCCGTTAGAGTTGTTTTTATCTATGGATCCGAAAGGATATCCTTAGATCTAGTTATTTCTGAGTGTTCAAATCCACCCCAACTTTATTATTATTCTTGTTTTTCTAGATCTACTTTTTTGAATCTCGATCGAATCATTTATTTCCAACTAGCTTCGATGTGTCATCTTTTATTAGTTTTTTTCTTTTTCTATGAAGTTTTGTTGACTGCAAAGCTCAAGCCAATCATTTTTATCCATATGGATGTGTATTGTCATTATTTTCTTTTTGGTGAATCCCAAGCCAATAAGAAAACTCTATCTTGCTTCAAGTTGTTAGTCTTATTGTTTATTTGATTGTCATTCACTAAATCCGAGCCAACAAGGAATTTCCACATTTTTTGTTTTGTTAAACTTGGATTATATTTCCTCTATTTTCTATGAAATCTGAGCCAATCAGATTTCTCCAAGTAGATTTTTATTTCACTCTGTCATTCTTGTGGTTGTTTTCTTCTGACAATTGTAAAATTTAATCCAATAATATTGATCCGTGTGTCATCATATGTCGCATTTGTTAGTTTTATTTTCTTGGCAGTGTCTTATATAATAAGATTTAACCGTCTTTTTGTGTTTTTCAGACTTGCAAAGAGTGAACCATTTAGAAGGCTCCACATGTGTCCAAGCATTGCCTTAGTTTTTTTATAGAACTTTAAAGAGTGAATCAATTGAATTTTTACATTTATTTCAATTTTTTGTCGTGTCAGTCTTTGCAAGTGTCAAAATTTGTCTTTCAGGGTGTCATCCTTTACTTTGGCATTAACGACTAATATTGTGACATCTATCTTTAAATTTTGGACCCAAGATTGATTTATTTTTGGATTATTCCAGATACTTTAAGTCCGCTCGAAGCCATCTATTTAAATTTTGGCATAAAGCTTCCAAGTTTCTTTTGTCAGTCACTAGATTTTTGAAAAGTGGCATTGTTTGACTAATAATTTGTCAGTCTCTGTCAGTTTTGAACAAATAGAACATGTCCACATTCCTTCACATTTTATTTTTCCTTGTTTTTTCACCCATGTCATTGTATTTTCATCCCATTTTTTTCAACTCTATTTTTTGGACCCAAAAAGTCTTTAATTTAACTTTTTAAGACTTCACATCCATCAAATTATATGAGGTATTCTTTAAATCTTTTTGTACCACAAGTTTTTAAAATTTATCATTTCACAATTTTCAAAGTTTATTTATGCCATAGATTTTTAAATGTTATTTATACTATGGGTTTCAAATCTCCTTTGTACCATGGGTTTTCTAATTTTATTTATTCCATTTTTTTCTTAAGTCTGTGTTCTGCAGGTTTTCTCAAGTTCCTTGTATCACATATTCCAAATTTGATTAGCTTAGATATTTTTCTCTACGACATGTTTTTCTATTTTTTGCTAATCTACTTGCAAGTATATATCTAATAAAAAGATCTGAAGCTAGTCTCTTGTCTCTTTTTGGCTTCTTTGATTAAAATTTTTAGCTGAATTCTTTGCCAATGTTGTTTGCAAATTAAAAATGGCTATCCCTACTAGTTTTTTGTTAGATAAGTCTCAACTATTAAATGGAATGAATTATAGCATTTGGAGAATTTGATTAAAATCCTATTTTATGGCTAGGAAGCTATGGGATCTCATGATTGGTGTGGAGACATGACCCACTCAAAGATAGGAAACCCTTGAAAAGCTTAGATACTTTTCTTAGAGATCACATGAAGCTCTGTCCATCATTTTGTAAAGAATAAAAGATGAATATTTTATGCATATAGGTCATATGGACTCGCCTATAGATGCATGAAAAAAATTAGAAACCATGCATGAAGGCAATCGCATGTCAAATATAATTAAGATAATTATGGAATTGTTTAAAACTCCTATGAAATGTGATGATAAAATAGTCAATTATTTAGCTAAAATTAAGAACATTAAAGCTCAATTAGATGGTTGTAATTTTGAATTATTTCAAGATAAGATTTTGTAGTTTATAATTCACATTAACATTCATGAAAATTTAAGAAACTATAACTCTATTCTTAATTTTAAATATCAGAATGAGACTAATTTTCTTGATCTAGACACTCTATCTTATCTACTAATTCAAGAAGAGCATTTTTATCCAAATAAATATCCTAGTGATTTGGATACCTTGTATACATATTTTGGATCTAAGCTCTTCATTGCAATATTTTACACGCTCGAGTTCCCTTGGCACATTCCCTTATTTTCCTCACACGCCCTTGCGCACTTCACCTTCTTCCCTTCCTTTCCTTCTTCCTCTTCATTCCATCTTCCCCTTACATGCGTCTTATACACATTTACCTTCTACTCGGAAGCCTTTTTCCCTACGTGCACACCTTACACGTGCTTCAATCAACTAATTCCTTGTATCTCATGTGTCACGCCCATCATCTTGGAATGTTTACACCTTAACCATGAGTTCTCTTCTCACTAGTTTGCCTCATTTTCCCATACACGTTTCTCTATGTCTTCCTCTATTTTCTTCTTCGCACCGTTCCCTCACACCCTCCTTTGTGACCATTTGTACCAGATCATCTTTAGACATGCTTGAGTGTGCCACATGTAACCAGTCAAAGAGTGCCAACATGGTGCCAAATCATTGAAAGAAATTAGTGACACATGGAAAAAATGATAAGAATTTTGCACAGTTGGCCATACTTCAGCTAGTTCGTGCACACCACGTGTCTTGCATGCACATATGGCTCTAAAATCCTTTGATAGCCATATATTTTACTACATAGCTTCAATCAACATGCGCTTATAATTGTTAGAGAGCTTCTGACATCAGCCACTGTGCTAGACATTCAAATTCAAATTTTGGCGTACTCAGTAGGTGAGAAATGGGAAAACGTATTTTTGGGCATTAATGAATAGATTACATTTCTTTAACCACCCTATTTGATACGATATGCCCTCCTTCATTATACAACATGTCGAACAGACCTAGATAAATGCATTCAAAATATTTGTAGGTGGATTTGCAGGCATTGAATACTTCTTATTGGTGGTTGTGTTTCAAATTTGGGTTTTCTCTCCTCTTATCCTTCCATAAATTCATCTATAAATGTAAGAGCTGGGCTCATTATTAATGTTGGATACTCAGAATCCTTACACATTTTTCTAACGAATTCATATCTTTCGTATTGTGAGTTGTAGACCTCTAGATCTGGCTCATGCATGTGGATATCGACCTCTTTCGCTATTGTAACAGCTCTGTGTATTTCTTAAAGTAATAGAAGCATCATTTTGTGACTACTCTTTGTCCTAACATGTTTTAATTCCTTATTCTTTCCTTTCGTTTTGTATTGTGTGTTTGTTGTGCCACTTCACATCCCTTGCAGTTCCTTATTTAGTTGTGTTCCATGAGAATGATCTGGTAAATTCATTTTCAATTGTGCTACTCGTGCCTAGCCTCCTTTCACACATCCCATTTTCATTCCCTCTCAAAACATACAGTGTTCATCCCTATTTTTCTAGTGCTATCACCTTTTTAGTGTAGTTTATTTTCATGTAATCCTTCAATCCTTGGTCCCTTTACATTTATCATCTTAGTTTCCCCTTTCGGCACTAGGAGTAGCAGTAGCAGTAGAAATAGATAGAGGAACAAACCTTCTCTAGAGATCCATCTCAAGTGCGCAAGGTCCAACAACTTGGAGATGGTTACATTGTGATCTCAAATAGTTGTGCTCTTTCATATCCGAGAAGGGGGTGCAAGTTTGAAGACCAACAATTTCTGGCACTCCTAGTGGGACTAGAAATGAAAGCTTAAATTTCATATTGCTAAGTTTTGGTGTGTGAAATTAGTGTTTTATCCTTTGGAGGTTCATTTAAGCAAATTTGACGACTCCCAAACATTCCTAGATCTCTATTTTAGTAGTCCTGAGTGCCTTTCATGAGAAGAGTCCATACAATAAAGAATGTGGTAACTAAATATTCTTTCAAGTACCTCTAGATATCCCCAAGAAGGGTCCATTCAAAAAATTCTACATGCACATCTCCATCTGTTGTGCACCACACCCATTCAACTCCTCCTCAAAATAAACAACCTGCGTGCCTTGCGATGACACATCAACCATGTTCTCCACAAGGAACTTTGCTAACTTCACAGGAGGGAGTCCCTTGGTGCTATCCATGTAAAATGGCATGCCAAATGCCACGCTCAAAAGTATTCCATAATTTACTGGTGAGAATCAAGTCACCCCTTAGGAGCATATCCAGGATGTATTAAACATGTGTTTACTCTATTTGTTCACACACAATGATGTAACAGTTAGGATATTTGCAACCTCTTTTGAAGGTAAAGTGCTTCAATTCTACTGAAGCTTGAGACTCAGATATATTACCACTTGGGATGAGACGAGAATAACTCATTGCAATTAATTTAAAGATAATTCAGATCACCTATCTCTGGTGGAGCAATTAACAACAATAAGAAGGGTGCCCAATGAGCATATGATTGATTTCAACATTAGATTTTAGAACACTTGGGACAAAATCCCTCTTGTGGTAAGAACTATAACCCAACACACTTTTCTATATTATCTAAAGGTGATGAAAAACAATATCTTAGTCCTGATTCAATCCATGGGAGGTAGGACCTTACCAGCTACTTATAGCATTGCAATAAGGGTAGAAAATAGTCTAATTTAGGTGGGAAAGATAGCTCCTAGACCACCTATGCCCTTGTTCCCAAATTTTTTTACAAGATCCTCAACCTTTTGTGGCCCTTATTCTTATTCCTGAATAAGGCACACAACTAGATGCATCTACTTCCTACTCCTTAGCATAAAAAAAGGAGGATGAAGAATTAAAGGCTCTGATCATAAGTTTATCAAACAAATTCATATCATTAGAAAAACAACAGGTACAAGCCTATAGAGGCAATTCTAATCAGGCACATAGCCAAAACAATTAGCCTTTGTAGAATACATATGGAAAACAAAGGTGCACACCTAGCCAACAAAATGATAGATGACATGCTAACACACATATTCCCTTGAAATTTATTCCTCCCGTGCCATCTCTTCTAGTACCTTGTACAAGTTAGGCATTCATTCTAGTATAGAACAATTTGGCACAAGAGTTAGAATGGTGCATCCCTTGCAATATGCCTCATAGTCAATATCACTATGTGAATCCTGCACATGCCCAAACCTACATGATTTAGAATGCTTCAACTTGCAAGCCTTCAACTAGTGCCTCTGAGGCAGGAAACCAAGGAAGACCAGAAGCTCCTCCAGAGGAAAATTTTATGTTCTTTGGTGCTGAAGAATTCATTGCAATCAACCAAAGAACATATTATACAAGTAGACCACGCGCCCAAGTTATAAAAAACACAAGATATAAAAAGAGAATGTTGGATTCCAAAACACAATTCACACTCCCAGCAATGCAAACTAACCCTCAGGAGTAAGAAGAAGAAGACAAGGCATCTAGTACTAAGAGCACACAAGTCTATACATAATATGCCCTGTATAAGGCTCTTAAAGTGGCATGTGCCCCTTCATTGATAGGTCAAGCTCCTACTTCAGCTAAAAATCTTGCTTCCTCACCTAAATAGTCAAAAAGGGATTTTTTTTCTCAAATGCACAAGTCAACGGGTCCTCTATTCAACATTGTTGACCAAATGAAGAAGACAAATATAAATTTCACAATGTGGGATGTTGAGACTATTCCATCTCAGTAGGATTTGTTACATGAAGATTTGGAACAACACTCACGCATAGATCCAACCATACAGAAGTCACACACTTATATCAACATCTGCCAAGACAATGAGAAAATAATAATTAAGGTTGTAAAAACCCCACCCTTTTATATGTCCTTCATCATAGGTGAACATCTTTTCCATAATTTCATGATAGAATTGGGTGCTAGTACCTCTGTTATTCCTAAGAAGATAGTTGATGTCCTAGGTCTTAGGTATAGCCCCTTGTCTAAAGGATTCCTGCAACTCGACATCTCAACTATCATTACCTTAGGATTCAATAAGGATCTTCAGTTAACCCTTCAAGCATGTCCAAGTTTAACAATTACTCAAGATGTTTTAATCATTGACTTACCTCCTTTGTTTGCTCTATGCCTGTCAAGAGATTTCACAGCTTAAATGGGTAGTTACTTGTCTTCTAATTGGTCTCATATGTTACTCAAAACAAGGTATGGTACCTGGATTACTATACAATTTGAGCCTATATTTTCCTATCATGTAGAGTCATATGTCCCATCCCCTATCCAAGTTAATTGTCTAATTCAAGAACAAGCTTTAGTTCATGTAGAGAAACCTCTTCCACCCTCTATTCCTGACCTAGTACTTGATGAATGGGTAGAGAGGCACCATAAATTTGATCCATATACTAAAGAACTGGAAGCTTATGAAACTGGGCTTGGTACTTACTACATTATTGAAGAAGAAACTATGTTTCTGCATGTGCTCAAGAAAGATCAAGTTGAACCTAGTCTATGGAAGTTATAATTTGATCATTCTAGAAGTAGAAATGGCACAAGAGTAGGAGTGGTTCTCATTTCCCCTAGGGATGAGACATTATTCTTCACACATAGGATATAATTTACCTGTTCTAACAATGTGGTAGAATATGAGGCATTGGTGCATGGTCTACTGATTGGTGAAAAGAAGAAAATTAAAGCACTGTAAATATTTGGGGATACAAAGTTGGTTATCCATCAAGTTACCAGCAAGTTCTTAACAAAGAAAAATCTTCTCAAATCTTATAAACATAGAGTTTAGGACCTCCTTGAGAGATTTGATGCTTTAAACCTATAGGTGGTGCCGCAAAAAGTGAACAAGGAGGTTGACCAAATGGTTAATCTTGGTTCACAATTCTCTCATGCTAAGGACTTTGTCAAAATAAACACTCAACACATTAAGATGGTGATCAGGCCATCCATTCTAGACAACAATACTAGTTGGCAAGTGTTTGACAGTGATGTGCAGATCATCAAGTTCATCCAAAATGAAGTTGATTTCTCATCAAGCATGCAAGCTAACTTGCATGACAACTATGGTGAGAAAGTAATACAGCTAAAGACAAACAAGTTTCCTAAAGGGATAGTCACCTTAGAAAAAATGTCTGGCCCTAATGACGAGTTCAAGGGTGAAGAAAAGTATATGCACCCTGCGTAAGAATACTGATCCCCAGTCACTATTGTGCATGGAAAAGAGTTGTTGCTTAGCAAGGCTTACACACATGATGAAAATCAAGCCTTCATCTCTCTTTTTCAAAAGTTCAGTGATATATTTTCATGGGAGTATGTCGACCTAAAAGGTTTTGAACTAAGTATTGCTCAACACTCCATTGATCTTGATACAGGTATCAAGCTTGTCAGACAAAAGAAGAGATAAATCAATCCAAAGATAGATCCCCTCATGAGAAAGGAATTATCTAGACTCATTGAGGTAAAAATTCATTTTTCCCATCAAGTAATCTACTTGCGTCATGAATTTAGTTCTATTGTGCAAGAAGAGTGGTGAAATTATAATCTGTGTTGATTTCAAGGATTTTAGTAAGGTATCTCTAAAGGATCATTATCCTTTCCCTTCAATGTAGAAGATTCTATAGACTATGGTTGGTGTGTAAGGATTTTCAATGTTTGATGGATATTGAGGCTTCAATCAAATCTTGGTCAAGGAAGAGGATTAATTCAAAACAGTGTTACAACCAAGTAGGGAAAATATGCGTATCAAAAAATTCACTTTGGTCTGTCAAACACAAGCACAATCTTCTAGCATGCCATGTATATTACCTTCAAAGTTTACATCAATCAGTTCATCTTGGTTTATCTTGATGACATCACAGTCTTCTCGAAACAAAGCACAGATCATATGGTGCACCTAGAGAATGTCTCTGAGAGATGAAAAAAGTATGGGTGTCTCTTAACCCCAAGAAGTGCAATTTTGTTGTGGTATAGGGTAAGCTCTTGGGCCATGTGGTTTCAAAGGGTGGCATAAAAATTGATCCTGAGCTCATTTCAGCCATCTTGGCTCTTTCCCTACCAGTGCACAAAAGGCCTTGCAGTCCTTCCTTCGAAAAATCAAATTCGTTAGGCACTTTATTATTAATTTTGTAGGACTGGTAAGGCAAATGACCTTGATGCTCAAGAAGGACATGAATTTTAGATGGATAATAGAAGGAAGAGAAAGTTTCAATAGAATTAAGAAAGATATTTCTTGCACGCCAACACTCATCAACTCGGATTATTCAAAAGAATTCATCCTTTATACTTGTTGTCTCCCAAAAACCGCTTTTCATTTTCCAAGTTAAATTTGAAATTTCGAGCCCTCACCCTCCTAAAGTATTTAAGCCAAGTTGAAAATTTGAATAAATAGCACAATTTTTGCCCTAGTGTTGTTTAAATCTCTGTTTTGCTCGTTTTGAGAAATTCTCCATCTCCTGGTCTGTGCACGTAATATCCTCTTTACAATCTCCTTTTTTGATCAAAATTTTTTGCTTGTTCTATGGCTTGGGTCATCAAATCATTTTTTTTCCTCCATGCCTTTGGCTTATGAAGTAAATTCAAAAATTGGACTCAAAATGATGAAGTTCTCTTCCTCTGTGTATTTTTCAAATAGTTGGAAATGATGGGCATTTTCTTCCCTATCAAATTTTGGCTCCATCATCCATGGGCACGTGGAAATACCTAATTAGAAGTGGGTTGGAAAAGAAATTTGTGTTTTTCAGCCTCTTTGTAAAAAAGGTGAAAAGTTAAAAAGTGACCTGTAGCCCCGTTCAGGCTATAAAGGTAAAATTCAAATTTTGAGCCCATAGGGAAAAATTCAAAGGTGAAGCCCGCCATTGAAAAGTCAAAGTGAATGAGTGGGCCATTGGGGCACTTTTGGAAATTCAAAAAAATTCCCAAAAGTGAAGTAACAGTTCTAAATTTATCCACGGCTCCACCAAGGTCTTGGGCCTGCCATTGAAAAGTCAATGCGGGAGAGTGGAACGACGGAGAAATTTGAGTTTTGAGCCTTTTTCCAAAAAAAGGTTAAAATGTTGAGAAAAAGGCTACAACCCCATTTCCAATCAAAGGATGCCACATGTCAATAGTTCAATTGGAGCAGTGGGTCGGCGAAGGAATTTGATTTTTTGAGCCTTTTTCCAAAAAAGGTTAAAATGTTGAGAAAAGGGCCACAACCCCATTTCCAATAAAAACATACCACATGCCTAAGTTGAAAAGTCAAAGCAGGGGTGTAGGCCAATTTGTTCCAAATTGTCAAATCTCTAAAAAATCGTAAAATGCAAAGGGCTTTCACCCGTATCCACTCCAATCTCTTCCTACCATGTGGACACCCTGATTTCAAATTTATAAGAGAAAATCAAATAGTCTGTATTTAAACTGGAAAATCAAATGTAACGTTCACGTTACAAGATCTGATTTTTAACCTACCATGAGAATTTTCTTCGCAATGGAGGAATTTAAAGAGGCATAAATTATTTCTAAAGTTGTAAATGTTTTGGAAAAGGATATAATGTCTACTCAAAGCCATTCCAGAGGGCTGGCGATTGATTTAAAAAAGACCAGAGTGCTCTGTACCTAAAAAAGAGAAAAATGCCATACTTCTTCTATTTTCCCTTCTCCTTAGAATTTCATCTATTCTCAAATCTCTTTACAAACTCTTCTTTAGCTACAATAATAAAAGAAGGAATTTTCACCTTTTTGATTGAGGTATTGATTGGTACCCTGCGACTAATGAATTTTATTTAGTCTTATAACTTCTCCTGTGGATTTGTTTTTTTTCTAACTATAAATGCATGTAAATGAAATTTCTAATTAATGTGTGTGGGCATATGATATTATACTCACAAAATTAGTTTTCTCCTACCTCTATTTCCACTCCCCTTCCCCTTTCCAGGACAAAGTTTCTTCTCTAGTGAGATATTTCTAGCTTTGCCACAGGGTCAGTGGAGTGCCCCTGTTGGATCTCTGGTCAGAAGGCCACCATTGAAATCCACCTTTTATGCATGAATCTACGGAAGTTGCACCATTCAAGTAGAGAGACTTATATTCCCATAGCGTTGGCTTGAAACCCACCAATTTTTCCACAAGACAAATTTTCTCTCCAACAATTTTTGGAGCCGACCGTGGGGTAGATTTTATAGCATCTGAACCTAAAAATGACCTCATGGTCATAAAATACAAAAAAAAAGATTCTAGAAGAAAATTTTCTAGAGATTGAATAATCACACAAACTACATGGATGTAAATCATGGCTATTCTGGGAAATCCTCCTATTGAGAGACCTGATTTACTCTTTCACATCCAAGAAGACTTTTCTTCTGATATGAGAGAAGCTATTTAGCATAATAGACAAAGTGTCAATCAATACTTCATTACCATAAGGATTCTGGACTTGTAAGAGGAACGTGCGATCGAATTGGAAAGGAAGAGACAAATTCCAGCACCCTAGAGAAGAGCATAAACTTTCAAGCTGGCTAATAGAAGATACACCCAATAACTGAGGCAAGGAGGAAAAATTGATCCCGCATTTGAAGATCTTGAAAGAGAGGAAAGAGTTAAAGAGGTGATAAGGGCTTAACTTGAAGAAATAGAAAGGACCAAATGGAAAGCAAAAAGGTTAGAGTTCAAATTCAGTCACCACTGATCTAATGTTCCAAAAAATGGAAAATGGACTAGTGCTTTGAGCATGAGGACGCAGGCCTAACGTACCATGGGGAAGAAATACTGGTCCCACTTGCTCTTCCACAACCACTTCATGAGCTCCCAAGAGGCTCAAGAAAGAACTTCCCAAAATTCAAAGGGGATGGTTCTCAGCTCCCAGAAGAACATGTAGCAGCATTCATCACTACTTGTGGAGTGTTGGGAGTTGAAGATGAAGATGTTTCAGTTAGGCTCTTTGTGGAGTCACTCCAAGAAAAATCTGTTGAATGGTTCTACATGTTGCCCCCCAAGATCTGTCCAACTACATGGAGTAATCATGGCTATTCTGGGAATCCTCCTATTGAGGACCTGATTACTCTTTCCATCAGAAGCTTTCTTCTGAATGAGAGAAGCTATTTAGCATAATAACCAAAGTGTCATCATACTTCCTTACCATAATGATCTGGACTTGTAAGGAGGAACTTGTCCGATCGAATTGGAAGTAAGAGACAAATTCCCGCACCCTAGATGACGGCATAAACTGTTTCCAGCTGGTAATAGAAGAGACACCCCATAACTGAGGCAAAGGAGGAAAAATTGATCCCGCAATTTGAAGATCTTGAAAGGAGGAAGAGTTTAAAGAGGTGATTAGGCTTAAAACTTGAAGAAATAAGAAAGGACCAAATGGAAACAAAAGGTTAGAGTTCAATTCAGCTCACCACTGATCTAATGTTTTTCCAAAAAATGAAAATGACCTAGGTTGCTTGAAGAAGCAGTGTCACCAATAACAATGAGTGCTCTAATGAACAAACCTTTCTGTAGACCAATAATTGATCCACCTCCTCATAGGATTCTCTTGAAGCCCCCAGTTAATGCCATCTAATGACAACTAGGGAATTAAAGGAGCAACATTGAGAACTAAAAAAAAATCATGGTGAATATGAAAACTAATCTTGAAATTGAGAGGTTAAGCATGCACAATGCTTGCTTATATTGTTGAGGAAGATAATGTTTATGAAGAAGATCCAAGTTTTTCATGTGTCTTTTCACACTCGTGCACAATCCAAGAATGGTGTTTTAGCCTCAGCAGTTGCAACTGAGAGTAGTAAGAACAAAGAAGATAGCTCTCTGAAGCCTCCACTAAACAAGATCATCAGTAGGGTATCACCATTACCACCTTCCATGGAATCAGCTAGAGAGAAATCATATTCACCATTTTTCAAGGATCACACTATTGTGCCAAGTAAGTTATTGAATTCTTCTCCCAACTCAAAAGTTGTTAAGAGTAATTGTCTTCTAAATGTTGGTTCTACAAGAACATCTAAATTTCAATCAAAGGCTACAACCCAATCTCCTTCTAAGCCAATTGCTACATTTGAAAAGGATAACCCAACACCAAAATTCATGATGCATCTGCCATTTAATTCCTCATCCACTACTGGAACCTCTTCCTCATCTACCATAATTTCATTTGACTTTGTAGAGCACGCTAGCAAAACCAAAGTCCAAGTCTCTGAAATTGAATACCTACAAACACATCCTACCCAATTTGACAGATTCATCAAGGTAGTACGGGGTGGGAACTCTACATCCCCAATATATAATTCTAAAGGCTTACTTCCCACACTATCCACACCATATTCTCAAAACATGCTAGCCCTCAGTGCCTCCACCACCAACAGAGTTGAGACTTTTTACCTGTCAGTTCTCATCAAAGGTTTCTAGCTGAACAATTACATTATAGATTCTGGTGCCTCAGATAATGTGATTCCAACAAAATTTGCAAATGCTCTTGGCATCACTTTGACCTAGGTAAATGGCACATGCTACTCAATGTAATCTAAAAAATTTCCATTGGTAGGAAGGATTAAGGATGCTCAGGTTGCACTAGTTGATTACCCTAACAAGAAGATACTCCTGACCATTTGGTGGCAGACATCCCAACATCTTTTGGTATGCTGTTGAGTAGAAGTTTTTGAAAATATCTAGGTGGAGAAATAATAATGTATTGGTCATCTACAACTATCCCAATGAAAGGATAAATGAAGAAGTTACTGCTAGTCATAAAAATGACGTTCACAATAAAGAAGTATGATGATCCAAGAGCTGATATCCTTTTTCAAGATTGTGGGCTTGGAAATTACCTTCTTACATCACATAAGGAAGAGGACTTGACACTTCTCATGGAGGAAGAAGAAGACCGAATCTGGACAATGGAGTTTGATGGCAGTCATTCCAGAGTAGGTTTAGGAGCTGGTGTAGTATTATACTCTCCCTCCAATGAGGTATATACTTTTTCCTGCAAGCTGTAATTTGACAATACAAATAATACATCAAAGTATGAAGCATTACTCTTAGGCATGAATATAGCAGAGGACATGGGAATCAAGAAGTTGAGATGCAAAGGTGATGCAGAGGTTGTGGTAAAGTAGGTCTGCCAGTAATATTAGGGGAAAAACCCCAGACTCAGGCACTATAGAAACAGTGTGTGGGACTGCATTGAATCCTTTTATGCATTCTCCATTGAAGCTATCCCTAGGGAGAAGAATGAAAAGGATGATTCTCTAGTAGTGTCAGCTTCCTTAATGACACCTCATCCTTCTTTTGACAAGGATAAAATGACCATTGAGATGGTGTTCAAACCTAGTGTATCAGACAATGCAAATCACTTGCAAGTCTTCAATGATGAAAATAAAATCCTAGCCTTCTTAGAACAAATGGATAACTTCAATAATATTTTCTTTGAAGGAAGTGAAAATCCACACCATGAATTAGTCCCCAAAGAAGAGAAGGAAGGAATTTAAGGAATTGATGAAGAGGGAGTAATCAAACTGAAAGGAAACAAAATCCCCAAAGGCCTAGTTTCTTTGGAAGACCTCTTTGACAAGCATGACAGGTTCATCCAAGAGAAATAAAAATAGTATTCTCGGTGTCCATTTGATTTTGATCAAGAAAACATTAGCACTTTAGATAATCCAAGGATGGTTAACATTTGTAAATGCTACTCATCAGAAGAAAAGAGAAAGTTTGTTTCTCTGCTAAAAAAGTACTTAGATGTCCTGGCCTATTTCTATGATGAACTCAAATATTTTCAGCCAAAGGAAATGCATCAGTCCATTCCTTTGAAGTAAGGAGCTAGCCCTTCAAGAAAAAACAAAGGCCCTATAGTCCAAATATTACCGATGTTATCAAAGAATAGGTTACAAATATTCTCAATGCTAGAATCATCTTCCCCATCCACCATTCAACATGGGTGGCTAACATTGTGCCAGTAAGGAAGAAGAATGGGGAAGTAAGGATTTGTGTAGACTTCTAAAATCTAAATCAGGCATATCTCAAGGACAATTACCCTCTTCCAATCATGAATCATATTTTACAAGTAGTAACTAGATTTGAAATGCTCTCTTTCCTTGATGGATTCTTAGGGTACAACCAAATCAAGGTGACAGAAGAGGATTGCAACAAAACAACCTTCACAACACCTTGGGGCACTTTTGCCTACAGTAGAATGCCTTTTGGCTTGATTAATAATGGAGCCACTTTCAAGAGAGCAATGGACTTGGCCTTCAAAGATTTGAAACATTGCATTGTCATTTACCTTGATGATCTCACATGTTTTTTCAACAGAGGAGGGGAGATCATATCTATCATTTGGAGCAAGTCCTTACAAGGTGTAGGAGACATGACATTTCTCTAAATCCAAAGAAGTACATTTTTGGAGTCACAAAAGGTAAGTTGTTGGGAAATATTATAAATAAACATAGAGCACACATTGATCCTGAGAGGATCAAAGCTATCCAAATAGTAGCCTTACTAACCAAAAAAAAGGGAGTTCATTCATTCTTTGGAAAGGTAAACTTCCTTAATCATTTTGTGCCTGAGTTTTCTGAACTGACTAAGCATATAAATTCCATGATGAAGCCTCAAGCTGGTTTCAAGTGGAATAAGGAAGGAAAAGCAACATTTGAGGAGATCAAGAAATCCATTACCAAAGCTCCAACTCTTGTATCTCTAGATTTCAACAAGGAGTTCATCATGTATTGCTATGCATCATAACATACACTCTATGCTATCCTAATTCAGAAAAATGACAAAGGTTTGGAAGCACCCATTTCTTTCATGAGCTGTCCTTTGAAAAATCATGAGCTAAAGTATAGCCAATTGGAGAAACATGTCTACGCAGTGGTTAAAGATGTTAAAATTTTTAGATTCTACATTTTTAATTCCCATAAATTTTTGATGGTCCTTGGAAGTGTAATCAAGTCCATGTTGACTCAACAAGATCCTGAGGCTAAGAGAGGAAGTTGGATTGCAAAGAACCAAGAGTATGACTTGGAGATTAGGCCCTCTAATCTGGTAAGAGGAAATGGTTTGTGCCAGCTGATTGCTGAAGATGAAGCTCTCAAGGCTCAGGAAGGAGATAAATATGGTGTTTACTCAACCTGTTTAGGAGACATTCCACGGACGCTCTTTGTCACCACTACTGATGAGTGGTATGCTGACATTTATTACTACCTCACTTATGGAGAATGCCCTCCTCATCTTGATTACAAAAAAAGAAGGAAACTTAAGATAAAGGAAGTCAAGTTTGTGATATGGAATCATGCACTTTACAAGAGAGGCCTAGATGGTTGTTTCCTCAAGTGTGTAGAAAGGAGCAGTAAGAAAAGCTTCTCAGGGTATATCATGATCAAGCTTGTGGTGGACATTTCTCAAAAATGGTCACCGCACATAAGATCCTCAGAGGGAGATATTATTGGCCCTCCATATTTACATATACTCAAGATTTTGTTTCCAAATGCAAAGCATTCCAAAAATTTGTTGGAAAGCCACAACTAGCTGCATTGCCACTCAGACCTGTGGTGATTGAAGAACCATTTTAGCAATGGAGACTAGATTGTATTGGTGTTATGAATCTTCATTATAGTGTAGAGCATAATTATGTACTCACCACAACTGATTAATTCACTAAATGGGTGGAATACATCCCAACCAAGCAAGCCATCTCTAAAATAGTCTGTAACTTCATCAAGGAGAATATCATTGTTTGTTTTAGAATACCATAAAATTTTTTTGTAGACAATGCCACCTTTTTCTCTTCCAAGGAGCTCACAGGGTTTTGTTATGGATTTGGAATCTCCCTATATCACTCTTTTAACTACTACCCATAGGGAAATGGGCAAGCTGAGTCAAGCAACAAAAACATTGTGACCATTGTTCGCAAGCTGGTAGATGAGAATCAAAGGAACTGGCACAAGAAGTTATATGATGCATTGTGGGCCGATATGATCACTCCTAAGAAGACAATAGGTATGTCACCTTTCCAAGTGTTGTATGGAGTTGAGGTAGATATTCCCCTCACAATTGAGATGCCAAATCTCAAGTTCCTACAAGAAATAGAAGATGGTCAATACAAAGACTCCATTCACAAGAAGATGCCAAGTGGTGGATAGAATTAAGCAGCATCGGTTGAAAGTGAAGAATTTTTTTGACAAGAAGACCAAAGAAAGGAATTTCAAAGTTGGCAATTTTGTCCTACTATGGGAAAAGAGAAGAGAACCAAAGGGCAGCCATGGAAAGTTTTATTCATTATGAGCTGGGCCCATTCCAAATGACATGGAGTTGTGTGGTGAGAATGTTTTTCTCCTCTTATACTTAGATGGAACACCATTGTAATTTCCTCGAAGCAATAAATACTTGAAACTGTATCATCAGTGAAAGTGGGTTGTCCCCCACCTTATACCATAGGTGATTTCGTAGGTGTGTTTTTTCCCTTTTCTATTATGTGGTTTTGTTTAGTTTTTGTTGTGTGTGGTTTGGCTTGTGTGTTTCCTCCTTCCATTATTTCTCAGAATTGTACATGAATTTTCATGGCCCAATGGATAAGGCACTGGTCAACGTTATATGGTTTAAAAATTGAGATTCTAGATCCTCATAACATGTCTTCATCATGCTCAGTCCATCCCATGTCCCCAAGCTAGAGCCAGTTGTTGTCTCCCAAAAACTACTTTTCATTTTCCAATATAAATTCAAAATTTCAAGATCTCACCATCCTAAAGTATTTAAGCCAAGTTGAAAGTTTTAAGATAGAAAAATCCATGCCCTAGTGCTATTTAAATCTTTGTTTTTCTCATTTTGAGAAATTCTCTAACTCCTGGTCTATGCATGCAATATCCTCTTTACAATATCCTTTTTTGATCGAAATTGTTCACTTGTTCTATGGCCTGGGTCGTCAAGTCATTATTTTTTCTCCATGCCTTTGGCTCATAAAGAAAATTAAAAAATTGAACTCAAAATGATGAAGTTCTTTCCTGTGTGTATTTTTCCTATAGTCGGGAACGATGGGCATTTCCTTCCCTGTCAAATTTTAGCCCCATCATCCACGGGTGCACGGAAATACCTAATTAGAAGTAGGTCAGCAGAGAAATTTGTGTTTTTGATCCTCTTTGTAAAAAAGGTGAAAATTTAAAAAGTGACCTGCAGCCCTGATTAGGCTATAAAGGTAAAAGTCAAAATTTGAGCCCGCAAGGAAAAAGTCAAAGGTGAAGCCCGTCGTTGAAAAGTCAAAGTGTATGAGCAGGCCATCGGGGCACTTTTTAAAATTTAACCAAATTCCCAAAAGTGAAGTAAAATTTATAAAATTATCCACGGCTCCACCAAGGTCTCAGGCCCACCATTGAAAAGTCAAAGTGGGAGAGCGGAATGACGAAGAAATTTGAGTTTTTTAGCCTTTTCTCAAAAAAGGTTTAAATATTGAGAAAAGGGTCGTGATCCCATTTATAATTAGAGGATGCCATGTGTCAAGAGTTCAATTGGAGTAGTGGGTTGGCAGAGGAATTTGAGTTTTTGAGCCTTTTTCCAAAAAATGTTAAAATGTTGAGAAAAGGGCCGTGACCCCATTTCCAATGAAAACGTGCCACGTGCCTAAGTTGAAAAGTCAAAGTGTGGGTGTGGGCCAATTTGTTCCAAATTTCCAAATCTCTAAAAAATCACAAAACACAAAGGGATTTCCCATGTATATGCTCCAATCTCTTCCTACCACGTGGATGACCCGATTTCAAAGTTATAAGAGAAAATCAAACAGTCTGTATTAAAACTAGAAAATCAAATATAACATTCATGTTGCAAGATCTGGTTTTTAACCTGCCATGAGCATTTTCTTCGAAATGGAGGAATTTTAGGAGGCATAAATGATTTGTAAAGTTGTAACTATTTTGGCAAAGGATATAATGGCTCCTCAGAGTCATTTTAGAGGGCTGGTGAGTGATTTCAAAAAAGACAAAAGTGCTTTGTACATGAAAAAGACAAAAACGCCATACTTCTTCTATTTTCCCTTCTCCTTAGAATTTCCTTTATTATCAAAGATTTGTACAAACTCTGCTTTAGCTTCAATAATAAAAGAAGGAATTTTCACCTTTTTGATTGAGGGATTTATTAGTACCTTGCAACCAATGAATTTTATTCAGTCTTATAGCTTCTCCTATAGATTTGTTTTTTTTCTAACTAATTATGCATATAAATGAAATTTCTAATTAATGTGTGTGGGAATCTGATATTATACTCACAATATTAGTTTTTTCCTACCTCCATTTCCACTCCCCTTCCCCTTTCCAAGACAAATTTTCTTCTCTAGTGAGACCTTGCTAGCTTTGCCACAGGGTCAGTGGAGTGCTCCTATTGGATCTCTGGTCAAAAGGCCACCATTGAAATCCACCTTTTATGCATGCACCTATGGAAGATGTACTGTTCAAGTAGAGGGACTTATATTCCCATAACATTGGCTTGAAACCCACCAATTTGTCCACAAGACAAATTTTCCCACCAAAAATGCTTATGGCACTGATACGAGTATTGTTGTTGTTCAAACATAGGAAAATGAACTAGGGTTGGATTAACCACTGGATTACTTTAGCCAGACACTGAATGATTATGAATTAAGATATAGTCACATAGAGAAGTAGGTCTTCATCATTATGCGTGTACTCAATAAATTCAAAAGTATTCTTGTCAAAAATCATATCGAAGTGTTAGTTTCCCACTCTTCTGTTAGAGGCTTCATCATTGTAAAACCATTGACAATTGTTATATTCCTCCTTTGCATTTCAAGTGTTGACATGTTATTTTATTGATAAAGATGTGTTCTTTTGACTACTGAAGATCATGCTTGATATGGATAAATCATTTCTGCTCTTTGATAGTAGGGCTGGTATGCTATTTCTTACAACAATCTATTTCACTTCTTATGAGAAAGTTATAATCCGGTTTGAATGGTTACAAACTTATCCTTTGCAATTGGACTTATCCTTGGATCAATTCCATTGATCCAAGGTATGTTTTAAATCTTCTTATCTAAACTAAATGAAAAACTGACATTCATTTATTAAGAGACTTAACGGACTGAACTTGTGTTTGTTGCAAATTCTTTACTATCTCAAAAGACGGTGCCTACATTTTGTTTTATGTTGTGCTCAGCTCTTCTTGATTGACCCTTATAGAATGCTTAATGACATTACGGGAAACCTTCTTTAGGATTCTTGAGAAATAGATATTTTAATGTGTCCTATATCTATAAGGTCTATCCTAATAGATTTGAGAATCAAGTAAATTCTGCATAACTCTTTCTATACCACTTTACGTGGGATGACATCCTAACATATGTTGTTAACAATAAGTTAGTATGAAGGAAATAATTTAAGGGAAGTAAAGTTATTTCTAATCAATTGCCTATAATATTTGGTTAAGCTAAGACCTAACCTAGGGTGGCAATATATTTAATTGTGGGTTATATCCTAAGGTTATATATTTTAAAATAACCTAAGATCTAATCTAAGAAAATTCTATCTATCCTAAACTAATGGGATATGAAAGGGAACCTATGGGTCATTGGCAAGTGGGGAACTAAGTGGCAGTTCCTAAGCTCTTAATGAGATTTGATTTTGATTTGGTTTTAAATGCATGTAAGTACTGCAAGTTTGGGAGGGGCTAGTGAAAGTTTAGAGGAACCTATGTGGAGGCATCACTAAGTTTAGAAATGCATGTGGAAATATGATTTGGTCTCACCAACTTTGGATGGCGGTGGAAAAGAGAGAGAAGTGGGAATATGTAAATTAATGTCATTAATCTGCCTCATTTCTGGGGAGCAAACCATCTTGGAAGGAATACTAGCAGATTTGTTTGGGGTTGTTTTGTTTTGCATGCTTCCTAATTTTTGCTCTGCATGGAGCTGTCTGGTTCTTTGAACCAACAGTTTGATCTCCACTTAGTGGCTATTTTTGAATTCTCTGAGCTATTTTCAGTTCGAGGAATGTATAAGTGGCATTGTGGAAAAATATTATGGTTGTTTGATATTTCTTGGAAAAGAAGAGGTGTTGGAAACTCAGTTGGAAGTATTCTTCGAATCGGTAGAGGCACTATCAGGCATGGTAGGCTCTACCCATTAAGATTACTTGCTTTCCTCTAAATGATTCATTAAAAAAATTCTACTCACTAGAAATTTATATTTGCATGATGTATCTGGTTATTTACTTGCATGTATTCTTGAAAATTATGTGGGTTTTGGAATGTGAATCCTTTGCTATTAGTGGCAGTTTTTGGGAATTTTCTCTGTACTAGTTGTTAGAGGTTTTCATGTGAATTGTATTGAAACTCTGTAACTTGTACTTGAAGTCTGAATTTTTATTGAAACTTTATTTCTATCATTTGAGACTAATGTTGATCAAATGGACTTGTTGCTTGTTGGGTTCTTAATCTTTGTTTAGACTTGTGTTTTGTGAGCTTGAAGTGGAGCTCCGTAGGGGTTCTAAACTTGTATTGAAGATCAAAATTTGTGTTAGCTTTATTGGGACCTTGTGTTTGTTTTGGACTATGTTGGAACTTATTGAAGTTTTGGACCTTAGTTGAATCTTTGTATTTAACAACTGTACTTGTATACAGTTCTTATGAATACTGAAATTTCTTCTAAAAGAAAACCTACCTACTTTACGCTAACCAAAGGAAAAGGGAACTTAAAAAAATCCTACAATAGGAAGGTAGAAGTAAATTCCCTTTCTTAAAATAGGCAGCCATGTATATGATTTGGTGTTGATCATGTATGTTATAATGAGAGAAAACTCGACAATGGGTTGGTCCTCCACCCAAATAACCAAAGTATCAACATCAATAAAAAATACCTTATTAAGTTGATTGACCTTGGACTCCTAGAGGCATTGATGGTGACCCTTGGTGCTTTGTATAACATCCTCGTGCCTTGAAATGGACATGACCAGTTTTTGCTTCTCCCTTAGCTCCAATGAAGCCAAGTACCTGATTGGGCACGGTTTGATCCCATGGATGTTCTCATTTCTTTGAAATTTAACTCCAAAAATGGATTCTTCCTGTACACCTTCCTAAAAAAAGAGGTTGCTTGCATGTTGATTTTTCTTTTCATTGCTTTTACAAGTAGCTTATCCTCTACCTCAATGACTGATGTAAAATTCATGTCATCTTTATTCACTTCCTCCTCTTATCGAGAACATGGAAGATTTGGATCCTTCAACCTTGGTTTCAGAGGGTTGTTATGAAGTGCAAGCTGTTGTAATTGGATGCTCTCCCCCATGGTAGTGGGCCCTTGATGTTGGAGAATGAATGATGAGGTAGTGAAGGTGGTAATCTCCGCAAGCTCCTCTCTATCTAGGTACTCCTCTAAATCATATAGATAATCTACCTCTTTTTTGTGCTGCTAGATGTACTCAACCTCCTCCACGGTGTCCTCCTGATCTATGAATTTCTCACCATGGTTACCCTCATCTTCAAATGTGAAGTTCAAAATCTCAAACTCTTCTTCAAAATTATATCTTGAAGGGTTTGAAGTGGGAGGAAGAACTGAAGGTTCTTCTATGGCCATTTTTATGTTTAAAGCCTTTGAAACTGTATGGTTATCCTCCACAACCATAATACAATCCTCCTCTTTTGGATTTGGAGTAGCTTCTTCTTCCCTCTCTTGTGTTGTAGATGTAACTGAAGCATCTACCATTGGTACTTCAACCCTAACCTCATCCGAAGGCTTGACCATCAAGGGGATCTTCTTTATTCCAAACTTGATAGCCCAAATCTTCATATTTTCTATCATTTCTTCTCTGTTGGGTTCCTCTTTTCTTTTTTGTTCTCTTTGACTGGTCTTTTGGGTTGCTTCCCAACATGGGCTTGGGAATGCATGAAGAGGGGTGGTTTAGATCATAACTGGTGCTTGCATTGCTTGATGTGGTGGGAGGGAAGGTATTTCCTTCTGTTCTTGTTGAGGGTAATTGGGTTTGGAAGTGAGAAGGGTAGAGAAATTAATATAGGATGGGAGACTAGAAGATGGAGAAAAGGATTCCACCATAGAAGCAGTGGATGGGAAGCTTGGAAATTGAATCTCAAGTTGATATGGTGTTGTTTGGGGAATGGAGAGAAAATTACTAGATGATGGTTTAGGATTTACGCATTGACAAGGTTTCCTAACACCAAGTTCGTAGGCCTCTATCTTCTCGGTCCAATGTGCAAGTTGAGGTAGCATTTCAACCATAAATTCAAGCTTCTCCTATAGACTGTAGTGTCTTGGAAAAGTGTTGTGTTGGAAAAGGGCCTTCCCATGGACAAGATGCCCTACAACTAATTTTTAGTGCCCTCCCTTTTGTTGTAGCCCTTAACTTAACCATGTCATCCTCCATCCTTTGAATCTTCTCTAGTAGATCATCATTATTCATTTGATGGTTGTTATTATATACATACCCTTATTCCTTATAGGCTTCATAACCAAATTGATTTTGGCATTGGTCATATGGGTAGGCATAATGGTTCTAAATTTTTTCATAATGTTGATCTAGAGGAGTTGAGAAATACATTAGAGGTGGACTACACTGTTGTTGCTACAAGTGAAAATTCCAAGATGGGAATGAATCCATGACTGCACATCTTCATGAATGGTAGAAAAAGAAAGATGTGGAAAGAAAAAAGGGTGGAAATGGATGGAAGGAAATTCTGTAACTTAGAGAATGGGTTTTTGACTAGATAGAGTCCCCAGATGTGCTTTGCATGTGCCTCCAAAGGTTAAATCTCACCAAGAACACATCAAATTGATGAAATAAAATGGTAAGGTGCTTCAAACCTGTCCCACCGAGTGCGCCAAAACTATTAATGCAAAATTACAGCACCCCCGAAATGGCCTAATTTTGAATGGGGCATCCGGTGTAATCTGCATAACATGCGGCCATCTCTAAAGCTATGGGACTTGTAAACTTGATATTATCCTCCAAAGAAGGAAAACTTCCTCTACCTAATGCTAATGCAAAAAGGATGCCTAACTATAACTATCCTAATAATGCCAAAGAGACAAGGAGATAGAAAGTGTGTGAAATGGGAAATCCTACACTAACGAGGTGATAGCACCAGAAAAAGGAGGTGAGATATTGTGTTGAGGGAGAAAGAAGATAAAAAATAGAGCTAGGAGAGGTCAAAAAAATAGTGATAGACCCAAAATCCATTTTCCATATGTACTCCATGAAACACAACATCTTTCACCTGCAAGTGTGAAATACATGCACAAAAAACAAACATGAAATGGAGAGGCACAAAGAAACAAAAAAACATGATTTTATTGCTCTATAAGGTTCACAGAGCATTACATTAATTCTTAGAGGCATAAATATGCTTTCTAGGTAAAGGAGAAAGCTTACAACTCAAGTGGAGTCGAAGGAAAATTTTGCAAGAGTTTCTCTAGCTCCTAGAATGTCTCCCTTAAAAATGAGGGGTTCGAACAATTTTTATAGAAAATTTTTACCCACCCTCATTAAAGAAATATGGGCACCCATACAAACTCACTTCCCAATGGTACTTCTATTAGATGAAGACATGGGCACCATACTGCATTAAAATTTTATTGTTGAGTTGTTGGTACTCATGAGCCACCCAACCATGTGACCCTCCCAACCTAGTTGTACCATCCAACCTGTGTGTCATGAAAGTCTGATGATCTTATGGGTCAAAAAATGTGACCTGATCAACCCCTAGGCATCTAACCCCCAGGCATCTAACCCCATGACCCATCCAACCTGGCCATACCATCCAACTTGGTTGTTGTGCAAGTGTGACGGGTGGGACAGGAGTAAAATACTGATCATACGCATCAAAATATGTCACCTGACAAACCCTTAGGAATCTAACCCCCATCCGACCAACCCCTAGGTGTCTAACCCCCAACCATCCAACCTATCTGACTAACCCCGGGAGGCCAACTTCCGAAGGCAATAATTTATGCTCTTGGATGAGTTTTTAGGTGAAATTGTATATGATTTCACATGGAAACAACCCAGTGAATCCAATGGAGGTGGTCTCAAGATCTAATTTTTATTTTATCACATCGAAAATTATCCTTACTTCTTAGGATTACCGGTTGTGTGCTAGAAGAATGAACTACTTTGGGAAGTGTATGATGCTTCAAGATGTCTCATCTTTTACACCATGCAGGGCATGAAAAATTACTTCCATAGGAACTTTTTTGGACTTATAATTCCTGACACAGCTATCATAATATTTTGTTGAATCTCAGGTCCTCTTTCATGCTGAAAAATTCTTAAGGCCCCAAAACCTACTTTTGAGGGATGGCCCCAAGACCTCTAAAAATTCCCTGAATCATTTTCAATGCTTCCAAACTTGAAAAACCATATGTATCATTCCATATTGATTCATGAATCACTGTCCAGTTCTCAACCCATCCTCCCGAGTTGTCTATTTTAGCATGGGGTAAAAGATAGATAACATTTACCTAAGCACATATTTCCATCATCTAACTTACCTTCATATCAGTCAGGAGTCCACTCTACTCACCAAACAAAGTATTTTATCATCATATAAAGATAAGAGAGTGTTTGAAAAAACCTACCAATAGTCTTTCAATACATTCCTTAGACAATATAACAGTGAATCATCATTAAATCCATACAACACATTGAGATTATAATGTAAATTACAAGAATTGTAGGTCACAATGAACAAGAAATCTATATATTAAAAGAGAATTCAATATAATTAATCTAATTTATTTCTCTTCAATCAAGATTACAGACCCTTGAGAATCTCAGGCTCTCCCACGTACCTTTCTTCCTAAAATTAAATTGTGAAGATGAGCTAATTCTCTTGTTTTACTTTTAAACTTTTTGAGTCAACACTTATTGTAGATTTCATTCTAGCATATTTGGCCTTTCCAGTCACTGCTGCTATGAAAAATAGTCCTCTCCTATCAACTTCACCTACACTATGAGGTTTTTTATTTCATATTGGATTCATGTTCCAAAATATATCATCCCGACAGTTCAACAATCAAGCAACTCCCACACTGGTTGTCATCATCCATTTCAAATTCTTCAACATAGAACTGATCATTTTCACACTTGACCAACTGCTCCCTATAACCTTCTGGTTTCATGTGTTATGAAGTAATATTAGAGTATTACCTAACTTACTTACCATTGAACTTAAATTATAGTTTGGTTAGGTTCATTCTCCATGGTACATCCTTCTCACATTCATTTTATCTTGTTAATAAAAATTAGAATTCAGTAAGCATAAAAACCCAATAAGTCCAAGAGTTGCAACCTTCTGTAACATTCTCGTTTTAAGACATTAGAAACAAAGGAGTTTTTTTGTATAATGTTCTCTATTCTAAATTAATATAATTTAAAACACACATTCCAAAGCCAATCTATCTCATAATAGAAAACCATATGTAGTTATAAATGACTCGAGGAAACACTAATCTTTCATTTCATGACTCAAAATCATACCAATATCTCATGTTAACTTTATAATGTGTATACTATGCATACTTGGTTCTTTTACCCTTTTAGGGGTATAAAGTATTATGTTTAAGAGGCCTATCCAAATATTTGTTACCGATACTCATATGAAATCCCGCTTCTTAAACTAGGTGACATAGTAAAATGCAACCAACAACTTTCAATACATTGGCCAAAGATTTTTAAAATATTGTTCATGTTTATATTCCTAGACAACATACTCGTCAAATGGAATAAGTCCTTCACCATACTTGGTCTGTTTATATATAATGGTCTTCACTGACTTCTTTTAGTCCAATCATTCAAATTTTAACCCTAGCTAAGGTTAACAACATGGCCTAGTGTGGAGGACTGCTTACGGTGACTAATGGTACATAGACATACTCAATCGACTTATGTCAATTGGGTGTGTGTATTTATCCTACGTCAACGTGAGTTGACTATGAAACTAGATCATGTCCCTATCTCTACCTAGGAAAGAATTGTGATCAAGTCAAAATTTATGTTAGTCTAGTTGAACAAACTATGAAGGGTGTTGAGACATGTCAACTGCAACATAGTATCCCTATAAACACCCTTGTCATCATGAAGGTACTATGTTGTAATTTGCGTGTGTTAACATCACAGTGATTTTTCCTCATCTGGACAAACATACCATAGATATAGGCTTATATCTTATTAATTTCCTAACTACAAATTAATTACAACAACCCTACTGAACAACTAGGTTCCTTAACCATTAGGGTTCCAAGTTAAAATTTCCATAGAGATAGGTATGTAGATAAATCTTCTTCCTGTCCAATTCACATGTTATTCTTTAATACTATTAAACATTCTTAATTATGTTTTCTATAACAGGTCTAACACTCATGAAAGTGTTGTTTATTTACTTACTTAATACACCCTAACTTTTATAAGTTCTAAGAAAGTACTTTTTATATTAGACTTCATAGAAATGAAGTCTCTTCCCTTTTTATTTTTCTTTTTCCGACATTCCTATTTTGGTTAAGGAAGTATACAAGAGAAATCACACCTTCAACTATCTATTGGGTACAATCAAGATTCATTTCAAAAAGGTCTTAATTCAAGACTATGATTTATTTCATGGGAGTTTTCTTTCCTTTCCCTTATTGAGGGTTAATGTCATTTTAAACCCATTGTACATTATAAATTATAATCAAAGTGTAATTCTCATACAATCATTTGATTTGAATATAGTCCTAATGATATGATTGAATATTTGTGTAAGATTGTCAACTTTATAAGTTGCATCTTCACTAGAGAAGGTATTCCAACTACACCTTATATCTCTATTTATTCTATTCCAAACCATAAAAGTATGTTACAGTCTATAAAATAGAGTAATACTTATCATTTCCATTCACTATATTCCAAAATGAATTACATCATGTACAAACAAGTTTCACACACCTTTTATTTAGCAAGGAAAATTATACATTTGTACAAATCCAACATTTCAGATATTACAAAATATCAAACATACTTAATCAATTCAAGTATAGCTTTCTTTTTCATCAAGTACATTTCATTAATGAAACCATATCTCAATAAAATAAAGATTTAATCTCTTTGATAAACAAATGTAACTTTACAAAGATCTTTCTCCTTTCATCATTTACGACATCCATTTGTAAAATTGCTAGCACATGTCAGTTCATTAAAATGAGCATGATAAACACTAAATCATTAAAACGATATGCTTTTAGATAACTATTTCATAAAAAGAACTTTGTTGTTATGAAACAGTCCTAAAGTAATTTAGAAAGACTCAGCCAAAAAGGAGATACAAATTCTAATAAAAAATAGAGAAAAAGATATACTTCAAATCAAAATCAAGGTTAGGTCATGAGATATAACAACTTCAACCATCCATCCTATTTTTTTTTTATCAAAAAAATTTAAACAGTAATTTCAGATAAGTAACATTTCATCAAAAACTCACTACTACTTACCTACATTTGTTTTCATGTTTCCTCGCTTAGTTAATCATGTTTAACAGAAGAAGGTAACTATCCTATCTATCTTTTAGGCATAGCTCAACAGTAGATCATTTACAAACATTACCTTCCATCTCAATATTTCATTAACCTAATCTCACCTTGAAGTTTGAGTTGCCAACAATTGAACTTAAATATCATAATAAATAAGTTAGGATAACCCCAATCATCGTAACATTTTAAGTGTCCCTGATTAGAGTATCCTAATACACAAACTCAGAAATAGGGACCAATTCAAGTAAAAAATAGAACAAGCTAAATCAGACCTCATAAAGAGGTAAGGTTACTTTCAACAAGAAAAAGAGTTACACTCCAATCTCAAAAAGATACCCCATTGCTATCATAACCTTAAGTAAGTAGAATGGTCAAGTTTATACTTTAGAACAACTCATTAATCCATCCAAATGTTTCCAGCCAAACACAATAAACCATCCCAAATATTTTAACTTCAGATAAACAATCCAAAAACATTATGCATTCAATTCCCATCGAATAGTCAAGAAGTTACATAAACATAACAGACCTGAGAGGGACAACATATTTACCAAGTTCTAAGATGAAAGAAGATTAAAGGAAGGAGAGGGGGAGAGATTACTACCCCACAAATCTTTGTATGATTAAAATAGAACCTTAAGAAACCAAGAACCTATAATGCTAAGTAAAGGTCATTTATTAGAAATGTTTCAAATGGTCTTAGAAAAAATATGGCAAACAAGAGATTTAAATTTGGGTTAGGTGCATTTGACATTCCTGACAACAACCAAAAATGACCTAAAGAAGTGGAAAATCCTGGAAACGAAGAGAAATTAATATTCCATTATTTAGATAGACATCATTGAAAGGAGATCGGACATAAATAGTCTTGATTTAAACTTGCAAGATAATAAAGTAAATGTGATTTCCTATAAAAGTGCCTAGTGAGAGGAAAAGCAAGAGATTAACGGAGAAGGGTAAGCTCTATGAAATATCGTGGAGTTCCTAATCAGATCTGTGGTATAGGAAAATGGGCCTAATTTGTAATATACTAAGTACAATTTAACTCTGGTTTGCAAAATTGATCTGGAGCCATCAATTCCATATTTTCATGTTGAAAGAAATGATTCCAGTTTATACTTAAGATCTATGTATATTAGGAACTGGATAAATCCCTTGTGATTTCCTTTTTGATGGCCCAAGGTCTAAGAAACATGCTTAATACAATACATCAACTCAATGTAAATAGAGCTATCTAATTTAAGTTCAAGGTAACCATAACAATAACCAATATACACATTCCTCAGGTGAACCAATACCCATTGGGTGATACACATGCATTTTTCCCCTCTTAGACACCAATGCCATCAAAATTTCATAGGTTACCAAAAAGACAAAAAATGAGTAGAACACAAGAATATCGAATTTCCCCTACGGGACAAATAGACATCAGACTTCATAAAAAGTAAATCAAATAATCAAGGAAAGGCAGAGATTAATAGAAGTATATTATTACAGGCCTTAATATAAAAAACTAGATAGCTTAAACAAGTCCATGAAAGAGGTTAAAACAATTTCCAAGAAAAACCCACAATAATTTAACCTTCTACAGATCACACAGGGTTAGAAAGTTTGCAATAGGAAGGATACACACAAAATAAACAATCACGAAATCAAAGACAATGATAAGATTTAAGGCATAGTCATAATTTTGAGGTCTCCATTCAATATCCAAAAAGGAAATGTTATGATCAGTCATTGATCAATTTCCATGAATAATTTTTGCAAGATCATAATGACAACCATTCATTCCAACATTTTCCTATGATAAGACCCAAACTTCCATGTTTAAACAACCAAAATCATCAACAAGTTTAAATAGTTATACTATGATCACATGCAGATTTCTAGATATGTTTTAGATTCCATGCAGAAATATTTAAAGAAAAACCTGGCTATCCAAACAATAAAACTGAAAACCCAGATCATACTTTCCATCATCTAAAAAGGGACGATAAAGAATTCCAAAAAACAACACAAAGAGCACAAGAAAAATAATTTTACCAACAAAAAAATAACTAGATTATTCCAAAGAGCAGAGTTGTTTTTATGAACAATTAATGTAAAAGCATGAAAACTTAATGGATAGATCGTATCATGCCTAATAGCGCTTCACCTTTACTGGTTTGCAGAAGTATCCAAGAAGAGCCTCAATCCTTATTATCAAAATGAAAAACCACAAAAAATTCCTCTAACTCTTCCTTATAGCTTCAAAATGATAAATATTTCCCTCCATGCCATGCAAGGAAGAAAAAATCATGCATAGCCATATTGTATGCAAAAATCAAACTGGAATTTTGAAGAACAAAAAAAAAAACACATGAAGAGCTCTAGCTCCAAAACTAAATGAATCAACAAAACTAAAACCCACTAAATTCTTCCTAGGTGGTTTCACCAGTTTCAAAATATTAAATGCAGAGTAGGACTGTCAGTCCTTCCTACCTTCCCACCACTCCCATCTCTAATTTTGGCATAGACGTATTTCAAATAAAAACATGCATTCAAAACTTTGGTGAAAATGCCAACTCACTGATCCAAATTTAGAACTTGCCTTTGCCAAAATTGGCTACAAAATGAGATGAGGACTTAATAAATTGCCTTTAATTCCTTAGATTCCCCACCTCCCACTTACCCCTTTCCCCATGTCATTTCATAGCCCCCCTCAAGTTATCCATTCCATTAGTTAGGTTAAACATTAATTTAGGAACCAACATAGGTCCATAGGTAAGTCTTTAGTCTTAGGTTAAATAATCACCTTCAAGAAAATAAACTTAGTAACTTAGGTTAGATTACCCTTTTTAGGATAAGGTTTCAGATTTAAGGAACATAAAGTAAATAGGTCCCATGTCCTTTCTGAAAACTTCATCATACCAAAGTAGAAAAAGAGGACCCAAATTATTACTCAGTTCAAATACGAAGTAGAGATCCATGGATAGGATCGTACATAGCCTTTGCACATTCAAGGTCATAGATCCTTCCATTTGTCCAATTGGACATCATAACAACAAGATATGAAATTATAAGCATACCTTGGATCAATGTAATTGATCCAAGGTAATGTTGTTTGAATCCCCACAAACTATGAAAATTAAAACTCAAATTCTTAATCCCAAGTAGTGAATTTATTTTGCACAAAAGAGATGGATTGCTTTATTTTCAATTAATAAAAAGCATGAAAGAATGTACTTATTCCCAATAGACAACTTCTTATTTACTGCAAACATGATTTCTTAAGTCATAAGAATACACCGTTTTAAGACAAAATCACATGTCAATGTTTGAACCTTCTATGGCAGAAGTCATAATAGGTACCAGTCATGCTAGAGGTGTTACACCTTCAGCTTTGATACCAAATGTAACAACATAAAATTTGACACCGAAATCAGTAGGATTTTTTTGTTCTTCTAACAAAAAATAGACATTCCTCTACATTTTTAAATTAGACAAGTAGTTAAAGCTAGTTAATACAACAAGTCTTATTAAATTATCAGCAAGTAGACATTCCCCTACATAATTAAATTAGGTAACTAGTTAGATCTAGCTTATACAACATGTCTTGATAAATTAATCCATCCTCTAATATGTTGATAAACTTTGTGCACATGTAAGGGTTAATTATCCATGATCTCCATGATTACCCTTAACGTTATTAGCCTCACTTTTTTGTACTGCACTACGGTAGTGAGAACATATGTTTGATCCTCTAGTGTATACCAATAGTTTTATTTACTAAAACTCCATCCGGTATCCTACACTTTGAGATTTGAGGAATCACAGTGATTAGACAATGTACCCAGTAAGCACATTACTTTTGCCAATTTTTTTAGTTTTACTATGTATGTTTAGTATAGACGTGTGCATATAGCATCTAAAATTTTCTTCCCATCACCTCACAAATGTCTCGTCATAGTTATCTAGATTTATTAAACTTATGTAGGTTAACCTATTAAGATTTTTTTGAATACTTAATGGATTCAACTACATAAGTACAAGGAACCCCAATTTCTGTTATTGGTTACCTATAAGGGTTCTTTATATTCATGGATTATCCAATTACTTGGTGAAATATAGTTTACACATCTAATTAATTTTGATAGATGCATAAGATCCTGAAGTGATTATCATTTTTCTACCATATCCATACGTTTTAGCCTTTCTATAGAAAAGGGTATGTTAGATCCCTAGTCAAGATTCCACCATTGTTTCACCTCAAATAAATGTGATAAAACAGATAAGGGTAATGGGCGTAGGAGGTATACCTATGAATATCTGGGAGAAGATTACACACATTATTGAATTTTATCAGACTTAATTTGAGAGATTCCTTTTGGCTAGGATTAACTACTTGTAAAGCACAACAAGACCATAAGAGAAAGTTAAACAGTAAATGACAATCGACTGCCTAGAAAATGCTATTTCTGGGAAGTGTGATACTTCCTAGATGCATGTCAATCCATTATTCTATAAAATTAATGAAAATAAATGAAATAAGTAAAGGTCTTATTGCTAACACTTTGATTTAGGTGTCTCAAAATGTTATCGATACATTAAATTAAGAAAAGTACTGAAAATACAAACTAATCTACTATAAGGCAAGGTGTGGTTCTAGTTGGGAAAGGTCACTGAGGTGTTGAGTAAGGTTTGGGAAAGGTTTTTGATGATTATGGGTTGTTTGGTGAAATTAATGGGCTCATTGCTATAAACATAATTAACAGTCATAAAGACCAGTATTGGCTAGGTGACCGATGCCGATACTGGAAAATGACTAATGCCAGTTCAGTGGTCAGTGTCGATAGGGGAAATATTAAGAATGGGCATTTTATGTCTTTCTGTGATTGCATAGAGAGTTGAGGGGGTTTGGGAAGGATGATATGATTTTTGTTAAGGCTCAAAAAGGGTCGTAGAGGTGCTAGAACCGGTGAAATGGCTTAGGTTAATGGGATAGGTGATAAATAGGTGAATGGTGGTATTTGGGACACAGAAGAATCAGATGGAAGGCGTAAATGAAAGAGTCAAGATAAAACTAAAAACTTAACAAATAATAATGAATTACTTATCTGGTAACTTGTAGATCTGAAGGTGGTTGATGATTGATGAGCATTCATGGGAGATACAGGAATGTGTCTAGTATCATAGAATTAGAGCCTATGTGCTATACTAGGATGATCCAAAGCTATGGATGAGATGACTAGATGTTGGTTGAGATTCGATGGGCTCTGGTTTGTTGTTTGGTAGCTTGAGTGCTTGAGAGTTAGAATGTAAAAGCTTGAGTGAATGAATGAATTAGATAACCCATGTAAATGGTTAGAAACTCTAATTTAATGGTAACTGATGGTGATTATGGAACCGACACCAGCTAAGGGATAACTAGCGTTAGTTAAGGAGAATTGGTCTAATTTGATAAAAATAGGGTTTTTCTCCCAAATTTGGTGTGGTCTTAGGCTTTGTCCAGGTTTGGAGTGTTGAATGGCGTAAATTAGAGTGTGGAATTAGTTAGAAGATTAATAGGTCATGAATAGTTAGGGTTGGAAAGAGTCCTAGTTGGTTAGGATAAGTGGGGACTTGGTCTAGGGTAATTAATATGTTTATAATGGGTCTAGGGTGAGGTGGATAAGTGAGGTGACTGGGTGAGTTAGATAATTAACTTAATTGTGATAGTTAAATTAATTAAAATGTGTTCTAGTGGGCATGATGGGGGAATAATATTAAAGTAATTAATAGAAGGTGGTTTAGAGGGTTGTGACCTAATTTTGGGTGTCTACATTTTCTCCCTTTTGTCATGTACTTTGTATTGATAAGAGATGTTGAAAAAACTAGGAGTGGTTGTCCCAGGTATAGGTTAATGTGATCCCCCTCAAAATTAGATATGATGAAGGAGGAGGTGGAATCCATGATGAGTTTGATAAAATGGTAGGTGAAGAAGAAAAATAAGGTAAGGTTTGTGCATAGGAAATGGTTATTTTTGGGTGCAGGTAATAGGCGAGGGATTATAAATAAACAAACACATATAGAATGTCACAAGGAACTAGGTTGAAGAGCTCACAAAATCTACATCATCAAAGGTCGATAGTTTAACCAAACAAGGTTGATGTCATCCAAGTATACAAAGTATAGTACATGGTCTTGAAAATACAACGTGGCTAGGTGCAGGAATGGGCATTAGGTGGGTTCTAAATCACCAATAGGTTTTTTATGGTCAAGATAAACATCACGTCATAAGTTAAAGCAAGCTTGGAAGGCTAAATAACATGAGTAGCATCATTGCAAGGCATATAGAGTAAAAACATTTGAGTATCAAATAGGTGGGTTCAATTTTTTTTATAGGCAAGGCCGTAGGTAAGGACACGAGTATAGGAAAAATATGCCCCTAGTATGGAAACTAAATGATAATGTATATGATTTATGTAAGGTTTTGTTTTTGAGTTAACTTTCAAATTATTATTTTGATGGAAACTAACTACCTAAGTTTTGTTTAATAGGGAAATTATGAGGGGAAAAAAGTGGATGAGCTAACCTCAAAGGGCCACATGCCCTAAGAGTGTTGCTTACATAGCCCTTATGAAAGGGGCCTCAGTTTGATGTAGTTCTCCCTTAGGATAGGGAATAATAAGATGAAGTAGATGAGTAGGCTGGTGATTTTATGTATGGTTCAATGGGCAAGGTAAGTTAGGCATGGTTTTGTCTAGGTTGATTAGAAATTTTTATGTCTAAGTCATCTAGGTAAGATAGAATGTGTAAGATGAGTTGATGGAAGTAGATGATGAATGTAAAGGTAGGTGAAAAAAACAAAGAAGAAATCCCAACAACTAAGTGTCGAAGGTTTTGTCCTGTTTAGAATATTCAATAAGTAATTAAAGGGAAAAATGATAGAAGATGTGAAGATGCTCCATAAGTGGTAAAGACCATAATGAGCATACCATGGATAGGTTTATCAACTTAAGACCATAAAGGTATTGCAAAATTGAAATTTCTAAGGGTGAAAGAAGTTGCATGATCACAAAGTGTCACATGTGCGCCATGTCCCTTAAGTAGGTATACGAAGAAAAAGGAAGGAAGGTGAGGTGTGGTTGTTTTTCTAGCATAACCTTGTTGTGAGATAGCATGCCCCATTGCAAGATACCCAAAACCATAATAGGCAAGTCCATGACCAATTTTTTTTATTTTTCTTGATTATTTTTTGTATTTTCTTTTTTCTTTTGTTTGATAGACTAGTTTATGTGGGAATTATATGTGGGATGAATATAATATCTCCTTGAGGTCTTCATGAAGCTAGTTGATGCAAGAAGCTTCAGAATATATATATATATATATATATATATTTATAGAAATAGTCCTCTCTTTTGATAGACTATTTATAATAGGGCTAGCTTTTTATAGTTGTCCTTCATGGGAGAAATCTATTTATAACAACAAGATAGAAAGATAGATGTCCTTTTTGAGGGATTCATCTATTTACAAGAAGTTTGACTCAAGGAGTCAAATTTGAATATCCCATATATTATTTTTTTCTTTTTTTTTTCTTTTTGGACTTTTAGGTCATGGAAAAGACTATAAAGGATTATAGGATTCTTTTACGGAGGCAAAACCATATCACGAAGAGGTTAACTATGAAAGAGAGTTTGTAAGTGAAAAATAACCATGGGATTCCATCCTAAAAAGTACAAAAAGTATCCATGAGTAGAGTTGTGGTACTCATATTAAAGATAAGACTAAATGGTGATGGAAAATCACACAATTCTTGTGTAGTCGTTGCTCCTCAAAAGAGGTATATAGAAGGTGAATGTTCACTCAAGGGACAAGCATGTAAGAGACAAAAGGTGATGTAGTACTTGATTCAACAATAAAATGGTCAAAGATGCAAGGAATTAAGGGGTTCAAGTTTGGTTTTACCTTTGAGAGAAGATAAATGATAAGCACCTGGTCTATAGTTATGAGTGACAATATAGGGTCCAACCCAATTAGGAGAAAAAATACTTGTTTACTTTTCTCAGTGTTGGTTACATGTTTATTTTACTTCAAGATAAGGTCACTGACCTTGAAGGCTCATTCGTGGACATGATTTTCACAGGCATGTTTGATATGTTTTTGGTAGATTTGA
Organism: Taxus chinensis; assembly: GCA_019776745.2. Taxonomy (NCBI): domain Eukaryota; kingdom Viridiplantae; phylum Streptophyta; class Pinopsida; order Cupressales; family Taxaceae; genus Taxus; species Taxus chinensis. The sequence goes on from CM034151.1 coordinate 341,338,173, forward strand.
AGGTGATCCAGAGCATTTAAACGGGGTTCATCTAGAAGCTCAAGTTATGCCAAACGGTCTTGGATAAAGTCTTCTTCATTTAGCATGTCTTTAAGTGAGATACAAAGATATGGAATTTGGAATTCTAGAGATAGGATGGCCTTTGCACCATAGACCAAAGAGAAGGGTCTAGCAGCAGTTGAGTTACAGATGCTGGTGTGATTATCCCATAAAGCAAAAGGAATGTGTGTATGCCAATCCTTAACAGTATCATCGATGAATTTAATGATATTTTTTTGGAGGGTTTTGTTAGTATATTCAGTTTGACCATTTTTTTGAGGATAATAAGGCAAAGAAATACGAAGTTGAATACAAAATTTATCACAGATTTTACGTAGAGTCTTGTTTTTTAATTATCTACCATTTCCAATGATGAGGTGATGATGGACACCAAAATGAAAAATGATGTGATGATTGATAAAATCACATATTTTCTTGGCTTTGGTTGAAATGAGATGTATGGATTCCACCCATTTAGTGTAATATTAGGTTGTTGTGATGATTCATTGATGACATTGAGAATAATGAGGGTTAATCTCTCCGACGAGATCCAAACCCCTTTGAGAGAAGGGACAAAATTAGTTGACAACTTGTAAGGTGTGACTTGGGGTGTGGAGAAGGTAAGCATGTCGATGACACTTCACACAATGTTTGACATAGTCGTAACAATCTTGGTTAAGGGTTTTTCAATAATAGCCAAGGAGAAGAATACGTTTGGAAACAATGTTACCACTACAATGTCCACCATAAATCCCATCATGGATTTCTATAATGGTGTATGGAATTTCATAATTATTGAGGCATCGTAAGGGCATACTATCAAAACCAAACTTGTAAAGAAGAGTTCCTATGATGATTTAACGAGAGAAATTTTGGAGGAAGGTTTTCTTACTATTACGAGTGAGATCTAGAGGTATAATTTATTGGGAAAAGTAATCAGTGTACTGCTTATACCAAATGTCACGTGGGTTGGTTTCAATTCATCCTACAAAATTAATGTCTTAGAATAAATAACATGGTGACTATAGCCATTGTATTGTAACAAATATTTTAGATTCTGAAGGTGAGTCAGGTATTTTTGAGGTCAGGAAAGCCATTATATTTGCAAAATTTTTAGTGGATCATGGAACAGTTTGAATGTCGTAATTATTAAAGGTAGTCAAAAGAATATTGACACGATGCTTATAATTTTGGATAATTTCATTATGAAATTAGTATAAACCATTTATTTTATTGAGAAATAGTTGATAATTGTGAAATATATTAATGGTCTTAACATCTAGAGCAATGGTAGTTTGGAGACCTAACACGATTATTTCATATTTAGCCATGTTATTAGTACAATCAAATTCAAGTTTGAAAGATAAAGGAAAACGCTCACCGACAAGAGGAATGAGGATAACCCCTATACTAGCACCATGTTAACATTTAGAACCATCAAAGAATATAGTCATCTGATAAATGGTGTTGTCAAGAGAGAGGGTAACAATGGAATCATCAAGAAAATCAAAGTTGGAAGATTGATTTCCAGAAAGAGGTGCTTCGATAAGATGATCTGAAATGGTTTGTCCCTTAATATAATTTTGATGGATTGATTCAAGGTCGAGGTATGTAAGGAGCATTATCTAACATGTGACATTTTTGTGTTGGTAAGGTTTTGCATACATGTAATGCAAGGGGTCAGTGTTTGTGACAACCAAAATTTTGTGGTTGAGTAGGTAGTGGTGAACTTTGGTGGTGACGAAGACTAGGGCTACGAAATGTTTTTTGGCATGAGTATATTGAGTATCATAATATAAAATCATATGACTTATGTAATAAACCTCTTGTTCCATGTGTTTCTCGTCATGATGAGTGAGCTTGGAACCCAAGGAATGATCATTGGTAGAAATGTAGAGGTAAAAAGTTTTTTCATCGATATTCAGGACAAGCACAGTTGGTTGAAGAAGGTATTCCTTTAATGCTTCAAAATATTTATGGCACTCATCATCCCAATTGAAAGAAACATCCTTTTTAAGAAGATGAAGAAAAGGATGACATCGGTCAGAAAATAGGGAAATAAAACATTGAATAGATTGCAAGTTACCTTGCAACATACAAAGCTTCTGAAGTTTAGTAGGTCAAGGAATCTCAAGAATAGATTTGCTTTTTACAGGATGGAATTTGATATCCTGCAAAGAGAAAATAAAACCAAGGATTTTTCTTGACAGAATGAAAAAGACACACTTATTTAGTTGAAGGCAGATAAAGTATTTTATGAGATGATCAAAGATTATTTTGAGAACTGGGTGGTGTTTGGCATGACTTTTAGACTTGGCGATAAGTTCATCGACATAATCTTCTAATATGAAATGCATGATGTCGTGGAAGATATAGGTCATAACACGATGATATGTGGAATTGGAATTTTTAAGGCTAAAGGGCATTATATGATAATATAAGGTCCCCTAAGGGGTGATGAAGGTGGTTTTATGTTAATCTTCAGGAGCAAGTAATATTTAATTATAACCTGAAAACATGTCCTTGAGTGATAGCATCTCATGGATGGCGGTAAGATCAACAATTTGGTCAATACTAGGAAGAGGAAAGTCATCCTTAGGGAAAGCAAGGTTAAGGTTTCGTAAATCTGTATACATGCAGAGTCCCACTGTGGATTTGGTGACAAGAATGATGTTAGAAATGCATTGGGGATAGTCAATGGGTAGGATAAAAGAAACATAAAGGAGGTGCTGGAGTTCTTATTTCACAAGAAGGTAATGCGGGGATGCATTTTTTGTAGCTTTTGTTTCATAGGTTTAACATCAGCAATAGTTAGGATAATGTGGACCATGATATTAGGGTAAATACGAGGCATATCAGCGTAATACCAAGAAAAATCATTGTTATGATCTCAAATAATAGAGGTAAAGGCTTCTTATTCCGTGGGATCTAAAGACTAGCATATCTTTAGAATTTTAGGATCATCTTAAGTGTGAATTTTAATCTCTATTATCGATTCATTCAGCATGGTTTGTATCTTAGAAGGTAATGATTGGTGAATGTAAGAATCCTTAGCACCTCAATAGGTTAGAATAGAATCATCATCCTGATATTGAATGATGTTTGTAGAAGGTTTTCCATCATTGATCATGTCAGGATATAAGAAGGGAAGGGAAGAAAATTCCCCACCATCACGTTGATAGGCCAAAATTCCCAGGGAAATGGTATTTACGAAATTTTTTTTAGGAGTATTGGATTCTTGATCTATATACTCCATGGGGGAAGGCGGTGTAGTAGGTGATTGAGGTGGGGAAGGTGTAATATCCTCTACAAGGTCAATACAGGCCTTCTAAGAAGAAGGTTCCTTATAAAATCCAAGATCATTGCAGTCTTTATGTTTCTAAGTGGTGCAAGGTATGATTGTGTGACGACATTGTTTGTAAATACTAAAGAAAAATCCTTTCCGAGCACATCGATGAAGAAAATTTTGAGCCAAGTGGCCATTGGTGAGGTATTGAAAATCTAATGAGAATGGAAAAGTTTTGGTAGGTGGTTTAGGAGTATATGAAGAAGTGCCAAGTCCCCCATATGTAAAGTTAGTACGAAGGTGAGGTAGACGTTATGAAAATACCTCACCTACACAATGGTTGTAATGTGGGTATTGATGGAGGATTCCATACTCTGAGGAGTAAGGAAGGTGTTGATGTTATGGAAGGTGCAACATTAGAAGTGGTCGATGAGGCATTGAAAAATACCTATTAAAGGATCAGAAGTTGGTATCTGGTTAGCAGGAATGGAAGAATCACTAGAAGCCTAGGAAGGAGAAACATTTGGTGTTTTTAAAGTAGATGGTTTGGTGGATGGGCTAGTTCTGGAAGATGTAGTAGTGGTGGGAATAGAAGAGTTGGTTGTGGAAGGTGTAGCAGTAGAAGTGGTCGATGAGGTAGCGGTTGAAGAAGAAATACTAGTGGTGGTAGATGGGATAACGACTAAAGAAAAATTGGTAGTAGTGGTAGATACCTTAACTGGTGAATGGTGAAGGATCTTCAGAAATGGTGTAGTTGAGCCCTTCATGTTTAAATTTTAAACATTTTTGTAAGGTAAAAAGTACACAACCCATGGCATGAATCTAAGGTCAGCCAAGTAGTAGGTTGTATTAGAATTCCCTGTCTAGAACATATAATAATTTAGGAATGGTACGAGGGCCCACGTAAATGTGGAGGATGATGATGCCAATGGTGGAAGTCATGACATCATTAAATTAATGTATCATAATTGAGTTATTATGCATGTAATCGACATGGATGCACATTTCCTTGTACGCATGGGAAGAAATGATGTTGATACTATAACCTCCATCAATCATAACACATTGAACATGTGTACTAGCAATGTAGGTAGAAATGAAGAGCGCAGGGTCAAGATCATCAGACTAGAGAGGAACAATCTCTTCGTCAGAGAAACTAACAACAAAGACTTGATGAAAGGTAACAAGATTAGAAGATGGAGGTGGAGTATTTAGGGAAGCCATATGATGTGGGATAATAATGGTGTCAACACTTATGGGATCATTAGGTGGAAGCTTAATAGATTGTAGGACCTTGATGAGGGCCTGACAATGAGACTCATAGGTTTGGATGATATCGTACAAATTTTTTTTGAGGGGGGATTGGTGAAGTTGTTTCATCATGGTACGATGTGTGACTCCATAAAAAATGGGATATTTTGGCCCATGAATGGCTAATTTGGGTGAAGTTACAGATGGAATGTTGGGTAGAGGTGTAGTGGATGGGTTTCCTATCATCTGTTTTCTTTTGTCTTTTTGTGCTCTAGTGGTAACTCAAACTATATTTATTTGAGGAAAAGAGGGAGATGTGTCGTGAAAGGTATAACAACAAGAGTGACAAAATCCTAGTGTGGGATAAGAGCCTTGTGAAATGAGTACGGAGGACTGGAATTTCAGAGGCAGTTAGTCTAGTTCCCTAATACGGAACATATTGATATCAAAGGTTGGAGGAGGAAAAAAAGGTTGCAGAGGTCGATGTGAAGGTCACTTAATAGATATGGGGTGAGGATGTGTGGTGGTAGGAGAAGGTGAAATGGGATCTTTATCCAAAAGGTCATCTTCATCAAAGAGCTCTTCAAGAGAACACAGTTAACGAAGAATATTTTTAAGGGCCTTACAATTTTCAACAACATGTTATGGCACACGATGATAGGTACAAATATTGGTATCATCAAACCCTTCTAGTTTAGGTTTGAGTGGGTCATAAGGCCTTGAGAGGTGAGAATGTAATGATGGAAGTTTCTAATATTGGAGCAAGGATGTTAGCGTAAGACATTCCCAAGGGATTGCAATGAGAAGTGAGAATAGGTTTGGATGGAGGTTTGGGTGAATTATTTGGAAGGGGTGTTGTTGAAGGTGGAGTTGATTTGGATGGAGATGTGGGTGGATTTTGTTGAATAGGTGGTACTAGAGGTGGAGATAGGGGTTGATTAGGTTTAAATACCTTTTTGGTAGGTAGTGTGGAGTTTGGATTTGGTTGCACCTTCTTGGGTAAAGGTGGTGGGGTAGTGCATGAAGTAGAAGGGAATGCAAAAGAGGGAAGTGGATGGGTCAACCATGATGAAAATGGAGGTGTATTGAAGATATTAGTAGGAGGAAATATAGAAAGTGTAAGTTGAAGGGAAGGTAAAGGCAGGTGTAGTGAAGTAGGCGTAGGTAATGTGGAAGGCTTGGGTGGAATGGGAGGTTGTGATAAGGATATAGGTTACTTCATTTTATTTTTGACTTGGGTAGGAGGTTACTTGACCAAGGTTGATGGATAGAAGTGGTGAAGGTGAAAGAGGAAAAGTGAGAGAAACTAGGGTACAAGGCCTAAGAGGTTAGGTCTTCCTGTTAGGTTGGGGTATAGGCATGGTGATAGTTTGAGAACAGGTGGCTAAATCAATCTTCACGGGAGGATGGAATAGAATCAGTGTCAGCACAACCCACAATGTAGTTATAATTTCTTACACAGGTGAAGGTATGGGTGTAGGTAGAGGTTAGGATGCAGGTGGTTTTTGGGGTAACGGTAAAGGTTTGGGTGTAGGTGAGGATGATGTAGAAGAGGCTACTATAACTAACTCAGGTGCGATGGATTTAGTTGTTTTGAACACTTTAGGATAAATCATTGAAGTATTTGTTGACAACATTTACATTTGATTTTATACGGGAAGTTGAAGGTGTCCCCCAAGTGTGGAGTAGTTGACATAATCCAATCGATCGACCAAACGGGAGAATGGTGTAGAAGTGGAGGGGGATGATAATGATTTAGTAGTAATCCTTGTAAATAAATCTAACATATATGATACATGGAAATGGTTGGCTTCATACTCTATGGGTAGAAGAGACGATATCAAATCAATAGGGTCCTTAAAATCTATTGGGGAGTTGTTGCTAATAGGAAGACATGCTAAAATTTAATCTTCTATGGAAAGAGGAAGGGGAAAGGTGAATGGTGTAGACTCTTCAATTGATGAATAAAAGGGTAAGATGGGCTCCTCCATGGGTATAAGAGTGAGCTATGTAAGTTTCTTGATAGATAGAGAGACAAGTGGGGTAGATGCCTCCTTAGATGAAGGGATAGGTGAAAGGGGATAATCAATAGATGAAATGTTAGATAAGGTCAACTCCTCTATGGGTAGTCAAGAGGATGATGTGGAATCCTTCATGAGAGGAATAACTCATGCAAGGATTCCTCAATTGATGGGATGAGATGAAATTGAGTAGAAGGGGTTGGTATGATACTAAAAATGGCATGCACCTCTTGGACATTGGTATCTGTAAGCTATGAAAAATACACTACTAACAAGGAAGTAAAATACCAATAATCATACCTCCTCCTTCGCGTTCCGTAGCAAACCTCAGAATGGGCTAGGAAACTTGGATTGAGCCCTGATTTTGTGATATGTAGGTGCTTTTCTTCAAGACGGAGCAAGACCTTCCTGCAACAACAATCCTCTTACTTTGCACTGGATGGGAAAAAGGATTATGAGACTATTTTGGCATTAGGACTAGGCAAAAAGGATGTTCTTTGCTCAAAGGATGCAAGAACTTAGATATGACATGAAAGCTTATTCTCCGTGTGTTTAGAGGGGAAGGGGTAATGTTGTATTTATAGCCTGAGGGAGTGATTAGCTTAGATTAATTTAAGTAATCATGGTTTGAAAATATGGGCAAGATTAGGTGGGTGGTTTGAAAATGTGTGCAATATTAGGTGAGTGGGGGCCACGAAGAATGGGTGAGGATTTGAATTATATTTTTAATTCATAAGTGGGAGGATTTTAGGTGAGTGGGGGACCACGAATGGTGGGTGAGGATTTGAATTTGAATTTTTAATTCAATAGTGGAAAAACATGGAGAATAATGACATGTGGTGAGGATTAGATTATTTTTAGATTTTGAAATGGATAATTAATCAAATTATATTTGATTAATTTGAAGTGTATTTTTGTGGGAAATGAGGAAGGGGAAATTAATTGATTTAGGATAGATGTGAAATTGGGGTGTCTACATTTGCCCCTCTTTGGAAGGGTACTATGAAAGTAGTGTCCTTTCAAAGAAAGTAGATGGTATGGGGGAAGAATTCAATCTACTTTTTAAAAGGTAGATCGAATGTTTGTTGGGGAGAATAGAAAGTGGTGAGTGACGGATGTCATAGTATCCTCTAAGACAAAAATGTCATGAGAAAATGTGATTATGGATAGATGTGGTGATGCCCCCTTGAGAGGACTGACGAGAATGAAATATATGACAGAACTCTCGAAAAGAAAGGAAATGGATTCAGTGGAGAAGAGGATGATAATGGAGTGGAAGAGACTGGAATGACTGCACGACGCAAATGGAGAAAGGATTCAATCGACCTTGAATGCTAGGTGTGAGGGTGTGTGGGAAAGAGAAAAGGGAATGGATAGGATTGGGGGTTGATTATGAGAAGAGTAAGGGAAATAGGGGAGGGGAACAAAAGGAAAGAAAAAAAAGTAGAAAAAAGAGAGAGGGATGATAGGGAAAGAAGGGAATGATGAAGGACAAACAAGGCAAAAACAAACAAAGTGACAGAGTAGAGGGTGAAGGGGAAAAAAGAGAGAGATGTGCAAAATGAAGGAAGCAATAGAGATAGTAAAGAGGGATGAGTGGAAGTGAAAAAGTAGGAAAGGAGAAATAAGAAGGAGAAAACGAGGTGGGAGTAGGGGGTGAAATAGAGGAAAATAGAAAGAGGACGAAAGAAGAAGTAGAACGGAGAAAAAAAAAGAAACTATGAGGGGTGAAGAAAGTGTGAAAAAGAGGAGAGAAAGGAAGAGAAACATATACAGAATGAACGAAAAGGTAGGGGTGGTAGAGAAAAGGGGAAGTGGTTAGAAGAAACGTGAAAAGTAGGGGAGAGGAAAGGAAGATAGAACGAATACAAGGAGAAGATTGAAGGAATCGCGTCATTATGAGGAAGACCAAGGCAAAGAGTATGGAACAGACCGTATGGAGATGCATGTGGAGAGTGGGATGATAAAAAAGACAGGACAACGCTGAACAACCAGGTTATCGATGGGGATGTAAGGAGGAAACGTGATGGAAAAAGGGGAAGAAGATGATATAGGGGAAGGGAAATAAGACGAAGGGTGGGAGAGAGAAGAGGATAACAAAGAAAATGATGGAGAAGGAAGGGAATACAGAAAGGGGGGTAATAAGTGGAAAGGAAATGGTAGAAGGAATGTTCAAAGAAGAAAGGATGGGAGGAATGACATCGATTGGAAAAGATGTGGAGATGCATGAAATGAGGATACTAGGATGATGGGAAAATAGAAAAAGGAGGTATGATGAAGACAGTAAAGATATTGAAGAGGGGCAAAGAGGAGATGGAGAGATGGGTAAAAAGTGACAAGAAAGGGTGGGAGTGAGGGAAAAGAATAGGAGAGAAAAGAGAATGGGGGATAGAAGAGGCAATTCCAATGAAGGGATGTTAGGGAAATCCCCTTGACAATGAGTGGTGGGGAAGGGTGAAAGAAAAAATGAAGAAAAAGAGAAAGCGAATGAGGACTGGAAAGGGTAACGCCAACAAAGGGACATTAGGAAAAACCCGTTGCCAATGAGTGGTGGGCTTAGAGGAGGGAAGGAATGAAGGGAAACTCTAGAAGGTCCAAGGGAGTGAATGAGGTCGTGCGGAATGCGGATTGATAATTTTTAGGGAAAACCGGTTGGACAATTATGAGCGCGGGAAGAGAAGATGATGATGAAAGAATGATATAGGAGTGTTAACAAGTAATGGCAGAATATGTGTGTGGGTAGAACTGTAGGGGGAATTTGAGAAGATGAAGTGGAAAGATTGAAGAAGATGGGAGGGATGAGTTGGGACTAAGTGAAAGCGAGGAGAGGATGGGGGTGATGAGGATGAACGAGGTGAGGATGAAGAACCAAGACATGAAAAGAATGGGAAGAAACGGTATGAAGGATGATGGATCAAGGAGGGGAAAATGGGGGAAAAGAATGTGATTTTAGGTGGAAGAGATGATTTGTATGTTGTAAGAGAATATGTGGAGAAAGGATAATAGGAGGAGGAAAAAGTGGGTAATAGGAGATACTAGGTGGAAGAAGCGATCAACAAATTTAACGAAGAATGAGGCGGGGGAGAAGTTCACGATGACAAGTTAAGTGTAGGGAGGACCCTGACATAAGATGGTCATGTGACGGAAGTGGTTAAGTAAGATTGCCATGTGAGCAAAACTGGAGATGACAAATGGTCAAGCGAGAAGTGGTGTTTGCGAGAATCGAAAAGGAGGTGAAAGGATGTGATAATGGGGAATGCCGAGAAAAAATAAAGGGTGAAGGGTGTGTAGTGATGGGGAAAGGCAAGGAGACAGATCATCCTTAAGAGGGACTCTTAAGTGAGATTGCCATGCTGGGTGAGTGGTTAAGTAAGATTGCCAAGCAGAGGAGGGTGATAGTGGTGGGAAAAAGATGTGATGATGGGGAATGAAGAGGAAATATGGATGGTGAGATTGGAGAGTGATGGGCGAGTGTAAGATGACATGTCATGCTTAAGAGAATCTCTTAAGTAAGATTGTCATACTGCTGGAGAGGTTTCATAGGGTCTCCCAACCGACAGGAATGATATGCAAAGAGAAAGACAAAATGATATTGGAGATAGGGGTGGAATGGTAGGGTGAAGAAGATGATCGCGATGAGAAGTGGGAGAAGGAAGATGGGGGAAATATGATGGGATGGGGGAAGGTCACAGGGCAGATCAACCTTAAGTGGAAGTCTTAAGTAAGATTGCCATGCGGCTGGAATGGTTAAGTAAGATCGCCAAGCTAAGGAAGAAGGATGATGTTAGAGTTGGTGGGAATAGGGTATGACAAAATGGACTGAAGGGGAACCTTCAAGTGAATTTGCCATACTACGAGAGCGTGTAAGTAGGATGACCAGGCATAAGGTGGATTTGGGGAAGGATGAGAAAAGAGTGAGTGAGGTATGCCTAAGTGGTATATGATATGAGATGAGGTGATAATAAGAAAGAAAGGACACAAAGGAGTATAACATGAATGGATGAAGGAATATATGCAGTGGAGGGTGGAGAGTGTGAGGGGAATCCTTAATTGGGATGCCCACGTGGTGAGAGTAATGATGCGGGAATGGGAAGTAGAAGAGGTGGAGTTGGAAGATGTGTTTGGTGGTGATGGTTATTTGATGAGAGGGCATGTGGTGAAGAAGCTTCTACAGCGGGAAGATCTTAGGGAGAGGGTAAACCTCCACTGAGGATTCCATATAGAAGGGGTTATTAAGTAAGATTGTCAAGCGGGAAGAAAACGGGTGAAAGGAAAGAATACCAATGGGTGAGAGGGGACAGGAATGGTGAGAAGGTAATATGGGTATAAGCGGCGGAGGAGTAAAAATGAGAAGTGAGAATGAATGGATCAAATACATGGTGATCATGGTGGGGGAGAAGGAGCTGCTGGATAGTGAATGCTACTTGAGAAAGATCGTCAAGTAGGATTCGCAAACTGCAACGGTGATCAAGTAGGATTCACAAACTGGAGAATGCATTAGTATGGGTGAATGGATGGGGTGCAAAGTAAGATGTTGATCATGCAGGAAGATACTCACGTGACGAAAAGCATCTTAATTTTAATATAGCACATAACAGGATGCATCGTGATATAAAAGATCAGGATGACTAGACTGTAATATGCGTGATAGCATAGACAGGGGCCATCAAAAAGGTTTGATGCCCCAGTACGATATGCAAATGGAAGAGAGCATAGACAGAGGCCATCAAGAAAGTATGATGCCCCAGTACGACATGCAATCAGATAACATAAGAATATTACAGAGAACACCAGGATATATAAAATCAAGATGCCCCCTGTAATATATCAAGATACAAGAAAGCAATTAATAATTTTCTACTAATAATGCAACACAAGAACCAGTAAACATGTCCCTAACGTGTTCCACAGTGATGATTGATTAGATGTGCCCCCAAGTAGGGGTACAAGGGATTGGGTCAGTCTCCTCAAACAAGGAAACAATGAGAGACGGATTTTCCCCAAGCGAGGATTCACGCGAGGAGAAGTGGTTTGAAATTGGTAGTCATAAGGTGGTTGGACCATTTGTTTGGGATAATAGTTCAAAGGATGAATTGTGTTACTTATTGAGTTTTTACGATTTTGTGGATGTTTTTGGTCTTTTGAAAATTTTGCAAATGTTTTTGTATTTTGGATATTTTCTAATGTTTTTTGTTTTTTGATTTTTGGATTTTCTAATGTTTGTTTTTGAATTTTATAATTTTTTTGGATTTTCTAATGTTTTTGAATTTTTATGATGTTTACACTGTGTTTGGATTTTTGACGATTTTCAAATGTTTTTAGATTTTTGGATTTTTACACTGTTTTTGGATTTTTGATGATTTTCAAATGTTTTTGGATTTTTGGATTTTTACATTGTTTTTGGATTTTTGGATTTTGACATTGTTTTTGGATTTTTACACTGTTTTTGGATTTTTGATGATTTTCAAATGTTTTTTGATTTTTGGATTTTTACATTGTTTTTGGATTTTTAGATTTTGACACTGTTTTTGGATTTTTGGATTTTTACACTGTTTTTGGATTTTTGATGATTTTCAAATGTTTTTTGATTTTTGGATTTTTACATTGTTTTTGGATTTTTTTACGATTTTCAAATGTTTTTTGATTTTTGGATTTTTACATTGTTTTTGGATTTTTTTACGATTTTCAAATGTTTTTTGATTTTTGGATTTTTACATTGTTTTTGGATTTTTTTACGATTTTCAAATGTTTTTTGATTTTTACATTGTGATTGACAATTTATGGACCAGAGTGCAGACTTATTTTTGAGAGACGATGTACCGTGTTCCGCATTGTAACTTATGCTCAAAATAACATAAATTCACTTTCCATTGGCATGATATGGTGGTGATGATATGATGAAAAGAATTCCAACTCCATTCTTGACTCCACACAACTAGTAAGATGTGTGGGCTCATCACCAAGAATCAAGAAGGACGTAGGAGGTAGATAATGAATATAGAGACAAATGCTAACAACAATCCCTTTGGGAAATTGTGACTCCATTCTTCATAATGGTACTAAACCGGTTTCAAAAATAGCTTTCACTTTATGAGTCACATGCTAGACTTAGACAGTTATGTGGCCTGCTGATTGATAAGATATGAGGTTAAGGGATAGTTCTCTCTTCACTTAGGCATCTAAATTACGTGTTTGGGGATTCTATAATTTGTAAGCACTATAAGATTTTGTATTTTTGAAATGACTCCCTATGCCTTGCCCCATGCTACTAGTGAGAAGCAAGGGCTCATCACCAAAGGCAAAATATAGGCGAGTGAATTTCTTTTTAGTCTTTTTTTTTTTGGCTTTGTTTTATTTTTTTTTTGGAATATTTTGCAATGTTTTTATGCTTGTATGAGAATGACCCTCTACGCTTTGCCCCATGCCACTTGTAAGAGGCAAGGGTTTATCACCGAAGACAAGACGTAGACGAGTAAGGGCACCTTCCTCCATTCCTAGTCTCACACTACTAGTAAGAAGTGTGGGCTCAACACCAAAGACTATGAAGGACGAAAGATGTGACAATGAATTATTCATAAGTTATTAAATTGATGGATTTTTTTACAATAGTGCTTTGTATTTGGGAAGAAACATCTGCCCCCAATCTCAGCCCCACACGACTAGTAGGACGCGAGGGTTCAACACCGAAGACTGAGATGGACGACCAAACGAACTGGGTAACGAAGTTTAGAGCTTTGTTATGAAAGAGAGAATGTATTAGAAGGAGATATATTACCATCAGTAAGCTTCTAGGTATGACCATAGAGGAAAGCGACTGAAAATGGAAGAAGTATGATGCTCACAAACTTAATAGGATTTATATTAGCACTTGTATCATGATGATAAATATGAAGATGTGATTTTGATAAAGAAAATATCTGCCAATGGAAATGAATAAATTTAAATTATTCGGAGATAAGAAAGACAAAAGGAACAATGTACACGTTGTATCCTGGAATAGTGAACATCTCAAGGATAAAATTTCTTTAAATGAACTACATTCATTGGTTCATCAAGATCTTGACCATCTGCAGTGGCCAATTTATAAGCTCCAGAGCCAAATTTATCTATGATTTCGTTGGGCTCAAATTTGTCTTGTTTGTCTCGTTCTTTGGGTGTGTTCTTTCGATTTTCTTTGAGAATGAAATGATTGACCTTAAATTTTCTAGGTTTGAATTTTTTATGGTAGCTATGTCGTAGCTGATTTTGATATACTTGAAGATGATCTAGGGCATTAAGTCATTTTTCATCAAGAAGCTTGAGTTCATTAAGGTGTGAATGTTGATAATAATCTTTATTGATTACGTCTTTGAAGGATATTCTAAAGGATGGGAATTCAACCTTGACATGTAAAATACCTTCCCCACCATAAACAAGGGAGAGGGGAGTGGCCTCAGTTTGCATTGTTTGATTTTTTGCTTCTGTTTGTCCATGAATTAATTGATTTGACGATAGATTCAAAATTAAAGATGGAAAAGGTGGCATAAAGATATTCCTAGGTATACATACCTTGTAGAATATATGCACATAGAAGTCTTGATAAGTGAGAATCATTAGTGATGAGATGCCTACAAGATCGATCGTTGAAAGTATGATGGTCATGACAGGTTGCATTGTTGCAAGTGTCCAAACTTGATGTGGTTGTGTTTCGACAAAAAGGCTAGAGATGTTAGGCATAAGAGCCAATATTGGAAGAATAGAATCAAACTTAATGGTACCTATTGATGGAACCTCGTATGTAGTGTCTACAGTAATATCAAGGTTTGAAAGGGAGTCTTGAAATGAGATCAAGGTCTCGTTAGATGTTGGAAGAATGTTGTCACCCAAAACAGGTTCAATATATGTTTGGGCTGAAAGAGAGTCTTGAAATAAGTTCAAGTGCTCAGTAGATGTTGGAAGAATGTTGTTGTCCAAAACAGGTTCAATGTATGTTTGAACTAATGGAAGGAAATTTGAAGAAGATATCGATTGGTTTGGAATTAGAGAGTCTTGACTGTTGTCGTCATGATCTCATGGAATTTCAGTATATATAGGAGTTTCGACAGTAGTCAGCTCTTCATGGAAAGTTGTGGTATTGGATGTGTCATTGGTTGCAAGAGCATTGTCATCAAGTTCTACAGAGATGACGTCGTCGTCAATTAAGTCTTGGACGTAATTCTTAAATCGTACACATTTATCTATGTGATGACCATCAATGCGATGAAAGTCACAGTATGTGTTAGGTTTGTACCAGCATGGCTTAGCTTCCCCTTTGACAAAGGGTTTTGTAATTGGATATTTTATCAGTTTAGCCTCTTTTAATTGATGAAAAACACTAGAGAGACTTTCTCCAAGGGGGGTAAACTGACGTTGGACTTTACGTGAACTGATTTCTTCGTGAGGTTGTATGATCGGATTTTTGGGTGATCGCTCACTGATTTGGGTAGCCATATGAGAGAGTTGTGTTGTCATCTTATTAATTTGTTCTAATAGCTCATTGTGTGATGTTTTTCGTGAATTATTCATGTTTGAAAGAGAGGGAGAATGAAGAAATGTGCGATGAAAAAATCAACCTATTGATTATGATCTTTATTTTGGCTCAATCGAGTTTTAACAAGTAAGTCTATAAGGAGAAGGCTTAAAAAAAGCTACTCGGGATACAAGTGGGATATAACTCAAACAAGCTATGATGAATATCTTGATTGTTTTGGATTAAACAAGCTTAGCAGATGAAAATGTAAGGAGTACACTCAAACAAGGTACTCAATACAAGTGGGATGTAGCTCAAACAAGCTATGATGAATATGTTGATTGGTTTGGCTTTAACAAGCTCTGGATTTTTGATAGGAAGAGTAACTCAAACAAGTGACTCAACACAGTTGTGAACTCAAAATGAGTTTTGAAGGGATTTGTGTCGGATGGGATTTTGTGAAACTCGACAGCTGATGAAATAATGAGTGAACTCAAACAAGTCACTCAATGTCATTTTGATATAGCTTGAAACAAGCTAGAAAGAATGTTCTGACAATTGATGAGATAAGGAGTGAACGCAAGTCACTCAATATCTATTGGATATAGCTGAAGACAAGCTATGACAGATGTATTATTGGCTAAAGTGAGCTAATGAAATTGGTGTGATGTTTTGGTCTATGTTGTTGGATTGTTTGGATGTTTTTGCTTGGTATTGAATTGGTCGAGAACTGATTTTTTTTGTGGAACACAACTAGGGTCTGAACTTTTACAATGAACACATTGATATCAGCCAAGTTTTATGATAAAATAATGCTAAACTATTGTGTTTTCAAACAGCAAGCAGTCATGTGGATTCAATTGTTTTGGCTTATGAGGTAACTTCTTCAGGAATGATCATTGTTTCATGCAATCATACAAGTATGCTGTGAAATGGTGGATGCAGGTTCTTATTACTCCAAGAAGATGCGTCCTCCGATATACCCTAGTCCTGATATACCTAATTCTGTACGGGGACAGAATTGGTACGGGGAACCCTTAGAGCACTGGAGGAGACTCACCAATTCTTACTTGCCTGTTTCGGAGTGAATCACCACGTCCAGAACAGGTTTTGTGAAAAGGTGGAAGGTGATGGAGGGATGAATGTGTATGGTGTCCTTATAACTCCCCGAAGATTTACAGGGATGATGCCCAGGCTTCGTTGTTACAGCTATTTAGGCGTGACTCGCATGCACTGCACGACAGCATTACCTGTAAGTGAAGAGCAGCGGCGAGGTAAATACCGAACGCTGTGATGAGACTAGGTCTCAAAGTGCAATGCAGATGCAAATGCTGTTGGTAAGTGGTAGTCAAGTCCACGTCACCGGTGTAGCTTTGGTGGTGATGAAATCCACCTTGTCTACGTGCTAAAACAATATGATGAAGTGATTAAACGTAGGGTTCTTTCCAATTTGAAATAAATCACTAGCAGAAAATAATTGCGTACCTGAGCGTACTTTTTTTTTTTGGTTTCAGCAATTGTCTTTGAATGGTGGTATTTTTTTGCGGGATTTTTGTTGTTTTTGTTTTTGTTTTTTTTTTGGACAATATTCCAGCAACGCGGTTCTACAGAAAACAAATTAGTAGTTATCCTGCAAATGAAATGTTAGAAAAGTGATCGTGGTTGTTTTTGATTTGCCAGATCGCTCAAAGGCGCAGGAAAAGAGCATACACAACCAACGACCAAACAAATATTAAGAATATGACAAAGGAAAATAATTATTAAAATGACAGTTGGAAAACAAAGCTAGAGGATCCTGCAATGTTAGAACAAGAAACTAAAAAAAATGTGACCGTTTCTGATTTTCCAGATCGCTCGAAGGCGCAAGAAAAGAGCATACGCGGATACAATTGGAATAGTTTCTGATTTTCTGATTTTTGATTTTTTTTTTTTAAATGTTAATAATTATTGCAATTTAATCATGATTGCGAAATAGCGATAATGATTATTTTCACAAAAAAAGAAAAACGATGAAAGAAGAGGGTGAAAACGTTACCTTGAAGTGTTGTCGTGGAAAAGTTAAATGTAAGGCAAAAAAAATTAAAAATAAAAATTATTTTCTAGAGCTCAAGTGGCCTCACGTTTCTGATTTCCAAGATCACTTTTGAAGTGCGAGGAAAGAGCATACGTGTGAGGATGTTTCGTGAAATAAATAAATAAATAAATAAATAAAACTATAATTTTGTTGTTTTTTTGTTAAAAAGATAGGTGTTAGAAGAAATGAAACCAAATTTTTTCTGTAAGTCTAAATCTAAAAATTATTTTTTCATTGCATAGATCTTTTCAATACCTTTCCGTTAAAAAAAAAATGAAGTCATTCCGAGTTCGGGAGCAAAAGTTATGGCTTCCGGAAGATGGGCTACGAGAACGCTCTGAATGGAAATTTTGAACGTGAGAAAAACGTCCCAGGAGCTGGTTTTTTTTATTTTGTGACTTTTGTACTTCACCTGAGAAGCTAAAATTTTGACAGCAAGGTTAAAAAATAACAATAATAAGAAAGAAAGAGTTAGATCATAAAATGATTGACTAAAATAAAAGAAAGAAAATAAATAAATAAATGATTAACTTCCTACAAAGCAGTTATTTTAGCAAAAGGAAATAAATAAATATATTTTCCAGATTGGTTGTCCCATGACACTAAGATGATAAACTAATGATTAGTGCTTGTGTTTCTATAGATTACGAGTGAATAGCTAAATCAGAACTACTAAACACCAAGCACCGAGGAGATCAAAGACAGGATGAGCTGCATAGTTTCATTGTTGCTATAACCTGCAGATACACCACAAGACACCACACAACAAAAACACTACCCAAAGCGTGAAGGTTAACCAAAGAAGACCAAAAGGAACAGAAAATGAAATAATAATAAAAAATAATAAACAAAGAACAGATAAAACCACTAATTGGGAAATTAATGGTAACAGATCAAAAGAAACCGGGCGTGCCAGAATGTAAGCTATGAAAAATACACTACTAACAAGGAAGTAAAATACCAATAATCATACCTCCTCCTTCGCGTTCCGTAGCAAACCTCAGAATGGGCTAGGAAACTTGGATTGAGCCTTGATTTTGTGATATGTAGGTGCTTTTCTTCAAGACGGAGCAAGACCTTCCTGCAACAACGATCCTCTTACTTTGCACTGGATGGGAAAAAGGATTATGAGACTATTTTGGCATTAGGACTAGGCAAAAGGATGTTCTTTGCTCAAAGGATGCAAGAACTTAGATATGGCATGAAAGCTTATTCTCCGTGTCTTTAGAGGGGAGGGGTAAGGTTGTATTTATAGCCTGAGGGAGTGATTAGCTTAGATTAATTTAAGTAATCATGGTTTGAAAATGTGGGCAAGATTAAGTGAGTGGTTTGAAAATGTGGGCAAGATTAAGTGGGTGGTTTGAAAATGTAGGCAAGATTAGGGAGTGGTTTGAAAATGTGGGCAATATTAGGTGAGTGGGGGCCACGAAGAATGGGTGAGGATTTGAATTATATTTTTAATTCATAAGTGGAGGATTTTAGGTGAGTGGGGACCACGAATGGTGGGTGAGGATTTGAATTTGAATTTTTAATTCAATAGTGGAAAAACATGGAGAATAATGACATGTGGTGAGGATTAGATTATTTTTAGATTTGGAAATGGATAATTAATCAAATTATATTTGATTAATTTGAAGTGTATTTTTGTGGGAAATGAGGAAGGGAAATTAATTGATTTAGGATAGATGTGAAATTGGGGTGTCTACAGTATCATTGGTTAAGGTTTCAACGGATTGGTTGGATGATGGAGTGTGATTTGGAAATGGATTCTTAAAGATGTGGAGGTTTTGGTTAGCCAGTGTATTGGGGTTATCCAAGACAAGATCTCTGTTATCTAACATTTTTTGGATGATATTTTTAAACTTTTGCAATTACCGTAACTATGACCTTTGACGCGGTAATAATTGAAGTAACGTTTCTCCTTATACCATCCAAGAACATGATGGGAAGGTTCAAAACACAAGTATGTGGTTTGACAGGTGGAAAATTTATGGCTCTTGAGTTTATAATCTTTTCAAAAACTAAGGAGTAAGGTTATCTTATGGGAGTATATCGTCATTGTTCATGCCTATATTAAAAGTCCTAAATAAGAGAAAGAGTAGAACACGGTTTTGGTTGGTTAGATGGATGAGATGGACCAGCTTGCAGGACCACTACATTAGCAGATCCTTTGAGTTTTGAATTATTTGTTTGTGGTTTGGAAGAATAAAATTAGTCATTTGATTTGAATGGAGTTCTCTTATAGAACAATTGTAATTTCTTCTCTTCGATAGCATGGATTTCTAACTTTCAATCCATGGTAAATGCCTCGTCAAATATTCCAAAGGTTTGAACTTAGAGATTTGGAGAGACGTTCTTGGCACAATCCCTAGTGAATAAATGTATTAGTTCAGTTTGTGGAAGTTGAAAGGTGAGATGATTGGTAAGGTTCCACCCACATGCAAAAAAATCTGTGATAGATTTTTCTTCGTCTCAGAAAATCAAATACAAATTAGTCATGGTGACCTTTTTAGTGATGTTGATGGAGAAATGATCGAGAAATGTCTAGGCTAATTGATTGAATGGAAAGATAGAGTTCCTAGATAAAGCACTATACCAGTCTAAGGCAGGTCCTGTAAAGAACATTAGGAAAATTTGAAGAAGCAAGGCATCATCACAGACAATCAGATAACATACATGTTTAAAAGATCATAAATGCAATTACAAATTCTCCTTGTTATTAAATATATTAAACCTTAACATCTCCCAATGTGGGGGATAAGAATAAATGGGTATGGATGGATGAATAGTCTCATAATTTTTTTTTCTCATAATTGAAATCCTTGCAGGAGCCAAAAATAGATTCTTCTAGGGTCTGCATCTTATCCATCATCATTTTTATCAAATCCATGGTCGAATTATATTGAGGTGCACCTCCTTTGGTATAAGGAGGTAAATACACTGAGTAGGACATAGAGGGTATGCCAATATATGGGGGTGCCGAGTAAGCAAAATGTGAAGGGGGATATAATTACTGGCAGATGATGATGACATATACCCTGAATAGTAAGCATAGGTGACCTATGGTGGCTGAGATAAGGTATAGGTGGGAGGGACCTATGTAGAGAACCTTGTAGTGATAGGCAGAAAGATAGCAGGTATAAACATGACCAAAATCTGTGAAAAGGTTGACGCAACAGGAGGTTGTGACGTAATAATGACTATTGATGTGGGAATCTATACACTAATATTCATAGATGATGGTGAGGTGGACATCGAAGGTGTAATAGATGTCATAGTACAAAAAATATCAAATATGTGAGAGTGATCTAAGAAATGAAAGGTAGTAAGGTGGAAGTAGGTAATGCTACAATAGTGGGGGCCGATACAAAAGTGGGGGAAAAGGTAGGAAGAATGGAGGTACGAATCCCATAGAAGGGTTGTCCTAATGAGTCATAGGTGGAGGAATGAGAAAGATAATACTACAAGGATGCAAGATTATGATTAAGGTGTTTTGTAAACTCCTTTTCACCTGTAGATATAGAGATAAATGAAGTGACATCCATGGGTGAAGAAACAGAAGGTGGTGAAGGACTAGGAGGTAGTGGTTGATGAATAGCATAAAAGACTAGGGTATTGACCTGTTTACAAGTCAAAACCATGTGAATAATGGTAGGATAGATGGTCTGAGCTCTATAGATGGTGCAGAAACATAGGAAAAGAAGATAGAGGAAATATGGAAAATGAAAATTGGTCATTGTTTTGATAGAAAAATCAATACATAGAGACTGACGTCAATAGGGTAACTGGTGTCAGTAGAATGGGTTAGTTGATGTCAGTCACTAGACCGATGTCAATTACTATGAATAAATGGTAGATTTATAAATCTATAGACAAATAATGTACGTCGGGTGGATCCAAACTCTATTGATGGTAACAAATACTTAGAAATGTGATAAATGACCAAAATAAGTCACATAAAATATTTAGATGTGAATTGGATACTATTTTGGGAGAAATAACCAAAATAATAGGGAACTAATGTCGATCAGTCAACCGATGTTGGTGTGAAGAGGCAACCAATTTCATTTCTTGGACTAATGTTGGTTACTGTGGAGTTTGAGAAGATGATGAAAATTGAATTTTAGGTTATTAAGTCAAATGAAAACACCAACCCAAGAAATGAGTATTGTAGTGATGAGTCCTAACATAGCCATAATGAACTGGAATACACCATTTATGATAGTGGGGCATGAAGGATAAGGAAAATAAGAATAAATGAACTCACTCCTCAAAACACAATTCTAACAGTAAAAATCTAACAAAAACACGTCAATCCTATGCTTCATATTTTAATGTTATGTGGATTATGCCATTTAAAACTAACCATGAGTAGAATATAGTTTTTGGTCAATGAGGGTGACCTATAACTAGTATATGGATGGTTTCAGGTGTATTTTGGCTAAGTGCCCCCAATATATACTTCACAATATGCGAGGTCCAACTTTGATATGATGATTGGATAGAACACTAGCTAGATCCACTACCAATCCAATTGTTAATCGTTGATGAAATTTTTTAGGAAGGAATATTTTTAAAATGTGAGTAAATTGTTCAAGTGATTTAGATAGGGGCGTGTGTGCACAAAGTGTGAGCTATGATTAATTCCCGCTCATCATCAACTGGTAATGACCTCTAGTCTATATATTGTAAATAAATTTAGGTGATCTAATGCAACTTATGAATGATTAAATATAGATATTTTAAATCCCAAATCGAAAGTGAAATTGGATGTATCAAATAGAGAATAAGTCAAGAGGATGATTTTTCTCTAAATGTAGCTGCAAAAGAAAGTAATAAGAATTCTTTTTAAACACCAAATCATGAATTTCCTTTAGACAAGTAGAAGAAGAAAATATTTACCGGAGAGGAATTTAATGTGAACTTTTTAGAAAAGAAAGAAACAAAAAATTCCCTAGATGAATAAATGCAAAGAACCCACAAAAAGGGGTTCCACCACGCATGCAAAAATGTTTCACCACAAAGTAATGTGATAAAATAGATAAGGGTAATGGGCATAGAAGGAATACCTATGAATATTCAAGAAAAGCTTGCGTGAGTTATTGAATTTGATCAAAATTAATGTGAGAGATTCTTTTTGGCTAGAGGAAGTACCTATAAATCACAACAATACCACAAGAGATAGTTAAACAATATATGATAGTGGATTTCCTATCAAATTTTAGTTCCGAGAAGTGTGATACTTCCTAGATGGTTGTCAATCCGCTGTTCTATTAAATTAATGAAAATAATTGTGAGAACTAAATGTCTTATTGATGACACTTTGATTTAGGTGTCTCAAAACATTATCAATACTCTAGATTAAGAAAATTACTTAAAATACAAACTAATCTAGTACTAGGTGAGTTGTGGTTCTTGTTGGGAAAGGTCAATGAGGTGTTGGGTAAGGTTTGGGTAAGGTTTTAGGTGATTCTAGGTTGTTTTTGTGAAAGTTATGAGCTCACTATTATAATTTTTTTTTACCAATCATAGAGATGAGTATCGGCTAGGTGATCGATGCCGATATTGGAAAATGACCGACTTCAGTTGGATGACCAGTGTCAGTAGGGACAATATAGTGGGAATATTAAAAATGGGTGTTTTAGGCCTCTTTGTGATTACACAGAGAGTTGAGGGGGTTTGGGAAGGATGATATGCTTTTTGTTAAGGCTCATCAAGGGTGGTAGAGGTCTTAGGATGGGTGAAATTATTTAGGTGTATGGGATAGGTGCTAAACAGGTGAAAGGTGGTATTTGGAATAGAGAAGGATTAGATGGAAGGCATAAATGAAAGACTTTAGATCAAAACAAAATCTTAACAAATAAGAATGAATTACTTATCTGGTAACCTATGGATCTGAAGGTGGTTGATGATTGATGATCATTTGTGGGAGATACGGGAATGTGTGTAGTTCCACAGCAATGGATCTTGTGTTCTCTGTTGTGATGATCTGAAGCTATGGATGAGGTGACTAGATGTTGGTGGAGATCTGATGGGATCTGGTTTGTTGTCTAGTATCTTGATTGTTTGAGAGTTAGAATGCCAAAGCTTAAGTGAATGAATGAATTGGATAACCCATGAAAAGAGTTATAAACTCTTATTTAAGGGTAACTGACGATGGTTAGGGAATCGACACCAACCGAAAGATGACCAATGTCGATTAAGGATAATTGGTCTAATTTTTCAAAAATAGGGGGTTTTCTCCCAAATTTGGCATGGTCTTTGGCTTAGTCTAGGTCTAGAGTGTTGAATGGCATAAATTATATTGTGGAATTACTTAGAGGATTAATAGGTCATGAATATTTATGGTCGGAAAGAGTCTTAGTTGGTTAGGATAACTGGGTACTTGGTCTAGGGTAATTAATAGGTTTAGAATGGGTATAGGGTGAGGTGGAAATGATGAGGTGGATAAGTGACGTGGCTAGGTGAGTTAGACAATCAACTTAATTATGATAGTTAAATTAATTAAAATGTGTGCAAGTGGGCATGGTGGGGGAATAATATTAAATTAATTAATCGAAGGTGGTTTAGAGGGTTGCGACCCAATTTTGGGTGTCTACAACCAGATCTTATTAACGTTACAATGTCATGATTTATAATATCTTGATTCATTATCCATTAAACAAAGACATATCTAGACTTTATTATAACTATATCTCACATCTTCTTTAAAGCTAGATATAATATCAACTTAGTATTCATTTCTTTTGTTAATGAAGGAAGATAAGTTCTTTTAAATATCATTTACATTTTACAAGGTAACAAATTGATTTACAAGACTTATATCATACTTCCTTTAGATGCCTTCATAACTATTATTGAACTAGTCTTATAAATTCTTGACCAGATTGCTTTCAATCATTTACTTAATGCATAACACTATATATTGGACCATTATGTTACCAAAAATCATATTTTAATCTTTTTAAAGTTAAAACTATCATCATGCATTTTCACCCTTCCCAAAACAACTTTATAACTCAATAATATTTTTCTTTTCCCATTATAACTTCTTTCTTATAATGGAGAGTCCAATAGTTATGAGGTACCACTTTATTATCATAAACCATACCCATTCTAAGCATATGATAACTCAATAGGATAAACCTTAACTTTATCAACATACCATTTAGTTACTAAATCCCATAACATGATAGTGTATTTAGACATAGTGAAATCAGCCAACACATTTATATATTACAAGTCTTATCCATAAACTGACTAGTGAAAAGGAAATATTATCCAAGATAAGGTTATATATCAATAAATTACAAGTAAAATATGATCAAAGATCCATAATAAAATCATCGAGTTTAAAGTCGTTCTTCACAATTCGGTGATAGGATTTCCATGCATTATCACAAAACCTACAACACTATTGGTTTGGGGATGTCAATTCAAAGAACTGACAAGAAGTTAATCTACTCCCCCAGCTATTTTTTTGACAAATAAAGTATATTAATCATCTCAAATTTATTATAACTATAAATGCAAGGGTAATGTTTCCATATAAGATACAGAGCTAGAATCCCTCCAGCAATCCCATAGTTAGTGATGAAAGAAGTGTATGGGTATATATGTGAAGTTTTTCAGAAGGAACATGTTGCATACACACATCCCCTCTTCTTCCATCACAAATTATGTGAATGGTGGGGGTTTTGGGTTCCCGATCTTGGTCGGAACCACTACCTTTGCACAATGCTTGAATCAACCAATCAACAAATTTAATCTAACCTTAATTCAGGAAAAATTAAATCTGATTTTCAAAATACTTAAGGTAGAATGAATCTCATTCCTTAAAAATTAAACCACATAATTTTAATCCATAAAAAATGAGTACGTATAGAATTCTGACAAAAAATTTACAGAGTTTCCCCATGTATTTTACACTTATAAAATTTTCCGAAAAGCAGTTTTAAATTATTTGAATATAATAAAGAAATAAATGTATAAAATGAAAAAGGTATGGATCAAATGATCAAACCTTGCGATTCATCAGGATCTCAGGATAAATTAAAAAAAGACAAGAAATAATCTTAGCCTACTAAACCGTGAGATTTTATTTTATTTTATTATCATTTTCTAAATATCCCTGCAAAAGGTTAAAGCATCTATACAATAGGAATGAACTACATAATCTATTCATTTTAATTTGTTTCATGCCAATGTATATCATTAATTTTTATTTGATAACTTGAAATAAAAATATACATGTAACTAATTTTCTTTCCAAGTAATGAGTACCAATAAACTAATTATTCGTTGTGACAATAAATTACCATCAAACACTTGCACATATTTATAATACTAGAATCCATCACCAAATTTTAGCTTTAGCCGCTCTAGGTTTTAATCAGTCAATGCTATCATTCACAAAGTATTTATCTATCAATTTGAAATAGAATATAAGGGAAAGAAGAAACAAAGTTATGCAAATTTCTTTAAAGGAACTCAACATTCTCAAAAAATTCATAGAACCATTCACAAATTAACTCAACACTATTAACAAAACCCACATCACAGATAAATATTTATTTTCATATTGTACACAAAGAACAACCATACGATTTCTTAAAGAACCTAAGTTTGAATCCCAAAAAATATCAATCCAATCTCCAAAATGAAAACTACCGTACGATATATGGTAAGAATACAAGTTTATTACCCATTAGCAACACAATCACAACCAATGCAAAACGGTTGTATGAATTTATTGACGAGTATAGGTTAAAAACCCATAAAATTCACAATTTATTTTCCTCAAACCCTACAACCATACATTTCCATTGAAAGATAAACATGTTTTTAATTCCTTCAAAAAATGTATTCAACTTTCAAATAAAACCCAACTTAAAGATAAATAATTCTTTATTATTATCCATTCTCTACAGTTCATACACATAAGAAAGAAAAAAATATCATCATTTCATTGAATGAGTTCAGATCTAGAATATCCACAAAACTTCAATAGATAATTTTTTTCATAACACAAAACCACATTACAGCAAATAAATTCTACCCATGTTAAACACAAGGTATAACCATACATTTTCACTGAAGAACCCAAGTTTGAAACCCTAAAAGATTCATGGGTTATTTTATTCAAAACCTTCAGTCATGTGAATTCACCAAACCCACAAAAATCAGATATTCATGTAATTTATTTGAAGGAAGTAGCAAGGCAGTAAGAATACTAATGTTTTATTTGATTTTATTGGAAGAACATAAGGTCAAAACAGTTAAGAAAATTTTCCAAAGATCCATTTATAATTGAAAAAACCACGTATAATGAAGATATTCACTTTATGTATCAAAAACTAGAGAACTAAGAAGAATAAACCCTTTCTTGAAATCAATTTGTGCCTTTGTTTTTCCTTCCATCTTCTCACATAAACCTTATCTATTTTCCTTGAGTGCAAAAGTTTATAGCTCTAAAAAAATGAGAGTCCATATTGGCAAAACTACCTTCACCATATCAATGAATGGTATTGTTGATGCTACTAGTCTTCCGGCTCCTGGAGACATCTACACCAAACGCTCGCTCCAAGCTGAAATCCAGGATTTCATAGCTCTGAGAGAAATACTGGTGAAGAACCTCTCAGGGTATACGCATGAATCACTTCCTTCCCCATGGGACAGACTTACAGAAGTCATCATGAGATATTTCATGATTGATGGCAGATACTGGCTAATCTTTGGCCCCCATCTGTTCATCCTCTCTCATCTACGCTGGGGTGAAAGGATCAATTTGGCTGTATTCCTCTTCCAATCCCTAGAGCACTTTGTTCAATTAGCACACAACGGAGATGGAGCCATCCTGCATCAGGGTTTATTGTATTTTCTGTTCACTTCTGCTGCCTCACATTCAGAGATCGTCTGCTTTCCCCTCAAGTTAGGTCGGCGCCTCTGCTCTTCATCCCCTTCCCCTCGCCCCTCCCCTGTCTCCCACTTCTCATCTCATCACCATCGCCACCTCCACATCTCCTCTGACTCCGACTCGGATATCGCTATCCTCGGCTCCTCTCGGGATATTGCTAACCCCTCTTTCCCCCCTTTTTCCCCCTGCACCCGCTTGATCAATCTTGTCTTCTTTTAAAAGATGTTGATTTGAGTAACAAGGTGCTATCCCCTATTTCCAGCCCCAATGAGTCTCTTGTTGAGGACTTACTGGGCCTCGACAAGCTTTACCCAGACTCCCTTGGTTCAGAGTAGACGAAGATGAACTTGCAGGTTGATAACACTAGCGCCCAAAATGTTGGGGAAGACTCAGATTCCACTGACAGTGCTACTCACGCTAACTTCCTAAAGTCACCTCCATTTACGGATGAGAATCTTGTTGAGCCTATATTTTTTGACTCCTCAAGGGATGAACACAAAATTGAAATTGTCTCCTCTATCTTAGACAAGCTTTAATGTGCCTTCACTACCCTGAAGGTCTGGGAGGATTTCACAGACTCTACCAGGGAAGCTATCACCAGGGAGTGCGAGGATCTCATCACTCTGGCAAAAAATCTTGCTGAAGATTCTAGTTCCCCTAGTGTAAAAATTGTTGTTTCCGAGCTCAAGAAGCTCATTTGATGTTCATTTGTATCTTCCTTTTTGCTGTCCTTTTCGCTGCTTTTTTTGGAATATCCTAAGGGTATTTCTGTTTTATGTTATTAACTGTTATATCTAGCCTTTGAGGATTTTTTGTACAAGGTTGGGGGACCTTATAAAACCCTCCTTTTACCCTTAATTCCAAAAAAAATATTTCCTTTCAATAAAATGCCATCCACTAGTGCATAGCGAATAAATTACAGCCTTAGATGTCTTCTTTTTGAATTACTTGGACCAAGAGGGCATACACCGGTAGATAGAAAGGTGATCATATCACTCATCCAATTGTGGCTATTGGTTGCATCTCCTTCATCCTATTGAATTTAAACATCATATGAAATTTCCCGATTCACGAAGGAATTCTCTTGATTATCTTGAGCATTCAATGTAGTTTTTTCAGAAAGTTCTCTCCCTCTTACAAGTTTTTTGCCTTAATAGTCACATCATACTCCATTATTTTAGTGACCCATCCAGCTCTCTTCTCATTGATATCTACCCCCATAACGAAGTGTCTCGCACTAGAATGTGAGACCAAAACTTTGATATGAAGGTGGAAAACATGCTTTTTAATTTATTTAGAGCTCTCATGATGGTGAAAAATTGATTTTCAATGTGACTATATTTCAATTCATAGTAATTCAATGTTTGAATGAATAAGGTCATTTGTTTTTCCATACCTTCATAATTTTGTTGTGTCAAAACAACAACAATACTAACATCAGCTCCATATGCATGAAAAAATTTAATCCCTACCATAGTTAGGATTGAAAAGTGTAGTATCTTGAGAAATTTCCTATTTGATCTTGGAAATTTTTTCTTTCCCTTAGTTTTCCATTCTAAATCTAAATTGTTCTTTAATATCAAAGTGATAGGCTTGATTAATCCTACAAAATTAGGAATAAATCTTCTAATGAAATTAATCTTTCCAAGAAATGATTGCAAGGGTTTTTTATGAGTTGGAAAAGAGAGAGAGAGAAAGGATGGCTGAAATTCTTTTGTGGATCAATGGAAATTCCATCCTTGGAAAACTATATGCCCCAAACGATTACCCCTAGGGAGTGTAATATTACACTATTTGGGGTTAAGAGACACCCTAAATTCCCTACATCTCTCAAATACCTTCTCCAAGTGATTGACATGATCCTTTCTCTACTTTGAGAAGATAGTAATATCATCTAAGTACAAAATAGTGAACTCATTAATATAACCATTGAAAGCAATGTCCATTGCTCTCTAAAATATGTCACCTACATTTGATAAACCAAAACGCATTTTTTGATAGGAATATGTGCCCCACATGGTTGTAAATGTAGTATTAAATTGATCTTCTTCCCTAACCTTAATTTTATTAAAACATGAATACCTTTCCAACATTATAAACCTTTCATCTCCTACAACAGTTTGTAAAATCAGCTCCATTGAAGGTAAAGGTAGTGGTCCTTTGGAGAAGCCTTGTTTAAATATCAGAAATCAACACAAAGTCTAATTTCCCCATTCTTATTTCAAACTAGGACAAGATTGGCCACCCATGTAGAGTACTTGTTTGGAAAAATTATTTTTCCTCAATGAGTTTGGATAAATCATTCCTCATGAGGGGCTCTATTTTAGGGTAAACTAGACTTTTATTTTTCCTAATTGGCTTGACATTTGGATCAATATATATGGAATGTTACACAATATATAGATTAAATCCCTTTAGATCTTTATAATCCCATGAAAATACATCACTAAATTTTTAACTCAAGTAAATGAAATCTTGCCTCTCAAAATTATCACATACCTTTCCCAGAAGAAGCTCCTATCCTTGTGTAATTGTGACTAATTGAAAATCCTCTTTCTTTGCTACTATATTATTTTGATATTCTTTTAAATCATCATCCATGCTAAAAATATTCTCCAAGGTGACCAATCCCTTTGGCAATTTATTTGAGTTCAGCTAAATAATTTTTTTTACCATAAATATCATGAAAATCAGATTGTTTACTTGAAGAAAATTAAGCCTCATTCTCGATAAACAACACAATTTTTTCATCACTGTCAAATAATATCTACTTGGTTTAATTTTATAGAATGGAAGGTATGAATGCCACCTTTATATGTTGCACATTTCCAATAGCCATATATTCAGCAGGTGAAAATTATGAACCAAGGGTTTCCATATGATTTGCTTCTTAGTTTAATTTCATTGGCACCACTTATAGGTTGATATAATCAAAGGTATCCAAAAGGTCCCAAACTCTATGACTATAATATTTGAGTAACTTATTATTTTTGGTACACTTCCCTCTTATCTGATGAATCACCAATTCCATATCTCCAAAAATATGTAATGCCTTTATCTTCCTTTATAAGCAATCAACAAACCATGCACCAATGCTTCATATTCTGCCACATTAGTGGAACATGTAAAACGCAATCTATGGGAAAAGAATAATTTCTCATCCATTAGAGAAATCAGCACAACACCAGCCCCATCTCCATTTCTTCTTCTAGAACCATCAAATAACATTTTCCACCATCCCGAAGCATCATCCTTTTCATTCTTGATTATTGCAGGTAAAGCAGACCCTTCTTCAAGAATGAAGTATGTACCAAGACCCATTTTCAAAATTTCTTCATAAGGATCCCATTGATAGCATTTATGGCATTCATCTAATATGAGATCAAGAAAATTAGGAATGGGTAGCTCTTCTATAACTATCTCATGTTCATTCTTATCTTATATAAGATAATTAGATTGGAGAGGAGTTAGATTAAAACACTCAACATGATAGAAAAAAGTAGGTTCATCTTGTATGAAAAAAGTAGGTCCAATCTGAAGATAAATAACCACCTACTTTGGTTGTGATGTCTTTTGAAAAGAAAAGGGTAAACATAGGGGGAAAGTCAATCACTAATATGTCATGGGTTATTGTAGACACAAAATGATGCACATTAGACATTATTTAGTCCTAGTCTCATACAACTATTTAGAAGGTTCTTGAGTAAAAAACTAATAATTAACCTCTGTCTTTTTTCCATCTTCTCTTATTTTATTTATTTATTCTTGACCTTTTACACCCACATTCCTAATATGTTTCTTTCATCTTCCATAATTTTAGCCTTGACTAGGGTGGTCAGTGTAGAACTCATGTGGTCAAGCTAGTATTGGGGTGCCCCTTGGTGCCCTGGTCCCACCAGAGGCACCCTAATCCTTTTA
This sequence comes from Taxus chinensis, assembly GCA_019776745.2. Lineage (NCBI taxonomy): Eukaryota > Viridiplantae > Streptophyta > Pinopsida > Cupressales > Taxaceae > Taxus > Taxus chinensis. The sequence goes on from CM034151.1 coordinate 341,369,166, forward strand.
AAACTTTCCTGCAACTTCTGGGATCTTTCTATCTATTTTAACTTCTTATCTTTTGGTGCTCAGCCTTTTTGGGGTTAATTACAAAATTAGATCAAGAGAAACCTATAAATATAAATTTATGATACCGTAATGAGGGACCGAGGACTAGTCACTACTATCATCCACCTAGATTTGCATCCATTAGGAGATCATTTACATCCATTAGCTCCATCACAAGGACAAGGATGGTTCATCTGCACCACACAAGCATAGGGGGATGGATTCTATTCTATTCCATACACACTTTCTATTACATTTTATACATATAGTTATTGCTCGCTACTTCACAAAGTGTGGCTGACACAAGAGAACCTAGGGCACATTATGCACACACAAACACATCAGAACTACATTTGGGTCCTAAATGTAGTGCAATGCTCAGTTAGTAAGCCCACTATTATGGTAATTGAGGTCATTCTTACCCATTCATTTTTATTCTTTTTTTTTTTATTGTTTTCATACTTATTTTGGTCTTTTGCAGGTCTTCTCTACATCTTGGATTATTAGAGACATTTGGCATAGTGCAAGGGTTTGTTACAACACACAACGAGGGTTTCATACCACCTACTGAACATGTGAAACTCAGTTCTTGATATTTTACAAAGACCAAGGAACCCATTCAGAAAACCAAAGCACCTGAAGGTGCCCAGTTCCTCTCCAGGTACTCCAGTCCAGTTAGATAGCTAAAATCCATCCTTTTTAGGGCCTTTGCACATTCATTACTACTTTATATTTCTCAAATCACCTCTATAACATAGTTCAGATATGCCTCCGAATCAGATAAGTATTTTCCATACTTCTCTTACATATTAGTATTTTAACTTTCATTAGATTAGTTGCTTGGGTTATTTCTATATTTGTTTACTACATTTACATATTTTTCTAGATTAGATTAACTATCCTCATATTACCAATTTTAGTTAATCAATTATAGTTAGGATAGGAAAATCATGAAGTGTTAACTACAAATCTTTAATCACTGCTAATACACCAACAATTGACCCATCAAGTTACATAACTCCTTTATAAATAGCAATATATTTAAGAGCTAAGGCATCAACAGTTTTCTTTGGCATAACAGAGGTATTATCCCCTAAGTCAATCATATAATTATGCACCAAATGTTTATCCATAATTAATTACATGTAAAATGGCGGGGTCTTAACTTATTTCCTCCTCCTTTTCTTGGGAAATACTGACCACAACATGTGTTTTGAATCATTGGTTCAACTAGGGGAAGCTACTTGAGAGCTTCACATAGGAGGTCCTTTTGTGATGGGATAGCCAAAGCATTCCACATTGTCACATTAAAATTCTTCATCCTCATTTTATCCACAATATTTAAAGGGATTCCCAGAGATTTACACAATTATAGTAGATGATTATCCTTTCTTATCTCTTGCGAGGCTGAAATAGGCACCTTTGGTTAAGGAGCAATTTCCTTGATAAGAGCCTCAGGTACTATATTTTTATCATTTGTAACCTATTTATCCTTGTTGATAGCATTTCCCTAATTATAAGAGGATGCAGGCTAAGATTCCAACATTATTTTCTTATACCTTGTATTATCAGCAACATTAATGTGAGGTCTATTAGAACTTCCCCTTACTGAATTACCATACAAAAATATTCATCTCTAAAAAACATGAGGTTTGTGTCTTGGTTAACCTCTTGAACTCCCTCCACATTAGGATTGGATGTTTCTACCAATGGCTTTTATTGGTTAGAAGAACATTGAGTCATGAGAGTCTGATCGTGCAATGCATATACATAACCATATAAACTATGTAGTTGATTACATGAGAAACAACATTCAGTCTCTTGATTCACATTATTTTTCAGTAGGACCAGTGCTTTACTAGATATAAAAACTGGAGCTTGTTGAATAGGATCAATTGTTAGAAGTGGAAGAGAGTAATTTTTAGATTTCCTCCTATTATTTTGTTGATTCTTTCCATACCTTTATTTTTTCATTGATTCTTGTATGGCTGATAACCTTGATTAAATCCTTGGGTTGAAGCCTTCACCTGATTGGAAAATTTTCTATAGGACTAAGATTGTTGCTTCTCCAAAGATATAAATTTATTAGACAAATTTCTAATTAAGGATTTCATGTATTCACTCTCCCTTTTTTGTTCAGGAGAGTAAGATTTAGAGGTAGTAGGTTGGGAATGTTTCTAAATAATAGGAGAAATAGAAGGCTGGGTAGCTTGAGGTAATTTAGGATACAAGGGCATGGGTAGTCAAGGAGATAACTTTCTAGATTGGATCAGACAATTTTCAGCCCTAATGGTTAATGCAAAGGCCCTTGTGAATGTTTCACCCCTCATATATTCAATCATGATAGAAATATTAGAATTTAAATATCTTAGATAGTAAAATTGGTCTTACAAGGGTTGGTATTCTCTCTGACATTTTTTGAAATTTTAAATTGAAGTCTTTCATGAGCTCATTGGGAGCCCTCTTTATGGTTATCAACTGTTCAATAAAGGAGAGGTTGAATTCCTTTTCTCCAAATGGATTACAAAGTGTTATTTTCATCTAATTCCAATTAGTGATTGACCCTGCTGCTAGACTCTTGAACCATTTCAAATCTCTTCCCTTGAATGAAGAGGTTAATAGCCTAATAGCCACATCTTGTTCACTAATTTTAAAAATATAAAAAATTGGCAATGTCTTGTTTATGGTCAATTAGAGTGGTATGATTCTCCCCAGTGAAGAAAGGAATACTCTTAAGTGAAAATTTTGAAATGGGATTCTAGGCATTAAGAGCAAGAGGACTGCTACCGTGAAAACTAACAAATGGTTGATTTTTATGCTCTCATAATAATGAGTCTGAGAACTCTAGTGGACTGAAATAAATTTATACCCAGAGGTGGTGTGGAAAAAGATCTATTTGGAGGTTAAGATAACCTTGGAGCTTCTCTTCTTCTTATTCATCTTCCTAGTGACAATTGCAAGTACTCAAAAGTTCCTTCTTTTACAGTTCTATACCTTTCCTGAATTCTTCTCATGAACCTGAGTACTAACACTACTGGAACCAATTTATTTTATTCTTAGAGTAACCAGATGTGTAGAAATAATCTTCAAAATGATGGAAATTACTAAGTCACACACCAAGACTCAATAATAATGAAGATAATTTTTTTACACTATCCCACCGGGCATGCCAAAATTGTTGGTTCTCAAATATGCACCTATCCCAAATCAGATTAACATGCGGCTTGAGAAAACATGGGGTCGTCTTCAAATTTTGGGACTCAAACTAAGACATACCTCTAGAGAAGTCCATCTTCCTCTACCTATTCCTAACACTATGACAATTCCTATAAAGGGAAATGGAACTAGCTAACACTAACCTAAAATTACATGGGACCAGGGAGAGAGGGGGATGCATGAAATTGAAATCCTAAACTAAGGGAGGTGATAACACCAAAAATAGGGGTGGAGATATTCCTAGTGAGTGAAAATAGGAAGAAAACAAAGTAGGAGAGGGTAGATAGAAGTTCCATAGTCCAAAACAATATTCAAATATCTATTTTAATGGAGCACAATAGATTTGATTCTTGTAAGAAGAAAAAATTATGCAAAACATACCTACAAATGAAAGGGAAGGCAAGAAATGCAATTTAAAAAAATCTAGGGATGAAAAGCCAAAAAAATATGAATTTTATTGCTCAAAAGGATGAAAAATCCATTACAAAGTAGAAATATGGAAATCATTATTTATAGAATTCTCAAATTTGAAGTTTGCAACTCATAAAAGTTATGGAACAATTTCGATGGATTTCCTTTACATTATAGAACGTCCCCTCTTTAAAATGAGGGGATTTTACGTTATATAAAGAGGGAAACTCAAATTTTTCTCCCACTAGCTAAAAACCTACATTAATTCTTGGAAAAGAGGTATGGAAAGCCATACAAATCCATTTCCGAAGGGTAATTTTCTTTCAGAGAAGACATGGACACCATATCTCATTAATGTTGGTCATTGAGCTACCATGTATTGCATTATTTAATTACACCTACCCTCACCTAACCATTCTTGTTGCATTAACCTGTAGTCTCCTAGTTACATTGTACCAGGAGTTTACATCTTACAGTTGTCTAGTTACATAGACCTTTTATTCTGACTAGGTACACTATTTTTGGTATTGTCATTCGACTACATCCAGGTGTCAAACGACTATGTCATGCAAAGAGGTTACATATTTTGCTGACACCTAGCTACATTTTTGTAGATGCCTGACTGTATTTTTACTGATGCATGACTGCATTTTTACTGACGCCTGACTAAATTTCTAAGAAGGCCTCCTTTTCCACTTTTTCTTGATTTTTGGTTATTTTCTCCAGCTTCTTCATTGACGCTCCATCTAATTACCCAAGTTTAGGTTTTTTGAGTTGTCTAATTTTTTAAGTGTGTAAATTGGATAACACTAATGTTTTTTAGGTTGATAGAAAAAAATGTAAGAGGCCTAGAGCTACTACTCTCAAAAAAATTACATATGTATATTTGTTTGTTTACAAATGTAAGAATTTATTTATTTATGATGGGAATTATTGAAACCAAAAAAAACTTGGAAGGTAAAGCTGACATGTTTGATAGTAGTGATGAAGAGTGTGCTCATGTGTAAGTAGCTATGCTATATGAATTAAAACTAACACCTAATAGTTATAAAGAAAAGATAATTAAATAAGAACCATCAAGATAAGAGCTTATGGAAACTAACTTCTTCAAATGCATGAAATAAATCAAACTAACATACAAAGTCATCTCTACTATTTAGATTGCTAACTAAAACATGAACCTAAATAGATAATTTAGAAATCAAAGTGGGTTTTTTCTTGATGTCAAGGATTGTGAATGGAATATCACCAAGAATGGTTACAAGGCCATTTTGGAACTTCCCATATTACTCAATTTTCAGTGGATGAATGCAAGATGAAGATGATAACTCAAACTAATGGAGGAATGCTCAAGATCAAAATGTATATAGTTTTCACTATTGCAAATGAGGTGTAATAAGAAAGGTAAGGAGGAGGGTTTCTTATATATCTTTCCAGTTTAGGAAAGGTTAACAAATTGATGAATGTGGGATAAACCCAAAAGAGGAAATACAAAGGCCATGTAAGTTTAATACAATATCTATAATTTGTCGAAATTGAAAGGGAGTTTAATTAATCTAAGGTGATTAATTAATAGTGGGGTAATCTTATAAAATATTACTAGAGGAAAAATAGTGTGATTTGTGGGATTTAAGAGAGGATATTAGTCCAGTAAATGGTGATTTATTGATCTATATTATTGATCATAATTAATTAATATTAATTAATTAACCCAAGTAGAAGCGGACGTTAATTAACAAAAAGTTGTTAATCAGCATCCTGAATGATAGAAAGGTTAACTAATTAGTGATATGTGATTAATTAACATTAATTCATTTCTTTAGAGTAGCAGTCATAATTAAATAATAATAATTAATTATCCCAAGTAGAAACAAACGTCAATTACCGGAAGGTCATTAATTGACATCTTGAGTGATAGGAAGGTTAATTAATTAGTGAAATGTAATTAATTAACAGAAATAGAGGAAAGATGGTGTTTTATTGATGAAGTGTTGTTAATTTATGGGAAATAGGAATAGTTAGTGCAATTTAAGTATTAAAATTGTGTAAGCATATTTTAGGTGTCTACATTTTCCCCTGTTTGGGTTAGCGTAAGTGACATCACTTCAAAGATAGTAAACAAGTACATACAAGTAAATTTTTGAAGGAGTGGAAGAAAAATTAGTAGAGTGAAGGATGCCACCTCGAGTGTCGATGGGGTGATGAAAGAGGTCGATCGAAGATTGAAAAGATGAAGGAAATGGATGGAAGAATAAGGGGGGAGGGGGGAATGAAATATGATCCCTATTTCCCCAAGTGAGTTGAAAGGATAATGTTGATAGAATAAAATGAAAATGAAGAAAAATGATGAGGAAGGGAGATTGAAATAACTGTCATCTAGTGTTTTCTCAAAACAACTTTATTTCATCATATTGCTAGTGATCTACATCATTGGTCCTTATTAAAAATGTAAGCATACAACAAAAGTGTATAATGACCTGAAAACCTATAATATGAACAATTATTCATTGTTAAAAAACTAACTCCATGAAACATACAACATTTAATGCAATATAATAACGTAAACAAGCTAACCTGACAGGAAAACAAGTACAAACACACATATTCAAACAAACAACATTCAAGACAGTTGCAATTTTTTTTTTTATCAAGATTTAGTTCCTGAATGTTTGTGTTTAATGAAAAGGGTTAAAGATCACACTCAAAGAAAGGATACATGTGAGGGGAATAATGGAGGACACAAGGGTCCTATGAAAAAACATTCATGCACTACGATACGGTACCCAACAACTTGTTGTGCCAAAGGCATATAGACATTACAAGCAAACCAACTTTGTTAATGGGGGAAGATCCAAATGATTCACGAGTTATTGTGAAAAGAGAAAGAAAGGAAATAAGAAAGGTAATTATTAAGTACCATTTTTTTGAAATAGGCTTCAACTACATGCATAATTTTTACCAATTTTTGAAAAAAATTGAATTTAACAATTTTTTGGGTTTTTTTTTTTGAGAAATTTTATGAATATTTATGGATTTTTGTGTTTTGAAACATATTTGAATGTTTTGGTATTTTAAATTTTTTCCAAAGCTATGTATAGGAAAATGAAGAAATGTGGATGCCCTTGTGGTAGATGGAATGTACATGGGAAGAATGTCACGCGTCTCTACAAGAAGGTGAAAATGCAAAGATACCCCCATCTTGAGATGGGAATATACAAGGGTGAATCTTGTTCATATATACAATAAGTAGATAGGCCAAATCAAAGAGAATATAAATATGTTCAATAATTATGATGAACCTAAACCATTGAAGTGTTGGGAGGGAGAAAGCATGCCCCCAGTGTTAGCTGGCCAAGAAACACATGATAGACAGGAGTGGAAGATTCTTTATCACAAGAAAGAATAAATTTTCCCTCAAACATAGAAAAAAGAAAAAAATATACACATGGACATTTGGAATGAAATATAATAACAATGAATGTTATGAAAGGATATGGAAAATGTAGCTAGAAGCCTCGTGATGAACAATTGATTATCCGAAGGTGCAAATCATGAGACAATACATGTACTAAAGCAAGAGTTTGAACAAGGTAAAAAAAAAGACACTTCCTAACATACTAATCTTGTTTTCTCATCAAGATCTAGTGTATGATAGAAAACAAGTAAGGATAAACTAGCCAATGTGTAGGAATGATTTATTTTAAAAGTTGATTTATGAATAGAGGGTGGAAAGAGAGACATATATTGATTCACTTCTATGCAGGCATCTATAGCCCTGACAGAGATGTGTTTTATTCTAATAGAAACATTTCTCTACTACTAGCCATGTGTCTCTCACCCTGATAGATATTATTAGAAATACCCCAAGAGAGAGTTATATATCAAATAGATTCTTTTGCTTTTACTTCCTGAAAATTATGTCATCTCTCTTCATTTTTTTTTGATGACGGATTAAGAACCACTGATGGCTTGATGGAAGGACCTGAAATTGATTGTGATGATGAAATTGGATAATGTCAAAAAATACCCCCAAAAAGTCTTCGCAACAATTTTACTAGATGTATAAGTTGAAAGGAACAATAACCAGATCGTACCAAGCCAAGAACACAGATGCTAATCAAACACCACAATCAATAAGATGAAATCAATTCACCAGAATAACTTTACATAAAACATTTGCAAACAAATGAGAAGCAATATCATATATTATTATGGAACTCAATGTAATACATTGAGAATGGGCCTTGCTTAAATAGGAAAGGAATAACAATCTAAAAACAAGTCAAGGTCGTAGATTAAGCTATAAATCAAGGAAATAACTGGTCATCAAAGAACTAGTCAAGACCATAGATTTAGGAGAGAACTAGACATCAAGGATCTAGTCAATACCATAGATCAAGGAAAGAACTATACCTAACAACTAGATAATATCTCCTAATATCTAAATAAGATAAAAGAAATATCCACACACATAAGTGGGTGAGGATAAATACAATAAAGGTAATAAATGACCTAGGTGAACATGAGCTAAGGTAAATACCTACTCTAACATAAGTTTAATAGGATCTCTAAGAGGTCAGTTTTTTAATTTAGCAAAGTGATGAAAAACCAAGCTCAAACAAATACTATAGGGATAAATGTTGCAAAATGAGCGTGAATAGACAAAAAAAATATCACTAAAGGTATGAAGTGGTGGATAATCTGCAAAGGAATGGAAAGAAAGGGAAGAAAGAACATCCATGTGTATGAAATACCTAATTTCAATGTTTGATCTTTCTACCTTTCATTTTTTTTGTAATGTTTTATTGTTTTCTTTTTTTTTGTATTTTTGAGCCGTTTTATGATTTTTTTGATTTTTGGGAAGTTAGGAAAAAAAATGTCAATATACATGATAAGATCCAATAATGATGGTTGTGATTTCCTAGGTAAGGCAAACTAGGAGTTTTTGTTTATCAAGAGTGATATTATCTCCAATCTTGATGACCATAGTGAGATCATATTTGATAAGTGATTGTGACTTATCTTTCAACATATATTTTTTGTGGGATGTTGAGTTCCTTATGCATAGGTTTATGCAATTTGCACCATACTTGATGGTTGCATTGGTGTGCATTCTTGAATCACATTTGATTTTGAAGTTTATGATTTTTTTATTTGTTGGGAGCTTTGGAGCTTGTGGAATGTTTGAATTGAGCTTGATGAAGAAACCATTTGGGTTTATTATAAGCTAATGTATGAATATTTTGATCCCGAGAAGTGGGAGAAGAAAGTGGAAATTTATGATTGATGATAAGAATGGTAGAGATGATTGTGGGCTTTCCATTATTATTTATATAAGGATGATATGAAGAATGAGGAGGATATGGTCCAAGAATTGAAGAGGATGGGCTACCAGGAGGTGAGCCACAGATAGAAGATGGAAGGCTAAAAGAATGTGGCCCCAAGATGGAAGAACAAGGACTACCTAGAGGTGAACCAAAAATAGAAGACAAAGGGGGACTACGAGGGTATGGCCCAAGTATAGTAGATAATGGGATAGCAGGAGGTGTCTCATAGATATAAGATGAAGTACTACCCAAAGGTGCCCCATAAAAAAAGTATGGTAGACTACTAGGATGTAGTCTAGGAATAGAAGATAATGGGTTACCAGGAGGTGACCCAAGTATAGACAATGATGCCCTACCAAGACATGACCCAAGAATAAAAGATGATGGGCTAGTTAGCGGAGAACCACATATAGAAGATGAAGGGATAACAGGAGGTATCCCACATACAAAATAATATGATGAGCTACTAGTAGGTATCCGGCACATAGAAAAAGATAATGAGCTACCAAGAGGTGACTCACACATAAAATAAGATGATGAGCTACCAAAAGGTTACCCACATAGAGAATAATATGTTGAGATACCAAGAGGTGACCCACACATAGAAAAATATGATGAGCTACCAAGTGGTGACCCAAGGTGTAATTGTGATTGAGGAATATTGATGTGTAAATAATGATTGGGAAATGATAATATGGGACATGGATCTATGCTAAAATCAGGTAGTTCATTATGCAATAAAGAATGTGAAGATGGAGGTGTAAGAGGACGATCAATTTTGATGTTCCTAGGATATTTCTTTATTTCATGAAAAAAGGAATCAACTACTCCCCCATAATACATGAATGCGTCGAGGTATAAAGAGAATCCTTTCTCACAATCCTCTATAATAATTTCATCATGTAGCCCCATGAATTATCCGATCACTTCTTAATTTTGAAATAAATCGACTGGTATGGGTTTTTTTGTTCTACGTTAATAGGTGGATTGGAAGAAAGAGGTACAAAAAGTGTGGAAGATTTAGAAGATGTTTGATGATGTGGATAAAGATAATGTTTGACCTTATTGTGTCCACAAATATATTGGATACAAATTGAAATATATCTTATCACATCACTTCTTTTGAATTATTTTCCGTGGAAAAAAATATTTTTAGAGGATTGAGGAAGATAGAATAAGGAATGATCAAAATGACTCAAGGGCCAAAGAGGAATTAGATTTTGATATATAGAAGAAGATGACCCAAGAGAAGAAATTTATTTAGATTTTGATGGAGATGTGGATTTTAAAGAAGATATGGATTTATAAGAAGATGTGTATTTAGAATTGGTTGGCATAGGTTTCCCTATAAGATGAAGTCATGGAGGAAGGATAAGAGGATTTCGTATCCAAAACTCCATAGATCGCGACATAGGAGTCAACTTGGATGACTGACTATAAGGACTTTGAGTCACACGAATATTCAAATGAGGAAGACTTCATTAAGGTGACTGATAAAATAAGTCCTACAGAGAAAGGGAGGACCTCGACTCAATAGTAAAATTAGGTGTTTGATTGGATGGACTTAGAATCACATGAATCATCAAAAAAAGAATATGTGGTTTTCGTGATAGATAATGAGGGTCCTATGAAGAAAAATAGGACTCTAACTTAGGATTCAAATTAGAGGAATAAGAATAGTAATTAGGGTCCAAATCTACAAAAGAATAAGAGGAATCAAAATAGTAGTTTGGATCATAGGAATTAGGAGACTATGGGAAATCAGAAGAATAGTTTAGATTATGATCACATTACCAATTATGAGAATTTTTATGAATCATGTGATAGTAAGTCATTTTTGGTATTGTTTAGGTATAAACGCCAAGACCTAGATAGTATGATCAAAAAAATTTAAAGTGAAAAGGGTTCCATACTGATTCGGGTAGCATAATGAAAACCAACTATAAATTTGACATATATGGGGATGCTTGTGTGATTTTAAAAAGAAAATTGACATTATGATTGACAAAATTTTGATGATCCAACAAGGTTTGGATAAAAATTTTGGAAGCATAAGTATCAAAATGATTTATCAACATTTAACAACACAAAGGATACAAAGGTTTTGTTTAATGTGTTCAAGGATACTGTTATCCAACTAACTCTCCTAGTTATTTGGATAACTTATATTTTCATTCTGACTCTAAGGTTTCACATTTCAGGTTGTGCACACTCAAGTTTACTCTCTTAGAAAAAATTTCTTGGTTGTAGTTCTTCTGTGTTCCCCGCGTGCCTTACTTCCTTATTGCTTATGTTCCCCTTCCCTTTGAATTCTATTATCTCCTTCCATTTAACCTTTAATCTTTCTTCCTGCACACTTGCTTTCTTTCCTATATTGTTGCACACTCCTTGTGTAGACCTATGTAGACTTGCCTTCAAAAATGGCTAAGTCCCTCACATGTATTCACACTTATGCACCTTACACTTCCTATTTTCCTTGTACACCTTTGCACACCCCCTTTTCTTTCTGCCACCATGCACCCTTATTCAATTGCATGCTTCTGCCCCTTCTCCATACTTTTCCTCAGCAAGTATTCTCCTATTCCTCCTATGCATGCACCTCTGTATATGCCTTCCCTCTATTTCCCATTCATGTACCTACATTTTGATTCTTCACCTTGTGCATTCTTCTAAGCCAGTCACTGTGCCATGTCATCTGTCAGAATTGAGTGTGAAAAATGCAACCTATTAAAGAGTGTCAATAGGGAACCAAATCTTGATAACCAACCAATGAATGACACGTGGCAGAAATGAAAAATTAGATGAATAGTTGTCCAATTTATTCAGTCAATCTATGTGTACCACGTGTCTCACATGCCCAAATGGATCTGACATCTTCTGATAGCCATATATTATGCTACAGAGCCTCGATTGACATGCAATTAGAATTTTCAGAGAGATTCTAATGAAAGCTACATGTTGGACTATTAAAAATAAGATTTAGGTAGGATTTGGTAGGCATAAAATAGGGAAACATCTTTCTGATCATCAATACACACATCTAATAGACCTGAACCACTAAATTTCTTCAGATCTTTCCTTCTTCCTTCTTGTACATGTCAAATTGACATGGGGAAGTGCATTTGATAGCCCTGTAGGATGTTTTACAGGTATTTATCACTTGTTATTGGTGGTTGTAGATTTGAATATGAGCTTCCCTCCTTTTTCTCCTTCTCTTCTCTCATTGTTCTTCTATAAATAACAAAGTTATGATTTATAAAAAAGGATCCCTCTTTGTTGTAATGAAACCACGCAAAAATGGTGACCAAATTCCCACAGGTATTTGACCTTGGCATGGTCTCTGAAATGTACTCTCACCTCATGTCGTGAATGTAAATGACTGTGCGTCTCTTTGTTTATGCTTTCTAGCATGTTCTGTGTACTCCCACTTACAGTCCTCATGTGAATGTGTTGTGCACACTGGAAGGTTGATATTGTGTTTTGATCTTTGGCACACACCATCTTCCCTCTTCTCCCATGCCCTCTCTATTTCCTTCACCTCTTGTGGAGAGAGATCAAACCTTTCCATTGCACTATCACCTTCCTTAGCTTAGTATTTCCCCTTTCTGCATATCCTTTTATCGCTGGTCCCTTGCATGTTTAGTCTATGATTTACTTTTAGCATTAGGAGTAGCAGTAGCAGTTAGAGGTAGGTAGAGGAACTGAACTTCTTCAGAGATCCATCCCAAGTGTGCAAGGTCCCACAACTTGGGGATGGTTCCAGTTGTGGTCTCAAACAACTTCAACTCTTCTGGATCTAAGATGTAGGGTGCATGTTTTAATGACCAACAATTTTCTGGCATGCCTAGTGGGGCAAGAGTGATGACCTTTACATATTCATATTAGCAAATTGTGATGTGTTTTTCTAATATCCAACCTTTGGAGGCATATTTAAACACATCTAGCTTGACTCCCCGTTGATTCAAACACACCCATTATTTCAGTCACAGACCAATCTCCCCTCCTTATTTCATTCATTTCTCCTTTTTTCATCATTTCACCTTCCTCCTTTTTAAGTTGTGTAATTATGAATTTTTTCTCTTCCTAGAATTTCCAATTTGCAGCAGAAAAAGTTATTTTTATCCATCACCCACAGTTTCTGAAATCCTCCTTCGAAATCCAGTTTTATAAGCCCCATGTCATCCTAAAAATGCATATAACCCAATTTTTTCTAACTGAAAATGTTTCTATGAAGAAAATTTTTATGCAGATGATGGTGGTGTCTCCTTAGAATAAGATGCTTTTGAGAGGCAGGTGAAAAGGATGTGAGATGGACATGATGCATCTTAGATTCAAGTGCTCCAAAAATGTCAGCTAAATTTGGCTACAAGATCCCCAGTCCATGGGTCATTACCCTGTACCAGGTTGGTTTATTACCCAACAGAAGATACACTTTATCACTAAGATGCTACCCTAGATTATAAAGTGGGAAAAATAAATGGAGGCTCAAAAATCAAGCTTGTGGCTACCTTATCAATGGGGCAGAGCTTGCACTACCATCTCACAGCCCTCTCACTCCTCCGCACCAACTTACATCATCTCTAGCCCATTGTTTTTTTTTCTCAACTTCTTGTGCACACTACCACACATTGAGATAATTCCCATCCTCCATCCTCTTACCTTCATTTCTCTTACCATCACCCCTCCTACGTGTGCTTCCACTTCAATCTATGCACATGTTCCTTCCACACCTTTCTACACCCATGCTCCCATTTTCATCCAAGTCCCCTTTATCTTAGTTGTACCATAAATGAACAGCCCCATGCTAATGCACACATTTCTGAACCAATGTCATCATGTTCGAATGACTATCAGGATAGTTGAAGAATGGAATGAATCATGCGACTCTGACTGGGAAGAGGAAATCAATATGGATGCCTATGTTCCAAAAGAAAAGTCAGTTAGTCCTAAAGGGCACACTCCTAAAGGAGTACTGAGGTTGCTTATAGAAGTAGAACCATGCATGTCCCAACTTTACGCAACCCATCCTATAAGAAGCTCCCCTTCATAAGAAGAGTCTGATAATAAAATCCAACCTATGGGATTGAGCTTGAAAGTAATGGTAAAATCAAAAGGATCAGATCGTGCCCAATCAGATATCTGGCTAGTCTAGAGCCAACAACAGAGTTGACACATGTCATGTTCATTTTAGAGCATGATGTAGAACTTCAGTGCACCAAAGGTTAGCAGCAGGGCCTCCCAGATCCAATTGTAGAAAAAATTCAGGAGGTATATGTTTTGTTTGTTGATACTTTAAGGAGGGTGAAACACCATCTACAATATTTTTTTTCACTATTGTTTCTGACCATGTTCAGTGCCAAATCAATTACATGTTCACAATTTATGAGGAAGGGTAGATACTTCTCCTTGTCTGTTGTACATTTTACTTGAGCGCCTCTTACCTCTAGTTAGAGTAGGTTAGTTTAGGTTTTCTTTCAGTTAAAAAAGTGCTCATGCACACTCTTCATGCTCTCTTTAGGATATGTATGATTTTTAACTTTTGTACATAGTGTTGTTCTTCTGTTTAAGTGTGTTCCCTATAGCACCTTTCCTTTCCTGTTGTACCCATGTGCCCCCTTTTATTGCCTCCTAAGATGAAAGTTAAATTTTGGTAGAGGAAATTCCAACAGTCAATGTATATATTTCACCCTCATCAATCCAATTCATAGTATTTTCATATCAGAGAAACAGTTCAGTTTAGAGTTTAGACAATGTTGTAAGTGACTTCAGGGATGTTCTTCAAGTTACAGATAAGATCTTAAATTTTAGCACTTGAATCCATGCCCAATAGACTTCTAAGGCTACTAGTATCTTCATCTAGTAGGTAGATGGTCTTTGAAATTTAGAAAATTGTTATCCAAATAAATATCTGAGTTATTTGGATAACTTATATTTTCATTCTGACTCTGATGTTTCACATTTCAGGTTGCTTATACTCAAGCTTGCTCCCTTAGAATAATTTTTTTGGTAATATTTATTTTTCACACCACACATGTCTTGCTTCCTTATTGATTTTTTTCCTCTTCTCTTTGCATTTTGATATCTCCTTCCATTTCCCCTTTGTGCTTTCCTCCTACACATTCACTTTCTTTCCCATCCTATCGTGCACCGCTGCATACTTTCCTTCCAAAATGGCTAAGTCCATCATATTTCTTCATGCTTGTATGCCTTTCACATCCTCTTTACCTTGCACTCCTTCATACACCCCCTTTTCTTTTTGTCGTTATGTTCCATTCTTTAGTTGAATGCTCAAGCTCCTTCTCCATACTTGTTCCTTGCAATTATTCTCCTATACCTCCTATGCACACACCTCCATGTGCACCTTCCCTCCTTTTCTCATTTATGTGCCTATCTTTTGCTTATGTACCTTGCGCCTTCTTCTCTGCCAACCACTATACCACGTCATATATGAGACTTGAGTGTGCAACACACAACCTATAAAAGTGTGCTAATAGAGCACCGAATCATGAAAACTAGCTAAAGAATGACACGTGTCATAAACGACAAATCGAATGAAAAGTTGGCCAATTTCTTCAGTGAATCCACATGCGCCACATGTCTTTCATGCCCATATGGATCTGACATATTCTAGTAGTTGTATCTTCTATTATAGATCCTTGATCGACATGCATCTAGACTTGTTAGAGAGCTACTAACACACTCTACACTATAGACTATATAAAATTAGATTTAGGTAGGATTTGGTAGATAAAAAATAGGGAAATGTCTTTGTGATCATAAATGCACACATGTAATAGACCTTAACCACAATATTTCATCAGATCTTTCCTTCTTCCTTCTTCTAGAAAACCAAAAAAACACGGGGAAGCGCAACTAATAGCCCTATAGGTAGTTTTGTAGGAATTTATCACTTACTGTTGGTGGTCAAATATTTGAATATGAGTTTCCTTCCTTTTCTCCTTCTCTTCTCTCCTTCTTATTCTATAAATAATAGAGTTCTTCTTTGTAAAAAAGGATCCCTCTTTGTTGTAATGGAACAATGCCAAAATGGTGGTTAAATTCCCATGAGTCTTAGACCTTTGCATGGTCTCTGCAATGTATTTTTACCTCCTGATGTGAATGTAAATGATTGTATGTCCCTTAAGAAATAAAATCATGTTTTGTGGAAATCTTGTCTTCTATTTCTCATTTTCATTACATCTCACCTCTTTGTTTGCATTTTTTGGCATATTGTGCGTACTCCTGCTTGCACTTCCCATGTTTATGTGTTGTGTGATTTGGAAGGCTGAGCTTGCATGTTGATCTGTGGTACTCGGTGATCGTTCTCTTCTCTCATGCCCTTTCTATTTCCTTCACCAATCATGGAGAGATATCAACCCTTTCCCTGACACTATTACCTTCCTTATCTTAGGATTTCTATTTTCTGCATATCCTTCTATCCCTAGTCCCTTGGAATGTTTAGTCTAGGATTTGGTTTTAGCATTACGATTATCAATAGAATTACAGGTAGGTAGAGGAATCAACCTTCTCTGTAGAACCATCCCAAGTGTGCAAGGTCCCATAACTTGGGGATAGTTCCATTGTGGTCTCAAATAGCTCGGCTCTTCTATATCTGAGACACGGGTGCACGTTTGAATGACCAAAAGAGACCAAAAACCTAAGTATCATGTGTGACAATTTTCAAGGTCGTAAAATAATGTCAAAAATGGTAAACCATTGGATCAAAGGATTTTCCTAGAAAACAAGTTTTGAAGATAGCTAATCATGAGGAATAATCACACAAGTTTTAGTAAACGAATCAATTAACAAGGAACTACTCCCTATGTGTTTCAATGATAGTTTGACATAAAATGATCAACACACTATCAAAACTTATGTCAAGTTTAAGATAAACAAGGTGTAAGTATTAACGATCGGTTGATGTGATTCCCGATAAAAGTATACTATAGCGAGTGTAGACACAATATTTGGGTCATACTCTCCTTAATCCCCTTTCGAGCGGTTAACATAACATTTTCATATAACCATGACCCCTTTACCCCACATTTATATTAATTTAATTATTTACAATTGAATTAATACCCATCCTCACTTTATTTATTAATTTAATTACTTTAATGAAATTAATTTACACCTCATCATATACCTATTCATAGCATGTTTCTTTTAACTAAGATTCAATCTCTACTTACCCTAACTAACTGAGACTTAGTCTAACTCTAACATTAGATGCTTATTCTTTATCTAACAACATGCCAACTTATCTAAGCACAAAATATAATTTTAGACCTAGATTAATGGGAAAAACTCACCAAATGATAGCTAAGATATGTTATTTTGGAAAACCTAGGATTTCCCTCCTTAACAGATGTCGGTTAACCCTAAACCAATGCCAGTCACCATAACCATCATCAATTACCATATATTCATTTTGGAAACCTTTTTCATGAGGTTGCTCATTTTTCAAGTTGGGAGAGAGAGATATCTACATGAAATCATGAACTAGAGTCTTCTCAAGTATCCAGATGCCTCCTAGCTAGCACAAGCAATGATCTGAAGGAATTAGCATTCATGGTAACATTTTGAGAAGTGATGTCATAACAATGATCACCAATTTCATAGATCAACCATTGTTATACTACACCAACTAGGCCTGCAAATACAAGTGGTTTTGATCTGTATCATTCTATACTTAGATTGTAATTTATTTTTCTCCATTTGTCAGATCTTATTATCCTTTGCATTCCACCATTCCCACCTTCTTGTCAATCCACCCATTCGACTACCCACTACATTTTATCTCCCTACACTTGAATATTAGGAATTCCTAATCCTTTTTAACATTTTTACGAGCCTAGCCAACCCTCTTCCATTCTCTCTACAATCATAGAGAAGCTCCAAAACCAAGTTTTATTGATTTCCACCATTCTGCCTCTACCGATAATGGTCACCTAGACTATCATCGGTCTTCCCTTCACCAAAATCAGTCACCAGACTGACGTCAGCTACTGTGTCTCCTGAAATACATTCACTAAGTTGACCTTAACACCCCAAAAACCTCTTAGAACCTTACCCAAACTTGGTACCTTATCTGAAGTCCCACCACCGGCCTTCTCAACTCTCTGTGCAGACACAAAGAGATCTTGGGTACCCATTTTGATGTTCTACCATTATCCCCCTAAACCATCATTAGTCACTTCTAAACCATCGCCAGTCATACCCTAACCGTTGTTTGTCTTTGTGTCTAGTAACCCATCTCAGGAAAATAAGCTAATACCCATCCCCAAACTACCCATAATCATTTGTAACCTTTTACCAGACCTCTGTTAGACCTGCAGAAACTCAAAATCACCTACCAAACCTCTAGATCTGATCATAACCCTTCCTGTTAGATTATATTTTCTTATTATATTTGAATGAGATGCCTAAATCATATGATCTATAGTAGGATGTTATTTTTTTACGTTATTTCTTGCATTAAATTGTATTAAATAGTGGATTGACAACCATCTAGGAAGTATCACACTTCCTGGATATAGCACATGCTAGGTAGTCCACTGACATATATTGTTTAATATTCCTCTGGTGGTCTTGTTTTGCATTTAGAGGTAGTTCCTCCTAGCCAAAAGGAATCTTCCACAATCAAAATTGGATTAGGACATTAGAACGAGTGAACAACCTCCAACCGACATCACAAATAGGTATTCCTCCTTGGCCCATCACCTCTATTTATTTCATTAAATATTTTAAGAATTCGGTGAAACATTTTACCACACCTGGTGGGACCCTCTCTTGGGTTCATTGCATTTTCTTTGTATAGGTAAATCTTGTGTGTCTCTTTCTTTTTGAAAAATACACATTTAATCTTCTCCCTGGTAACATTATTTTCTTCTAATTGTCTAAACGACAATTGTTATTTAGTGTTAGATACAAATCATTTATTTCTTCCTCTATTTGCATAGTAGTGAAAGAGAACATTCTTGACCTATTCATCATTTGCTAAATCAAATATAATTGTCAATTTTGGTTCTAAAATCTGTTGCATTTCATCCTTGTATGCTACATTTTAGCTCACATTAAAAATTGAGGGCAACTTATATGCTGAAAGTGATACCTAGCTTATGGTTGACATAATTGAATCGTAGAAACACTTTATCTTCTCTCTCTCTTTACCAAACTACACAAATATAAATTTACACATCTTCTTAAACAACACCTTACCTGGAAGAGATAGTCAATGATCACACGATTAGAGGATTGACAGTGGGCACCCAGCTGGTTTTTCTAACCATTCATTATCAGAGAAAGGACCACCCTACCAAAACATAACCTAAAACCACCCTTTAGAATTTTCCTCTTTATATGACACCTTCCCAACCAAAAAAATATGTTCTGAATTCACAATTCAGTCTTAAATAGCATAAGATAAAAACATAAAATTAAGTTATAGGGTTATAGTTTTTTCTTATCTTTTTCCTGAGTTGTGTTTTGAGTTGTTAGGTTACATTATCCACTTTCCTCTTCCTTTAACACACCACCATCATAGTTATAGTATTTTGATTGTTTCTAAGTGTGTTAGGGTCTAATACTATCATCCTTAGACTTTTAGGTTGATACTTCATCTGTCTCAATTCATAAAAACCAATTTTTCTTCACTTCTTCAAATTTCACAGTAACCGGAGTTAGTCCAGTGAACGTCACCGATTTCCATCTTACCGTCATTGGTTTACCTAAATGGTATTGGTTTCCAGCTCTTTTGGTCATTTTACCTAAAACAACATTCATCACTTCTTCAATTCTATTTGAAGTTCTCAGGACATCATCATATCCCCAGAATTCTAATAACACAGTCAAGTGAAATTTCCTTATTTCATTTTCATCATTTTTTTCCTCATTTGTTAAAACTGTGGATTTCCCCAAAGTAACTGGTATTGATTACTGTAACCTTCATTTGTTATTCTAACTAGAGTTAGTCACTCTATTTTGATTTTTAATTAAAACACCAACAAATTTCACCTCTCGGAATCTATCCTTCTCCATTTCTACTATTTTTTGTGTTATTTATAGGGTACGGTTTACTAGGTATACGCTAATTCACATGGTTTTGACTCGCAGCCGAGCCAATGTCCTTGTGTTTCATGCCAGCCTTCAGTCACTTCCACCTAGCCCATCACTACATTCTATCTTCTCACTTATGGATCTAACTCATCCCATCACCATTAATACCGGTGATGAGGAGTTTAAAAGACTCCTTAACAAGAATATTACTTCCATATAATATTATCTCGCCCACTCATGTACCCGAGACTCCTCGAGATAGTTGGTATATAATATTCCCCTGTCTATTCCTCCTACTCTCGCCCCCACTTCCACATCAGGTACTGCTATCTTAGCATTGCCTTCATCCACCTTACCATATGTGGTGTCTTAACTAGACCCCACATCCTCTATAACTATTACACCAACAACATATATCCCACCTGTGGTGTTGACCATTCCTTCACTAACCACGTTAAGCATGGCCCCATCTACATCCTTGACCTCATATGTACCAGTTTCATCACAACCACCCATGGTGTTGACAACCCACACCCCATTCCAAAACCTTGTCCTTTCCATCCCACAGTCTCTACCCGTAATTACCACAAGAGTCATTACAACTACCCCACCCATTTACACGCATCTCCAACAATCCCCAATCTCATCTATCGCTTATTCATGATATCTTCCTCCTAAATCTATTATGCCTTTGTAGTTCTCATACTCATCACCCCCATATACTGGGATTCCATCCACATCATACATCCATCATCAACCTCCCTTTACTGCAGGAGTTGTCTAGTCCTCACAACCCACAAATGACCTCATTAGGATAATGATGGAAAATATGCAAACATTTGAAGCATTAGTTTCTGGCTCTCACAACTCCTTAACTTGTGAAAAAATATCCAATGAGCCTATACATCCATCAATCCATATTCACCCATACCATGTACATTGGGAAATTCCCAAGTTCAACTATTTCAATATTTAGAAGACCCACAAAAACACTTGTGGTCGTTCAAACATGGGTGTTATCTAATTTCCCATGATGATGCTTTACTCATATGGACATTCCCCATGTCCTTGAAAGGATCCTCCTTAGATTGGTATAATGGTTTACCCAAACATTCCATCTACTCCTTTAACTAAGTGGCTCAAGCATTCTTGGACCACTTCTCAATCAATGTCATCAAAAAAGTCACCAAGACTGAACTATACGTGACATGATAGTATGACAGCGAATCTATCACAGATTTTTTTTCTCGCTGATGAAGGGTTATAGAGTTGTTCACTAGAGCTTGTGTCATACACATCTCACCAAATCTGTAGGTATAAACCTTTTGTACCTTCAAAGAAGCATTTACCATGGTGTGAAAACTAAATTTTTTTTCCATTGACGAGAAGAAAATTTAGCTGCGTAACCAAAATGCTGCGTTCAAATCAAATGACACCTCTTCATCTTCAAAGCCCCAAAACAATTATTAAAAATATAATGGATCTACCAATGTGGTAGTTATCAAATTTTTATCACAGACATACTTTACATGGATTGCAACTAAATCAACATTAGGTCCTCTTATAGTAGTTTCATTTCCACACTTGTCTGACTCCTTGGATTATGTTGATAATTCCAAGCTTTGGGGACACATTTAGCTACCCTTTTAAACCAAAATGCAAATGTCACTTACAGATACCATCACGATTTATCCAAAGGTATTTCACAAAACCCAATAAACCATGACTATGCCTATTGAAACGAATTCTTCTTTGTCACCCTTACCTACATCTGAACCTTTACCCATGACTAAAACCATTCCTAGGTCTGGGAACCTACCAACACCTATATCTTTGTGTATATCTAGACCCATCACTACATTGGGTGTCTTTCTGACGTCAATCCTTTCCCATCCACCCATTAAATTAGATTTAGCCACGTCTTCCAAAACCCACACCAAAATTGTTTTGCACCTAAAAGCAAGACCCTACCTTTTAGGCCACATACACTAGTCTCACCCACGACACCTTTGTCACCTTCACCCCTTCTGTCCATCCTAGGACCTCACCCATCAAACTTGGCCAAATAACCCCCTACCTGAGGTAAATCAAAAGTGAAGCAAATTTCTTCTTCATTAATATATTTTGTTATACCCAAGTTACCTACACAACAAACACCCCCACTATCACTCGTTTCTTTCTTACCACCTATACCCCCACCAGCTACCATAACTTCATCACTACCTATGAAACTTTCTTCTCTTCAGCCCATACCTTCCACCCGGCCTCTACCAACCACTTTCACCACACCTCCTTTATCCCCATGGATAACCCATCCTATTCCACCATCTTCTTTCCCTTCTACATCATTTACTCCCACCTCACCTTTACTCAAGAAGGTGCAATCCAAGGAAAAGAACCCACTACCCTCCAACAGGGTAGTTAAACCAGCAACACTTTCCATTGCTAGATCATCTACCACATCCTTACGTAAATAAGTACCATCAAAACCTAAGACAATACCACCTACCAAACCAATGGTCAAACCTACTCCACCTCCTATAGCACCTCTTCCACCACAATCATCCACACCTTTACTCAAACCCACACTCACTTCCCATTGTGATCCATTGGCAGGGTCATACGCCAATATTTTAGCCAACCTCTTATAAGACTTCGGTCATCAAACTACCATCTCTTAGACCTTATGACCCCCTCAAACCAAAACCAAAAGGGTTTGATGAAACTAAATTTTTTTCCTACCATCATGTTTCAAGACATGATGTAGAGAGCTGTAAGGCTCTAAAAACCGTTCTTCCCCAATTATGCCCCCTGAAGAAAATTATGATGACGATGATCTTCTAGATGAGGAATTTATTCCACCTTCACTAATCACCACAAATCCTCATCCACTACCTATTTAGACTCCTGCATCTCCACCTCCAACATTCGATATCAACATGGTCCATATTCGAGAGTTGGACAAACCACCACCTAAATTCTAATGTGCCCTACTTATTTCACAAGGTTCTTACCCTGCATTAGGATATTGTCTATCATTTCATTATGATACTCATGGCATACCTTCTCTATCTACCTCTTTCCCTCAAAATAACATGATCCAAGTTGTCACTTGCGCCCAAAAAGACAAAGGGAAAGAAAAATCAACCATCCCATCCACTAATCCTATTCCTAACATACTGACTGCACCTGCACCCAAAATCACCATTTCAAGGTCTTGCATACCCTATTTTTGATAGGGTTTCCCATCTTTAAATGATAAAAAAATTACACCAATCCCCTTTAAAAACATCTTTGTATGACCTCGTCCAAACCTTTGAATCTCACCGACAGGTCCTCATGGAGGTCCTCTAATCCATTGAGGTTTTACCTAATGACCCTACACCCATGGCTTCCATTATTACCCCTCATCATCTAGCCTCTCTCACTAACTCATCCCCTTCCTCTACACCTCCATTTACTCACCAAGTGGCTACTCTCATCTTTTCTGATGATAAAATTTTACCTCTCTAATTAGACGACACTGATCTTGCCCTTTTCATCTTTGTCTATATCAATAATATATGCATATGACATGTTATGATTGATGGTGGCACCAACATCCACATCATCTCCTCCCATACGTACAACCAAATGCACATACCTGCCAATTACATGCATAATAACCTAGTTATGTTGTGATCCTTCAATGATGCCATCACTTCCACCCTTGGTACCATCATTCTCCATGTTCACATGGTCCCCCGTATTGTCTTGAAATTGTTCTACGTATTAGAGGGAATGTTCCAGTATAACCTGTTGCTTGGTTGACCTTGGATTCACATCATGGGTTGTGTTCTTTCAAATTTACACTATTGTGTAAACTTTAAGCATGAATGACATAACTACACCATCCCAATTGACCCATCACCATTCAAAACCAGTAACATGTTGTACTAACCTAGTGATGTCCTTATACCATTTAAGACATCTACCACCACTACCACTTCTCCTACACCCATAACCCCATCCACCAATGTTGCCACTACCTCACCCGTACCTACCTCTTCTATTCCCACTACTGCCATTTCTTGTGTAGCCAACCCATACGCTAGCCCATCTATTCCCCAACAAACCAATTCTTCTTCTTCCTAATTCCCTAGTAATTCATCTATTCCCGATACCCACATATCTACTATCGATCCTTTAAAAAGTGTTTTTAAATGTATCACTCTGGGGGAATACTTCCTCTATAATATAAATTCATTCCTTACTCCACAAGAGCATGATAACCTATGCCGACATCCTCATTATGACCATCGCATAGGCGAGGTCTTCCCTAATTGTCCTCCCAACCTTTGTACCAACTTAACATATAGGGGACTTGATAATTCCACCTATTCACCTGAACCACCATCCCAAACGTGACCATTTTCATCTGACCTCCAATCTCTCACCAACCTCTGCTTTGCTCACACTTCCCTTCACCGTTGTGCATGGAAAGGCTTTGGAATTAGTTTTTACAAAAAAGGTTGTCATACCATCATCCTGTGTGCCACCTGTAAACACAAAGACCGTAGCGGTATTGGCTTTTCCGAACTATCCTCTAAGAAGGCCTACTGCAACCTCATTGAGGATGCCATACCTTCTCCACATCGTTCACCCGTGTCACCACCTTCACCACGGAGTCTATGTATCCATAATCCATTTCTCCTAACTTTTTATTTTGTAAACACCATTTCCCTTGGACCTTTGACTTATCAATGTGATGGAAAAGCTCCCTCTTCTATTCTCTTCCTATATCCTGACATTATCGATAACGATACACCATCAATTAATGTCATTCAATGTCAGACGATGAGTCTATCCTCACCCACCTTAGTACAAAATATTTTTATATTCACTAGTCATTGCCTTCTGAGATGCAAACCATGTTAAATGAATCAACCATCAAAGTCAATAGTAACACTCAAGATGACCCACACATTCTAAAGATAGGCCAATCTTTAGATGTTGTTGAACAAGAATATTTTACTTCTTTCCTGTGGGATCATAGCAATGCTTTTGGCTGGTCTTATGTTGATATGCCCGGTATTGTTCCGAACATTTTGGTCCATAATATCATCACCATCCCTAAAACCAAACCCATGAAACAAAAGCTACATAAAATGCATCCTCGCATCACCCTTCTCATCAAATAAGAACTCCAGTACCTTCTCTTTGTTTCCTTCATCCAACCCATTGACTGTCCCCAATGGATTTCTAACATTATTCCTCTCACAAAAGTAATAAGAGGACTCTACATTTGCATGGATTTCTGCAACCTCAACTTATCTTACCCCAAAGAAAACTTTCCTCTACCTAGTATTGACCAACTAGTTGATCTTACCGCTGTTCATGAGATGTTATCACTCATGGAGTGTTTCTCGGGCTATAACCAAATATTACTCTCCCTGAAAGATCAACAAAAAACTGCCTTCATCACTCCTTGGGGGACCTTATGCTATCATGTTATACCCTTTGGCCTTAAAAATGTTGGTGCTACATATTAGTAGCCTATGCCCTATATATTTCATGACATCATGCATCATATAGTGGAATATTATGTAGATGACCTTCTTTCCAAATAAAAACATTGGGCTGAGCACCTTACAGTCTTGAAGGTCATTTTTGACCATCTCATCAAATATTGTGTTCACCTTCAACCAAATAAGTGTGTCTTCGTTGTTCTCCTAGGAAAGTTGCTTGGTTTTATCATTTCTTTGAATTGCATAGAAGTCGACCTTGATAAAATAAAGGCTATTCTCAAAATACCTCTGCCTACTAATCTTCGCCAAATGTAAAGTTTGCAAGGAAAGTTGTAATCTATTTGTCGTTTTATTTTACAACTTTCCGACTGCTGCCAACCATTTCACTATCTCCTTAAAATTAATATCTCCTTAAAATGGGATGATGAATGCTACAAATCCTTTGATGCCTTAAAACAATACCTTCTCCAACCACCAATTCTCATTCGTCCAAAAGAGGACCAACCATTTAACTTGTACATTTCTGCTACTAATCATTCCTTAGGTGACATGCTCACTCATTGTGACAAACACCACATGGAATAGGCGGTCTATTATACAAGTTGTACATTTATGGACTATAAAACCAAGTACACCCACACCGAAAAAATCTTCTTATCCTTGGTTTTTTTCACTACTAAACTTCTTCATTACCTACTCAATCAAAAAACTTTGTCGTCACCAATAGTGACCCCTTACATTACATGTATGTTAAGCGCTACCAACATCAACATGTTTCGTGTTGGCTAATGCTTCTTGCAGACCTTAACATCAAATTCATCCATAAAAAATCTATCAAAGTTCAAACTATCACTGACCAACTTGCACACGCACCCCTCTCTGAAAATCAATCTTCTAACTTTGATTTCCCAGATGAATCCATTTCTACCCTATCTTTGGATGATACCATTTTCTAAATGAACCTATTCTTTGATAGTTCCAAATATCAGCGTGGGGGTGGTGCAAGAGTTATCCTCATTTCTCTTGATAGTGAACCTATGCATATCTCTTTCAAACTATATTTTTATTATACTAACAATATTGCTAAGTATGAAGCACTCATATTAGGCCTTCAAACCGCCATTGCCTTAGCTGTCAAATCAATTAATATCTTTGGCGACTCTCAATTGGTTGTAAAGCAATTTAATGGTATATACTAATGTCATAATGAAATACTTAAAAATTATAAACATCATGTAGAAATAATTTTGGCTATCTTTTATTGTTATGAACTTCAAACCACTCCACGTTCCACAAACAAATTTGTGGACACCATTTCCTACCTTGCTTCTCAGATTCCCTCCCTACCTTTCGAATTGAAAATATTTGTCACAATATAAAGGATGAAATCACCTTCCTATCTATTTCAAGACGTTAACCTCATCAAAACCATTATACCTAACCCGTGTGACCTTTGGTATAAGCAGTTTGTAGAATACCTTTCTCTGATGATTCTACCTCCCAACCTTACTTGTAATGGGCAATGCACCTTTATCAAAGGTGTTTCTCATTATGTCATCATGGGAGACCTTATTTATAAATTTGGATTTGATGGTATCCACTTGTGATTCCTTAAATGTTCTAAAATTACCTATACCATCAAGGAAGTTCACAACATAATTTGTGGAGGTCACTTCAGTGGCCTAGCTGTCGCTAAACACATCCTTCTCTTGGGCTATTATTGGCCCACCATCAACCGTGACTATTGCTACTATGTAAAACGTTGTGTAAAATTCCAACATCATACTAATCTTAATCACACACCTAGTCATGCCTTACAGGTCACACGAGACTTTGACATTTCTCTTAATGGGTTTTGTATCTTGTCGGAGAGATCAAACCTCATTCTTCACAACACCATCAATGGAATATAACTACTACTGAATATTATACTAAATGGGTTGAATCCATACCTCTTATTTCTACAAAATACAAGAAAATATGTGAATTCATCAATCATCAAATCATTTTTTGGTTTGGTATTCCTCACTGTCTCATCACTGATAATAGAAAACAGTTCAAAAACAAAACACTATGAAAACTCTATGAATCCTTTAGCATTAAAATCAGTTTCTCTTCACCTTACTACCAAAAAATAAATGGACAAGTAGAATCAAACAATGAAACCTTGAACAACATTCTTATGAAAGTAGTTGACGATACAAGAAAGGATTTGCATACGCACATTCCTTTCACCTTGTGGGCTTACCGTACTAGTATTCACACCTCAACTTCTGCCACACCTTCCTCTCCAGTCTACGGTACCAAGGTTTTGTTTCCTCTAAAAGTCCAGATTCCATATCTTCATATCTCACTCCAACACATGCTCAATAATGATGACTTTCCCTAGGACTATTTGGCACAACTTGAGTTATTAGATGAATGTCATCTTAATGCTCTTGATCATCTCTAAATATACCAAAAACGTATCAAATGTGCCTATGAAAAATGTGTCCATGACAAAACCTTCCAAGTAGGTGACCTCATCTTGAAGGAAAATCAACATGTAACTAAAGAAGAGAAAATTAAATGGGGAAAAATTGGACCCTATATCATTACTCATACCTATGGATCAGGTGTTTATCGTTTTTCTTAACTTAAAGGTAAACCCAAATTGGAACCCCTCAATTCCTTACATCTTTGACCATTATATTATTGAATCAAGTCCTATATCACCTTCTGTATATTTTAAGTTCGTCCATTGAGCACCCTTCACCTTTCATATTACCTATTCTTGGGGTCAACTACTAAACAAGAATCATGTTATTACCCGTCACCTTTTAGCCTTATCTTCGATATCAGTACCACAGATCTACTCATGGCATGATTTTCATGGATACTTTTTTTCTTTTTCAATATGGAATCCCATGGTCATTCATCACTTGAAACCATCTCTTTCATAGTTAACCTCTATGTGTTATGGTTTTATCTTCTAAATAACAACCTAATATTCCTCTATAGTCTTGTCCATGACTTAAACATCTAAATGAAAAATAATTTAAAAAGAAAAATGGGATTCAACTCCTTGAATAAAAATTCCTGAAAATAGATGACTCTCTCAAAAGGGACATCTCTTATCTCTATCTCATCGTTATAAATAGACTGATCCCTCTACGAACAACTATACAAAGCTAGCTATACTACACATTGTTTATCA
Source organism: Taxus chinensis (assembly GCA_019776745.2). Lineage (NCBI taxonomy): Eukaryota > Viridiplantae > Streptophyta > Pinopsida > Cupressales > Taxaceae > Taxus > Taxus chinensis. The sequence goes on from CM034151.1 coordinate 341,397,920, forward strand.
TAACAAAGGACTATCATTGTAAAAACAAAACAAAATATTTAGAAGCTTCCCGCATCGATCAGATTCATGAAGACCTCAAGGAGATAATATACTCATCCCACATAGACTTCTTATATCGATAGGTCTATTAAAAACAAGAGGAAAAAGAGAAAAAAGATAACCTTTTTGTCATGGACTTTCCTATTTTGATATTGGGTCTCTTACCAAGTAGGCCTTCTATCTCACACTAGGTTACGCTGAAACCAGCCATTTTCACCCTAATTTCCTACCTTCTTAAAGGATGCATTACAAAAATGAAATTTTCTGATCATGTGAATTTCTTCACCCTTAGCATACTCAATCATGCAATGCCTTTAGGGTCTTATGTTCATAAGCCCAAATTTGGTATTGTAGGCTTGTTATGGTTCTTCTAATTAGGTGTATTTTTTGATCACCTATTACCCTTCACCTTCTTTATTACTTGTTGATTATTCTATACAGGATTAGACCATTGAGACCTACACTTTAAGAATTTGTCTTTCTCCAACATCTCCATGCTTAGCTGACCTAAACTCAACCATGCCTACATGACCTAGACTTAACCATACCTACATGACCTAGACTCTGCCATGCCTACATGATCTAGATTCCACCATGCCTAATTTACCAAGACTCCACCATGCCTAATTTACCAAGAATCCATCATGCCTAACTAACCTAGAATCCATCATGCCTACATGACCTCGACTCTACCATGCTTAATTCACCTAGTTTCCATACATACACATATAACAATGGAAATTAAAACACAAGTACATCATCCATACCATAAATCTCGTCATCTATAATAACAAAAGTCTGGATATCAATAGAAATAGACACTGATACAAATACATACAAGTATCTACAAATGCTATCAGATAACATCCTCACTTTCTTCATCACGCATGCCAGATATAGGATAAAAAATCTAAAAAACTCTTATGATAAATCCTCACCATCTTTGGCATGCAAGCCAATATAAGATCAAACTATCAAAAATATCATATACAGCCTCACTATATTTGGCACGTAGGCCAATGTATATATAAAGATCTCAAAAATAATAATCATACCAAGGGACTAATCGTTACTCCACCCGTTAGATCCTTGGGGCCAATCTCATCTCTCTCCTCCTCCTCGCCTCTATCTCACCACCCTACTTAGCATCTCTCCACCTAGCTACGGGTCACTTGGTCTAATCTCTACCTTGGCCCTCACTTCTGGGTCTTGACCTCCGTTAACTGGTAGCCTCTACCCTGACCCTGTATCTAGGCTCACTATCCCTCCAGTGCTCTCAGAACTATGAGTGCAGGGATCTAGTCCTCTCATTTACTTCCTGCTAGACTCTATACTTCAGTGTAGGATGGGACCTTAATGCCCAAAGTCTGTCAGGTGATCCTGGTAATAGTGGGCCTTATTTAGGGCCTCCATAAACCTCACCATAGACATTGTATGAGTTGGTGTCATTGAGCCTCACGACCACCTATCCACTCTTCCCTGCTACCATCATCCTCATGGCCACCTATCCCTGTGCTAACTTATACCATGGGACCTATGTCCCGATGATGAGCCCCTATATGATAGGACCTTGTCTGGATGGCATGTGTAGGTCTCCCTGATTGTCATCTTGAGCCTAGTAAAATCATCACATATGTTCCTGGGATGTGGCTAACTACCACATACAACCATGTGACATGTGTCTGCAAGGTGGATATCTATCCTTCATCCTATATAGGAGCCTGACCCGTTGCACCTATACCTGTACCTATGCCTAGGTAAGTAGTCAACTACCCTATGTACTATAGTCACCTACCTCAGTCAAGGTGGATACCTTTGCTTGCACTGATATCAACTGCAGTACCAACGCTATCACCTGTCCATGTAGTGCTATCTCTCTACACTATGACAATTGCCAAAGAGGGATTTCCCTGGCCGTGGTGGTGCTTGCATGTAACTCTTCTTCTCACCACCGTATTTGTATCCATTAGATACCCCTGCATAATATATCCTACCATCCACCTGGTAACTCCTCTCTGACCTTCTGGCTCTTTGGGGTGAGGTGGAGACAAAGGTTTCCCCACATCCTCCCACCAATACTATGTGGAAAATGCGGCAGTAATACATCATAGCACTAGTCTGAACTTCCGTCAGACTCTTTCTACTGGGATCATCTCATGTTTTTTGCTCACCAATATGTCTCCTATGTATCCATCACACTAGTTGCAGCCCTTGTAGTTCTTGCCTCAGTGCCTATGAATGCTGGAAAGCAGACATAAGGTTTCCATACTATGTCTCTTGCATATAGCCCCTCCATCTACCACGCTTATAATATGCCACATCATATAACACCTCTACTGCTCATGGTCCATTCTCCTAGGACCACCCATCACATGAATCTTGCCCTCTGCCCCCACGATGCCAGCGTGCTATCGGTAGTCCTCGTGGCCACACTACAACAATGTGCTCATAGGCCCAACAATGTAAAAAGAAGGTACAACACATGCCATATTAGCACATCCTCTGATAGCCCCACAACTCCCTGTATAGTTGTACAAAATAAATCGGTGCCCATGTAAAGCACACCTACTCCTTGATTATGTCTCGTAATACTCCCATCACACCCATGGGAAAATGACCACCCTCTAAATCAGGCAGTGAATATCACTCCATTGTTACCATCATCAGCACATCTAGCCGCGTCTCTTGTGGGTGTGTGGCATACATCGCCCCATACACCAAGCTCATGTTGTGCTCGATCACCTCACTATCCATCTCCCCGAACACTCCAATCATCATTTAAAATGTGCCATTCATAGATACACTATAAACCAGATCCCCAATAATTGGCATCCATAAAATCCCATAGACACCCTCTAGCATGATCATCATCTCACCGGTAGGAAGGTGGAATGTGTTGGTTGCTGCATCCCATCTATCGATGAAAGTGACCATGAGACTAGGATCCCATCAGATCTGTCTATACCGCCTGACCTCAATTAACCCTACCTCCTACATGTGGGCCCACTCCTCCTCTATCACATTATGCCTCAACTCCCCTAGTAAGGGTAGTACTATATCCTATAACGTCAACTGTTGTCATTCCTACAACCAACCAACTCAAGAATGTCAGGGCCTAAATTATTATTTTTTCTATAACATAATTCTACACCCTGCTACCCCATACACATTTATTATGTTGTTATTTTATCCCCGACTACTTATTTATCCCATTCCCACTTACCCTAACCCTCTACGCACCATGACATAAGTCCCACCTATCCCCTACCTATGTTTACCTACCCTAGCCTTCATTTTCTATATGTTTATCCTACCCTCTCTTGTCCACCCCATCTTCACCCTCTACATCTAACCTATTTTGGCCTCATCACCTTTTCACAGTGACCGATGTCAGTCACCCATGACCGCCATCGGTCACCCCTGACCAATGTTAGTCCCCTATGACTATTATCAGTTATGTTTTCCCCGATTAAGGTTGGTAATACATAACCGACATCAACCAACCCTAAACCAGTGTCAGTCTCTGGTTCCACCCCAAAACCAAACCCCCATGGCCCTAAAATACTAAAATGGCATAAAAAACCTAAAACCACCCAAACACCACCCAAAACTTACCCCAATTCATTTTTACCCCTATTTATCCTTCATTCCACCCTCCCCATACCCAAATTGATTCATTTAACCCACATTTCCAAATTTTGCCCCCCTTTTTTCATTTTAACACTAAATTCAATTCAAAATACATAATCAGAGTTGGAACCTAACTCCTCCTCAATGACACCTCTAGTCTCTGCAATGATGGACCTCCACTGCTCCCTCCTGCTACCGTCATGTCTAAAATCAATCTTTTGATCCTCCAGTAAATCAACTCATTCCACCCGCTCATGTGGACCCATCTTCCTCACTCCAATAATCACTCACCTCTCACCCAATCTACTTCAATTCACACTTGATCTCATTTTCCTCAACACTCATTTGACTATTCTTCTTTCAAATCTATTTTCACCATGTAAAAATGCTCAAATGAGCACTTTTACCATGTGTTTTATGTTTTAACCCCTTAACAAGGAAACTGATATCAGTCCATCCTAACCGACATCGGTGTCATGCCCTAGTATACTTATATTGATTCACATGGACCACTATCAGTTTAAATCCACCAATATTGGTTTCACATGACCGATATTGGTAAGGTTTCCTACATCCCATTTGGACTCTCCTCTTCATTTTCCTACTTTAAATTTCCTCATTACCTCCCACCCGCCCTTATTATCAGTGGCACATACTTTGGCCCATGCTAGTACCCCATTTATTCCACCTACCCTTATAACCCATACCCCACTTTACCCTATATGCCCCTTGAATTTCCTATACTTGTCTTACCTTGTGATATGATACTTACTGTGACTAGCCTCTAGATCTTGCCTTACCTTAATGTTGTGCCATTTATCCAAACCAACCCATAATGTTTGGTGTACCGGATCATACCTAACATCCTACACCTAACCTTTTTGTGATTCTTGATCATATCTTATGCTTTGGATACCTGAATCACTTCACCCCTGTTGGATAAACCTATCGGCCTTTACCAATGTACAGTTTGCACGCTCTTCATCCTGATACCTTATTGCAATCTATACATGTGCATGTGTTAGATGGCACTTATCTCTTACCCAACCTATGACCATTTGGTCTTCACTGTAACCCTACCCATTGCCCCATGCCCTCATATATCACCAATCTACACCAATGGGCCACACCTATGGCCTTACATACCACATACTAACCTTTTCCTAACTACCACTCACCCTCTACATAATATACCTTACCTCTCTGACACCTGAATTCACTTACCTAGTGTATTGTGCAGTAAGACCACTCACGTTTGTTAAAGCCAAAATTACCTAACATTTTCCTTAATCACATTTAGGGATTTGTTACTTTACCTATACCTTGGCCTTACCCATACAATGACCCATGTACCTTGACGTGAACCAATTTTTGGGATCTTTTGAACTTATGTACTTGATATACCTTCCAATGATGTTACCTATGTTTTTCTAACCTAACAACCATACCTTGCATATTGTTATGATGTTTATCCTGACTAAACCTTTGGTTTACCAGAACATACATAAACATTCCTACACCTGACCTAAGTTGTGCTTCTGTACCATATCGTATACTTTGGATACCTAAATCACTTCAACCTTGTTTGGATAAACCTATCAAACCTAGACGATGTATAGTTTGCAAGATCTTCAACCTAGTACCGTGTCGCAGTATATACGTGTGTGTGTGTGTTTTATTTCCATTACCTATTACCTGATTTGACCTTGGCCCATTACCCATTTCCTAATTTGATCCTTTCCCAAAACTATTTCCCAAGTTAACCTTTACCCTTTATCTAATATGCAAAAACCATACCCACCTACCTTCCTTTTCATAACTTCCACATTTATCAAACCACACACCAATTTCATCTTATACATTATCAGTTCCTTGTTTAAGGGGAATCATCTCCACCCACACTTGGGGAAACCGTACCTTTAGCCCTACTTGATGCAACCCCACTCTCACTTATATTTGGGGCAACCAATTCCTATTTTTGTCACTGTCACTTATCAATACAAGCTACATGATAAAAAGGGGCAAAATGTAGACACCAAATTTGGGTCACACTCGCCTTGATACCCTTTCAAGTGGTTAACATAACATGTTCATATAACCATGACGCCTTTACCCCACATTTATAGTAATTTAATTACTTACAATTGAGTTAATACCCATCCTCACTTTATTTATTAATTTAATTACTTTAATTAAATTAATTTACACCTCATCATAGACCTATTCTTAGCATGTTTCTTTTAACTAAGATTAAATCTCTACTTACCCTAACTAACTAAGACTTAGTATAACCCTGTAATTAGATGCCTATTCTTTTTTTAACAACATGCCCACTTATCTGAGTGATAAATACCATTTTATACCTAGACCAATGGGAAAAAATCACCAAAAGATAGCCAATATTTGCTATTTTGGAAGACCTAGAATTTCCTGCCTTAACCAACTTCGGTTAACCTTGAACCAATGACAGTCACCCTAACCATTATTAGTTACCATACATTCATTTTGGAAACTTTGTTCAGGAGTTTGGTCATTTTTCAAGTTGGGAGAGAGAGAGAGAGATCTACATGCAAGCACAGACCAGAGTCTTCTCGAGCATCTAGATGCTCCCTAGCCAGCACCAGGACTGATTTGAAGGCATTGGGATTCACGGTAACATTCCAAGAAGTGTTGTCATGGCACTGATCATCAATTTCATAGATCAACCATTGCCATCCTCCATGTACTGGGCCTCCTAATATAATTAAGTGGTTTTAATCTACATCATTCTATACTTACTTAGATTGCAATTTCTTTATCTCTGTTTATCTGATCTTATTCTCCTTTACATTCCACCATTCCGACATTCCTTTCAATCCACCCATTCGACCACCCACTACATTTTATCTCCCTACACCTGACTATTAGGAAATCCTCATCCTTTTTAGCATTTTTACGAAGCTAGCCATCCCTCTTCCATTCTCTGTGTAATAAAAAAGAAGCTCCAAAACCAAGTTTGATTGATTTCCACCATTTTTCATCTACCGACATTGGTCACATTGACCATCGTTGGTTTTCCCTTCACCATAACTAGTCACCAAAATGACGTTGATGACTATGTCTCTTGACAGACATTCACTAAGTTGACCGTAACACCCCAAAAACCTCATCAGAACCTTACCCGAACCTATTACACTTACCTACAAGTACCTACCATAGACCTTCTCAACTCTCTGTGTAGATACAAAGAGAGCCTGGGTACCAATTTTGACATTCTACCATTATCCACCCTAAACCGTCATCAGTCACTATCTAAACTATTGTTGGTCCATCATACTCTGAACTAGACATCGGTCTATCTGTGTCTAACAACCCAAATCAAGAAAAAAAAATCTAATACCCATCCCCAAACTACCCAAAATAATTTGTAATCTTTTACTAGACTCTCTGTCAGACCTGCAGAAACTCAAAACCACCTACCCAACCTCTAGATCTAGATTGTAACCCTTCCTGTTAGATTCGATTTGCTTATTTTATTTGAATGAGATGCCTAAATCATATCAACTACAATATGATTTTATTTTTTTACATTGTTTCTTGCATTAAATTGTATTAAAAAGTGGATTGACAACCATCTAGGAGGTATCACACTTCCCAGATCTAGCACATGCTAGGTAGTCCACTAACATATATTGTTTAATATTCCTCTTGTGCTCTTGTTTTGCATTCACAGGTAGTTCCTCCTATCGAAAAGGAAGCTCCCGTAATCAGCATTGGATCAGGAAATCACAACACGCACACAACCTCCAACTGACATCACAAACATGTATTCCTCCTTAGCCCACCACCTCTATCTATTTCATTAAATCTGTTATGAATCTAGTTAAACAATGATTTTAGATCTAAGTAAGACCTACATCCCAAAAAGTGGAAGTTACGAATGTGAGCAACATAACAATACCAATAAGATACGTTAACCAAGCTTTGTGAAAAAGTAAGGTATTAGTATTGAAATAATAGTGACACAATATGAAAAAAGTAATGCCAACACTTTTCAAGGTTGAGGTAATGTTTGAAAACAAACAAGGCTAAAGTATACCAAGAAATTATTAAGATGCACATAGCGTAATGTTATAATCTAAACACTTAGGTCGAGTTTATGAGAAACAAGACAAAAGTATCAAAAACAAATTGATGCAATACAAGCAACGTAAAACTTCAAAGGAAAATCAATGAATAATCAAGCCTAAATGTAATGAAAATATTGACCAGGGTATCAAGCTCGCATCGCTATCAAGATGAGAAGATTTACCAACACATTTTCAATGTTTACGATCCATTCTCAAGTAAGGATGAATGTAAACGTGTGCAAAATTGGTGGACACAATAAATTGATAACACACTTATGTTGCTTATCTTTTATTCCAAAATATTAATAAGAAAGTAAAGGGGTAGAACAAGTGAGGTTGAAAAATACTAGGCCTCACATCGACATAGTTTTGCCTCACCTTAGGGTGAGTGGAAAAATAAGAAAAATTAATGCTTCACAAATTTCATGATGAATGACGCTTAGTTTGAAATTTTATGGACTCTACCCTTGTTCGAAAAATAAGGTTTCGAATCTGAAAAATTTATTACTTCACAAAAGCACTATGAAACAAAATTGGTTTTGAGACAGTCAAGTTGTCTCCAAGACAAAATTGCTTCCTATTTGTTTCTCTCAACTACGTGTCACAAATTATCTCTATGAAATCATTTTTCTAAGGAAGTCACACCGACTAAAAATTGGAGTATCTCGACTTTACTTTACCCACTTCAATACAATAAGAAATAAATGCATTCAGTTGTATCTCACTAGGGTGGCGTGAAGATAATTTTGATGCTAAAATATCACATGTTTATACTAGATAATTAGGTGTGCAGATCACTTCCCATTTCATCCACAAGGTTCTGTGGACTACCTTGGGGTTCCTAGGAGCATCCCTTTTGTTATATTAATGCTTTTACTAAAGGGAGTTTCTCCTAGTTTAAAGTGAACGAGTCATATCACTTAACCTAAACGTAAATATGCAGTGTTGTAAATGTGGTGCTTTTCCTCATCTTTGAACTTAACGTGGCTTGGTTTTACATTATTTGGCAACCTACAACAAACTATATCAGTATTGTTTAGATCCCGATTCTTTGACAAGCATATTTTGTTCCTACATATGAAAGATTATTAGTTCTCCAAAAATATCAAAACATCATGAAAAGATGATTCAAGTGTTGTTTTTTAGTCCCATGATCACCTAAAATATGTGAAGGAAGAGCATACACGACACACAAACCCAACTATAATGAAAATGGAGATAAATTTTGAAATCAAAATGTAAAGCAATTCATTTTAACCAAAATTTTGTTTATTTCCTTAACCATAAATTTTATTGAAGTGTTTGAAAGGATGAAAAATGTGTGAGGGAAGATCATACACAACTCTATCCTAATAAGTGAAAACAAAAAATTTATCAAAATTAATTACACAAGTTAGCACAAAACATGATCCAATATATCCTACAAATAAGAGTTAGCTTCAAAAACCTGCAAGATGTTAGCAAAGAAGAACAAAGTTTCTTTTGATTCTCAAGATCACCTAAACACTCAAGAGAAGATCATACACAAACTTTTATTTAACTAAGTAAAAATGGAAAAAAAACATGCATTAAATCATTTAATTGTGTTAGAAAAATATCCATAATCATATCCATTTCTTATTCTCAAGGTCACTCAAAAGCACAAGAGAATAACATATGTGGCGTTGATCAAAAGTGAATCTAACATGCAACGAAAATGACCAAGTTTATAATAAATGAAAACCCTACACTTTATGTAAGTATGAATCCCAAATATATGTTTTCTTTTCATATTTCACTTCAATATCTTTCCAACGCAAAACAAATGAATTCGTTTCAAGTTCAGGAGTAAACATTATGTCCTTCAAAAGATGGGTTATGCATATACTCTTATGCTCATGGGTATGTACTTAACATGTACTCAAAACATGTCTAAAAAACATCGCTTAATCTACAAAAAGGTCAATTTTTTCTAGCCAAGATTCAATTTTGACAAAAAACCATATCATTAATATATGAATATAAGACTCAATGCTAGCAAACATTAACATTCATGATAAAAAAAATTAAAATTTTCAACAAATTGACAAAACTAGCATGCAAAATGATGAACAATGAAGCTCTAAAAATGAAAATATGAAGAAATCTTGATTTTTTCTCACAAATATTCAATTTTTACAACCCGTATCCTTGATATGTAAATATAAGACTCAACACTATCAAACACTAACCTACATGCTCAAAAATTTAAAATTTTCAAGAATTTGACAAAACTAGCATGTAAAATGTTAAAAAATGAAACTCTAAACATGAAAACATGGAGAATTGTTGTATTTTTCCCATCAAGATCAAAATTTTATAGCACTTTTCTTGCCTTATACCTACAAGGAAGACTAAATACATGTAAAATCAACAAAACAATTTAAGAAAAACAAGTTATGTCAATATATTCAAAAAGAGGGTTAGTAAGCAAAATTGAAACTTAACTACAACAAATTGAAATTAAGTGAAAAGGAAAATGAAGTAATTCACACCGGATGTACCATATTTGCTCATGTGTAATTAAATAGTGTAGATGAATTGAAATGAACACCTAATAGTTCTAAATAAAATCTAATTAAATAAGAACCATGAAGATAATAGCTTATGGAAACTACTTCAAATGCATGAAAAGGTGAAATTAATAAAACTAACATACTAAGTAATTTATACTCTTTAGATTTCTAACTAAAACATGAACCTAAATAGATCATTTATCAATCAAATTGGATTGTTTCTTGATATCAAGGATTAATAATGGAATTTCATTGAGAATGGCTATAAGGCCATTCTAGATCTTCCCATATTACTCAACTTTGAGTGGATGAATACAAGATGAAGAGGCTAGCTCAAAATACTAGAGGAATGCTCAATATAAACATTCCTATAGTTTTCACTATTGCAAATGAGGTGTAAGAAGAAAGGTAAGGAGGAGGGTTTCTTATATAGCTATCAGTTTAGGAAGGGCTAGTAAATTGATGAATGTGGGATAAACCCCAAAGAGGAAATACAAAGGCCATGTATGTTTAATAAAGTATGTGTAATTTGTGGGAATTGAAGGGGGGTTTTATTAATCTAAGGTGATTAATTAATAGTGGGGTTAAGCTTATATAATATTATTAGAGGAAAATTAATATGATTAGGGGGATTTAAGAGAGGAAATAGGTCAATTAAAAGGTGATTTATTGATCTAGTTTAGTGGTCATAATTAATTAAGAATAATTAATGTTGAGTTGTGGAGCTTAATTGCTTTACTGACATGCTTTTACAAACTTGATGGAATACATAGTAACTGACGTCGGTTGAAGAACTATCATTAGTCACCCATGGACCAGTTTTAGTCAAGGAAGGAGGAACCAACTCAGTTAGGGATAACTGACACCAGTTAAGTAGCCAACATCGGTTACCTGTACGTGACTATTATAATTAAGTTGTGGGAATCAAATATATATTTATTTGTAAAGTGAATATAATGGTTGTAATTACATAGAGAAATTTCCCTAAGATTGTAGATGCATATATAAACATAAAGTTAGGGATTTGGAAGGTACAATTCAATTGAGAATCAAGAGAAGTTTCCTTTATAGAGAAAATGAGAAATTTGTAGAGAATAAAGTACATGATATACAAGAAGGTTTCAAATATTGAAAATATTAATTGTATTTCCTAGGTGATAATAAATTGGTTATTTCTTTGTGGACGTAGCCCACACTGGGTGAACTACGTTAAACCTTGTGTATTGTTTCTTCTTGTTAATTTTTGTATTGATTTCTTTTATGCTTAGATCTGATTAATATATCTATACAATCAGTGTGCTAACCCCAACAAATGGTATTAGAGCATCCTTGTTTGAGGGTTGTGTGTGTTGACCGATTTACTCACATAGAGATTTTTGATTGAGTGGGAGAAAAGAGATGGGATAAGAAGGAAAATTCAGAGTAAATAAATTTGACAACTGTGACTATCTATTATGGAAGATGTAAGTGGAGGATTATCTGTATTAAAAATATTTATACTTACCGTTCAACGAGAAGGAAAAACCTACAAATATAACTGATGAAGAATGGAAAATTCTTAATAGAAAGGCTCTCAGATTTGTAAGATTGAGTGTGGAAGCATTTGTGGATTCGAATATTACCGAAGCATGATCTACGGTAGAGTTAATGAAGTCTTTAGAAAATCTATATGAAAAACCAAGTGTTTCAAATAAATTTTATTTGATGAAAAAAAATTAATGTAAAGATGCAAGAAGGAGGATCTACATCAAGTCAATTGAATGATTTCCAGTCTATTGTAAATCAAATAAAATCAATTAGTATACCATTTGAGGATGAAGTGAAAGATTTTTTATTATTATGCTCTTTCCCAGATAGTTTGGATAACTTGCTAATGTTTGTTAGTAATACAACGTTTGCTACTAATGTTTTAAAGTTTGATGATGTGGTTAGTATAATCTTGAATGAAGAAATGCACAGGAAAAGTACAACAAAATCATAATTTGTGAATTCTTTGAATGTAGAAATAAGGGGAAGGTAGAAGGAGATATCCAAGAGAAAGAATAATGGGAAATCAAAGACTAATAATGGTAGATCTAAATCCATAGGTAGAGGTATAAATTCCTAGATTTTTGGAAAGAAAGGTCATGTAAAGAAGGATTGTTAGTTCAAGGAAAATAAAGAGAATGTACTAGAGAAATGTAAAGATGAAAATGTTGCTACAAAAGAGGTAATGAAAGATGCCCAAATTCTCTCCTTGGATAGTAAAATTGAGTCATGGGTTTTACATTCAGGATCTTCTTTCCATACAACCCCTAATAAGGGCTATTTCAGAAATTATGTCTAGGGTAATTTTGGACATATTTATTTAGGAGATGATGAACCATGCATTATTACTCATAGAGGTGAAGTTTATCTTAAATTGTAGAATAGAAATACATGGATTTTGAAATATGTGAGTCATGTTCCAAGCCTCAAAAGAAATATAATTTCTGTAGGACAATTGTGTGGAACTGGTTGCATGGTTTCACTCACAACTGAATCTTGGAAAAGTTATGAAGGGATATCTTGTTGTAGCAAGCATAAATAAGGTAGGATAATTGTATTTATCTACCTGTATTACTAATTAATTTTCTATTATATCTAATTTAGATTCACATACTAGCATGTGGCACAATCGGCTGGGCCATATGAGTGAAAAGGCAAGGCAGATCTTAAAGGAAAAGGGTAAGTTATCAGATTTGAAATGTGTAGATCTTGATTTCTATGAGCATTGTATTTTTGTAAAGCAGAAGAGAGTGATATTTCTCAAATTTGGGGAAACAAATAAGAAGCATAAATTGGAGCTTATACTCTCATATATGAGGGGATCAACCAAGGTAGCGTCTCATGGAGGATCCCAATGCTATGTTACTTTCATTGATGATGCCAAAAGAAAGGTATGGGTTAATTGATTAATCGTAAATATGATGTTTTTGAAAATTTTAAAATATGGAAATCCCTTATGGAAAATTAATTGAAATCAAATTTTAAGTGCCTTATATCTGACAATGGTGGTTGGTACTGCAGCAAGGATTTCAATGATTATTGTCTATTAAATGGAATACGTAGAGAAAGGATGGTTCCTAGAAAACCACATGAGAAAGGTGTTGTAGAGAGAATGAACAAGATAATGATGGAACATGCTAGAAAGCATGAGGATAAATGTTGGATTGCCCTTACAGTTTTGGGTGGAAGCAATAGACATGATGGTTTATTTGATTAACTGTGGACCTTCAAGTGCATTGAATGGTGGAATACTAGAAGAAGCTTAGACTGGAAAAAAGGTAGATCTTTCTTTTCTAATATTATTTGACTTATAATATTTTGTACATATTGATAAGGAAAATAGAAATAAATTGAATGCTAAATTCAAAATATGTACTTTCATTGGTTATGGCTCTAGTGATTTCAGATTCCAGTTTTTGGATTTAGAAGGTTCTAAGATAATTAGGATTCATGACTCTGATTTGAATGAAAAGAGAATGTACAGGGATTAAGCTTTGGTACCCAAAGGTGAACCAGTGGAGAATTTTATGGATGAAAATTAAGTCTCAAATTTAAAATTAGCACCTACAGGTTTACCCAGTAACCGACATTGGCTTACCCCTAACTGACATCGTCCCCTATACCAGTATCAATTACAAAAGATCCAGACTGGCGTCGGTTAGCCAAACTAGCATCAATAAAATATTACCAACATCAGTCACTATTAGAAGTAGATACAAATCTACAGGAAGAGAAAATTCAGCCTTCGGCACCCCAAATCTCAGTGAGAAGGTCACAAAGTGTAAGTAGAACTCCAAAATGATTTTCATCTTCCTTGTCTTATTTATTATTGACTTATAGTGGTGAACTAGAAATATTTGAAGAATAAATGTCGGATAAATCCCACAAGTAATGGGTGCATGGAATGGATTAGGAGATGTAATCCTTAGAGAAGAATCAAATATGGAATTTGGTTAAGTTTTCAGCAGGTAAAAGAGCATTGCAAAACAAGTGGGTTTATAGGATCAAGGAAGAAGAGGGTGATAGAAGAGATACAAGGTAATTTTTGTAGTACAAGGATTTGCACAGAAAGTGGGTATTGATTTTTGTTAAATCTTTTCTCTTATTCTTAAGATGTATTTTATTCATATTGTATTGAGTTCAGTTGCAGTAGAGGATTTGTATTTAGAGAAACTTTATGTCAAGACAAAATTTCTTCATGGTGATTTAGAGGAAGATATTTATATGAATCAACCGATTGGGTATGAAGTTAAGGGTAAGGAGAAAATTGTGTGTAGATTGAAAAAAAAGCCTATATGGGCTAAAGAAAGCTCCAAAGAAATGGTATATGAGGTTTGATAGTTTCATGCATGAGCATGGCTATTTGAGATGTGAATTTGACCATTGTGTTTATTTCAAGATGCTTGGAAATGTGAGCTATATTATTTTGTTACTTTATGTGGATGATATGATTATTACAAAATCTAGTATGTAGGACATTGGTGAGCTTAAGGGAAATATAGCTCGCCCATTTACATTGAAGGATTTGGGAGCTCCAAAGGGAATCCCTGACATACAAATTCACAAAGACAAGAAGAACATGAAGTTATATATTTTTTAGGATCATTATATCAATAAGGTGTTAGAAAGGTTTAATTGGAAAAATTAAAAACATGTAAGTACACCTATGGCTAGACACTTCAAATTGAGAAAAGATCGGTGTGCTAAATCACACGAGGATGTTGAGTACATGGCATGGATTCTGTATGCTTCAGCAATAGGGAACTTGATGTATGTTATTGTTTGTACCGGACCAAATATTGCAAAGAAAGTCAGAGTTGTGAATATATTTATTGCTAATCCAAGTAAAGAGTATTAGAAAATAGTCCAATGGATTCTCATGTATTTGAGAGGGACATTCAACATGCAATTATTCTATGGAGGGTTAGATACTTCTTTACATGGCTATGTAGATTCAAACATGGTTGGCTATTTGGATGGTAGGAGGAGTACCAATGGATATGTTTTCATAGTAGGTGTCATGGCAGTTATCTATATTTATAGATTTCAAAACATTATGGCCATGTCTACTACAGAGGCTGAGTATGTTGCAGCTACATAAGCTAGTATGGAGATGATATGGATGATAAGGTACATGGAAGAGTTGGGAAAGGAGAAAGAGGATTACATATTGTACAATGATATTCCAACTATGATTCATCTATAAAATAACTCAACATTTCATTATATAATGAAACACATTCAGTTAAGATATCACTTCATACGACATGTATTGGAGGATGGGCAACTGAAGTTGGAGAAAATTCATATAAATGAAAACCCTGTACATATGCTAACAAAGCCATTGGAAAATGAGAAGTTGGAGCTACACTCCACTTCTGTTGGTCTTTGAGTTTGAGACTTAAGGAGGGACAAAAATCCCAAGGAAAGGATTAGAGGAAGGAGTTGTATGGTACAGTGCAGAAATTTATCTCCAAGTGGGAGTTTGTTGAGTAGTGGAGCTTAATTGCTTTAGTGGCATGATTTTACAAACTTACTGGAATATAGAGTAATTGGCATAAGATGAATAACCATCATCAATAACCCATGGAACGTTATTGGTAAGGCAAGGATGAACCGACATTGGTTAGGGCTAATCGATATCGGTTGTCTGTGCATGACTATTATAATTAAGTTGCAGGAATTAGATCTATCTTTAGTTGTAAAGTGTACCTAATGGTTATAATTTCATAACTAAAGTGCCCTATGATTGTAGATGCATATATAATCATAAAGCTAGAGTTTTAGAAGGTAGAATTCAATTAAGAATCAAGAGAAGTTTCCTTTAGAGATAAAAAGAGAAATTTGTAGAGAATAAAGTACAGGACATGCAAGAAGGTTTGGAAGATTGAAAATCTTCATTATATTTCTTATGTGATAATAAATTGGTTATTTCTTAGTAGATGTGGCCCACATTGGGTGAACCATGTTAAATCTTGTGTATTGTTTCTTCTTTTTTATTTATGTATTGATTGCTTTTATGCTTAGATCTGATTAATGTATTTGTACAACAGGTGTGTTAACCACAATAATTAATTAACCCAAGTAGAAGAGGATGTCAATTAATGAAATTTCATTAATCATAATCCTGAATGATAGGAATTTAAAGTAATTAGTGAAATGTAATTAATTAATGGGAATTCATTGCTTTAGAGTAAGGGGTATAATTAATTAATAATTATTAATTATCCCAAGTAGAAACAGACGTTAGTTAATGGAAGGTTGTTAATTGGCATTCTGGGTGATAGGAAGGTTAATTATTTAGAGAAATCTAATTCATTAATATGAATAGAGGAAATATGGTGGCTTATTGATGAAGTGTCATAAATTTATGGGAAAGGGGTATAATTAGTGCAATTTAAGTATTAAACCCATGTAAGCGGATTTTAGGTGTCTACAAAGAGTATCAAGTTGGGAAACATAAATATGAGGAGTATGAGATTTGGTATGACAATGAAAACATGGAGGGAAATGGATTTGGTGAGGAATAAAAAGATAACCATCCCAAAAAGAAGCATTATCAAATGTATACTCATTAGTAGATTCAAGAAATTGAATCATATGACCTTATAACACTAACCAATTCAACAACTCTAATATGTTTATAATTATTATTAAATTGGAATTTTTTTAATGTTGTTTTGATTTTGGGTTTGTTGTTAGATTTTCAAAAGGTGTCCTCATCTGATATTTTAAACCTTCACTTTCATGTACTTTTATATTTGATTACACCTCCTTTGGCCATACTGAAAAAAGTAGTTTCCTATGTTATTTTTGGTTTTCCCTTTTTTATTTATTTTATAGAATACAATTTAGATTTCTAATAAAATCCAAATAAGCCACTCCACTTAAACCATATTTAGGTAAGGGATTGTGATGCTTTCTCCTCCTGAGTGGATTTCTTAAGGGAAATATTGAGATTATGGTATAATTATACTTGATCATGTTAAATAGATCGTAATATTTGAGAGAGTCATTGTTAGCCTTAGTTTCCCTATACATACCTCATTTCTTACCTTTGTTCACACTTTGCACTCATTACGTCCGCTTGTCCCAATATACCTACCTACTTATTAAGTGTCATTCTTATTTTCGACCACTCACGACCTTCATTATTTATCCCAACTTATCTTCTAACCTCCTCTCCTAATGTTTTTCTACCTTTCACCTTAGGATCCCC
Organism: Taxus chinensis; assembly: GCA_019776745.2. Classification (NCBI taxonomy): domain Eukaryota; kingdom Viridiplantae; phylum Streptophyta; class Pinopsida; order Cupressales; family Taxaceae; genus Taxus; species Taxus chinensis. Next base: position 341,415,478 of record CM034151.1, read on the forward strand.
TAAGTCTGACACCATCACCCAAAGGTGATGGAACATGTTTTTTATTTCCCATAGCTAACACCATCGCTTGTGGGAAAAGGTTTCAGGTATATATGCTTGGATATTATCTAATTAGTAGTACTACTTCACAATCACTTTCTTACATAAAAATTGCACATGATTTTCCCTTAATTGGAGTCTTAGAGCTTCTCTTTTGTAATTGGGTTAGCATACTAAGTTAGGATGGGATACCTTCTTGTTGGTATTTCCCCTTCTTCTCCCATATCGATTATCTCTTGGTGTTGTTTTATTTGGGGAGGATTATACATCAATGGTCACACACATGATAAAGGTAAGTATTTCAAAGTCTCTTTAGTCTCTTATTTTATATATACATGTTTTTTTTGTTGGCCGTTCATTGTTATAACCTAGATTAGGCGTATTGTTTTTCTTGCATTGTCTTATTATTACTATGCCCCTTGGATATATCCATCTCTTATATGTTTGCCTCTTTATTTCATAATCATAGTAGGTTACATATATTTATCTTAGTTTTTGGCCTTAAAAACCTCTATCCTTAGACCAGGGCTATTATCCTCTAGATTTATGAATTTAGTTCTCATTGAGCACTTTTGTATCTAAATAGTCTGGCTAGTCTTATATTAGATCCATATATTTAAGAAACCAGTTGGGAACCTCTATTTTACCTATCATACATATTTACATACACTTAGATGTAGAATCATAGGTTTACCCATAAGTTTTCATAGGGAAAAACTACTCAAAAACAACTCTAGATATCGAATTTTCTAATAAAATACATAGGGCCAAATCCATACAGAAGGATCAAGACCATGCAGATGATCCTAACCATACCATACGTTTTCTCTCTTAGGGCATAAAAATAAAAAATTTCTACAATTTCATATTTTCTATCATGGAAAAAGGTTATTGGCACAATCTCAAACTCAGATGAAACAATTAAGATTCAATCATAAGGGGTATGAAACATTGTACTCTTCTTCTTCAATATTTAATTTTAGTTGCAAAATACATATGTTTTGGGGGCATAGATATACATCTCCATTTAAATTTCAGAAAATTACATAGTCTTACTCAATAATATGACACACGAAAAGAACATTGGGGAACTCACTCTCTTTATACCTTATGTTTATATACTTATACATTGGGCCTAGATTCATCTATAAAGGTTTGGTTTGTAGGATTTTGGAAAGTATTGAAGAAACTAATTTCCTCGTTAGAATTATTTCCTCTCCTCATATTAGAGGGAAAGATATCAGAGTTATTAAAGAATTTGGAACATCCTCTTCTTCCTTCATGAGGTGAATTAATACCCCCATCTTATCCTCTCTCTACCTTCGATTTGGTGTTAGGTTGCATGCGCCCAATAATCTAGTTTCTCCTCTGAAACAATTAGAGATTGATAATCCCCAATCCTTCAACAAAAAAAATCTCCAAATCTCCAAATGCAAGTAAGGAATGGGAATGTCTTCCCTTTACAAATATATCATGTGTAATCTTTCCATGATTTGCACCTATTTTTTTCGTGTTATGCAAGTTAAAATGCTATAGTTACTTTTGAGTTAAAATTCAATTTTATACTATGGACATAGACTACAATCTTGATTTAACTTGAATGTTTAATTATTTAGCAGGTAGTAGTTGATGGTAGATAATCTTAATTAATTAATTTCTAAAACTAATTACAAAAATATAAGTAATAATCATTAAAAAAAGCTAAATAATGATAAATAATATAAAAAGTAGGTAAAAATGAGAAAGAGAAGAAGAATTAGATTATATGATGGATTGTATGTTGATTTGGGCTAACCTAATGACTAGGAAAGAATGGAAATGATATGACAAAGATTTTCCACTGAAATTGTGTCTTGAATAGCTTCCTAGACCAAAGAGTATGCTATGGCCTAAAGCATACCCCTGCCATGGAAATTTTTATATGCCCTTTTTGGTGTACACTTTCAACTCCTGCAACTTTCTCAGTCTATACATTGCTTCCTGATTTCCTCCTATCTATAATTTGGACCTTCAATGTTATGTGATGCTCATTGTGTAGCTGATTAAATCTTCAAAACCCTAGATGATGACAGAGTCATGAAATAAAAACATTATTTAGGTTACGAGTACCTCGATGCAACAATGACATTTCCACTACTCTGAAGAGGTCTCAAACTACATGTTGTTCTTTCCTAGCATGTGATATCTAGAATGTATGTAACCATATTGATGATGTCACACCCCACCTTTTGCATTCTATTTTTTTTTTTTTAAATGAGTTTTGAAGTTAAAAAATTTGGGTACAAAAGAATAGTTTTGTTACGTTGTCCTATATGCAGTTGTGTATCCATATACATAACCATATGGTTATGTATACTTATGTGTAACTATATATGCAACATCGTAGTGACGCTTTTCGTCGTGCTTATACAAGTTTCTTGGTGTTACAATTCATTTTACATAAATTGTGATGTTAATGTTCATTACATTTTTGTTGTAGTTAATGGTTTCATTTTAGCCGTAACTTGTACATGACTATTTTTTTATGATGTTTATGATAAATATTGTACCCTTTGGATATGTATTCTGACATTAGCAACATGAATTACAATAGTATATATTACCTTTATTAACCTTTTATGCTAGCTCAGTCATTGATCATGATACATTAAAAGATTCTATTGAGGATGGAAATATAAAGGTTAAGCTATTTACTTGTTTGCTCTGCTAAAGGTAATTTGTTATCATTAACCGCATGTTGGATAGATGGTCTTAGAATTTAGAAATGCATGAATAATTTCAAACATCTAGAAATCCATGATTGTGTTGGAACCAATAATGGAAGGTAATGATTGCAAAAATATTAAATAGTTCATTGTTAGGAAAGTATAATAAAAGGTAAGGCTATGTTGAGATAATATCTATATTATTAAGTAAATAATTATTGGTTTGATTAAGTTAATGGTATGAGACTATGTTTGGGGCATATAATATTATCTCCATGGTCTTTAACCATATATTTAGATGAATGGTTATAAGGTTTTGTTAATGTTTCAAAGATGGGTTGATGACCGACCTAGGAAATACTATTTATTAGAATTTAATTATTGTTATTGATTGGTCGATGGTTGACCCATGTAAGATAACTAAGTTTAATGAGAGATTTTGGATGGAACTTTGGTGGTGGTACTTGTATGCATTAATGGCATTAACTTCTCCCTATAGTTCTTGGGAGAATTGTGAAGCTTATTGAGGAAGCTATTGTGAGGGTTTTTGTGGTTAATTGTGGTTCAATTTTTCTTCTGTCATTTTTTTCACTCTTTTGAGCTTTGCATATGGAAAATTTTTAACAACCCATTTTGGCTTAAATCTAACTCTTTTTGGGCATATTAGGTGGCTTATTTTTAGCATGTTGTTATTTTGGAGATTTTAGAGGAATTTATTAATGGAAACTGGGAAGGATAATATGTTCTATTCCACCATTTTGATGACATCAAAATTTTTGGTATTTGGAAGTTTTATTGTGATTATTTTCTTTCGTAAAATGTCATGGAAGGATTTTTGGTTGCTCGACCGCTGAGAAAATTGTGAGGAAAAAATGAGAAATTTTTAGACCCCTCTTCTTAGGCATGAACTTGTGAAACTCTCTCTCCTTTGTTGTTATTACTTTATAATGCATATAATAAATAATT